>CM053787.1:968176015-968865182 GCA_028749045.1 Cupressus sempervirens
AGCCCAAAGTTGCCCTCCGACCAAAAAATCAAATTCAAATAATAATTTGTTTTAACGGTCACCTAGGGTTCTCATGAGATGATTTAACATTGTCCATATTCCTTATTTCACATTATGCCTTGTAATATTTTTAGTTGTAATCATGTGATTCGCATGCTCAGATTTGTTTAAGTGCTGACTAAGGTCAAGGTGGTGAAGGTCATCTTTGTTTTGATTTCTCCTAATCGCATGGTTATATTGACATACTATGGTTTAAGTTGTGACAGTGCAAAAAAGGTAGATCTTTAGTGTTTCAAGGCATATCCTACAATATTAGATCATCTAGATCTATAGCTAGTACATGACCTTCACAAGTCAAGTGATGGTTAAAGTTTGAGTTGTAAAATAACAGTTTCCTTTGTTTCGATTGGTCGCAGGGATTAGATGGTAGCATTAGTTTAATTTGTGATGGTGCTGATATGGTCTAACCTTAGTATTCACAAGGCCATGGTGATTAGTAAAGGATGCCAAGTGTAGGTTGCAAGGTAGCAATGACCAATGGGTCATAGTTTCACAAGCAGTAATATTTATTAAGGGAAGGTGATGGAGAGGTTGCGATCATGGGTGATTGAACTCAAGGTATGAGGATTGTACTATTGACAAGGTGGCATAATGGTGAGAAATGTTTGGTCTACATAGAAGGACTTAATGGTTAAACCTTAGTTGACCAAGGGTTGTGCTTGAATTGGAAGTTGATAATAGTGGAAACAGTTCCTCGAATGATGAATTTGATCTTTTTGATCCCCTACAACTACTTTCATTAATCCCTAGGCTTGATAAGTGCAAAGAAATACTCCACCACCATTTGTTGATCCATTCATTCATTCAGAGATTAAATGATTGTCACTTCTAGCCTCTTAGGGATTTTTTTGGTGCGAAAGTGATCCTTTCATGCATGGATTTATGCAATAGTTAGATATTCCCAGTTTTTTGTAGTGATTATTCTCTAGAGATTTGATTGTAGTGGTTGATTTTTGTCTTATGAGGGAATTCATCCAAGTTATGCTTGCACTATAAAGCAAAATATTGTACTCCTTAGGGTCAAATCTTCTCTATTTCTCTAGTACTGCCTTGGCATGCTACTATAAAATTCCTTTTGCCTTTGAGTTATGTGACTTTTTGTCTTATCTCTTTCAACCATTGTCATAGTGTATAATTTTTTTTTCCTTTCTTTGATGTACTATGAATATCTATAATCTGCATTCTCTATATCTCTTTGGCCTATGAATGATAAGAAGTGAAGTATTTTCCTTGTGGCATTCATATGGTTGTATGATCTTTGTGTAGTTTACATGTTAAAGAAAAGTTTGAATCCATATATCTTTGGACTATCATAATAATAACCCTATGCATGTATGCGCAGAGACTAGTTTGGGTAGTGGTGCATCACTCCTTTAGAATAGATTAGGTAGTTGCGTTCATGTATTGCTTCTCCCTTTTCTCTTCAAGAATAATTTAAGTGCATCCTAATAGTAGAGGAAGCTAGCCTTCACCGAAGACTCAACCTCATAGTTCAAGTCCCACAGCTTGGAGGTTATTTCCATGTTTCACAGGGTTGTCCTTAGGTAAGACTTTGGACAAGAGTACAAACTTTTCTGACAATAGTTTTTGGTATGCTCGGTGGGACTAATATATTTTAATATTCTAAATTTCACTGGCATTGAGAAAAGATTCTTGGTCATGCTGAGGAGATAGTACTGCCTTTAGTATAAAGCCTTGGAGAGGCTCATTATTTAGAAGTACTTGGTGAATCTAAGCTTCAAATATATCATATTTCTAGACCAAAGCTGTTATAATTCATGCCCAAAAGACACACAAGGGCATCCTCTAGAGGTAAGTTCTAGTATCAGGAACTTTCTCTTTCTAATCCAAGAAGAAAGGTTAGAGTATCTTTATCATCAATTAGGAGTGTGACAGTAACACATACCCCTGCAAGATCTATCTCCACTCTTGTTGTTAGGTCTCAGCCTAGAATACAATCTACTCATATCAATAGAACACTTGCTTATATTGCTAGAGTTCATGATTTCACCACCTTTAATGGTGGGAGCCCCCTCCTATTAGCCTAAAGGCATGACATACTAGTATCAACTCTCAAAAGTGTACCTAAGTTTACTAGTGAAACCTCCACATCCCCTATTGAACATAGTCAAGAAGTGTCTAATGTATGTAATATTCATGGCATCTTTAAGGATGATGTAGCAATCAAACTTTTGCCCTCATCTTTGAAAGGGAAAGCACTATAATGGTATAGAGTTTTACCTCATAGCTCTATTACTAATTGGGATGGGTTAGGGGCATCCCTATGCAAGCATTTTGAGGACAAAAGTGACCACCTGTCACTTTTAGAGAAAGTGACAATGATCAAGAGGGCCCCCCATGAATTTATGACTAACTTCAATTATAAATTTTAGAAAACATGAGATAGAATACATATTGTAGTGAATCCCTCTCCTGGTAATGGATTCTTGTATTATCTAGAGCCTTCAACAATGATATTGCTACCACCTTGCAATCTATGGGAGGAGACACTTTACCAAATGTTTATGAGGTTTCCATAAGATTTGAAAATATTTTGATACAAGGAGGGAAGTTAACTCCAAGACCCTCAATGTCTTTCTTCCCTGACATGCCTAATCATCAGCCCGTTGTAGCCCCTATTCATGTCTCCTTTATAAGTTAGCCTCTTGTTGTAGTCCCCATAGCCTCTACATCCTCTGATGGAGTTGATAGGATTGAGACTATGATATGGACATTGATGCAAAATGTAGATAGAAGGATGTCAGATCAAGAAAAGAAGATGGAAGAAGATAGTGTAGTAGTGCAAAAATGGGAAACAAGTTGGTAACCATGAAGAGGCAAAAAACTCAATATAATAAACCTCTCCAACTCTAAAGTCAAGGTCTTGCTCATGTTAGACCTCCAAACTAGATTCATGTTCCCTATAATTAGAATAGACTTATTGATCACCCTCACAATCAGAATAGACCTATCGAACACCCCCAGTCTTCAAACACCAACCTAAATAGGGCTTTAGTCCCTCAGAACAACCTAGCCCAAGATCAAGATTTATGCCCTTCCTATAACTACTCCCATGGATACTGCATGTGTCAAAAGGAAAAATCTTACTTGGCTTTAACAGTACCAGAGTGAGAGGTGGTCCAGCAAGACATGCTAATCAACCTATTGATACTTTTCAATAGGATGATTGTTCTTTTATGAACCTCTTGGTGGAAGAGTGTGGTAATGTAAACCAAGATTCATGTGCTTATAATACCAAGAGCAAGAGAAGAGCCATGGAAGAGGCTACATCTCAACCTCCTAACCAGCCTTCCACATCAAGTGTAGTGCCACATGTACAAGCAATTGCCCAGCAACATAATGTGGATCAACCTGCCAATGCTTCTCAACAGCAAAGGCAAGGTGAAAATAGAGATAATGTGAATAACTCATAGACTGTCTCACCTCAACCTTCTACTTCCAAGGCTCCTACCAAAAAATCTAAGGCATCTTTTAGTGTGGTAGAGCAGATGAGGAAGATCAATGCAAACATCTCTATGTGGGATGTTGTAACTACTATACCATCACAAACGAGGCTACTACAGTAGGAGTTGGAAAGCATTGAACTCAAAGATCAGCCACCTAGCATGGAGAAGGCCATGAGTTTGATACAACCATCAAGGGAGGTGGAAATAATAAAAAAGGTTACACCTCCTCCATTTTATGTTTATCTTCTTATAGGAGATAAGCTAGTCCACAACTATATGATTGATTCAAGGGCCAGTAGTTTAGTAATGCCCAAGTGTGTTGCTAATACTTTAGAAATGAAATTGAACCTATTGTTAAAGAGGTGTTGCAGTTAGATGGTAGTATTTTCAAGACTGTGGGAATCCTTAAGAATGTTGAAATGGTCTTACATGCCTGTCCAAGTTTTACTATAGTTCATGATATATCAATTGCTAAACTCAAGCTACATTTTGCCATTTGTCTATCAAGAGACTTCACTACTCAAATAGGTGGTTACATATCTTTTGATTGGTCATATATGCTTTTTAGAACTAGATATGGAACCAAGGCTTCAATTAAAGCATAACTATTAGCCCTCTATCATATTGAGCCCTATACTCCTAATCTCATCAATATGAATTGTACCATCCTAGAGATAGATGAAAATGATGTCCCAAATGAGCCTGCCACTTCCATATTTGATACACCTAATTTCCTCTTGGATGAATGGGCTAATGCTTATTAGTTTGATCCTATATCAAAAACCTTAGAGAACAGCTTGGGCACGTATTGTATATTAAAAAAGGATTCTCTTGTCCTGAACTTGATAAAAGCCAAAGAAGATACAAGTGGGATATGGAGCATGTACTTTGATGGATCAAGAAATAAAAATGGGTCATGAGCTAGTGTAATGTTGGTTTCTCCTGCACTAGAAAAAGTATTATTTCTCATTTAGGATGCAGTTTAGTTGTACTAATAATGTAGTTGAATATGAAGCATTGGTTCAGGGTCTCTTAATTGCTTAGAAAAGAGGAATTCAAGCATTGAATGTGTATAGAGATAGTGAGCTAGTGATCAATTAGGTTAGGAATCAAAATATCAGTAAGAATAATTTTCTCAAGTCTTACAACATAGGGTATGGGATTTGCTTGAAGGTTTTAATACATTTAATAGTCAAAGCATTCCTAGAAAAGAAAATAAACATGCTTATAGACTTACAACAATGAGTGCATCTTATAATGTTCCAAGAAGCCTTGAAGATGAGAAGAGACAGAAAATTAAACTGGTGGTCAGGCCTACTATTCCTGATAATGATATCAATTGGTAGGTTTTTGAATTTGATGCACAAATAGTGAGTTTCTTATGGAATGAAATAGAATTCTTAGATAGAAATCAATTGAGGTTGCATGACCAATATGGTGATCAAATCATCAACCTCGGCTCCAAAAAATTACTTAAGGGTACCATTACCTTAGAGAGTGTCTTCAACCCTGATGACCGAGTGAGGGAAAGAAGCATTAATCTTTGTGCAAACAAAGGAGACCATCTACCAGTCACAATTACTAATGGAAGGATGCTAAACTTGGGGAAGGTATGTTCTAAAACTAAGAAAGAAGGTTTTTTTTCATCTTTGTGAAGAATTTAATGATATATTTTCCTAGACATATGATGATTTAAGGGGATTTGACCCTATTGTGTTTCAACATACTATAGATCTGGTGGATAATGTCAAGCCTATTAGGCAAAAACAAAGACTAATAAATCCCAAGATTGAGCCCCTAATGAGAAATGAGTTGTCCAAATTAATTGAGTCCAATATCATTTTTCCTATCAAGCACTCCTCTTGGGTGGCAAACCTTGTCCCTATTAGGAAAAAGAATGGAGAGATCAAACTGTGTGTAGATTTTAGGGATCTTAACCAAGCCTCCCTTAAAAATCATCATCTTCTCCCTTCTATCAAACAGATATTTTCTAAGGTTGGTGGTTTAGAGAGATTCTCCTTCTTGGATGGATTTTCAGGTTATAATTAGGTGTTGGTCAAGGAAACTGACAGATATAAAATTACTTTCACTACCAAATGGGGTACCTATGCTTATAGTAAGATGCCTTTTAGACTAATTAATGTAGGTGCCACATTTCAAAAAGAAATGGAGATGACCTTCAAAAATATGATTGAGAGGTTTGTGTTAGTCTACCTTGATGATATCACAATATACTCAAAGAATGTAGCAGAGCATTTTGGCCATCTCAGGCATATATTTTTGAGATGTTGAGAGTATGGGGTGTCCCTGAATCCAAGCAAGTGTGTCTTTACCACTAATCAAGGGAAATTATTAGGACATATTGTATCTAAAGAGGGTCTAACCATTGATCCAAAAAGCACAAAGACAATACTTTCCCTCTCTCTTCCTAGCTACAAGAAAGGTCTACAAAGTTTTCTTGGTAGAATAAATTTTGTAAGAAGATTTATTCCTAACCTAGCTATCATGGTGAAACCTCTTACAGCTATGCTAAAAAAGAATACAGCCTCCTCATGGACCAAGGAAGGGAAGAAATTTTTTGAAGAGATCAAAGTAGCCATAGCTTTAGCTCCTACTCTCAATAATCCAAATTTTGATAAGGATTTCATTATGTATACCTTAGGAGGTGAGTCGAGTATTTATGTTGTTTTGAATTAGCTAAATGAAAAAAATGAAGAGAAAACTATTGCTTTCTTTACTGAAGGACTCAAGGAGTATGAAAATAAGTATAGCTATGTGGAAAAGCAAGCCCTTGTGGTCATAAGAGCCTTGAAGAAATTCAAACACTTGCTATCTCATAACAAAATCCATTTGCTAATTGCTAATGCTAGTGTAAAGGATTTTTTGTTAGACAAAGACATTAGTGAGAAAAGAGCTAGTTGGATCACCAAGGTAATGGAGTATGATATGGACATTTAGATTACCAAGCTGGTAAGGGGAAGGGGATTGTGTGAACAGATGGTCTCATCTCATGAACCTGATGTAGAGGTTGTCTTGGTGTTGGCAAAACGGCAGGAGGCAAGAAATGACAATCCAAAGAGTTGGATGGATGATATGAGGACCTTCTTAGCTGGAAATGGGTATCCTCAAGGGTTAGATAAAGCTAAGAGAAGACAGTTCATACTACAATTTATTCCTTACGCTATAATTGATGGTGTGTTTTTTAGGAAAGATTTCAATGGAACCCTACTAAGATGTATTGATATAGATCAAGTAGAGAGGATAGTTAAAGAACTTCATGATGGTCCTGATGGTGGCCACTTTTCAACAAGGATTGCTATGATGAAAATTATAAGAGCCAGTTACTACTAGCCATCCTTGTTCCATGATTGTCACAAACATGTAAGGAAGTGTGAGAAGTGTGCTTTCTTCTTAGGTAAGCAAAGACTTGCATCTCTTCCACTTCATTCTATCCAGGCTGATCAACCTTTTGCCCAATGGGGATTGGATTTTATTGGTCCTATTAATCCACCTTCTAGCTCTAGTCATAAATAGATTCTAGCTACTATAGATTATTTTATGAGGTGGACAGAGGCAATAGCATTAAAAGATGCCATAAAACCTTCAGTCATTGAATTCCTTGATGGAATGGTAACTAGGTTCGGTAACCCTTCAATTATTATTTCAAATTATGTTAAATCATTCATAGGAGCTCAGATTTGTACATGGGCACTTGATCATGGTATTTTCTTGAGTGCATCCTCTAATTATTACCCTTAGGGTAATGGCTTGGCTGAGTCATCCAATAAGAATTTGATCAAGATCCTTAAGAGAACTATTGAAGATAACCAAAGGTGTTGGCACCAGAAATCGAGAACTTCCCTGTGGGCTGACAAAATAATGCTCAAAAGAGCCATAAGGAATTATCCCTTCATGTTAGCATATGGTAGGGAAGCTATGCTTACTATCTCATTAGAATTTCTTGCTCTTGAGTTGGCTCATTAGCTGGAGTTGGTTGTTAATGATGTTATGTCTATAAGAATGGCAAATCTGATGGAGCTAGAGGAGAAAAGAAGTCAAGCAATCCAGACCTTAGAAATACATCAGCAATAGATGAAGAGGATTTTTGATAAGAAGGCTAAGGCAAGAAATTTTAGAGAAGGTGATCTTATATTGAAATGGGATGCAGACAGAGAAAAGGCAAGGAGACACTCAAAGTTTGATGCCTTATGGAGTGGCCCCTATGTGATCATCAATTGATCTAATGCCTCTTAGTTGAGCAAACCTAATGGAGAATTATTGCCTATTTTAGTCAATGGGATATATCTTAAGCCATGTTTCTGATGGAATTTAATATTTCATGTACATAGTCAAAGTAGTTTTTCTTTCCTATTCTTTCCTATTTTCAAAGAAGTGCACAGGCACATGTTTTATTTTGTAGGGAAGGGGTCTAGTTCTAAGTTTCTTTTACAAGTTGTAGAGGAAGAAGGCATTTCATGGTTCAAAATGTAGCAAGGATGATAAAATTGATGATTTTATGATTTTAGAGACTCCATAACCCAATGGATATTTTGATGATCACTGGTCATGTGCTAAGCAAGCTTGCATCCCCCCAAGTCACCAGAAATGTTAGCCCAAAGTTTCCCTCCCACCAAAAAATCAAATTCAAATAATAATATGTTTTAATGGTCACCTAGGGTTCTTATGAAAAGATTTAATGTTGGCCATATTCCTTATTTCATGTTATGCCTTGTAATATCTTCAGTTGCGATCATGTGATTCACATGCTCATGGTTAGTTAAGTGCTAACTAAGGTCAAGGTGGCGAAGGTGTGCTTTGTTTTGATTTCACCTAATCCCATGGTTATATTCGCATACTATGGTTTAAGCTACGATGGTGCACAAAAGGTAGATCTTCAGTGTTTTAAGGCATATCTTGCACCATTAGATCATCCAGATCTCTAGCTAGTGCATGATCTCCACGAGTCAAGAGATGGTTAAAGTTTGAGAAGTAGCGGTTTCCTTTGTTTTACTTGGTCGTAGGTGTTAGAAAAAAACATCAGTTTAAGTTGTGATGGTGTGGATATGGTCTAACCTTAGCTTTCGCAAGGTCCCAGTGGTTAGTAAAGGATGCCAAGTGTAGGCTACAAGCAGCAATGACCAATGGGTCACGGTTTCACAAGCAGTAATATTTATTAAGGGAAGGTGATGGCAAGGTTACAATCATGGGTGATTGAATGCAAGGTATAAGGATTGGACCATTGATAGGGTGGCATAATGGTGAGAAATTTTTGGTCCACGTAGCAGGACTTAATGGTTAAATCTTAATTGACCAAGGGTTGTGATCAAGTTGGAAGTTGATGACAATGGGAGAGTTCCTCGAATGATGAATCCGATCTTTCTGATCCCCTGCAACCACTTTCATTAATCCCTAGGCTTGATAAGTGCAAATAAATACTCCACCATTGTTTGTTGATCCATTCATTTAGTCAGAGATTAAATGACCATCGCTCCTAACCTCTTAGGGATTTTTTGGTGAGGAAGTGATCCTTTCATGCATGGATTTATGCAATAGTCAGATCTTCCCAATTTTTTGTAGTGATTATTCTCTAGAGATTTGATTGTACTGGTTGATTTTTGTCTTATGAGGGAAGTCATCCAAGTTATGCTTGCACTATAAAGGCAAATATTGTACTCTTTCTTAGGGTCTGATCTTCTCTGTTTCTCTAGCACTACTTTGGCATGCTATTATAAAATTCCATTTACCTTTGAGTTATGCAACTTTCTACCTTATCTCTTTTAACCGTTGCCATACTATGTAAGCTTGTTTGCCTTTCTTTGACATATTGTGAATATCTGTAATCTATATTCTTTATATCTCTTTGGCTCATGAATGATAAGAAGTGAAGTATTTTCCTTGTGGCATTCATATGGTTGTCTGATCTTTGTGTAGTTTATAGATTAAAGCAAAGTTTGAATTCGTAGATCTTTGGACTGTCATAATTATAACACCATGCATGTATAGGCAAAGACTAGTCTGGATGCCCTATTTTGATGCATCACCTCTTTAGAATAGATTAGGTAGTTTCTTTCATGTATTCCTTCTCCCCTTTCTTTTCAAGAATAGTGTAAGTGCATCCTAATTGTAGAGGAAGTCAGCCTTCTCCGAAGACTCAACCTCATAGTTCAAGTCCCATAGCTTGGTGGTTGGTTCCATGTTTCATGAGGATTTCCTTAGGTAAGAGTTTGGACAAGGGTGCAAGATTTTGTGACAATAAGATATTGTGTGTGTCTAATAAGTTCCAAGAGTCCTTCAATTGCAACCAGTCCCAATGTGTTTGTAAAAGAATCAAAATTGCTCATTAGGTCCTAAGTTGGTTAAAAGTTGCTCAATAGGTTGAATGTTGTTAGAGATGGGAAACTAAAGTTTTTGGATACCTAATAGAGCCTAGGAATCTTAAATATGGTCCTAGAATAGTCCTAGATGGACCCATTTGACCAAAAGATGTAAAGAGCAAAAATTGCTCAAAAGTTGCAAAGTTACTTGATCAACTTTTGCAATTTTTGCAAAAAGTTGAAACGGGAGGTTTGGGAAGTTGTAACTACCCATGCTTAGGTATATATCATGGGAAATTTATTTTGGAAGGCTAAAAGGTTTCCAGTAAGATTTCACACACCTTTCCAACCAAGTTGCATTTCTAAGCAACTTTTACAACTTTTGCAATTTTGCACAAAAAGTGCAACTTTTGCAAAGTTCACTAGATTTCATTTCTAGGGTTTAGAAAAGGTTTCAAATTGTTAAAAAACAATTAAAAACACCTAATCCTATGCTATCTTGACAAAAAAATTTAAAAGACCCAATTTTACTAATTAGCAACTTTTGCTCATTTCTTGCACAAAGTGGCCTACGCATAAATATCTTGCTCATATCTCTCTTGCTATTTGTTGTGAGATCAGACTATATGCTCTTTTAGTTCAGAGTGGTTGGGTAGACCCTAGTCCCAAGCTCGTCTCATTGATCACTTGAACATTCTCAGGCACGCCAAATGAAATTGACCCTGAGAGTCACTAAATGCCATAAGGAAGCAATCTTTGACTAGGCATATCTTGGAGCTTGTACAAGGTATGGATGCAACTATGGGTGCTATAGGATTTTGTTTTTGATAGCTATAATAACCTCTCTCACTTTTTGGAGATTAAATTTTTTTTGGATTTTGTGACCCTATCTCAGGTGATGTTGAAACTTGTACTATTGGTTAGTACAAAGTCACTAGCTGGTGAATCTCTCAAACCATTCATTGTGGGATCAAATTGTCTATTCCATTAGTTTTGGTTCACTCAATAAACCCTAGCCCCAAGCTCGTCCTACTCTATTAACTATTGGATCATTCTCAGACACACCAAACACCCTAAGAGTCACTAAATGCCATAGGGTAGCAATCTTTGATGGGATAGATCACAAAGCTCGTGTGAGCTATAGATGCAATTTCAAGTGCTACATGATTGTGTTTCTAAAACCTAAAAGAAACTCTCTCTATTTTTGAATATTGGATTATGTTTTGATTTTGCGGCCCCATCGCAGGTAATGTTGAAACTTGTAGTGTTGACCAGTACAAATTTGCCAACTGATGAATCTCTCTAATTGTTCATCGTGGGATGGAATTGTATGTTCCATTAGCTCTAGGTGGTCAATTAAACCTTAGTCCCAAGCTCATCCCATCCCATTGATCATTCAAATTTTCTTGGGCATGCCAAACAAAATTGACCCTAAGAGTCACTAAATGTCATATGGTAGCAATCTTTGACAGGGCATATCTGAGAGCTCATATGAGGTATAGATGTAATTTTGAGTGCTATAGGATTGTGTTGCTGGCACTTACAATAACCTTTCTCTCTTTTTGGATATTGGATTCCATTTTGATTTTACAGCCCCATCTTGGGTGATGCTAAAACTTGTAATGTTGGCTAGTATAAAGTTGCCAACTGGTGAATCTCTCCAACCATTCATCATGGGATCAAACTGTCTATTCTGTTAGCTTCGAGTGGTCGGGTAAACCCTAGTCCCAAGATCATCCCATCTTATTAACTGCTTAAACATTCTCGGGCACATCGAATGAAATTGACCCTAAGAGTCACTAAATGTCATAGGACACCAATCTTTGACGAGGCATATCTTAGAGCTCGTGCGAGATATGGATGTAATTTTAAGTGCTACAGGATTGTGTTGTCAACACCTACAATAATCTCTCACTTTTTGGAGATTGGATTCCATTTTGATTTTTCAGCCCCATCTTGGGTGATGCTAAAACTTGTAGTGTTGGCCAATATAAAGTCGTCAACTAATGAATCTCTCTAACCATGTGTTGTGGGATCGAACTATTTATTTTGTTAGCTCTAAGTGGCTGGGTAAATCCTAATCCCAAGCTTGTCTCATCCTATTGATCACTCGAACATTCTCAAGCATGCCAAATAGAATTGACCTTGAGAGTTACTAAATATTGTGTGTTGATACTTGGAAGAGTGAAAAAGATACAAGAAGATGAACACTTAAAGGAAAGTTTAACGAAGAAAAAAGTACTATACAAACATGAACTAACTTAATCCAAAGTAAAATTTCAATGTTTATATAGTTTCCTCTTTGTCCCCTCTCACAAAGATTGTGTTTGACATTCTTCTAAGTTGTTTGATTGATATTTCTTCTGCTCAAGCATGTCATAGATAGTGTTGCATTTCTATTTCCTTTTTATATTACTATAGATAAGAATCTCAATGTCATGATTATTTCTCCATGCAGGAAGTCATGGATTCAACATACATTTTGTGTGCAACATTATTTTATTGAGGACTTGACATGAAAATAGGTAGACCATTGCCAAAAGGCCATTTCGAAACATTTTTCCCTATCACAACTTTCAAAATCAGATTTCTCATTCTATCATTGTCTTTACAAAGATATATTTTGAGGAATATTGGAGGTGCAACAATTGCTCAAAGCCATGACTACCAATTTGAATTGATGGGTGCAAGAATTTATTCCTTCTACAATACAATACATGACTCTCCCTCCACTCTCATCCACTTTCCCAATTGCCCCTCCAACAGTTAATGCAACCTCACTGATATCATACAATATTGTTCCATCTCCATTCTAACCGTAGATAAATTATGTTCCACACATCATGAATTATATTCCATAAATCTCTCCACCAATTTTCCCTCTCATGGGTTGCCTGATTCCTTTTCCTCCTATAAATACTTTGTTTCCTAGTGGAAGAATAGTGGAATCATCTAATTGTTTGCCCAATATTTTGGTTTTCCCTCCTCATGAGCAACAATGTTTGAAGGGTCCTCCTCCACAACATCATTGTACAGACTTTGACCCACTTTGACTACCTAATGTCCCTCCCAATGTTTATTAGCTTGCACATGCCTAAATAAGGCTTAGTCAAACCAACTTGATCTAAGCACACCAATACACCACCCTAACTTGGCTAGAGTCACAACTAGCTTCAAAAGAACAACAACACAAACAAATCCAAACAAAGGTTGTTAGGTGCCTTGCACCAGAATAATGACAGACAAAAAATATCCAAGAAAAAATGTAACAACTATAGCTATAGGAATCATAAGAAGAGCATATATAATGTGTTTCCATGAATGAAGCTCTCGAAGTGATGGATAAGCAAGCCATATTGATATCAAATTCCATGAATAAATTAAAAACTTTATTCATGTCTTCTCGTATTCTGAAGATAAAGCATATAATATAAACTCTTCAAATGTTTATGATGACAATAAGATTCAAGCTTAGACATTTACATAATGTAGCCAACTCAAGACTCAACCTTCAATGTTAATTGTATAACAGTAATAAGAATTCAAGTTTTACTATTCTCATCCCAACAAAAATCCAAATACATTACTCATAATCAAAAGTACTTATAACTTGTATAATTTAAATACAAATTAATATCATAGCTTTATTCACATGTCAAAAGAATGATTCCTACCCTTACTTTGGATGCAAATTATATTAAAATGAAATACATGAAATACTTAAAATGAAAACAAGAAAAATAAGATATATATTATGATAACCAATAATGTCATACATAAACAAACCGATGCATCAAATTTGTAAATCTAATAATGTAATGCATGAAATATATGTCATATATATATATATATATATATATATATATATATATATATATATATATATATATATATATATATATATATATATATATATATATATATATATATATATATATATATATATATATATATATATATATATATATATATATATATATATATATATATATATATATATATATATCGAATGTATGTCAAATATGTCCACTAACATAAAATCCAAGATATATGTCCACTAATGCCTATGCATGTGTGTCCATCCCTATATCTTCTCCTTCCCATGAGGGGAAGGAAACAAATCCCTAGAGGTCTTTGGTCATTGCATGGAGCGAGATGATGGGGATGATGGGGTCTTCCTCACACATTCGCTCGTCGTCTTGTATAGGCTCCTCTCTAACTGGAACTGATACAAACACAGGATATATAAATCAATAATTATTATACATTAAAATCAAATATATGTACACAAAAAATTAATTATTTTCTTAATGTCATCAAATAGTCACTCTGTACATCCACCTCAAAGGCTCGCGGGCGATGGGGAGTAACAAGGCCCTACAAAAATTCAATCAATATAATCACTCGATGATACTTATAAATACCATTTGAAATTTCAATACTAGCTATTATAAATAACAACTAAAACTATGAAAACTCTTTCATATGTGGGCCAATGGCTCTAAACTAGCCATCACAGTAGCAACTCCACAATCGATAGACTGGCGAAGATGAGGAGGAGTCTCGGATGTCAACAACCACAAATAATATAATACAATTTACATATTTTTATAGAATATAATATTTTCATCAAATGAATTAAATTTACATGAAACAAATATACCTGTATGAAGCTCGCATCATGCCTAGGCTTAGAGTCCCTTGTGAATGTCAATGGTCCAATAGAGAACTAATGTACATGGATAAAAAAAATTGCCAATCCTTCATATGATTACTTAATAAATATATGTATTAATTTAAATGGTTAAATTGATACATACCTCTCGACTCATCGACGAGAAGTAAAATGGAGTTAGGGAATCTTTACTAGGGCTATCAACACTCTTACCTTGAATTTTCAACAATGTTAAGACATACTAATTAATTAATCATTCACTCTACATACAAAATGTGATCAAATTAGTTTATTACAATTGTAATTTACCTCTGTGTGAATGTCAAATGTGTTACTCAGGAACTCATCAGTGACTAGCCCATCATCCATAGTGCCTCCAACATGACTATCAAACATGCATAAGGATCCACATGATATGCACATGTAACTGCAACACAAATAATGCTCTTCCTCAACTAATGGATTGGCACAATAAATGAGGGTTTGTGTCAAAGCATTGATAGTCCCTAGAGTATTGGTCTCTACATGTTCCTTCACAACTAAAGAAATAATGACATGCTCACCTTGTGGCTTGACAATAAGTGCCCTAACTACATTAGAGTCATGACATGCCCTCAACCTCTCAAATAATGATCCCCCACCTCTACCTTGAGAATCTAACATGTCAAAATAATTGGGGATCTCCCTAGGGACAAATTCACAATACAATTTCTTTAAAAAATACATTGGAACCTCCTAATTATTGCAGAGAGGGGCATCAAAGACCATCCACCATCTATCCCAAAAGTTATTTATAATATTATCATATATGCACTAGTGGATGGGGAACCTTTTAATTGTATGTTTAACAATGTCTCATTTTCTAGGCTTTTTAAACAATGCACATACGCTACCTTTCGCTATGTCCTTTTCTCTTACATCTTTATAGGATAATTTGTTTGCATTATATCTTCTTTGTTCTTCTCTTTTAACATGCCATATATTCTACTAACCAATAACAAAAGCTACATGGCTTATAATGGACTCAAGGGAGGATGCCAATTGTGCTCTCATAGGATTAGTTTTTCAGAAAGCTTTCAACCTACCAATGATTACTTCAAATTCATTTTTTGCTCTTTTTGTTTCATTCACTATATTGTCTTGGGTGCTAGGAGGAGGTCTTTTAATCGATGGAGGTTGCAGAAGTTCTTGCTCTTCTTGTGGAGGGTTTTCATTTTGATCTTATGGAGGGTTTTCATTTTGATTTTGTTGATTAGGCTAGGGATTTGGTGGTTGATTATTCACATTTCCTAATAAGAAACCAATTGCATTTTAAATAAATAAACAATTTGAAGCAAAACTAAAAAACATACAAAACAATGCAAAAACAAGAGTAGAAAACAAACTAGATGATCCTGATCTTGATCTCCGGCAACGAGGAGGCATTTTGAGGAGGAAAGTGAGTAAATTATTTAACTTCTACAAACCGCGTGGGTGCTGCTATGGGGAAAGAAGGTACTAGCAAAAAGAAAGAAGAGAAAATGGAATGGGTCATGAGTTTGCAGCTCATATATTAAAAAAAAATTAAAAAGCGCACACACACACTTTGGCCCAAGCCCAAGTGCATGCGCACTTTTAGAATTTTTAAAATTTTAGTTGTGCTATCTTTTTGGCACCCCAACTTGGTGCATTCGTCCATAAGATATAAATCCAAATTTGGCATGCTCTTAGGATTAAGGTTCTTTTCTCTCTTTGGAAGGATAGGAATGTGGATTTATTCACTCATAACTTTCTTGATATAAATGTACCTATGTACACTAAAGCTTGCATATGTGAAAATGTGATGATTCATATTCAAGTACAAGGCAACAAAGTGGCTCTTGAGGTGGCCCAACTTCCAGAGCTTCTCAATCATTGGGGCAATGTGCCCTACACCGTCGTCTAGGTGTCGCTAGATTCCACTTCGGTGGATCATACTCTAACTCATGGTCATAGCTCCTTGGTTGGCTGCTTGTAGACGTCGCACTCCTAAGCTCCCTGCTACTCTCCCCGCAAAAATTGGGATGTTCATCATCGCCGCTCTGCCTCTCCATGACAGGGTTATGGTTGGTCCTTAGTTGGTCCCCGGTTGCTCCTTCTATTACTCCTGTTGCTAGTTTTGACCCTAAATGGTCATCCCCCCGAATGGATATGGCGATTTCGTCTCTCAAGGTAGAGGGAGAAAAAGAACAAGAGAAAGATGATGTTGCTAATGACGAGTAGGCTCCTCTTGAGCCATCCTCCAACCTCTCTAATGTATGCGGTTTTCATGATTGTTAGGGTCCACCTCCCTCGGTTGGCATTGCTTTAACCGCTTGAGGGCAGTTTGTGTTTTTTTTATGGACAGTTGTTTGATTTTTGACTCTATCGTGTGAACCCTCACGTAGAGATCTTGTATTCCTCGACTCTTTTTTATAAATATGTAACTTTAATATTTAATTAATAGAAAAATACTATTCATTAAAAAAAAATTCACTATATAATTTATACATATATATCATAAATATAGCTAACATCATAAATATATCATTTTTTCATTGATCAAATGATTACATCTTATTTATATCTTATTTATATCAAATAGTAGTAAATTTATTTATTTTTTAATATAAAACAAATGTTCAAATTACGAAATGTTTATAGACTGCCACTAAACAAAATGCCAAACTAATAATCAGATCATAGTATTTGATTAACAATCAAATTGAAAAACAATACACCATATGGACAAATAAATTATAATAGACAATTTGGGCGAGAGTTAAAGGTAATCGATGATTTGTCAATAGCAAATCTCTCTGAAAACAACCTCAAAAAACTTAAATTCAGCAGATTGTGTAGTTTACAGAAGTGGGAAATAGATGTCGACACGGATAAATCAATGAAAAGTATATTTAAATTAATATGAATATTTTGGAGTGTTTAGGCTTACAAACTGTTTAAGAGCTTTTCTAATATAAAAGAGCTCTTCTAATAAAGTAATTGATGGGAATTAGGAAATCATATAATTATTTATTTTATAATTATTTTTGTTCAAATGAGTTGAACAACTATATGTTAGTTGTTCTTCATTCATGAAAGTTTATAATAATACAACAATTTGGTAGGTCTTTTAGTTTATCAAATGTATTGAATTTTTTAAAAATATTTTAATCACTATCTCACACCTAAATATTTTTTATTTTGTACTGATTCATTTTTTCAAAAAAAACTTAATACATTCACGACATTTTGTGTGAACTAATTTTTTTTTAAATTATAATTTTAACAAATTTAAATATTACAGATTTTAGATTTTTAAAATTATGGAAAACTTTTTTCTACAATAAATACAAGAAAACATATTTCTAAAAAAACATTAGTATGGAAGAATTTTTTATTTAGATAATTGAATTCCGAATGATATATACTTAATCTATAATAGATATTTGAATATAATATAAAAATTTAATATAAATAAATAAAATTAAGTTTTAAAAACTGTTGAACTACTATTATATGCCAATTAGTTCCCTTATGTTAATTATAATTACACATATTGTTGTTGTTGAACAACAATAATTTAGTACCTATAGCAGCTAATATTTTCTTAACTTTTATCATTTCTGCTCTTAGAATAATCATTTTTATATAATTTTTCAGCGGAATCCCTTAAATAAGGAATGCGTTGAATGATTCGTTTATACCCATCATACACTGAAGGGTCTAATTTTCTAGAATGGTTAATTTATCTTATCACAAAGTAGTTAGAATAAGGTAGGAAAACCAATGTGGATAACCACCACTCTTGAATAAAGAGAGAGAGCAATATTTCACGTGTTTTTTCCATTGGAAGGAATATGAAATATTAGGTTTAGCACATTTTAAAATGTGATGAAGTACAACGTGTAAAACAATGTGATGGTTGGTGAGATCTACAACACCTAAAATATTCAATGGTCCCTTTAATTTTGATGGAGAAGGAAATCCTTTTAGTCATTTTAGTAGGTGGGGTGTTAAAATAGGATGAATATAGTTGGGAATTAGCTGTACTAAGCTCCATTAATGCGCCTTCTAGGAGACAAAAGGTCAATACAACATTTATTTGACATGCCCTCCAACCTGTCTAAGGAATGTCACCTCAATACTTTGCTTTAAAAGTGGGCTACTTTCCCTATCAAATTGCCAGGTCCACTGCATTGTAGTGGATAAGGAGGAGGTGATCTATACATTAGACAGGTATGACAAGTGTGTATTCCATTATCCCTTTGCCTTGTGTACCACACAATTATTATTATTATTATTGGATTTTGCCCATGGACAGGGACAAGGGAAACGTCTAAGTGCTCCCTTTTTAAGTCATGTTTACTTCTTATGTATTAAAAAGGAAGGAATATTATTTGGTTTGGATGATTTAAGTAGAGTCTTAGTCAAAATAACATAAGATAGTGGTAGAGATGGTTAAATTATTATGTAGTAGGTTTTATTCTAGTGAGGAAAGATAGTGGGTTTTATTGTGAGGATTCTTTTATCCGTTTTGGTAATCATTAATCACTTTCATCTTTTTATAGTACTTTATTTGTCTTCGTCTTTATATTTGTCATTGAAATCATTATGATTTGGAAAAATCACAATATTTAGAATTTGTTATCATCAACCATTTAGAAATGTCATATCAGAAGGATAAGATGGTATAGACGAGTCATATATCTACTAGGGTCAAGTACTCCCTGTACGAGAGCCATGTGAACCATGTCAATGATACTTGGATTGATTGTATAGTTGCAAACAAGCATGTGCTCCAAAGAAGGGTAAGGGCCCTTGATAAAGAGGACAATGACACACATGTGCAATAGAAGGAGCATTTGTGCAATTGCAAATAAGAGTTTACAAGTGAGTAACTTCTAAGAAAACCTTACTAGCTTATATATGAATATGTAGCAACACATCAATACATACCAAAACACTAGAATACAGTAAAAATGTGAATCAATGTAAACTCCTAAAGACCAAGCTACAATGCTATCTTTCAAATACTAAATAGAATTTTCCACTTTGAAAGCATATTGATTTTAAGTGAATTTATCTAACATTCATGACCAAACACCCAAAAGAATCATCTAAGAGAAAAGTTCGTATCAAGACTTGAAGAAGTCTTCAATCCAAAGTGAAGCATCTTGAGCTTGCAAATAAAATCAAAAGAGATGCATGCTTGATTTTTTAGATGATCATCAAAATAACAAGAAGGATTAGAAATACTTACATAGATCAACCAAAATCCCATAGATATACTATGTTAGAGGAGTCACCAAAAAATGAACTAGCTTGGGTTTCAAATTAGTTTTCCAAACTATACGAAACATATGTTGCTAATAAATGATCATGAAATGAGTACCTCATTTATTGTTGATCTTTTGAATAGTTGATAGCTACAAATAGAGCTTCACAAATGTCCTATAACAAGATACCATCTCTAATGCTTTCAGCATTGTCTAGTATATATAATCAAAATTTTCTTGAAGCTTATTTAGAGGGACTAACTCTATAATAGTCTAAAAGGATTTTAAATATTAGTTGGAGAGCCTAAATTTGACTAAATAAATAAATCGAAGCATCTAATTATCAATATTCTAGAGAAAAGTTTTGAAATATTACAAAAATAAAGCAAGGGTATGTATTTTAAATGGTTTAAAATAAAGTCTTAAATTAATAAAATGATGAAATTTTATTATGTAATAAGTAATATTCCATTTGTACTCTCTTAAAATGGAAGTACTTCATTTTGAGACCTTTTATCCCTCCTTAGTGTGGTTATGTGCTCTCTCTCTCTCTCTCTCTCTCTCTCTCTCTCTCTCTCTCTCTCTCTCTCTCTCTCTCTCTCTCTCTCTCTCTCTCTCTCTCTCTCCAAAATGGCCCTATAGGTGTTATTTTATCACCTTTTTGGTCATATCTTCTGGTGGTTTAATTATGTCTCTAATCTATATGTACTGCCTTTGAGACCTCGACGAACTCTTTTTGGGGCCTCATTGAGAATAGGTTGACATGGGTCAAACTATTTTGGAAGAGATCAACCTAGGTCGACCTCTTCCCTAAGGGGTTTGAATCCCAAGGCCCAAAGTGTCACGGGTCTTTCAATTTTTTTTTGTTACTCCTCAGTCGACCTTCTTTATTTTCAATCCCAAAAACTAGTATATAAGGAAGACTAGACACTTCATTTTTACTCAAGCTATGCATCATCATCATACAAGAAATCAAGAGAAAGCATGCATGTTCACATGAGACTTCAAGTAATCATTTCAAGACATTCATCAAGATCAAGTATTTTCTTCCTACGTCAAGCTTCTTCCTTTAAGGTGGTAGTGGAATTGGAATTCTAAGGAGGATGTCTATCATCCAAATCATTCAAGTTCTTTCATCCTTCATCAAGGCATATCACAAGCATTCACATTCATGAGATTTTGAATTTTATGGTTTTGTTTTGATTTGTTTGACTTGAGGCTATTACATTTGCATACTTAATCAGATATCAAAATCAATTGCATTGACAAAGATAATTGTATTCCTTATTAACATATTTAGTCCTAATATATGATAGCATTTCCTTTATGAGTATTTTTCATCTCAATTTCAAGGTTGACTCGTTAATCAAGGCCTTGACCAAGGCACACCCTCTTCTAGAAAAGGAAAAGCCAACTTTTCTAGGAGTGGAAGCTAAATATTAGAATTGTAACTACAAATTTGAAAACTATTCTTCAAGACCTTTCCAACAAACCCGAATCAATTTAATGCACTTTATGATCTTGTCTTCATTGTTACAAAAGCTAATAACCTTCCTATCCATGGTGCCCTTATTGATCCAAATTACATGGCAAATGTAATAACTAAAGAGCATCCTTTTAGTAAAAAATTGTAAAACGATATTGTGATTTTGGGATGGGGTTGTCCACTGGTGTTGTGTTAGCTATTGGATCTTTAGCTAGGGTTTTTCCTTCTATTAGAGCCTCATTGTTTACTAGCTCATCGTAGGATTCATTGGATATTGGGGCTCCTAGGGTTTTGATGACCATTGGGGCTTTATTGTTTGTTGGTGATGTGTCATCTATTGGGACTTTGACTAGGGATTTTCCTTATGTTGGAGATTCATTATTTGTTGGGTCATTGCATACTTTGTTGGTCGTTGAAGCCCCTAGGGCTTTTTCAATCACTAGAGCTTCACTACTTGTTGGTGCTTCAATGGTTGTTGGGGCCTCTGCCAGCATTTTACCTTTTGTTGGAGCTTCTCATTTTTTTGGGTCATTAAGGGCTTTAGCTGGGATTTTTCCTTCTATTGATGGGGTTTTTGTAGCTATTGGTACTTCAACTAGGGTTGTTTCATCCATCGAAGCTTCACTGTCTACTAGGGCATTGCAGGTTTTGCTAGTTGCTAGAGTTTCTAGGATTTCGTCAATTGTTGGAGCTTCAGTTTCTACTAGGTTAGTATAGGATTCACTAGATGATGGAGCTTTGGCTGGGGTTTTCTTCTTTTTCGGAGACTTGTTGGTTGGGGTGTTGCAGGCTTTGACTAGGGTTTTGTTGTTTGCTAATGCTATTTCATCATTCACTAGTTCCTTGGTTAGGGTTTTGTTGTTTGATGAGGCTTCATTGTATGTTGGTGCTTTTTTACCTATTAGGAGTTTATTATTTATATCCATGCCTACTACTAGTACTTCTCTTTTTGCAAGGACATTTTTGTATGTCAATATGGTCTTGGATGGGGATTTGACCTCTTTCTCTGGTGAGGATGGGAATGGTGGTGGCTCGAGTTTAAAAGAAAAAAGACCTTTCCCTATTTCAAAACTTGCTTGATCTCTTTGGATAAGGATGTGGTGGAATATATTATGATGAAGGTTACTCCCCTTAATAACATTAACACATAACAGAAATAGAGAAACAACAACAGTTTGCAAGAATAAAAAATGGGCTTTTTATTATCTCTAAAACTATAGAATCATAGATTTCAAAATAAAACATAAAAATTCATATGGGCATTTTTCTTATAATATTTTGTAAGAGACAGTGACAAACAACCACCTAGGAATTCCCTAGACAACCCTATGGGCCTTCATTATATAGCCAATTTTCCACTACCTAAAAAGGTTCTAGACATTTAGCCCTAACCCTTGAGACTGAACAACCCTAAAATTATCAAATTTATTACATTAAAGTCCACTCAAAATAATTACAAATTATATTTTAAAGTAGCCCAACCTTTGGAAGCCATAACTTTTTAACCGTAGACCGATTTGCTATAATAATTACTTTTTGAAAATAACATCTCCTAATCTATAATGCATGATAGAACAAGAATCTATTAGTTGGGGTTTGACTTCATTTTGGAGCCTCTAAGACCTTTAAAATTGAGCTTAAAGTTTTCATACCAAAATTTGTACCAAAAACCCTAATAAATTCACCAATACATGTGATGTTGTAATGAAACTCAATTGATAGGCTTATATATCTAAGAAGAACCTCCACTTATGAAATCAAAACATTCTAAGCTTGTATGACCAACTTACTAAAAATAGTAAATTTCCACAAATAAAAACTCTACACTAAACCAACCCTTATTGAAAAGAAAAAATAAAAATATTTTTGGGTGATGCAAGATTGCCCTTACACCCAGGATGCTCCTACATCATATTGAGTTTGTCTCCTCTAAGTTTTTTCCTTTTTGTGTGATCTTTCATTTCATGGGTTTATGGCTAAGTCATTCTGATGTATATTGATGGATCTTTTCTCATGAAAAACCACTTATTTCAGGTATTGTTCACATTTTCCTTATGGCTAAAGGATTTTTTATTGCTAAATTCAATAATGTTCAAGATAGAATTTTTTTCTTTTGCAATTACTCTTTCACTTAGGAAAATTGTCTTATGTTGGTGGTGAAACCATGGTTTCAAGATTTTTCTGCCTCTTCAAAAATCTTAAACAAGATTTTGATATCAGTGAGTCTCTCCTATCTTACTCTTCATATTTGGGTTGACTCATTTTTAGAAGAAATGGAAAAGGCTCTTTGAGATTTCTTGATGGTGGATGACATGTCAACAAACTTTATGCACTCTACTTATGCATGTAATCTAGTAGAGATGGATATTTTGAAGGGGTTACTAGCAATGATTATGCTAGAGCATTTAGGGGAGTCTTACATACAAAATTTTGACTATGAAGATATTCTCTTCAAATGTAGTAAGTGCTTTAAAATAAGTCACTTGGTTGCCCAATGTGGATTATAGAAGGCTGAGACAAAGAGGTCTCCTTCTTAGTGGAAGGGTTCCCATGCTTAACATTCTACTATTATTAATAAAAACTAAGAGTATGTTGGTGTTTTTGGTTTCAAGGGTATTCCTTCCATTGGTTATGTGCTTGTTGGGTCTATTTGTTGAAAACAATTGTTTAATTGTATGTTGTCTTTGATGTTACACAAAATGTCAAGCCTTTACCAAGTAGTCAGTGATACCCGAGCTCACTTTAGCATCGAAGGAAGTTTTTTGTATATGCCAAGCATTAAATTATAACCAAGTTCAGAGATAGTATTGACCAAAGTTAGTTGGTTAATGAAGCAGAGTTTGTATTGACTAAGTTTAGTCGATTATCAAAGGAAATTCAACATGAAGTCAGTATTAACTAAGTTGGGTTGGTTAACGAAGGGATCATCTGTGTTGACCAAGTACTCAATTCTGTATTAGTCAAATGTCAGCATATTTAGTATGATAAATTTATTAGTTAATACAAGCTAGCTTAAGGGATGAAAATTCTTTTATCAACAGAGTATACAAGCTCAATTGACAAGGTGAATCATATATATGAAAGGTCAAGTTGAGGATTGAAGTGTGAAATTGAAGAAGATGAATTAAGGAAACAAATTTGAAGCATATATGTAAAGGGAAGAATATCTGAGTTGATCAAGCTGCAATGAACTTTCTGATCAATGAGGATTAAGTAATCAAGCTAGAATTAAAATTTAAATCAACAAAGCCAGTTGCATCACCAATTAGGTCAAGTCATTGTTACTCTCTAATAATTGTAGCAATGAATCAAATCTCCTAACAGAGTTAGCCTAACAACTATTTAGCAAATCCTCTAATATGGTGGCATTTCTAGATTGAAGTATCTAAAGACCTCTAACAAGGCCACTCCTGATAGGGTGAATTAAATCCTCTAATAGGGTCACACCTAGCAATGTGTTTTGTAACCTTTAACAGGGTTGTCTCCAAACAGGGCTCACTTCAGAAGAGTGAAAAATATTAACTAATTACAATTGGTAGTTTTCCCAAATTGGGTTTCCATGTTAAATCTTGGTGTCTCTTGTGTTCATGTTATTTCCTTTATGTTTATGCAACTAAGTTAATAAAGGCTAATCACATTAATATCTTAAGATCTAATTATCTTTGTGCTAACCGAGTAACAGTAATATATTTAGTGTTAACCAAGTTATAGTAGAATATTTAGTGTTAATTGAGTTACAGTAGGATTTGGTTTTATATTTGTGTTGACATCTCAAAAGAGACTTGGATTTATTTTTGTAGTAACTAATTCACCCCTCCCCTCTCAATTATTCCTTTCCATTTCCAACACTATTAGCATTATTTCTAGAAATTCTAATTTCAAACAATGTGCAACTATCTCCTCTATTGGCACTATTCTTGGTAAATATCTTGGTAGTTTTGATGTTCTTGGTAGTGCTAATGGAATTCTTACAAGAAGTTATATTGTTGGACATTCTGTAGGTATCTCTTCTATTGGAACTAATCCCATTGGATCTACTAGTAACTCTCACATAAGTTTTGGTGCTACTGGTGGCTTATATTTTATCTCTGTGTTGGTTAAAGTGTCTAATGATCCTACTAAGTGGGATAGAAATACTGATTATGCTAGAATTTATGTTGTTTCAGGTAATTTTGGGCATGTTGTTTCTCATTTATGATTGGGGGCAAGCCCCTTTCTAGTCTTATCTAGAATTCTCTTATTGGTTCTATTGTGGTCAGCTCTTCTTCTATTTCTATATTGAGGTCTTAAGATTTAGTTTCTTAAGATTAGCAAAAGAAGGCTTCTATGGTGGAGGAGGGATGTACCCTAGTTATTGGAAAACATCATAAAATTTCCCCTCCTCAATTTAATATGACTTTGCACTCCAAAAAGAAGGAAGGTAAAGGAAAATCTGAGTCTTTCCTTGGTTTTCTAAAGCTATGGAATCTTGGTTTCATTCACATTGGATAGTTTGTTTTTTCTATTTGTTTCATCTTTGTTGTCATTTTATTTTGATCTTGAATAATGTTGTCCTTGGCACTATTATTTTCATATGTCTTGGGTTGCTTGTTGGTAGCATTATTTCTTGAAGGCTTCATTGAATATCTATTTATGCCCTCAATTTTTTTGGGGGATTTTGGGTTCCCTCAAAGTATATTTTTTAGTGTACTATTTTTTCATGCTTCCAACAATGTTCTCTATTTTTATTTATATTTTATGTGGATCTATTGAATATCTAATGTATTATCTTTGTAAGAAATTTCAAGCTCACCTCAATCCCTATTTTTACCTTAACCCCAAACCCGAGTTAGTTTTATTGTAGTGTCCTAGGGACATGTACATCATCTCGTAAAGCATCTAGACACTTTTCCTCAATGTCAATGTATTCCTGGAAATTTCTGAAAATAGGGTTTTCTAGGTTTTCTGTCTTGGTCGTAGATCCACACTCATAATTTTAGATCTACAAATTTTAGAGCAAGAAGGTATCTTCTCTTGCACATTTCAAGGTAAGTTCTTCATCCTCTCTTTTTTCTCTTAACATTAACCTATTTCCCTATTTTAATTGATTTGATTGTATATATTTAGTGCCTTCATCTATCTTAATCTTATCATTAAATCAATTGGTTCAAATTTAAACTCACATTGTATATCTAAAATCGATTAACATTGCATGAAAGAGGACTTGCTGGCATACTTCCTTTATATAGTTTGGGTTTAGAATTTGCATCCCTTAATCCTACTTGGGTTTTGCTAATATAACTTGGGTTATATTGAGAGTTGTGTTTGGGAGCCCTCCTTCTATTGTATTGAATGTTGTGAAAAGTGGAAGTCTTATATTTAGAAACCTTATTCATTGCTTCCATTTTTCACTTAAATGTTTTGGTGAACACAATGTGTTTCCTCTTTTGAATTTGAAGTTAGATCTCTCTTATTTCCTTCTTGGAGTTTGGTATTCATCTTCTTTTGGTGAACCCAACTTCTGCCCCTTTCTTTGTAGAAGTGTATTGCTTCTTTGTGCACTTGCTCCTTTGTTTGATGACATTCTCTAAGGTACTATGGTGTATAATCATTTCTATGGTTACTTTTTCTCTTGCATCTCTTTATCATGTTTATTATGCTTATGAAAGTGTATTTCATTTCATGATGTTCATGTCTTCACATGCCTTTCTTGCATATGGCATTGTGAGTTTAACAAATACAAAGTATTTTGATAAGACATGTTTCAACATAATTATTAGGCTTGGATGTGGCTTTCTTATTTGTCTTTTAAATGATAATATATTTTTTTAGTGATGCTTCTAATCCTAATCCCAATCCTCTACCTAATCCTAGCCATGAGCAATCTCCTCATACCTCTCCTAGCTTCCAACACATTCATGCTATGGTTCATGACCCTGATATTAAACAATTCTTAGTTAAACCATCTCCCATAACTACCCCTCAATCCCCTATACATACAATTCTCATCACATTCCTCCTTCCACACATATGCCCCTTATCCTCAAGAGAAACCATTTTCTCTATTCACCCTTTGCATTGTTTATACCATGGGCTATAATATTATCACTAGATAAGGTTATTAAGGTTTAGGTCTTTGTATCAATAAGCATGGTATTAAGATTCCTGTTCATCTTCCTTAACACCCACCTAAGCGAGGCTTTGGTTATGTTTCTCCTTCCAATACTCTCTCTCCCTTTCCTCCACAACCTCCTCTTCACTTTCTTCTTCCAACTCCATCCTTATCTCCTAATGTCATTTAGGAAGCCTTAATATTTAGAGTCTACCACTACCTCTTGACTACATCTAAGATAAGATATCAACCTTAAATGAAAAAAAAAATATTTACATGTTTTCATGTCTTTACTTTGTGATTATGTTTAATTTTCTTTATATGTTCATGATAAAGTTGAAAATGGTAAGATTTATTATACATGATATTTTATTCTTCATAATATTACATAGAATTTCCACTCCCTATCAAGGTTACTCTTTGTTATTATAAATAAAAGGTTTGAGAGTGGCATAATAGGTCCTCCATTTTCATCGTAATTAGGGGGTAAGGGGTATGTGCAGGGTCATGGTCAACCAAACTATGCCCTTAAGTGGTAGTGAAAAATTAGCAAATCAGGGTTATGTCAACTAGACGCATAATTTTAAAGTAGCTATGGACTTTATATTAAAAAAATTGTAAGAAAAGAATATATAGGAAATTGAATGTAGTTTTTAAACTACTAGCACTTATCTAAAGAAAAAAAATTGTTTGGTCAAAATTTTGGATTTTAATGCAATAGTACAAAAGTTATTGAGACAAAAATAAGAAGTAGGTGAATGTTTGACCACCTTAATCAAAATCAAGTAATAATATTTTTAAATAAGATTCTAGATATAAGTGTATGCAAGGATTAGTAATGAAAAGAACACTAAATATTAAATCAAAAAGTATTCACAAAACTAAATAAACATAACTTCAAGATAGACTAAGATGAGCTCTCAATTGAGAATATGAGTCATTAATGGGCTCTCTCAATGAGAAGCTCTCTTGTTGAGTAGCTTTGTCTAATTAGATAGGATGTATTCTCGATTCTCTAAAGGCTTCAATGGTGTTCTTGATGGATTTTGGCTTGGGTGAATGGAATTGATGTAAAATGGCTTCTCAAAAATGGCATTATGGTTTTACTTCGTGATCAAAATGGCATTACTTTGTTACTATGGGTGAATGTGTTAAAATGGCTTGGGAGAGGATTCCTTAAATAGGCAAAGGGCTTGAGGGATCAAGGGCTAGGATGCAAGGATGGGAGAAATTTTATGGAAGGTTTAGATTGAATGAGAGGAGAGCACATGGATTGTGCTTCCTTACAGCCAATTAGGGAGTGACACATGTCACAGGGTCATTGGTTAGAGCAAGAGGGGTTGAGGGGTCAACAAAGGAGGCTCAAAGCTCATAAAGACCCTCATAATGGCTTGTAAGAGTCATTTATGGCTTTGTGGGCTTCATAAAGTTTTATGGTTGGGATATTTGTGAGAGAGTTGAGATATTTTGACTTGGGTTGGATTAAGAAAGTCTTAAGCTTGACTTAGGAATGTGCAAATGATTAAGGCTTGGGTCAAGATTAGATTAGGCTTGTTAGAGATGGGCAAGTGGATGGCATTTAATGAGGGTGGGTGAAGGAGGAGATATTTGTTGGCTTTGGCTTGGGTTAGCA
The DNA here is from genome assembly GCA_028749045.1 of Cupressus sempervirens. Classification (NCBI taxonomy): domain Eukaryota; kingdom Viridiplantae; phylum Streptophyta; class Pinopsida; order Cupressales; family Cupressaceae; genus Cupressus; species Cupressus sempervirens. The sequence continues at coordinate 968,205,018 of CM053787.1, forward strand.
AGTCTTAACCCATGTTTAGGAAATGTGACAAGGTTGGGGGGGGATTAGGATTAGGGTCAAAGATAAGGATTGACATCTTCTAGAAGAGTCTAGGCTTTGGATGAGGATGAAGACTTTCTAGAAGAGTCTAGAACTTCCTAGGATGAGGATAAATAAGGTTTTTAGGAAATAAATAAAGTTTTATTTATTTCAAGGGTTTGGGTTGAGGAGATATTTATTAAAATATTTTTAATAAACATGAGGATTAATATTTAATCTTAATTAAATATTTTGAGTTGGGATTACGGTAGGAAATGATGGGATTAGCCTTTAATCGAAATTAAAGAAGGATTATAAGATTTTGAAAGAGGTTAGTGGTCTTAAAGAAATTGGCCAAGTTTTGGGCAAAAAATAAATTATTTATTTATTTTGAGATTTTTGGTCAATTTATTAATTAAATGATTAATAAATAAGGAAATAATGTTTAAATAAGATTTAAACATTTTTGGCAGGGATTCCTTAATTAAATATTTTTAATTAAGATAAAGGGATTTAATGGCATAAAAATTAATTAATTAATTAATGATGATGTCATCAGAGACTTTTTCAAAAAATAAAAATACTTTATTTTCTAAAGGATTTTTAGGTGTCTACATTTTGCCCCTCTTTGACATAGTGTTGAAACAACACTATTTCAAAGAAGTTCAGATATAAATGACATGGAGATGACTTTATGGAGCAACACAATTGCCCCAATGTCGGGAAGAAGAGAGAAAATGGACTGCATGATGCCCCCTCAAGAAGGCAGCGGGGAGAGAAAATGAGGCTCGATGATTTCTTGAAAAATCCAAGAATTTGGGATGAGCAAGGAGACTCAGATTGGCAAAGAGAAGGGGTTGAATTAGCTCAAACTCTCACTACGGGAGAATGATAAAGGGAGAATCAGAGGCACGAGAGTAAATACGCTTAAGACTTTAGGGGAGATGGAGGATGAAGGATTAGAGCACTATAAAAAAAAATCCAGGATAAGGGAAGGGATGATGGGATGAGATAAAGTTGAGGCAACAGGATTTCAAAGAGTCAGATTGATGGAAGATGGGTGTCAGAAGTCCCTAGGACTAGGATTGTGGATCTCAAAAGATGAGGCTTGGTGGATTGATTTGATGGGTGGATCCCTAAGACTAGGATTGTGGATCCCTAAAGCTAAGAGTGATGATTGATTCTGAGAGATACGGTTGCACAAGATGGGATAGGAGAGACGGATGCTGGATATGGATGGGGGATAATGGATATGAAGGGAATCCATTGAAGCTTTTTGAGTAGGGAGATAATTCAAAGAGAAGTACCACCATGTAGTTGAGCACTAGATTTGCTATAGGATTGTTGGTTAATTTCCAAGAGTACCACGAACATCAAGGCCTTTTCACCAACTATCCAGAGGATTGATGGACTAACTCAAAACAAACACGCAAGGATTGCCCCAGTAGCACACATGAAACCCCGAGGAAACATCGTGGAACCGACACTAGGTAACCCACAAGAAGAAAAGAAAAAAAAACAAAAGACTTGATCAATACCTTATGCTCAGATTGCCCCATTCGTAGCATACCATGATATGGAAGATCGTGGTAACCGTGAGGAGGGAACAAGGAGATTGCTTGGAAAAGATACTTCGAGACCCAAAAGGGAAGATTCCAAATCAAAAGAAAGTGAACATCCAAAAGAGAACTGTTTGCCAACGAGATGGGTAGGACGAGGTACTAACGGACCAAGATCAGACATGAGGAAAGCTATATCCTGCAAGGATCTATCGAAGAACACCTAAGCTGGTGGATTTGGACTAGTGATGCACTTGGCAAGCTCAACTAAGAAGGATAACACTTTGGTGACAGGAGATCTAGCTAAAGGATGCATTTGGAATAGCTAACCAAGGGTTTTGCAATGTGTGAAAGATGTTGATCAAGGATGAACTGACACAAAAGCTAGATAGATACAATGGTACTAAGCTAAAGAGGATGTACAAGCTGACAGACCAAGATATGTTACAAATGTACAAGGTTGTTCATGTTTTGGTTTTTGTGAGATGGAAATGTTTTAGAGTGTGTTGGATGGATAGTTGGATAATTTGATGGTTTTGTGAAAAGCTTAAAGAAAATGGGATTCTTTGTGTGCATGTGATAGGATACAAACTAGGATACAAGCTTTGGCATATAATACAAGCTAGAATATGGTACAAGTTTTGGACAAGATTTGGATGTACAAGGTATGGTACAAGATTTATAAGGTATAATACAAGCTTTGGTATAAGATTTACAAGCTGAGATACAAGATTTACAAGTTGTACAGGAGGTATTTACAAGCTTCATTAGATGTTGGATATTTGGTTGGAACACCAAGGAAACAAGCAAGTTTTTTATGGGATGGTGAGTGGATGGATGAGGGATAGGATAATGATAGATAATGGATTAGTCTTAGTACACAAGGCACCTGAATTACCAAGTTTTCACCAAGGTACCTAACCAAGGTGCTTGAATTGCCAAGTTTTCACCATTGGATGCTTATTTCTCTTTACTATTTTTTTGTATTTTTCAAAAGCTAGGTATACCAAGGATCTTCAAGCATAGAACTTCTTGAGATGAATGATGTTAGTAGGATCATTCAAGAGTTCTCCTTCTGGTGTAGATAGCTGATAGGCTCCAGAGCCAAAGGAGGTAGTGACAACATAAGAACCAAGCCATGTAGGTTCAAACTTGCCTTTCTTTTCTTGCTCAGCTTGGACTTTCATATTTTCTTTGAGCACCATGTTGCCCGACTGAAAGTGTCAGGGAAGCACCTTCTTATTGAAGTTCCTTTTGAGACGAGATTGATAGACTGTGAGGTGATCATAGGCGAGTTGTCACTTCTCATCTAAGAGATCTAACTAGGTGAGCTGAGCTACTCTGTATTCTTCATCTAATATTTTCCCTCGCAAAGATATGCACAAGGAGGGAAGTTCAACCTCTATGGGTAGTACCGCTTTGACACCATAGACTAGGGAGTATGGAGTTGTTCCTGTGGATGTATGAAAGGAGGTTCTATAGGTCCATAGGGCTGGATTTATTTGTAGGTGCTAATCGCGGCCAAAATCATTGACAACTTTCTTTAGGATTTTTAGGAGGGTTTTGTTAGTTGCCTCTGCCTGGCCGTTACCTTGTGGGAAATATGGGTTAGAAAAGCGATGATGAATGTAGAGGGAAGTGCATAATTCTTCCATGTTAGGATTTTCAAAGTTATCTCTGTGGTTGGTGAAGATGGTGGATGGGATGCCGAAGTGGCAAACAATGTGGTACAAGATGAACTTGGAGACCTCAACTCCTGTAGCTAAGACTGGGGGGATTGCTTCCACCCATTTAGTGAAATAGTCTGTAGCTATTATTATCCATTTATGTCCATCAGATGAGAGAAGTGTGATAGTTCCAACTAGGTCAAGGCCCCAACATGCAAAGGGCCAAGGTGGTGCAATAGGTTGTAGATCTTGTGCTGGAGTGTGCACAAGATTTGTGTGCTGCTGACATGGGAGACATTTTCTGAAAAAGTCACAAGAGTCTTCTTCGATGGTAGGCCAATAGTAGCCTGCTCTAAGGATTTGTTGTGCTAGGGAAATACCACTCGCCACAAAGTCTAGAGTGTACTTCTTTTAACGCCATCACAACCTCATTTTGGTCTAAACACCTAGAGAGAGTATCGTGATAACCCTGACGATATAGGGTATTGGCTATGATGACATAGCGGGATGATTTTTGGATGAGGTTTTGGCATTGGGTTCATGTGAGGTGAGGGGATATGATACAATTTTAAGGTAAGCTTGGATTTCATGGTACCAAGGGGATTGGGGACCAACCAAGATGCAAACACAATTTGAATCCTCATTCGCATAGGCGGGTGTGAGGATCTGCTTGACTAAAAACTCATACTGCATAGCCGCTTGGGGAATTTCCAAGAGCGAGCTGATAGTAACCATAGCGTGTGCTACTTTGTTCTGCATTTCAGGCACTTGTGTAAACTAAAGCTTTGTGAAATGCTAGGTTAGCTGATCAACTAGCTCTTTGTAGGGTAATAGCTTTTCATCTTTGGTTTGATATTCATTTAGGACTTGCTTGATGATGAGCTGAGAATTGCCAAAGATTTGTAACTCAGTGATGTTCCATTTTGTGGCTATCTTTAATCCTGCTATGAGAGCTTCATATTCAGCTGTATTGTTGGTGCTAGGGAATTATAGCTTAAAAGCTTTTGGAATGTAATCTCCTTGAGGTGCGACCAACAATATTCCTGCCCTTGATCCATGAGATGTGTATGAGCCATCAAAATAAAGTTTCCATGGGGGTTGTTCTTCAATTAGACATATATGCTCATTTGGAAATTTTGTGATCAAAGGATATGCATCTACTAGAGGTGCATCAACTAGGTGATCTGCTATAACTTTCCCTTTGATTGCCTTTCTGTCCACATACTGGATGTCAAATTTTCTAAGGAGCATAACCCATTTGGCCAAATGGCCTATAAGTGTTGTTCTAGAGAGCATATACTTGACAGGGTCTATCTTGAAGACTAGTTGGATGGTATGACTTAGCATGTAGTGGCGAAGCTTTTGAGTTGAGAAGACAACTGCTAGACAAGCTTTTTCCATAGGAGTGTAATTGAGTTCATAACCAACTAGGGTTCTACTAATATAATAGATGGATCATTCTCTGTTGTAGTCATCGTGCTGTGCAAGAAGTGCCCCTAGAGTAGTAGGCATTGTTGATATGTACAAGATGAAGGGACAACTAGGAACTAGTGCAACCAAGATAGGGGGATTAGCGAGATACTGCTTGAGCTGATCGAAGTTGTGTTGACATAAAGGATCCTTCTTGAAGTTTTCATCCTTCTTTAGTAAATGTGCAAATGGTGTACACTTATCTGCAAGCTGGGAGATGAAGTGTCAGATGGATTGAAGCTTCCCCTGAAGATTATGAAGCTGTTGCAGTGTCTGGGGAGGAGGCATGTCTAAGATAGCCTTGACCTTTTTGGGGTAAATCTCTCTACCTTGTTTAGAAAGTATAAAGCCGAGAAGCTTGCCAAATGTGACCCTAAAGACAAATTTCTTGGGATTTAGCATGAGATGATATTGGGCTAACCTATCAAAGACTTTCTCCAAGTCAGCAAGATGATCCATGAAGATGTGAGATTTGACCAAGATATCATCCATATAATCCTCCAAAATGTTATGGATAAGATCGTGGAAAATGGTTGTCATAGCTCTTTGATAGGTAGCCCCAGCATTCTTTAGACCAAAAGGCATCATGTTGTAGCAAAAGGTTCCCCAAGGGGTAGTGAATGCTATCTTATGCTACAATCTTGATTTGATTATACCCAAAAAATCCATCCATGAGGGACAAAATTTCATGTCCAACTGTAAGGTCTACAATCATATCTATGTTGGGTAAGGGAAAATCATCTTTTGGACAAGCTTTGTTAAGATCTCTGAAATTAGTGCAGATTTTGATGTCACCAGAAGGCTTAGTGACAGAGACCATGTTGGAGATCCACTCTAAGTAGTCAATAGGTCGGCTAACCTTAGCAACTAACATTCTTTCTAATTCAGCTTTGACTAGTAATGCCACCTTGGGGTGCATTTTTCTAAGCTTTTGTCTGACAGGCTTGATCTTTGGATCGACTCCAAGATGATGAACTATAAGCTTTGGATCAAATCTTGGCATGTCCTGATATGACCATGAAAATTGGCCAATGTTCTCTCTTAAGACCTCAAAGAGGAGGTCAGCTTGGTCTTGTGATAGGGATGCAGCAATGTGAACAAGTCTGGGGATCTCTAAAGAACCAATGTTGACTTCTCTAGTATCCTCAATTAGAATAAAAGACACCTCTGATCGATTATCTTAAGGAGGTAATGCTAAATCCTCATGTTCTACTTGTGACTCTAGATTTTTCTGCTGAGGGGCTCTCTTCACTACCTTAGCTAGTCTCGGATTCGCTTTAGTTCCAGTTTTGGGTGTATTAGAACTAGGTTGGGTATTTTCTCCAAAATACCCCTTGGGATCTAGCTTATAGATATAGGTAGAATCTGGCTTTGTTTTCTTGTGAGGAGTTTCGACTCCCGTGAATCTTAGAAGTGCTTCCTTTGATTTGAAATTATCAAAGTGTATGGCACTTGGTTGGTCCCAATCTATGAGTTTAGGGTGAGTGAGTGGTAGATTGATGAAATGGATGGATAGTTCTTGGAGAATAGAGTTTCCCAAGAAGATTTCTTCTGGGATATCGTCGTAGGCTCTCTTTTCAACTTCCTCTGGAATGTCTTCAATTTCTACAAGGTCATGGTGGATATTCAAAAAAGCATGACCATCGGTATTGGTGCCCCCAGTTGTGAGTATGCCAAAGCCTAGACCGAGCTTCTTTTCTCGTTTGTGTGCTTCGATGGGGCGCTGCATGCCTCTTTCCTCTCATCCTAGACCACCACCTTGATAGTTCCATTTTTCAATGATGAGCTTATGTGCTTGGGGATACTTTTGGCTGAAGTGATCAAGGCATGCTTGATTTCTTGGAGGTGCATCCTTATGTAACCAATTGTTGATATCTAGAGTGAGCTCCTCATGAAGAGGGATTCTCGGGGATACAAAGGTTGTTGGGCCAAGTTGTGTGTATTGAGGAGGTGGAGTCTCCTTAGTGTTATGATATGTGGGCTATCCATGGGTGTGTGGATCAAGTGGCAATGCACCAACTACAAATGCATCAGATAGGCTATATTCTTTGCAACCTTTGTTGTTGATCTTTACGGTAGATAGGGTGGAGGCAAGGATGGTTTCTGGGTCATTACAGGTCTTGGATGAACTGGTGATGGATTGGCCAATTTCAATGCCAGAGAAATGGTTTGTATATGAGGCTTCAACCACATTGCAATAAGCAAAGGGTTCTGGATCGGCATGGATGGTCACTTTAGTGCCCTGATGCACAAATTTGAGGTACTGATGATATGTGGATGGAACGGCCTTCATGGCATGAATCCATGGGTGATCAAGGAGGATGTTAAATGGTAGGTTTAGATCAACAACATGGCAAACTGTCTCTTGGCTGACCGGACCAACCTTGATGGGTAGCAAAACTGTGCCCTTTTTGGTTCTCTCCAAGTTGTCATAAGCTTTGATGGTGATAACCTCACTGATGATATCTACCTTAGTATACCCAGCTTGTTTTATAAATTTTAGGGTAAAAATATTCAAGGCTAATCCATTATCTATCATTACTCCTTTTACAAAAAAATTGGCTACCATAATGGCTATGTGGAGTGGAAGGGTGTGATCTGGCTTGACCACAGGTATGTTAGTGGGTTTGAATGATAGGGCACATGAGGATGAAAGGTCTCCAACAAGATTACAAAAATTAGTCACATTGATATCTGAAGGTACACGAGATTCTATGAGAGCACTGTCAAGAATGTCTTTATACAGAGGATTGGTGCAGAGTAGGTCAAGGATGGAGATTTGAGCTGGCATGTTCTCAAGATGTTCCAAGATTTTGTATTGGCTTTTGGATGGAGCTGATGATACTGCTGGGGTTGATAGTACTGATGGGACTGATGGGGCTATGATGTTCAATCATGCTCTTCTGGTGGTGACTACACACTCATTGTTTGGGCCTTGGATATTGATAACATTGACAGAAGGCTCTTTCTCAAATATACAACCTATGAGGCTACCATAGTCTATGTAGGATGAAGTGTGCTCATTGTTCTTCTCATGCTGTTGGTTTGGCTGGCAGTTGTTGGTGTGTTGTTGGTTTGGATGGGTGCTTTTCCTGGATGGTTGTTGTTGTGAGGAGGAAAGGAATTTTGATAAATTTGTAAGCCTGCATTGGGTGAGGTTTGGGCACCAACTGTGATTTCTTTTCGATCAATGAGGTCTTGTACATAATATTTTAGTTTCATGCATCTGAGGGTGGTGTGACCTTTTACCTTATGAAATTTGCAATACTCATTGTCTCTGTACCATGCAAATTTGGATTGGCTTGGGTCAATTTTTTGGGTAGGAGGAAATTTGATGAGGTTTTCCTTGGCCAATTTCTCAAAAATGACATCCAATGGCTCACCAAGGGGTGTATATTTTCGAGGTGCAAGTTGGAACTTGGGCTTTGGTCCTATAGTTACATTGATGGCATTAGCTTGATTGTTAGACCCTTGAAAGTTGGGCTTTGGATTTTGGCTTTGAAAGCTTTGCTGAGTCTACTATTGGTTGTTGATAGCTTGTTGATTGTTTGGTTGATAAGGTGGATTGGACTAATTATGGGAAGGACCAACAATATTCACATGTCTAGTGTCAGTGACGCTATCTGTTGCAACATGCTTGTTTTTGTTCCAATACCTAGACTTGTCATTTGAATGTGTTTTATTTTGGTTGGCTTCCTTGTAAATCTTGACCACACCATCTTTAATGAGTCCTTGCTCAAGGATCATTCCTTTTTCTTTGATATCTTTGTAGGTTTGTAAACAGTTCATGGTCATGTGGTGAGCCAAGTTGGGATGGGCATTATCAATAAACATTTTCACCAAATGGGGCTCTGGCAAGGTGCAAGATATGCGGGTGGTAAGGGTTTTTCATCTTTGTAGATATTCGAGAAGGATTTCTCCACCTTTTTTCTTAGTGTGGACAAGATTAACTACTGATAGCTCTATTTCAACAAGATGGGCATATTGGGCTACAAATGCCTTAGACAATTCAAAAAAGTTTTTAATTGTGCCATATGGAATTCTATAAAACCATTCAAGAGCTGGTTCGACCAAGCTTTTGGGAAAGAGGCACAAGAGGAAGACATCACTGTATGCCACTTCTTGGCAGTGCATGTAAAATTCTTTGATATGTGTGACAGGGTCTCCTTTTCCTCTGAATTTGTCAAACTTGGGTATCTCAAAGTGTTTTGGAAATGGTGTCATGGTAATGGCTCTGTCAAATGGGTAAGGACACACATTCTCAAACTTGAAGGTTTTTGGATCATTTCCCTCTTGGATGTTCTTCAAAGCTATCTTCATGGCTTCCCATTCTGAATTAATGGGTGATGGCTATGGTGCCTCTACTATAGGAGCACTCTAAGGGAGATATGCACTGAATGGTGTAATTGAATATGGATGGCTTTGAGGTATGGGCTGGTAGGGATTGTACATGGCTTGGGCAACTGAATGGTGGATGATGGGTTGTTGAGGTGGAGGTGGCACATATTGCTGCATGTGTTGCGAGGCTTGCTGCTGATAATGGATTTGAGGTTGGGATTGAGGAACATAAGCTAGCTATGGGATAAATGGATTTCTTTATGGAGGTAAGGTATAAGATGGTTGTGAAGCTTGGGGAAAGGATCAGGGAGCTTGTGGAACGTGACTTTGGATTTGAGGAGTTTGACCAATATATGTGGGCTATGCCCCCATTTGGGAAGGTATTTGCATGGAAAAAGGGGCCAAGTATTTGGTGGTTGGTGGTGGTGGATTTCCTCCTAGAAGTGGCATAGAAAAATAGTTGGTAATAGGAGGTAATGGATTAGTTGGTGGTGGAGGTGGTGGGAATTGAAACCTTGGGAATGGAACTGATGGGTTTTGATAGCTTGGTGGCTGGATTTGAAAGCTTGGTAGAGTGGTGGCAGGAGCTTGGATCACTTGAGAGCTTGGAAGAACATTGGTAGTAGCTTGTGGGTTTTGATAGCTTTGTGGAGTGAGGGTAGTAGCTTGTGGATTTGTGGCTGATGGCACTGAGCTCCAAGGACCTAGTGGAAATGATGGAATTATGTTTTGAGTTGAGATAACCAAGTTGGGGGTGATGAAATGTTGATTACTTGGCCCCATGGGTGGCATCCTTGTTGTATATTGTTGAGGTTGGCTAAAGATGCTAGCACTGATTTAGGAGATGGGTGGATTTGGAAGGCTAGGTTGGAGATCAACAGCAACAATAGTGAAGGGAGTTAATAGTGAGGTGTTTTGGGCAAAGATAGTTTGGAGTGGTGGTAGTTGGATTGGTTTGCGGAAGAGAGATTTCAACTTGAGTGGAGGCTGGTATGTTTGGCTCTATTGGATCATATGGGGTGGGTTGAGGCTCTTCTTTTCATATATACAAAGGATGACTTGGATCATAAGAGCCTATGGGTGATGGCAATTGCCCAAACAGACGATGAGAAGGATCTAATAAGGGAGGAGGTCTTCCAAAATTGAAGGCTCCTATGTTGTCCCTCTGAAAGTTTTCCATGATTATTTCTTTGTTCTTGTCTATAATGGCATTCACCAATATTGGATTTCCTAGTTGGTTCATGAAAGCTTGAATGTCAGTAGGTGATGGTATAGCGTTCTCTAGGCTGAAGGATGGTTAAGTGCTCAAGGGGAGCAATGTTGTTTGATCCAAATGATAGGGCTCCATTGTTTCCTTCTTCTTCTTGGCTAAGCGAGTGACGGGTGGCATGAAAATGTTCCTAGGGACGAGATGCAACAATGCTGATGGATGCAAAGGGGGAAGGCTTTTCTATGCAAATGATTTCCTAGGCTGAGGCAAAGCTATATGAAAAACCTAAGGAGGATTGGGTTGGGGATTCTAATCTTCAAAGATATGTTGTCAAAGCATGAAAGGTCTACTTTCCTATGTGCAAGCTTGGTGGTGATTGTGTCAACTTAAGGATAGACTGATGATCCTTTAGGAAAAACATGAGATTGACCACTTGTGGATCTCAACCTTTAGCTCAAGGTGATGAGGGATGACAAGTGACAAGGCTAGATTACCCTAGACATATCTCTGTCAAAAGGATAACCTTGGTGGTGCTGGTGGATTTGCAATATCGTAGGAATGGCAGAATTTTGGCAAGGTGACAACAATTTTGAAGGCTTGGATGTGAACTTTTTGATTGTTGGCTAGATGGTTTGGTTCTAAGGAAAAGAACTAAATGAGATGGATGAGCCAAAATGGCTAGCTTTCCTACAAAGATGACTCTAAAGTGATGCTTATGCAAGAAGATGTGGAGAAACAAGGGGGTCTAATCATAGAAATCATGCCTAGTTGGTAAGGCATAAGTAGGGTTAACTCTTAGATGTTATTTAAATTTGATAGTGTGATCTAACTAGGTGTCTTGATGGGCTTCGTTGGCAGCTTTTTCTTCTGCTTTGTGGAGTTTGGCAATTTGAGGGCTTGGTGTTACTTCCTTTCTCTTGGCTGAAATTTCTTGGTATACCTGAGATGGCTTGAGTTTGGCTTTTTGAAACTTCTATTTGGGTTTGGGTTGTTTTGACATAAATTCCTGAATCTGCTTGGCTTTGAGAGATCTTGGTTGTTTTGCTTCAACTTGTTCAACTACTGAAACATGCAGTGACTATGCTAAGTGTGTCCTAAGCTAGGATTGACCAAGTTTGGCAAACATTCATTCAACAAGTAAAAGATCAAACAATAGATAGGAACAACTAGATAGAGGTTTTTGATTCTCAGAATGTGATATTTGGGCCAAGGAGTGTGTATGTTTTACAAATGTTTCGATCAATCACTTCAAACACATTAACATCCTAGATGGTTATCTGCAAGGCTGACAGTTGGTTTAGCTAGGGAGTCCTTGATATACCCAAGGTACATGAGGTCCAAATCCATAGATGAAACCAAAACAATGTCACATAGCCAAGAGGAGCAATAACCCACTTCTCCTCTTTCACTTCTCAAGGGTATAAAGTTCCTTGAGGCTTAGCCCGAGTGACAAAATTTTGGTCCCAAGAGAGGTGTCTTTGGATTCACCTCCTAATCTTTATACTTTGTCAAAACGTTGGAGTTGAGGTTGTCCCTCGAGGTGATGAAATCCCCGAATAGGTCTCTTATAAAAAGAAACAAGGTTTTGGATCCTAGTCTTATGCACCCACGATAGCTTCGAAAGATGACAAGTGGAGTGAAGATTTGGATGACCTTGAGCTAAAAAACATGTTTGTTCTTTTACCAACTGATTCTTATGTGTGCTGATCTAGACTTTGCAAGCACTCATGTTTAAGATACAATGTTTATTCCAATTTTGAAGCATCAACAAAAGTAAAATCGATCGAAGAATGCAAGCAAGAAGAAGAGTTAGGGTCAACAAGAAAATAAACCCGTGTGCTCGGAAGCCCTCCACGTCAAGTATTGATTGATTTTTTTTAAGGCATTCAATATTGAGTGTGATTTTTTTTTAAGCCCAAAACAAAGATGTGTGTAAAGCTCTATTTCACGCACGAGCCCAGAGGCCCTCCACGTCAAGATTTTTTCAATTTTTAATGCCCAAATGAAGTGTTATTGAGACTAATGTGCATTCAAGAAATTTTCTATCTTAGAAAAACCAATAAAAACTCAGGTGAGTGGAGTTTGATTTTTGTGGAGCACTTAACACCCTCTTAGGTAGACCCATCCCCATATATGGTGCTGATATTGCAACCAATGGTTAGAATGATGGGTGATTAAAGAGGGTGAGTCCAACAACAAATTCACTCAGTGTCTTTATTTGTTTTTATGACTTAGAAAGTTTCTAAAATGTGGATTCTTTTTATGCCCCAAAAGATGAAGTGTGATGTATGATAATGATTATTTGATCTGTGGCATTCAATATTGGATTTGTTATGCATTCCAATGAAATAAAAACAAACTTGATTTTAATCCATGGCACTCAAGAGTGATTTTAACAACATGCATTCATAGATGAGTGTTTAAACATTCAAGTTCTTTCCTTCGAGCATTCAAGATTGAGATTTTGTGTGTTGTTTTAAGAAATTTGAAGTGCTTTGTTTTAACCTTAGATCATTCAAGATTGAGTTTGTTTGAACTGAAATTCAAAGAGGAAGGAATAGGGATGCTTTTCTTTCCAATTTAGATCATTCAAGATTGTTTTTGACTCAAAAAAAATGACTCTTTGGACTTTGGTTTTCATTCAAGATTTTGTGTTATAGTTTGCATGTTTTAAGCCCAAAAAATGATATTCCTAGATTTTTTTGATGCATGAAAAACCTAGGAAACATTCAAGATTTTGCAGCAAGACATTTGTTTGGAACAAATAACAAAGCTTTTAGGACAATTTTGGCAAACATTTATGACTCTTAGTTTTCATGAGATTTTAAAAGAACTTTAAAATATTTGCAAATGAAGTTCATTTTATCCCTGATTGATGCTTTGAGTTTGATTTAGAATTTTGTGTGCACTTAGTGTTGATTTGAAATGGAAACTTGAAGTTCTTTTTAAGTTCCCAAAAATGAAGTGTTCGTAACTTTGCATGAATGCATCTAAAACCTTGATGTTGCAAGGATGCAAATGATTGGATTGATTTAGTTTCACTTGTTAAAAGATTTTAATTTTTTTTTGCAAATTTTTAGTTTTTAATGGATTTAAGTATGATTTGGGAGTTAATTTTAAGCACTAAAACAAGGTGTGTATGATTTTGCTTCCTTAAAAAAGAAAAAGAAAAAGAAAAGGCCAAGATCCCACAAGAAGAAGAAGAAGAAGAAGTAGACAGGATAGAAGAAGAATATAGACAAGAAGAGGAAAAAGAATTCCAAGTGCTCCATCCACCTATAAGCTTGAAAAATCTAAAAACACTATGAGATAGAATATGAGTTCTTTTGTCTTCTACATGCTTATGTCGACCTGCAAAACCAATTTATACAATCCTACCAATCACTAAATATAAGATATTAGCCAAATTAGCATAAAAACACATTAAAATGGCTAGAAAACTAATGAGAATGGCCCATGCAGGGTCCCACCGAGCATGCCAGAATGTATATGAGGATTAGTAATGCAAAGAACACTAAATATCAAATCAAAAAGTATTCACAAAACTAAATAAATGTAACTTTAAGATAGACTAAGATGAGCTTTCAATTGAGAATATGAGCCATTAATGGGCTCTCTCAATGAGAAGCTCTCTTGTTGAGTAGCTTTGTCTAATTAGATAGGATGTATACTCAATTCTCCAAAGGCTTCAATGGTGTTCTTGATAGATTTTGGCTTGGGTGAATGGATTTGATGTAAAATGGCTTCTCAAAAATGGCATTATGGCTTTACTTCATGATCAAAATGGCATTACTTTGTTACTATGGATGATTGTGTTAAAATGACTTGGAGAGGATTCCTTAAATAGGCAAAGGGCTTGAGGGATCAAGGGCTAGGATGCAAGGATGGGAGAAAGTTTATGGAAGGTTTAGATTAAATGAGAGGAGAGCACATGGATTGTGCTTCTTTATAGCCAATCAGAGAGTGACACATGTCACAGGGTCATTGGTTAGAGCAAGAGGGGTTGAGGGGTCAACAAAGGAGGCTCAAAGCTCATAAAGACCCTCATAATGGCTTGTAAGAGTCATTTATGGCTTTGTAGGCTTCATAAAGTTTTATGATTGGGATATTTGTGAGAGAGTTGAGATATTTTGACTTGGGATGGATTAAAAAAGTCTTAAGCTTGACTTAGGAATGTGCAAATGATTAAAGCTTGGATTAGGCTTGGGTTAAGATTAGATTAGGCTTGTTAGAGATGAGCAAGTGGATGTCATTTAATGAGGGTGGGTGAAGGAGGAGATATTTGTTAGCTTTGGCTTAGGTTAGCAAGTCTTAACCCATGTTTAGGGAATGTGACAAGGTTAGAGGGGGGGATTAGGATTAGGGTCAAAGATAAGGATTGACATCTTCTAGAAGAGTCTAGGCTTTGGAGGATGAAGACTTTCTAGAAGAGTCTAGAACTTCCTAGGATGAGGATAAATAAGGTTTTTAGGAAATAAATAAAGTTTTATTTATTTCAAGGGTTTGGGTTGAGGAGATATTTATTAAAATATTTTTAATAAACATGAGGATTAATATTTAATCTTAATTAAATATTTTGAGTTGGGATTATGGGTAGGAAATGATGGGATTAGCCTTTAATCGAAATTAAAGAAGGATTAGAAGATTTTGGAAGAGGTTAGTGGTCTTAAGGAAATTGGCCAAGTTTTGGGCAAAAAATAAATAAATTATTTATTTTGGGATTTTTGGTCAATTTATTAATTAAATAATTAATAAATAAGGAAATAATGTTTAAATAAGATTTAAACATTTTTGGGAGGGATTCCTTAATTAAATATTTTAAATTAAGATAAAGGGATTTAATGGCATAAAAATTAATTAATTAATTAATTAATTAATTAATTAATAAATGATGATGTCATCAGAGACTTTTTCAGAAAATAAAAATACTTTATTTTCTAAAGGATTTTTAGGTGTCTACAATAAGTACACTCATTCCCAGATGTGACACATATTTTTGGGTATTTTTATTCTAAATAATTAATTAATTATGAATATTCTACTATACCATTTTCAAAATAAAAAACTCTCACGTCTAACCACTTTAACTAATTTTTAAAAATTTAAAATTTTATTTTATTTTTTTCCTTATAGTAGTCAAAGCATAGAATGTGATGCAAATTTTCGATTTTAAAAATATTAAATGGTCTGAAAGTTAATAACTATTTTTCAATCAATATGTCAATCAACACTTTATAGCTAACTCCATTAGAACATAAGTAATAATTACTTACTAAACTCATAATTAAAAAAAATTATATTGGTGGAAAGCTAACAACGTTCTCAAGAAACCCTTTTCATTTTGTCAAATTTGGATGAAAAAAAGTCGTCAACTACATGGTCCAAGTCAGAAACAAACAATAATAGGCCAAAAACATGTTATTGAGATGTTTTTGGTGTTGACCATGGAGGGTTGGCATCTATAGAAAAGCCAAGCCTAATTAGCTACCTATTCCCAAAGTAGGTACCTATTCCCGAATCAGGTACCTATTCCCAAATCAGATACCTGTTCTCAAATCGAATACTCAATTTTCCCTTCTTTTTAATTTTTTTTAAAATAAAAAATAAAAAATAACCTTTTTTTTTTTAATAATAGTATTACTCCTTTTTTAGGATCCTTAGTATGTTTTTTTAAAGGCTTTAGGACCCTTAACCATACATATAATAGTTCCAAAGGATCAAAAGGGGTCATAGGGTACCCTTTGGCACTCTTTGACCCATCCAATTAATATGTGTGCTTATGGGTCCTAGGACCCCTAAACACATAAAGAATGTGATCTAATGGCTCAAGAGGGGTCCTAGAATACCCTCTGACACCTTTTGACCCATTCGATGACACTGAGTTTGCTTAGGGGTAATGGGGTACTCTATTACCCCTTTCAACTCATTCGAACACATGATATATGTTCCTAGGACCCCTAGGAATGTATTTTCTTGTTTAATGAGTTAAAAGGGGCCATGGAGAACTTTATGACCCCATTCAACCCATTAAAACACATAATGTGTGTCCCTAGGGTTTCTACAACCTCTAGGGACATATGTTGTCATATAATGAATCAAAAGTCATCATAGGGTACTCTATGACCACTTTCGATTAATTTGAACACATGATATATGTTAAGAGAGATCTTAAGACCTATAGGAAAATATATTATCATTTAATGGGTCAAAAAGGGTCATAAGGAATTATGACCCCATTAGACCAATTCAAACAAATGATATATGTCACTAGGGGTCCTAGTACCCCTAGGAATATATGTTGACACATAATGAATTGAAAGGGGTTGTAGGATATTCTACGACCCCTTTTGACTCATTTGAAAATGTGATATGTGTTCCTATGTGTCCTAAGACCCCTAGGAACATATGATATCATTTAATGGGTCAAAAGGGGTCATAGGGCACCCTATGATTGCATTTGACCCATTCAAACACATGATGTATCTTCCTAGCCCTAGAAGCATACATTTTCATATAATGCGTCGAGAGGGGTCATAGTGTACACTATGACCCATTGACCCCTAGGAGCATACATTATCATATAATAGGTCAAGAGGGGTCACAGTGTAGTTTATAACCCACTTTGATCCATTCAAACACATTTTGTATGTTCCTGGGGGTCCTAGTACCCATAGGAACATAAGTTGTCATATAATGGATCGAAAGCGATTATAGGGTACCTTATGACCCCTTTGAATCCATTCAAACACATGATGTCCCTAGGGATCCTAGTACACCTATGAACATATTTTGTCATAGTGTGGGTTGAACAGGGTCATAAGGTGCTCTCTAGCCCCTTTTGACTCATTCAAACACATGATACTGTTAGCATGAATGTTAATGATACTACATTGGGTGAGTATCCTTAGCATTGGAGAGTATTGACATGTGGCATTCATGACTATGTTTTTCATTAATGTCAACATAAAATGGTTTCTATAAAGATTGGTTGAGTAGCAAACAGGATCTTGATGGTACGAACAATGGTTTGATTGTCTGGTAATGTGCAATTTTTGACATGTTAAGCACAGTGTCTAGATGATGCAATTAAGTGCATAAAGTTTGAGTCAAAGACGTATAGAAGTTGTACCTAATTTATAAAAAGTAGTTCAGAGACAAAGTATTAGGAAAGTAGTTCCAAATGTTTGTTGTCTAGATTACATCTTAGATGCAGTACTAAGAAGATATACAGTCAAGCAGTAATAGAAGACAATCAATTGATGACATAAATGAGTGTGCAAGCCCTAGTATCACATGTGTGAAGTTTTGTATAGATTGTGAGCAAATGATGCTATTGTAATTGTAAATAATTAATTACCTTATTATAGTTAATTGGGAAAGCCTCAAGGCTAACTCAAGGAGTTATTTTGAAGATATGGTATAAAGGAAAGATGGTTTCCTTGTTTTTTATATCTAATGCATGGTATGATTGTTGTATAAAGTTCAAAGTCCAAAAAGGAGAAGAGTTCTTACTAAATGTGTGTAAGCAATCCAAGGGATTATTGGTGTTGGAAATATTCAAGATATGATAGGTTACTGAGAGGGGAGGGGTGAATCAATAACCTCAAAACTTTTAAATGATTCAACACTTTAACCATATATAGTATTCATTATTCATTCATCTAATCTACTACATATATGAGAGATCAAACATTTATAACACATGTACACAGTGATTTGGTAACCCATAAACCTTCCAAATAGAAAGTAAAAATAGGGTGGGAATGATACCCACAAAACTTTGTTACTACAATATGAAGTTAGCCTATTAAGGCTTACATTGACCACTTCTGGTGATCTACCCTGTTAGGAGCACAAAGGACTACTAGGTCCACCTTGTTAAAGTATTTACAAACATACAATGAAGTATGCACTCTGTTAGGAGATTTATACAAAGACTATTAAGTCTACCTTGTTAAGGGATTTACAAAAATGATTCAACTATTAGCATGAGACAGTTGATCTACTTACAACTTGATTGCTAATTAGATCCTTGAAGTATAGATCAACTCTTGTGACTGATGAATCTTTACTATTCCTTGTAGATCTTGCTGAATACTCTGTTCTATTTTTGATTCACTTTCATTCTTCTCAAAACATTACATGTCTATATTGATACTCTCATGCATACATTTTAAATGATATAATACATTACATATATACCATTCCAATAATTACAATTGCAAGGTCGGCCAAAACACAAGTGAACAAAATATTACTGAGTCGGCCAAACAGTAGAAAACTTGGGTTCTTCAAGCTGACTTGGTAACCTTCTGATACTCGACATCCACTGAATTACTTGGCATTATCATGCACTCGATAGAAGTAGAGGCTCAGTCCATACTAATCATGCAACGTAGCTTGGAACTCAGTAACCATTGGAGACTCGACAGATATAGAATCACTTGGTAAAAACTGAATCCTTCATTTACCTTGCTTTCACTTGGTAAGCACTACACTTTCATTACTCAATAAAAACTAGACTTCCATCACTCAGTAAACACTATGAAGCTCGGTGAACACTATATGCTTAGTAGATACTGTTGGGTTGTACACCCACTTAGTAGCTTCATGAATGCTCGGTATGAACTGCTTGACTGCACACTCACTCGGTAGCTTCAAGAATGCTCGGTATGAACTACTTAAGTGATGAACCTATAAGGTAACCACTGAATGCTTAGTATACACTGTAGACTAACTGATGAACTCAATAATCATTCAGAATCAAGTAAGTGTTGTCACTAATGAAAAATACAATATAATGCCAACAATCTCCCCCTTTAGCATTAGTGACAAAACACTTATAAGCCAAAACATATGTACATAACCTGACTCAATGAATTTTGGTTTTTCACAATTGATCTTTGTAGAACTGCTGCATATACATTTCTATATATCTTCTTGATGACTTGTAATGTATATATAAAGATACTTATGTACACATGCTATCTCTATTGAGTGCTAACTCCCCCTTTCACTTATAGTGATAACTCTTCTCACTTATTATGTTGAATCTCTCCCCCTTTTTGACAATAATGCCAAAGGACTACATATATAGTTTATATGACTACACCAAAGTGAGATAGAAAATCTTGATGTACCTTAAGGATGTGGTAAAAGTATTATCCCAAGTCTGCTGCAAAATTTGATAGGTGGAGAGAGCAATTTGAACTTCTGCTGATAATTGGATCATGTGATCAACCACTGAGAAGTTCTGATCTTGGACCAATGTTTTGCAATGAGAAATATGTTTCTACATTGTGTCCATGATAGGAAGGATCATGTTCTAGATGTCTATGAGTATAGACCGGATCCTTGCTTCCTCTCTCAATAGTTCTTCTTGTACATCTACCAAATACCTAATTTTGGTGTGATGGGAGGTTATGGAGGAAGAGTCCACCTTTAACTTGGATGCACTTGATTGCATATCAATGTCAATCTTATTTAGCTTATCCTTTATTTCTTTAGTAAAACCTGAAAAATCACATAGTTTGGCAAAAAGTGATGCTACATTCTTAAAAGAATTTTCAAAATTACCCAAAAATGTTGACAATTCAACTTGCTTGATTGCTATCTTTTGAGCAACATGCTCTAGCATCTTATTATCAAATTTCCTTTTAGCTTTTTCAATTACTTTCTCTTGTCTGGAAGAATCTTCATTAAATTTCTATACTGACTTCTAACTAAATCAAAATGTGTTGAGTAGAATCTACTTCAACACCTATAGCATCTATAATTATATCCTTGGTATTCTCAATTATTCTATATTCCTTATCCCTTTCTGATCTTAACTATTTTTGTGTAGCTTTCATCTCTATGAGTTGATTGGCTAACCTCATCTCTTCAATGGTAGCATTGTCATAGTCAATCTTTGGAATCACTATTTCTGTATCTAAGTCAATGTCTTCTCTAATTTCCTTTCCAGTGATCAAAATTTTTAATGGATGCTTTTGTTTGACTTCTGTGATGACTGTTTTGACCTTAGGAATAGCCACAATAGTGGAGATATAAGGGCTAGTAGTGAAAAATGGGATAGGATTCAAGAATGGAATACTAACAGAAGTACTAACCAGATCAAAAAATGAAACACTTCCCAAAAATGGTATCACACTCGATAGTGTACCCATAGTAGTGTCTAAACTAATTGGAGTCGAAGTGGATACAGATAATGCTGATGAGAATAAAACTATAGAACTTACTAGAATTGATGGAGACAAAATTGTAGAACTTACTGTTACACTTACTGATGGTGAAGCAGCTAAGGAGGCTGACTCAGTGGCTGAAGAAGTGACAAACAACTCTATAGATGAAGTGCTTGGCACATCTGTTTCAGATACCTAGAGCTAGGAAGTGGCTGGTGAGGATTGAGCTATGATAGAGACTGTTGTGCTCAAAATTTAACTTATAGAAGCTATCTCCATGGTAGATTTAATTGTCTTTGGTGGAGAGTGAGAAAGGGATGCAATAACTTCTGGTACAATTTTTACTGTATCTTCTTCATCTTTTTCTTCTTCAAGTGCTTCTTCCTCCTTGTCTTCTTCCTCTTTTTCTTCCATTAGTACATGTAGCTCTCCTAGAGTAACTATGATGGATGGAGTGCTATCAAAATCATTATTGTCACTACTATCATCCTTGATTTCAACAAGATCATCACTGGGCTTTTGCAGATGATAGATGTTCTCCCACATGTTTATTGCATCTCTTATGACATGTTCAATGCCCTTAATTAAAACCAAACATGTGTGAAATCTAATCATCATTTTACCTTCATTATTCTTCATTGCTGCCTTTATTTTTGCTTCAGTAAGATTCGCTAGAAGATTCTTTAGGGATTGCTCATATATGTCCTTAGCTGTTTGGGTGGCTGACTCCCATCTTGGTTGCAATCTCTCCAATAGCTCTCTGGAGATTTGAGGGGCAAGCTGGTGTGGGGAGTATTTCCATTTTCCCATCTTATTGAGTACTAGTTCCTCAATCTTCATTTTCTCTACATCAGTCCTTGTTTCAAATTTCAATGCCTTGAAATTTGTGATGCCAGCTCCCTCTTTCAATTGTTTTAGCCTTTCCTCAAATGTGAGTGGAGGCTTGACAAGTACAATTTCCTGCTTGCCTTGTCTAGTTCTTCTAAAGAATACTGTAGTAGGCTGCTTCTTAGGTTTTGTGATAATCACCTTCCCTTTCTTCTTTGGAAATTCCTCTTCTTTTTTAGATTCAAGTTTTTCACCTTCTTCTTCTTCTTCTTCTTCTTTTTCATCCTCACCTTTTCCTTCAGTAAGCATAAGAGGGCTAGTTGTAGTTTTCAACTTTGCTATCTTTCTCTTGCCTTTGGTTATAGCCTAGGGTAGCTTGATTTCAAGCTCAATTCTAGTCTTGGCTTCATCATAAGTGCCAAAGGTAGGAAGCTTAGGATCTCCAGGTTCATTTACTAGTGCTTCAATAATGTCCCTGGCTTCATCAATATTCACCTCATAAGGAAGAGGTTTTACCCATGCAACTGGGGGTTTGACTACCTGAATGTATACTCTATCATAGTCAACCATGAAGCATACATCATCTTTGTAATCTTCAACCAGTTTTGGTGGAATTCAGAACCTATTGTTCATCCTTTCCTTGAAATCTTCAAAATAATTATCCATAACCTTCTCAAAGTTTTCACCCATGTCAACAATAAACTCATTAATCTGATATAAAATTGGAATATCTTTTCTCCATACAACTGAGCCCTTTGATGGAAAGAATTTTTGAATATAGAAAAATAAACAAATTAATAGGGAACCAAATTTGCAGGGATTATTCTTTGAAGTCCTTATGTTGTCCATACTTTTGTTCAATTGTTTCAACAAAAATTCTGACAGGTCAAATTCAAGATTTTTCTTCACAATTTTGAATTCCAAATCAATAGCCTCATAGGGTACACTGTTCAAACGACTGGAGATATAAATTTTGTGGGCAATGATGTGAATGTCAAACCTTAATTCAACATCAGATATAGTGCTGATCTTCAAACCTCTACCATCCCATTCAACTAGGATTTTCTTCTATAACTCCTCCCGACCTAGGGTTTTGGTAGTTTTTAATTTACTTAGCATGGGGAGACCGGTATGAATCATCTTCTTGGTGATTAACACTAGCTGCTCTAACCATAGTTGCCCATTGTGAACATGATTGAGTATGTACCTGATCCACTTAATTTGGAAACTTCTTGGCATATGCGCGATATGGGTTAACCCTTTGGTCTCTAGATGCTTATGCTCGGGTTTCAAAGAGCCATCAACACTCATTTATCCTAGGGCATTGTCCATCTCTAGGTTTCCAATCTCTTGAATAGAACATTTGAAATGTGTACGAATGTCATTTATGAGAAGTACCTTTGGTGGAGTTTGCAATTGAGCTCCATTGGGGTCGAGTGATTATGCAATTGCTGGAACTAGCTTGAAATTTGATGCCTTCCACTCCACACCTTTAACTAGCATTTCTAAACCTCTTTTTGCCTTGGTGTTGTTGCTACTCCTGGATGCCATCACTACTAAGTAGGTGTATGAAAATTTTGAACAAATTCTCCGCTTGAAAATTGCTTGAAATCACTTGGAATTTGCTTTGGAATTGTTGGAAATTTCTTAGATCTGTAATCGCGGTAAAGAATGAAATCAAATTCTGCCCTTTTGACCAAAATTTTTCCATAAATGCTTGGTATGAAGGTAGCTTAGATGACATAGTCCTTGGCAGGCTGTCATTCACTTTCTCGATAGGTGCTTACAACTCAGTGATCGAACAAAACTTTAGTTACTCCCGACCTAGCTCAGTTGAGTCTATGACTGAACTTGCTTGGCATGACCTGATTTCTTGTCACCCTTTGTATCTAAAATACTGATCGGTTTATTTACTTTCTTTCATTTTTGAACTACTTGAGATATCACTAGAAGATGTAGTTCCATATCTTTGTTTATGGATCTTAATTGGAGATGGTGGAGTGCCATCATTTGAACTATCTTGTTTGGTACATTTAGGAATCCACTGTTGCCACATCTGATTTTTAATGTTATCAGCTTTAGCTTTCTTTTCATCTTCAACTCTTCCTGTGTTCATGCAGTTGTTAGCTATATGACCGAGTTCTGTGCATGTATAGCATCTTACAGTAGTGTCCTTCTTCCTTAGTTGATGTCTTGCACAGTTTGTACCAATATGTCCATATTCTCCACAATAATGACATCTACACCAGGTATTGTAGTCCCATCCAAATATTGCTTTAACAAGTTGTTTAGCTGGATTGAATGATTTTGATTTGCATTGGAATGCCTTGTGACCATGCTTCTTGCATTTGTGACAATTTCCTTCAAATTTTGGTTTCTCCTTGCATTCATTAGCTTTATGACCATGCTGACTACAATTGTAGCATTTACCATTGAATTTACCTTTTCCATTGCTCCAACACTTTATTGATGTGTCACCTAACTTACCACAATGATTGAAAGTAGGTCTTTGATTCCTTTGGGGACCTTGTTTGGAGGTTTCACCTTCTTCCTTATAACCAAGACCAGCTTTACCTTTTTGTCTATGAAGATTTTGCTCACTTTGTTCATTTAATTGACTCATGTCTGCTTGAGATTTCACTATCCTTTTATTGACTTTCTTTTTAGTGATTAAGTCATTTTCCAAACTTTCATTGATTTGTCTTTCAGATCTTAAGTCGCTTTCTAATCTTTCATTGATTTTTCTTTCAGTGATTAAATCATTCCTCGAGCTTTCATTTTCAGATCTCAGATTCATAATTTTTTCATTTGTATTAGATAGTTGATCTATAAGATCTTCATGCTGAAGGGATTGATTATTTCTTATCTCTAAGTTTTCATTTTCCTTGTTTCTCTGTTCCAAAACTTCAGATAGCCTAATTGATTGGATTTCTTGTTCTCTTTTAAGCTTTCTTACTTCTTCTTGCAGAGAGTCATTCTTTGCTAGGAGTTCCTTGATTGCCTCATTAGATACATTTGAACTACTTGATGGTAAAAGGTCTTCAATATTTTCTTCAACATATTGACGGTCATTCGTTTGTCTTGCAAGTTCCTTCCTTCTCTTTAGGGATTTTGAAATATGCTCCTTTGCTTCTTTGGGTTGAGCCATGGCCATTTCTAGATCTAGTTTTTCATTTTCAATAGCTTTGTCAATTCTAAATTTTGTCCATTGTCCTTGATCTTTGCTCAATCTGTCAAACTTTATCCTGAGAACCAAAAAAGCTCTGATACCAATTGTTGGAAATATTCAAGATATGACAAGTTACTGAGAGGGGAGGGGTGAATCAGTAACCTCAAAACTTTTAAATAATTTAGCACTTTAACCATATATACTTTTCACCATTCATTCATCTAATCTACTACATATATGAGAGATCAGACATTTATAACACATGTACATAGTGATTTGGTAACCCAGAAACCTTCCAAATAGAAAGTAAAATTGGGGTGGGGATGATACCCACAAAACTTCATTACCGTAGTATGAAGTTAGCCTATTAAGGCTTACATTGACCACTTCTAGTGATCTGCCTTGTTAGGAGCACAAAGGACTGCTAGGTCCACCTTGTTAGAGGATTTACAAACATACAATGAAATATACACTCTATTAGGAGATTTATACAAAGATTGTTAAGTCTACCCTATTAAAGGATTTACAAAACCGATTCACCTGTTAGGATGAGACAGTTGATCTACTTACAACTTGATTTCTAATTAGATCCTTGAAGTATGACTAATGAATCTTTGTTGCTCCTTGTAGACCTTGTTGAATACTCTGCTCTGTTGTTGATTCACTTCCATTCTTCTCAAAGCATTACTTGTCTATCTTGATACTCTCATGCATACATTTTAAATGATATAATACATTACATATATACCATTCCAATAATTACAATTGCAAGGTCAGCCAAAACACAAGTGAACAAAATATTCTTGAGTTGTCCAAATAGTAGAAAACTCGAGTTCTTCAAGCTGACTTGGTAACCTTCTGATACTCAGCATCCACTGTATTACTTGGCATTGTCATGCACTCGGTAGAAGTAGAGGCTTAGTCCATACTAATCACACAATGCAACTTGGAACTTGGTAACCATTGGAGACTCAGCAGATATAGTATCACTCGGTAAAAACTAAATCTTTCGTTTACCTTGCTTTCACTCAGTAAGCACTACACTTTCATTGCTTGGTAAACACTGGACTTTCATCACTTGGTAAACACTATGAAGCTCGGTGAACACTATATGCTCGGTAGATACTGTTGGGCTGCACACCCACTCGATAGCTTCATGAATGCTCGGTATGAACTGCTTGACTGCACACTCACTCGGTAGCTTCAGGAATGCTCGGTATGAACTACTTAAGTGATGAACCTACAAGGTAACCACTAAATTTTTGGTATACACTATAGATTGAATGATGAACTTGGTAATCATTCAAAATTGAGTCAGTGTTGTCACTAATGACAAATACAATATAAAGCCAACAATTGGATGTGAGATTTGTGATCTAGTTACAAGATTAGACGAGAAGAAATCTAGTTGACATGACAGAGAAAGAGGAAGGAATAGTACAATACAATTCTATTATTCTGTAAGGAATAATATAGAGACCATTTGGACAATGGGTTCATTGGTCTTGCCCTAGAAGCTATTTGGGTAGTGGGTCTAGTTATCTTTCACAACTCCTAACAAGGTTGGAATCTCCTAATAGGGATTCCAAGTCTCCTTACAAAGACTCATATGTACTAAATGTATTCATAGACTCCTAACAGGGTCCATCCTCTAACAAAGAATATTTATATTAGTACATCATCTTGTAGGTACCATCCTTACCAAGGTTTTCTCTCTAATCAAGGGTTTCCTTAGTTAACATATCTAGTGTTATTGTGTATGAGTATCTTGTTGTGGTTTCAATTTATATTACTCATATGGTTAAGTTTTCTTAAGGTTGATAATTGTGATAATACTTGGATAACTAATTCAGTCACCCCCCCCCCCCCCCCTCTTAATTATATAAGTGGATGATATATTTTAACAAAAATATGGTCCTCAATATCTTTTTATCCCTAGGAACAAATTTTATCATTTAATGGGTCAAAAGGGGTCATAGGGTACCATATGACCTCTTTTGGCCCATTCAATTACATAATGTATGTCACTAGAGGTCCTAGGAGCCCTAGGAACATATGTTATCATATAATGGGTTGAAATGGGTTATAAGGTAGTTTATAACCCCTTTTGACTCATTCTAACACATGAAATATCTTCCTAGGGGTTGTAGCGACCCCTAGGAACATATGGTCTCATTTAATGGGTCAAAAGGGGTCATAGGAAACCCTATGACCCCATTCAACCCATTCAAACATGTGATGTATGTCCCTAGGGGTCCTAGGACTCCTAGAAAGATATGTTGTCATATATTGGGTTGAGAGGGTTCAAAGCATAATATATGACCCCTTTAGATAAATTCAAACACATGATGTATTTCTCTAAAGGTCCTAGTACCCCTAAGAACATATGTTGTCATATTATTGGTCCAAAGGGGTTCTAGGGTACTCTATGATCCTTTTTGACTCATTTTAATACATGATATATGTTCCTAGTGGTCCTATGACCCTTAGGAACATATGTTCTCATTTAATAAGTGAGAATGAGCCATAGGGAACCATATAACCTGATTTAACCCATTCAAACACATGATGTATGTCCCTAAGGGTCCTAGGAGCCCTAAGAACACATGTTGTCATATAATGAGTCAAAATGTGTTATAGGGTACTCTTTGAGCCCTTTTAACTCATTCAAATGCATGATATATGTTCCAAGGGCTCCTAGGACCCTTAGGAACATATGTTCTCATTTAATGGGCCAAACATTGGTCAAAAGGGGTTCTAGAGTACTCTATGATTCTTTTTAACTCATTTGAATATATGATATATGTTCCTAGGGGTCCTAGGATCCTTAGGAACATATGTTCTTACTTAATAAGTGAGAATGAGCCATAGGGAACCATATAACCCAATTTAACTCATTTAAACACATGATGTATGTCCCTAGGAACATGTGTTGTCATATAATTAGTCAAAATGTGTTATAGGGTACTCTTTGACCCCTTTTAACTCATTCAAACACATGATATATGTTCCAAGGGGTCCTAGGACCTTGAGGAACATATGTTCTCATTTATTTGACCCATTCAAACACATGATGTATGTCCCTAGGGGCCCTAGACCCCTACAAACATATGTGGTCATATAATAGGTCAAGAGGGATCATAGTGTACCCTATGACCCCTTTTGATCCATTCAAACACATAATGTATGTCCTTAGGGGTCCTGGTACCCATAGGAACATATGTTGTCATATAATGGGTCAAAAAAGGGCCTAGAGTACTCTATGGCACTTTTCAACTCATTTGAAGTTATGATATATGTTCCTAGGGGTCCTCTAACCCCTAGGAACATATTGTTTAAAACAATTCACTAATTGTATATTGTCTTTGATGTTACACAAAATGTCATATCTTTACCAATCAATGTATGTCGAGCTCACTCGTTTAATGAAGACGGTCTCCTATGTCTACCGAGAATTCTAGTGTTTGCCAAGTTTGGATGAAGGTGTATACCAAGTTCACTTGCGCATCGAAGAGAAGTTAGTAGAAGTTGAGTGTTAACTGAGTTCACTTGGGTAACAAAGGAAAGTTGGATGGAACCAATGTTAACCAAGCTCACTCGATTACCAAAGGAAGTCCACAAAGATGCAATGTTAACCGAGTTCACTTGGCTAACACAGGAAAATCTTTTGTATGTTAGTGTCTACTAAGCAGGGTTGGCTAACAAAGGATTTTTTTGTTTTGGCATATTGAATTTAATGGTTTTGTTTGTTGGTTCTAGCTGATTGAGGAGATGAATATTAATTATTCTAAGTTGTATTCAAGTTTACTTGACAATGGATATGATATAAATATAAGGTCAATTTGAGGATCAAATGTGTGAGAGTTTATAGAATAATAGAAAGTGCTTAGAGGAAGAGAATTAGAAGGATAAGAAAAATATCTTCGAGGAGCTACAAAGATACATTCAATCAGGAAGGATCAAGTATTTGAGCCAAAATTGAGACCTAAAATTAGCAATTTAGTTGTATCAGAAATTAATTCATCCCATTGTTGCTCTCAAACTGTTGTAGCAATGATCTAAATATCTTAACAAAGTTGGCTCAATAGCTATTTGTAAATACTCTAACAAGGTCGCAATTCTAGATTGAAGTGTCTAAATACCTCTAACAAAGCCACTCCTAATAGGGTGATTAAATCCTCTAATAAGGTCACATCTAATAGTGTATTTTATAACCTTTAACAAGGTTGGCTCCTAACAGGGCTCACTTCAAAAGAGTGAAAATCAGTAACTAGTTGCAATTGGTGGTTTTTCCCAAATTGGATTTCCACATTAAATCTTGGTGTCAGCTATGTTCATGTTTTTTTTTTTATGTGTATGCAACTAAGTTAATTAAGGTTAATCACAGATAATATCATAAGATTTGCATGTTAAGAATTTATCAAGCTAGAGTTGTTATTTTAATGGTTATTGAGTTATAGAATATTATCAGTATTAACTAAGTGCCCATGTGTTTGTTGAGCAAATGTATTTTTTAGTGAAGTTTATATTGTAAGTTGACATCTAAGGGATCTAGGATTTATTTTAGTGGTAACTGATTCACCCCTCCCCTCTCAATTACTCATCTTATATTTCTAACACATATGTTCTCATTTAATGGGTCAAAAGGGGTCCTAGAGTACTATATGACCCCTTTCAACTCATATGAACAATTATAATATGTTCTTAGGGGTCCTAGGACCCCTAGGGGTATATTTTATCATGAAATATGATGAAAGGGGTCATAGGTTATCCTATGACCCCCTTTAACCCATTGGAACAAATAAAATAGGTCCCTAGGGGTCTTAGGGCCTCTAGGGACATATGTTTTCATGAAATGTGTCAAAAGGGGTAATAGGTTATCCTACCACCCCTTTCGACCCACTCGAGAAAATGAATTATGTCCTAAGGGGTCCTAGAACTCTTAAGGACATGTCCTATCATGAAAAAAATCAAAAGGGCTCATAGGATAACCTATGACCCCTTTCAACCCATTCAAACATATGAAATAGGTTCCTAATAATCCTAGGACCTCTAGGGACATATGTTGTCATGAAATGTGTCGAAAGGGGTAATAGGTTATTCGATGACCCCTTTTTAACCATATGAACAATTATACTATGTCCCTAGGTGTCCTATGTTGTCATGAAATGTGTCAAAAAGAGTCATAAGTTATCCTATGACCCCTTTCGACCCTTTCAAACAAAAAAAAAAGGTCCCTAGGGGTCCTAGGAACCCTAGAGGCTTAGGTTTTCATGAAATGTGTCGAAAGGGGTTATAGGTTATTTTATGACCCCTTTCAACCAATTCAAATAATTG
The DNA here is from genome assembly GCA_028749045.1 of Cupressus sempervirens. Taxonomy (NCBI): domain Eukaryota; kingdom Viridiplantae; phylum Streptophyta; class Pinopsida; order Cupressales; family Cupressaceae; genus Cupressus; species Cupressus sempervirens. The sequence goes on from CM053787.1 coordinate 968,234,795, forward strand.
TATTAGGTCCCTAGAAGTCCTAGGACCCCTAGGGACATATGTTGTCATAAAATGTGTCAAAAGTAGTCATAGGCTATCCTATGACCCCTTTTGACCCATTTGAACAAATTTAATAGGTCCCTAGGGGACCTAGGACCCCTAAGGACATGTTTTAATGAAATGCATCAAAGGGGGTCATATTTTATCCTATGACCCCTTACAACACATTCATACAAATTAAATAGGTCCTCAAAGGTCCTAGGACCCCTTCGCACATATGTTGTCAAGAAATGCGTTGAAAGGGATCATGGGTTATCTTATAATCCCTTTCAACCCATTAAAACAAATAAAATAGGCCCTTAGAGGTTCTAAGACCCCTAAAGACATATATTATCATGAAATGTGTCGAAATGGATCATAGGGTACTCTATCACTCCTTTCTACTCATTCAAATACATGATATATGTTCCTAGGGGTCCTAGGACCCTTAAGAACATATGCTATCACTAAATGGGTCAAAAGGTGTCATAAGTTACCCTATGACCCCTTTCAACGTATTTAAACACATGATTTTATGTCCCTAGGGGTCACATATGTTGTCATATAATGTGTTGAAAGGGGTCATGGGGTACTCTATGACCCCTTTTGAAGCATTTGAACACATAATATATTTTCCTAGGGGTCCTAGGACCCATATGAACATATTTTATCATTTAATAGATCAAAGGAGTCATGGGGTACCCTATGACCCCTTTTGACCCATTCAAACACATGATGTATGTCTGTAGGGGTCCTCTATGGGTCCTTGGACCCTTAGGGACATGCATAATGTGTTGTAATGGGTCAAAAGGGGTCATAAGATACTTAATGACCCCTTTCAACATGTTGTGATGTTGTGTTCCAATGGGTCAAATGGGGTTAAAAGATATGATATGATCTCTTTTGACCCATTACATGACAAAATATGTTCTTGTGGGTCCTAAGACTCCTAGGGACAAATGTATTGTGTTCAAATGGGTTGAAAGGCTATTTCAATCAAATACATGACAACTTATGTTCCTAGGGGTCCTAGGGCCCCTAGGGACATATATGTTAAGTTCCAATGGGTAGAAAGTGGTCATAGGGTATCCTATGACCCATTTGGACCTCTTAAATTCCAATGGGTAAAAATGGGGCATAGGGTATCCTATGTGTACCCTTTTCAACCCATTAAATGAGAACATATGTTTTTTGGGATCCTAAGACCCTTATCATCCTTTGTGTTGTGTTTCAATGGGTGAAAATCCTATGAGCCCTTTCGACACATTACATGATAAAATATGTTCTTAGGGATCCTAAGACCCCTAGGGCCATACATATTGTGTTCCAATGGGTCAAAAGGGGTCATAGGATACTATATGAGCTATTTTGACCCATTGGAACATAACATTTATGTCTATAAGGGTCCTATGACCCCTAGGAATATATGTTATCATATAATATGTCAAAAGGTGTCATAGGATACTCTATAACCAATTTATACCCATTGAAACACAAGATGTATGTCCCTAGGTAGCCGATGACCCCTAGAAACATATGTTGTCATATAATGGGTTGAAAGGGGTCATAGGATATCCCATGACCCCTTTAGACTCATTGGAACACATTTATGTCCTTAGGGGGACCCCTAGGAGCATAAATCTTCATATAGATTATTAACTTAGGTTACTAATACACATAATATATAATCATAATATATATGTGATATAATTAGATAATAATACATAATAAGTACTAACTATATATAAAATAATTATATAGTAACTAATAATTATAATTATTTAATACTATATAATAAATTTTAGTAACTATATATAATAATTGGTCCCCACTCCCTTTACATTTGAATTTGGCACCATAATTTGGGCACATAGGTCAGGTACCTGTTATGGAATTAGGTACCCATTTTCAAATTGGATACTTGTTCTAAAATCAGATACCCATTCTCAAATTGGGTACCCATTCTCAAATTGGGTACCCATTCTCAAATCAAGTACCTGATAAGGCAGATATTACATTTTTGGTTTGATATCAGGATGGGTGGGAAAATAGTCAAAGTAGATTTTGAAATTCTTTTAGACATTTCAAACCTACATATTTTTACATTGCCACTTTTTGGCACACCATGATCCTACACATACCCTAAGGTTTACTGTTTATTGGGATCTATTTTCTCCTACATGCATGTTTTTTGTACTTTAATATCCTTTTTTTTAGAAAGTCCATATTTGGTATGTGGGGGTGTAGACACCTAAATCTGATCATGCAAATATGTAATCACATTCAGTCATCTTATAAGGCATATTTTAATTAAATACATAATATTTAATTAACTTCATGTTATCCCCTAATTAATTAATTAATTAATTATTGTCTAATTAATAAACTAAATGACAACCAATAGTCTAATTTATTAATCAAACCCCCCTTCCTCCATTAAATTAAATAAATGCATAACCAATTTAATTTAATCCAAAAACCCCTCTCCATTTAATTAATTAAATCCCTCCAACCACAAACTTAATCTCCAACCCAACAGTTAGCCAAACTTAACCCATGCACCAATAATTCTCCTATTAATTAAATTATTTATTTATTTAATTAAACTCACCCACAACCTTTTTTTTAGAGTAAATAATTATTTATTAATTATTTATTCTTTTAGAGTAAATAATTATTTATTAACTATTTATTCTTTTACTTAAGTTTACATAGGTTAATTCATTTATTTAATAGTTGTAGTTGATGAGTTGTTGACAACACGGGAGTTTGTTCCTATCTAAGTCATACTTATCTCCTCACCTTGAACAAGGATATTCCACCTTTTATAGACGTATGTTCAGTTGTCAACCTTATCTTCTAGCACTTTTCAGCTTGTTCTACAAGCTTCCTTGAGTCCTTTATATTTGGGCTCTCATTGTATTTCATAACTCATATCTCATTTTCAATAGCAATACATTTTTCTTTGTTTGCAATATCTTCTCACTCGGTTCATTTCCAAGCTCCACCTCTTCCTTCTTTGGTTTCCCCTCGAAGGGTTATTTGCATGCAGGTGATCTTGGTGAGCTGTGAAGTTGGCTTTCATCAACTTCTACATGGTATCAGAGCCTCCCTGTTCCTTCTTGGCTAAAGGATTTTTGAAGACACGATTTAGAGAGACAAACCCTAGTTTGTTTGTGATTTTTTCTTCAATCCAGGGGAAGAGCATTTTTTTAGAGCACTTTTGGGCCAAAAAAAATGTTACCATTGAGTTCAAAAGGCCCATTACAGTCAGAATCCATATAAAATTTATCAATTTTGGTGACAGGAGCTCCAAGAGGCAAAAAAATAATTTGTTCAACCTGTCGTGTAGACTATACGAATACAATTCTAAAAAAAATTAAAAAACATTTTTCAGGCTGCAATCATCGAAGCTAGCCGCGCAGCCATGGCACCACTATTTTCCAGCCACCACTAGTGCACCACTTTGCGGCCACTCCCACTTCACTCTAGTAACTGTGCCACCAGCCGCACCTCCTACTATCATTGCCTTCACTCTGCCTAGCTGTGGCCTCGCTAACACCTTTGCCTGCATGGAGTCTTCAGCACAGTTGGCACATATAGTGGGCGACACATGGCACAAGTGCCAAGTTGGCACTTACCACATGGCCCCTACCACGTCATCCTACCACATTAGCTTTCTGCCACATGGCCTCCTTTTTGTTACGACAACTGCAAAGCTATCAATTTTAAGCTCATGATTTTTTGACATCAGCATGATGTCATCACTACATCATCACACCTATAGGCTCTCTAGGGTACTCTTTTACCTACTTGCATTTTTTTTTCCATAACTTGAGCATATAGAGGTTATTTTTCAATCTGAAAGAAGTGTCGACAAGCTAGTTCCGAGAAGGAGACATTGATGTAGATATTTTTTGGTTTCAATGTAGTTTTGTGTCCCATTTTTGTAGTCAAACTCCAAAGTTATATTTTTCACTCTGGCAAGCATATCTTTTGCATCCCATCTCCATTTTTGAAAATGTTATATTTTTGGAAAGCTAGTTTTGTCATCTTTTCAAAAAAATTGTCATTTCCCTTAGATTATGCCCCATTCTCTTTCTATCATGTATTTGGCATTCTTTCTCTATGGTGGATATCTTGGGTGTTCCAGGTTCGAGGATCATTTTCATGGCATGGGATCTTTTGTTTTGGGCTATACCATCTTTTGTATCAGCTTTTTTCCTCTTCTGATTATTGTTGATATCATTTGTAAGCATCTTTATGCAAATTAAATGAGATAAAGTGTCACTCTTTCATTTCAGGTTCATGAACATTGTTTTGAGACAGTTGTACTAGCACTATTTTATAAACCACCATGGCGGGGATAGTTGTTTTCAACTTTTGTGCCCTCTTCCTTTTTTTTCCCCATGTAGCATTGGTGATTGTGCCTTTATAGGTGTTTATACCTCTTCAACTCTCTCAGCATTCTTGGTTCTTTTTGTAGAGGATTTTGGTCCACCTTTTCAGTTGCCTATCACCTCTCCTCGTCTATAATAAGAGGGGGTTATTTTATTGTTCTAATGCTTCCTTGGTTTGATGGTTCAATAGTGTGAACTATGTATTATTTATTTGATCCTATGTACTAGGCAATTGTAGTGGCTAGCTACCTATGCATTTCAGTGAGATGGATCATCTACCATATAGATACGCTCAGTTTGTCCCTTCTTCTTTCACAGAGGTTCTTCAGATCAGCAGTTTCTTTCTCATGACAGAGTTTGTAGCTTCTTCATGCTTCAATGATGCTCTTCATGATCTTCTCTTGTTCCTACTTTTTGGGACATTCCTCTAGTTGGAGGCTTCTTCAGTCCCTCACTAGGTTTTCTTACCTCTTTTTGGGGGAGGGTTTTTCCCATGTGATTTTCTCTCTTTCCCCATTTTTAGAGGTTGCATTTCTTTGCATTGTACATGGGTATCTAACATGGCCTTATTGCTAGGACCCATTTTGCATTTCATCTTAGTTTTTGTAAGCTTAAGGCATTCCCCTAAGTTGCACTTAAGGGGGGGTGTTAGAGTAAATAATTATTTATTAATTATTTATTCTTTTACTTAAGTTTACTTAGGTTATGCATTTATTTAATAGTTGTAGTTGATGAGTTGTTGACAACATGAGAGTTTGTTCCTATCTAAGTCATGCTTATCTCCTCACCTTCATCGAGGATAGTCCACCTTTTTGTAGATGTATGCTTAGTTGTCAACCTTATCTTTTAGCACTTTCCACCTTGTTCTACAAGCTTCCTTGAGGCCTTTATATTCAGGCTCTCTCATTGTATTTCATAACTCATAGCTCATTTTCAATAGCAATACATTTTTCTTTGTTTCCAATATCTTCTCTCTCAGTCCATTTATTTTTTTTGAGCTCCACCTCTTCCTTCTTTGGTTTCCCTTCGATGGGTTATTTGCATATAGGTGATCTTGGAAAGCTATGAAGTTGGCTTTCATCAACTTCTACACCTTTTTTTGACAAATCCATCCACCAGCCACATCATCCAATCAATTGAGCCACCTCATCCACCTTAACTAAGAAGCATCACCCCCTCACCCATGTCTAAAATCCCTCTCCAGATCACTTGCACAAATCAAGGAACAATTTACTCATCCTAAGTCAAGGCCAAGTCCACTCTCCTACCACATCTCCCTCTTCCACCTCTAAACATAGAAGTTGGTCTCCTATACCTATCTCAGTGAACTAAAGCCTATCTTACACCTTAGTTAACTATTAATTACAAATTCGTATCTTCTCCTCACCCAATTTCCTATAAATTGAACCCTCAATCCTTCACAAATCATCCAACTATTGAGTACAATTACTATACCATTTTGAGAGCTAGCTAAAGCACTATTATTATACACAAAATCCTGACACATCCATCCATGGTCATTTATTGTTGAAGTATTGAGTGGACATCCATGACCACGGCTACATCTACACAGAAAGGAAGCTACAAAGATACAAGGTTTGCATTCTCTGATTTTGGGTTTCCTTTTGGTTGTTTATATTTATTATTTTTCTATTAGTCTTTGTATGATTGGTTTTTTCTTTGTATTCATTGCATACTAGTTTCTATGGCATACATTTTGGAATGCCCAGTAGGACCCCATGTAAAAGGTCATTCCTTTATCTCATGTTAGTTTCTTTTTCTTTTTTCCTAATGAACTAACAGATGTGTTGTTGCAAGCTTGTTCTTGGATTTGTTAGGTCAAATGCATAGGTGATGTGACAGCCAATCTTTCTCATAAACCCCAAGCTCTCTAGGGTGTTCTTAGGTCTTCTACCTAATCAAATAGGGCTTTTTTCACACCCTATTCCTTTGAAGATTCTATCAAAGAGATCACACTTCTTCAATTTGTGCACATCAACAGGTTAGTACAAGATTGCTCAAACTTCCACAAAAACACAAATAACTCCAATGCTCCTTGGACCTTTCCATATGGTCAAATGAATACCTAGGCATGACTTAGGTTACTCATCAACATACTACATCCAAAACAAGCATAAAACTCTATTCAAATTGTAATCCACAGGTCAATTTGTACTCAGTTTCTTGGAAAAAGGCTACAAGAATTAGCCCTCCAATTGCACTAAAACTAAGATATTTTGAAAAATAACTTATAGTAGACAACAAAAATCACCTTTCTCGATACCTTTTTTGGATTACTTGAAAAAAAAATTAATTATTAAGCCCCCAACTTGTCCGTACATCCCAAGAACAATTTTAAGCTTAATTTGAGGGTTTCAAGGATTTTGGTGTTGTTCAGGTTTCAAACCTCCTAAAAGTCCTTTCCAAGACTCCTCCTCTAGATTTGAGTTATCCCTCACCATATATTCACTCACCACATTCTTGGCTCAAAGAATCATACCTTTTAATCCACTCCAAATGCTCTTTTTCATATTTGTGATCCCTAACCAAACATGGTTTGCTTGCCTAGGGCATCACACTAAAAATGATTTTTGTGTTTCTCATGGGCTCTCCTTTTCTTTACATAATGTAAAAGGAGTTTATTTCAAAATCCCAAGATGTCATACATTTCATACAGTGGGAAATGGACCTAAGACTCCATTTTGTGTTGGTTTCCCAATTCAAAAAAACAAACTGCTAACTTACAAAATAATTTATTTGAGCACACAATACTCTCTAAAACAACAAAAAAATAAAAATAGAAATGAAGGAAAGCCTCCAATAACACTTCCAAATCAGAAAAACCTATGTTTGATATGTACAAAGCATGAAAAAATTACTTAAAACAAGAAACTATTGTAATAAAGAAAATGTCGATTACATTTCGTACATTTTCATCTCTCCTTCTTCCAACCTCTTGAAAAGGTTGAATTAAACCTTCTATAGGCTTAGAATTTATGTTTCCAACTAATTTAAGTGGTTGAAGGGCTCCCACAAAGAAGTTTATCTTTTTTCATAATAGTTGCAAAAGTTGTCAATGGAAACTTTGCAAGAAATGAGTAATTTTTGCAAATTATCTACCCAAAATTGTTCTACTTGCTACCAAACTTTTCGATGGGATTAATATGGGCCCAAAACATCAAATAATGACCCTAAAATACTTGATTTTCCTATTTGGCCCTCAAAACCCAAAAATGCTCTATTAAGCCAAATGAGCAATTTTGAGCAATTAGGAGCAATATTGGATTGTGGGGCTCTTCTAACCTATCTAACCTTACCTTAGGACCAAGTTGGTCCTATTATTACTCTAGTGATGTGGCTAGCATCACTACAAGCTAAAAACACCAAAGAAGCCCCAAGTCTACCCTTTAGCCTACCAAGGTGCTCTTGCACCATACTCCTCCCCCTCAAAAAAGCCAAGTCCCACTTGTTGGTAACATCTCTAAGGGTATTCCAACCTTCTTGGGCTCCATTTTAGCAACCCAAGTAGCCTATGAATTTGGCTTTCCCTTCCATTGAATGAGATGTTCCATATACACCTTGTGCCTTGTAGACTTCCTCACCCTTGAGTCTAACACTTTCTCTGCTTCCAACTTGTTGATATTAGGTGTTGTAGTAGGTTCAAGGTCGGCATGAACATCTGGACTGATCTGAGGTAAGTTACCTTTGTATGCCACCAAGCCTTGCACATTGAAAATAGGGGATATGCCTAAATTTGAAGGTAAGTCTACCATATAGGCATTTTCTCCATACTTTGCCAAGATTTTGCAAGGCCCTGCCCTCTTCATCTATAGCTTGGTAGGAACACCTTTTTGAAGCCTTTCTTTATTCAAATGGACCATTACATAGTCACCAACAAAAAAAAAATGTTTTTCCTCTTTTAATCCACTTTGGCCTTGATTTTTGGAGTGTTATCTTGGATAGTCTTCTTGACTTGCTCTTGAATCTCCTTCATAGTTTGAACAAAGTCTTTAGCTTGTCCATTTCTTTGATCCATATCACCAAGATATCTTAGTTCACATACACCCCTTGGATGCATTCCATAAACTATCTCAAAAGGACTCTTTCTATTGGTCCTAGTATTGCTATCATTATAGGCATACTCTTCTTGTGAAATGATAACATCCCAAATTTGACCATAATCCTTAGTTAGGCACCGTAGAAGGTTCCCTAAGGTCCTTTTAACCACTTTAGTTTGACCATTAGTTTGGGGATGGTAAGCTGAACCAAAAGAAATGTTTATACCAAGCTTTTTCCACATGGTTTTCCAAAAATGGCTCATAAATTTAACATCCTTATCTAATACAATGCTTAATGCGAGTCCATGAATCCATATAGCCTCCTTGAAAAATAAGTGGGCAATATGACTAGCATCATTAGTTGTCCTACATGGAATGAAATGCCCCATTTTATTGAATCTATTAATGACAACATAAATGTTATCATACCCTTACTTGTTTTTTGGTAAACCTCCAACAAAGTCCATACTTACACAATCCCATGGCCTATTTGGAATTGGTAAAGGCTGATATAAACCTGCATTGTTGATTCCTCCTTTGTCTTTCATGTACACCATGCATTGCTCCACATACTTGGTTACATCCCTTGCTAGTTTTTGCCAATAATAGAACCTTTGCACTCGTTCTATGGTTTAGCTAATACTGAAATGACTACTTACACTACCATAATGCTTCTCCTGTATTAGGTTCTCTCTTGTGGAACCCCTTGGTACACACACAATTGATTACCCTTTGATAGCAAGCCATTTGTGAGGTATATTCTAAAAATTTACTATGAAAATGATTCTCAAAATCCATGCATACCTTATAGGCTTCAAAAAAGTCCTCATTTTCTTTGTAAAGATTCTAAAAACTCTTTGTTCCAATGCTTTGGAGCTAAATCTCTTGGACTATCATAATCCTCCCACTTGGTGCATCTGCCACTTTGTTTAGTTGTCCCTTCCTATGCTTGATTATGAAGGTAAAGGCCTGCAAATACTCCATCCACTTCAAGTGTCTATTGCTCAGCTTCTCTTGAGTGTTGATGTAGCTTGAAGCTTGATTATTTGTAAACACAACAAATTCTTCAGGCAACAAATAATGTCTCCACTTTCTAAGACACTAAACTAAGGCATAGAGCTCTAGGCCATAGGATGAATACTTCTTTTTGGCCTCATTAAGCTTCTCACTATAAAAAGCCACTGGTCCACCTTCTTGATGCAAAACACCACCTACTGTTAAGCCACTTGCATCACATTCTAAGGTGAACAATTTCTCAAAACTAGGCAATTGTAGGATAGGTTGAGTAGCTACTTGTTCCTTCAACATTTCAAATTACTTTTCAGCTTCTAAAGTCCACTTAAACTTAGACTTGACTCCACCCTTTATGATATCTAACAATGGTGCACAAATACCACTAAAATTCCTAATGAATTTCCTATAGAATTGAGACAAACCACGGAAACTTATTACATTAGTAGATGTGGTAGGTGTTGGCCAATCTAGTATAGTAGCAACTCTTTGTCCATCTTTAATGTGCCTTGAGACACCACAAAGCCTAGGTACACAAGTTCCTCCTTGAAGAAGTCACACTTCTCAAGATTTATGGCTAGCTTCCCCTCATGAAACCTCTTCAAAATTTCCTCAACATGCTTGATATGCTCTTCTCTAGTCTTGCTGAAAATAAGTACATCATCTAGATATACAACTATGAATTTTCTAGTGAAATTGTTGAGCACTTCATTCATGAGCCTCATGAATGTGCTAGGATCATTGGAAAGACCAAATGGCATTAAAAATATTCATAAAGACCATTGGTAGTCTTAAATATTTTTTTCCATTTATCTCCCTCCTTTATTCTGATTTGGTGATACCCACTCTTCAAGTCTAGCTTAGTGAAGTATTTAGCCCCTCCAAGAAAATCCATAAGGTCTTCAATATTAGGTATGGGAAACCTATACCTGATTGTAATCCTAATGATGGATCTTGAATCCATACATAATCTCCATTTCCATCCTTTCTTAAATGCCAACACAACAAGAACTATACATGGGCTTATGCTCTTTTGTATCAAGCCTTGATCCATCAATTCTTGGACTTGTTTTGCCACTTCTAAGTTCTGATCTATAGTCAACTTGTATGCTACTTTTTTAGGCAAGGAAGCACCTAGAACAAATTCAATTCAATGGCTAATATCTCTCCTAGGAGGTAGAGAAGCTAGAGTACCATCACTCACTATGTCCTTGTACTTTTAAAGCAAATTTTAAACTTCAATTCGTAAGCATTCCTTGGTTGCATTCTCCTTTGCTTCATACTTCAACACTACTGGAAAACTTTGACTTTTCTCATCCTTGAGGTCTTTGAAAAACTCTTTCCCACTAAAAAATAGCACACTAGGAACTTTTTCTTGTGTTTCCTCCCCTTCCAATAACTACTGAATTTTGAAGGTCTTTCCTCCCTTCTTAAAAGTTATGGCATTCTCCCTACCATCATATACAAATTCCCTATCAAATTGCCAAGGCCTACTTAGTAAAAGATGACAAGCATCCATAGGAAAAAAATCACAAAATGATTTGTCCTTATATCGTACTATGGAGAATTTTACCCAAGCTTGCTCATTAACCAATATTCTTTGTCCCTTGTTAAGCCAAGTAACCTTGTAAGGGAGGTATCTTCTATAATTTCAACTTAGTAACAACCTCCTCTGATATTTCATTATCAGTAGAATCAGAATCAACCACTACTTTGCATACTTTTCCTAGGATTTTTATTTTATCCTAAACAATGCCTTTTTATGTTTAGGTTCATCATGAGCTAGTTGTTTGATCAGTGCTCTCCTAAACATGAGGTTTTCACCTTTTTAGACTCAATGTGATCTTTATCAAATTCTTTGCTGCAATCCTCTTGCACATATGCCATTCTTTTATCTTGGTTTGAGGAAGAAGGCTTGTCTGGGCATCTATAGGTTGGATGACCCAAGTGACCACAATTCTAACTTTTCATACTTGCAAAGTATGAATTGGATCTACCTAATCCTCTCCCTCTACTTGATCCTCCTTGATTGCCTCTCCCTCTATTGTAAGCAACTCTTGAGGAGTTATCACTAGCTTTCTCTATGAAATTTCTTTCACCTTGATTTTTCTACTCACTACCTCTACCCTAGTAGCCTCCTCTTTGTTCTCTTTGGTTTCTACCCTTATCTCTATCCTTGAAGTTAGAATCTCTTTTCCTTTTTTTCTTTTCCTCTACCTTTAGAGCTAGCTAATGGAATCTTTGAACTATGGTAGGTGCCCACAAACTAACCTTCTCTTAGATATTCCACCTCAAGCCACCTAGATATCTTGTCATTTTGATTGGATCATCTTCTTGATGCTTGGATCTCAAACATAACCTCTAAAATTCTTCAGTATAAGAGGTCACATCTAGGTCTTTTTGCTTCAATTCTTACCTTCTCTTGTGGAGCTAGATTTCAAAGTCTTCAGGTAGGAAGTTCGCCTTCACTTTGGTAACCATAGCCTTCCAATTAGCTATAGGAGTCTTACACATGCTAATTCTTTCATCTTGTACGTATTTCCATCATGTTAGAGCTGAGCCTCTAAGCTTTCACTTAGAAAATTTAACCTTTTTTGCCTTTGATACCTCCTCATTCTCAAAATGGTTCTCCATGTCATCTATCCAGTCCATGACTACATCTATGTTCATATTTCCACTCAAAATCGGTACACCTTCCAAAGATTTTCCTCTTAGGGATTTGATATCCTTCAAGAAGGGCTCTTCATTCAAGATAGGGTCAGGTTCAGGGACTACATCCTCCTCTACTATCTCTTTACCCTTCTCAAATTCTTCTTCTTCCTTTCTCCTGGTTGCTTCAGTAAATGCATCTAGTTTCACCTCCACCTCTGCTATGGATTCTTCAAGAACTTTATTCTTCTCCCTTTGTTCATCAAATTCGTTGTCTAGTTCTACATTTTTCACCATGTTGGTGTCACCTATTGACTCTCCAATAGCTACAGACATCCACCAATTGTTCCCAAATCTTTAACTTGCTCTGATACCATTTTGATGTGACAATCAATCTTGCTTACAAACCCTAACCTCTCTAGGGTCTTGTTAGGTCTTCCACCTCATAAAATATGATTTCTTTCACAACCTATGTCTCTGAAGATTCTATCAAAGAGATCCCACTTCTTCAACTAGTGCACATCAACAAGTTAGCACAAGATTTCTCAAACTTCCACAAACACACAAAAAACCCCAATGCTCCTTAGACCTTTAAATTTGGTCAAATGAATACCTATGCATGCTTTAGGTTACTCATTACCATACTACACTCAAATCAAGTGCAAAACCCTATTCAAATTGCAATCCACATGTTAATTTGTACATAGTTGCTTGGAAAAAGGCTACAATAAGTATCCCTCCAAACACATTAAAACAGAGATATTTTGAAAAATACCTCAACATTGGCCAAAAAAATCACCTTTCTAAATACCCTTTTTTAGAGTGCTTGAAGATTTTGTAACTCTTAAGCCCCCAACTTGTCTATATAGCCCAAGCATAATTTTAGGGTTTTAAGGTTTTGATGTTGTTTGGGTTTTAAACTTCTAAAAGTTCTTACCAAGGCTCCTCCTCTAGATTGGAGTTATCCCTCACCATCCACTCACTCACCACATCCTTGGTTTGAAGAATTAGACCTTTCAATCCACTCCAAAATCTCTTTTTTAGATTTGTGATCCCTAACCAAATATGGTTTGCTTGCCTAGGGAATCATGCTAAAAATGATTTGTGTGCTTCCAATGGGCTCTCCTTTGCTGTACATAATGTACAAGGAGTCTAGTTCCAAATCCCAAGAGATTGTACATTTCATACGGTGGGAAATGGCCCTAAGACTCAATTTTGTGTTGGTTGCCCAATTCAAAATAGCAAACTGCAAACTTACAAAATAATTTATTTGAACACACGAAACTCTTTGAACAAAATAATTTATTTGAACACACAAACTAAAAAATAAAATGAAGGACAACCTCCACTAACACTTCTAGCTTATAAAACCCTATGTTTGGTCTATACAAAGCATGTAAAAATACTCAAAACAAGAAACTATTGTAATAAAGAAAATGTTGATTACATTTCGTACAGTGTCATTTCTCCTTCTTCCAACCTCTTGAAAAGTTTGATTTCAACCTTATATAGGCTTGGAATGTATTTTTACAAATACTTTAATTTTCTAAATGGATCCCATAAATAAGTTTCTCTTTTTGCATAAAAGTTGCAAAAGTTGTCAATTACAACTTTGCAAGAAATGAGCAATTTTTGCAATTTTGCAAATTATCTACCCAAACTTGCTCTACTTGCTACCAAACTTTCCAAAAGGCTTAAGATGGGCCAAAAACACCTAATAGGGACCCTAAAACACTTTATTTCCCTATTTGGCCCTTAAAACCCAAAAATTCTCTATTGAGTCAAATGAGCAATTTTGAGCAATTAGGAGCAATATTGTATTGTGGGGCTCTTCTAACTTATCTAACCTCACCTTAGGTACTATATTGATGTGACTAGAATCACTACAAAAAAATAACACCAAAGGAGCCCTAGTTCTACCCTTTAGCCTATGTAGGTCCTCCTACACCAATAGGAAGGAGCTCAAATGATGCCAACACACAAATTGGATTTAACATAAGGAGAAAAAAATTCCTTTGGTATCTGTGATCTCGTGATCGCAAGAATGTGTGTATGAACCTTTATGAATGTGATCCTCCTCTAGAAAGAACAATGACATTACCCTTATCTATTTTAATCACAAGCCAAATATATTTGTTTTAACATCTGAAATATTTTCACCCTCGCAGGAATACGAGTTGGCTTACGAGAATGCTTTGTGGTAAATTCATCTGCAGGTGTGTGTTCTTGTATACTATTATATTTTGCCAATTTTTGGCACAATCCCTAAAGTATTATAAACACATTTTTTACTTGTGAGAATAGGCAATTGTAATTTTTGACTAGTTTTTTTTGTTGTGCAGGGTATTTTTTTCTATCGTGATTTAGATTAGTTTAATTTAAAATTGAACTCACATTTCATTTGGTAGCTATAAAAAGAAAATTCCATGACATCACATAATTCAATCTTGAGTGATAAGGGAAAATGAACAAAATAATGAGCACTTCATTTTTGGGCTTAAAAAGAGTTACATAATCTTGAATGCATAAAGTTTAAAGAGCATTATGAATTGCACACTTTGTATTGGGCTCAAAATAAATGCACTTTTTGAATGACTAAAGGATAAAATGTTTTTATTCCCTTCTCTTTCAAGCTTTTGATAATTATTTTATTAAGTTGACAAAGAAATTTATTAAGTTGACCAATTGATTTCTTAAGCATACACGCATTTCAAACTGGAAAAATGAACATTGCATTCTAATCATGTGTGTCTTCTATTTTGGATAGACAATTTAATATTCAACTTGGAAAGAACAAACTGATTGGCATGTTTCTAGGAGTGTTTCTCTACAAAAATTTCATGGGCTCATTTTTTTCTTTCATATTAGAGTCTAATTAAACAAGTGATATGTGTACCAAAGGTTGTTAGCAAGAACATCTGAAAAAATGTTAGGAGCACTTATAAAGAGTTATGCACTTTGGTAAATGTGCATCCCCATTGGAGTGTGTGTTCAAACTAATAAAATTCCTCTGGATGGTATATAAGAAGCAGTAAGGTAATCTTTTTATCATCCTCCCAAGATTGAGTGATGTGTGTTGATGGTAGTCTAAGGTAGGAAAACTTTCCTATGATCTCACCATGGTCAACTAGGCTCTTAGTGAATCATGGCCGTAAAAACAAATTGAGGAGACTCTGTGAATCTTATTATGAACCACTCTAGTAGCTACCCTATTATCCATGGTATTTTATCCAATTTTACCTTAGGGAGAATGTGATTTGAAAGTTTTTATATTGTGATTTAACCTCGTGAAAGATATTTTCAATACATACACAGTTCTTGGTTCTATTTTATTTTCCAAATTCTTTTCTCAAAAGAGACCACTTGCTTTTCTCTCTCAAACTTGTTGTGTCCTTTGAGAGATTATTTTTACACATTAACTATCTCTTATTGAGAAATTTATCATTGAGTACCAAAAATTTGTTAGCAAGTTCATTCTCAACAACCCTAGGATTTTTTTTGAGTAAACTATCAGCCAACCCATATCATTGCTTTTTCTTTTTGATATTTTTTTTTTTTGATGTATCCTATTTGTTATTGAGATATTTATTTCTACACAATAAATTTGAGTCCTCATGTCTAGCCAACCAAAATCCATGTACACAAAGGTTAAGCTTAATCTATCCTTAGCATATAGAGGAAGAGAGACAACACATCAAAAAATAGCATCATCAAATTGAAGGCTTGCAAAAGAACTATAAATTGATATAGAAGGCATCAAAATATCATTACAAGCCTAAAGGGATTGAAAATTCAATAACCTAACCCTTAGGAAAGGAGTAAAATGTAGGCTTATTGTCCACTCATAAATTAACCATCATGACTCCTTTTAGCTTCATCACAAACCTTGCACTTTGTTACTGGGATTTTTATCATTAAGTATTGAAAGGTTGTTAGTTAGTTCATTTATAACAACTCTATGATTATTTTAGAGAAACTAGTCATCCAACCAAAACTAGGATATACTTACCATATTCACTACCTAATCTAAAATTTGTTTTACTAATAAAAATAGTGAAGTTTAATCCTCACGTCAAAATGATCAAAGCCCAAGTTCAAAAAGATTAGGCTTATGCCATCCCCAGTATACAAAGAAATAGAAGTTAAAAATAAGAAAGAAGCACCCAATCTAATAATTTCTAGAGTAGTGTAATTGAGAAAGAGGGGGCTGAAAACTCATTACAAGTCAAGTGGGAGTGCAATATTGATAACTTAAGATCCAAATGTGGAGTTAATTATACCCTTATCAAAAGCACCACTTATTGTTGGAATGATTTAGAATAACTGAGAGGGGAGTGAATTAGTTATCCAAGGTCCAAATATACAAATAAAACTTTTCATTACTTAACAAATACTTGTGTATGCATTGGTCATCCAATATCTCAAACTATTGTATATTACTATCCTAGGTCAAATGAAATTTGCAATAAGGTAAACATGAAATACCACAAAATCATTCACACAAGTTTACACAAGGATTTTACATTGAAACTCAATTTGGGAAAAACTACCAATAACATGCTACCAATTTTCACTCTTCTAAAGTGAGCTCTGTGAGGAGCCAACCCTGTTAAAGGTTACAGTGCACACTATTGAATGTAACCTTGATTAAAGGATTTCAATGACCCTATTAGGAGTGAACCTTGTTAGAGGACTTTAGAACATTCCATTAGAATGTGAACATGTTAAAGGATTTACTCTTGACTGTTAGATCAACTTTAATGCAAAGGATTTATCCAAACTGATACAGATGCTAAAAAGTAACATTATGACTTGATTTGATAACAAAACAACTCACCTTTAGATTATAGATCACTTGTTCATTCATCCATTCTGCTTGGAATTAAATCTCCTTCATCTCTAAGTACTTATTCACCCTTCAAGCCTTCACCTCCTTAAGCCTTCTTGCTTAGTATGCCAACTATAGATTCATCCCTTCGGCCTTCAAATGAAGAAACACCTCAAGACACCTTGTCTATCTCTAGTTCGCACTATGACACTTTGCTTCTAGTCTGCTATCTCCTTAAATAGATAATTTAGAACTTTTTCCACTTAACCAATATCGTCCATCTTAGGGTTAGGTTAGATTCATTGAATCTACCCTCTTTTCCATTTTTTTCCCTTCTAGAAAATTCCTTTACAATCCTCTTCAAATTTGTCTTCAAATGGTTTATCTTGAATTCTATGTTACTAGATCATCATAGTTATCTTCCACATGTTTTACATAATTCAAGAAATCAACTTTGTTAGCTCAAATTCATAAAATCTTTGATCAAACTCATTTTACTGGCACTTAGAAATAACATGTTGTTTGCTTGGCAATAACCATCTTCTAATGCTTGGTCAACACTAGGTTGCTCGACATACACTAAGTCTTTATTGGTACTCAACACACACTAAAAATTTGTCACTCGGTAGCTACTAAATTTCTCTTAGGTTGGCACATACTAAACTTACTTTTCTCAACTTCAACTAACCTTTTGCTTAGCCTACACTATCTTTCTCAGCTTCCACTATTTGATTGGTTAGGCTTGGCCGACACATTTCTTTACTTAGCCTTCTTCTTGTCTTTTCTCAAGTATTCTTTCATTAAAGCTTTAAGTAAATAAGTAATACACTATATCGTCAAAGTCTTACTTAGTCTAAGTGCTCCTTTTATACACCATATAACTCAACATTTCTCTAGGTAGTCTTGTTATCCTTTCTTTTCAAATCCTCTTCATCAATCAATCAAATGATAGAATTCAAACCAAATTAGCAATTGTCTCACCAAAAAGTAGTAGGTTTGATATCAATGACAAAATTATGATTTTTTTATGATAGGTTTCATCAATCTCCTCAATTTTATACTTCAACAATCTTCTTCAACAATCTCTCTCTTTGGCATTGATGGAAAACCAATACCAACAACAATACCAAAACTAAACTTATTACCTTGTATTTAAATCTCTCCCTCTATCAATATATGACCTTCTTCTATATAGGCTACAATCTCTCTTCTTCAGATATTTAGTGCAACTCTTCTTCTTTTTTATCTCACTTTCCATCTTTCTAATTTATCTCTTTTATAGTACTAACTCCCCCATAATTGTAGTAAACTCTCGCTCTTTGACAACAATTCCAAAGATTTGAGATCTCTCATGCAAATATCAATAATTTTGCTTCTCTCTTTGTCACCTTGCATGTGACTGTAAATCTTTTATTTCAACTCCTTTACTTCAAGCAGGTCCTAAAATAAGATCCACTACATCAAGTTGTAAAATATACCATTCAATTCAGATGATGTAGGGCACTACTCTTGCTTCTTAAGTAGCTTTACCTCTAAGATATTCATCTATGTCCTTAGGTAAATATTTATTTGTGAATATATCTCTATATGGTCCTTTGTATTCACATATTCCAATCTCACTTCTTTGTCTTGGAGAAAATCTCTCAAGTAATGATACTTGATTGCAATGTGAATTGTCTTTGTATGCATCATCGGGTTCTTAGATATGTTTAGAGCTCTTGTGTTGTCAAAGTAAATTACCACAGGTTCAATAATTTCTTCCTTCATTCCTTTTAGTAACTGTTTGAACCACACTACATTTGTGCAATCCATCGCAATAGCCACATATTCAACTTTAGTAGTAGATTATGAAATAAAATTTTGTTTCTTGTTGGTCCAACTAACCAATCTTTTTCATAAGAAAAATGCTCCTCCACTTGTACTTTTTTCGTCATCAATGTTTCTAGCCAATCAACATATGTGTAGGCTCTTAATTCAAATTTATCATTTTTCTTGTAGTATAGACCATAGTCTTTTGTACCTTTCAAGTATCTCATAATCCTTTTAACACCCATTAAGTGTCTTTCCTTAGGATTTTCACAAAATCTTGCAAAAATACCAATAGCTAGTGTAATGTCAAGTTTGCTATGAACTACATATTCCAATTTTCCAATCATAGACCTAAGTAATGTTTAATTTACTTCAGCAGAATCATTACTTTTGGATAATTTATGTCCTATCACCATAGGAGTACTAACTAGTCTCAAATCCTCCATACCAAACGTTTTCAAGATTTCCTTTACATATTTGGACAGAGTGATGTAAATACCTTATTTCATCTGATAAACTTGTAATCCAACAAAGAACTTCATTTCTCAAAATATTGGCATCTCAAATTGTTTCATCATTTCATTTGAAAATTTCTTACATAGTGCATTTTGTCCTCCAAATATGATATCATCAACAAATATTTCAGTTGGTAAAATTCCTTTACCTCCTTCTATCTTTAAGTACAGATTAATGTTGTCATTAGTGTAATACCCCAAAATTGGCTCATTGCCATCTCAACCAATTCTGGTCTATTTCTGATCAATCTTAAGACCTATTCTAATAGGCAATTCTCATTCTGCTATTCGCTACTTGACTTAATTGTCAGATGCAGAAAACCATAATCTGCATTCATCATATTTCTTATTTAATTCCTATAGTATTTACTCATATTAGTCACATTAAACCTATTGATTAATATTTAATTTAATTACTAAGTATTTATACTTTAATTAAATTAAATTATATCCTAAGGCTAATGTACTATGGAATTAAATTTATTTAATATGACTATCTTGATTAATTAAATGTAATTATTTAATTAAATGGGAAAGGTATTTCTAATTAATTAAACAAAATTATTTAATTAAATGGAGTACTTACTTCTAATTAATTAAAAAAAGTTATTTAACTAAATGGGAAGCCATTCCTAATTAACTAAATGAAGTTATTTAATTAAATAAGAAAAGTGTCTCTAATTAATTAAAGATTATTTAATTAAATAGAAAAGGTAATTATGAGAGCATATCTCATTTTATTAAATTAAATATCTCAAAAAAATCTCTCTTTAGTTCAAAAACGGAAATTTCTAGTTCACTATTGATCAAAAATGAGTTAAATCAGTTAACTCCTTTTTCTACTCAAATTAAATCAGTTAACTCCTTATTTTACTCAAATTAAATCTGTTAACTCCCTTTAATTTGGGAATCTCCCTTTATGACTAAACCTCATCTTCAATCCTGACCGTTGATCCGAATCGATCTCAACCGTTGATGGATTTTAGGAAAATCTATTTAAGAGACCCTCATCTCTTCATTTCAGAAGAGATTGAATGAGAATTTGCATCGAATTGTTGCTGGATTGTGCATTCATTTGAGCTCCCTACTTTCATATTGATTTTCTAGTTTAATTGTCACATAGATTCAATATGCATACATTTTAGCATAGCTTTCTTTTTGTTCTTAGATTAAATACATACTCCATTCTAGATTAATCTGCATAATCATATAGATTAATTTCATTTCAAATCCTTCATTCTTACAGGGTCTGGTTGCTTAAACACCTCGAATCTGAGGATATCTGACAAGCAATTCCCTCTAGATAGAAGGCAACAGGTCGCTTTGCAAGGCAAATTTTGGATGAACAATCCAATGTTCATTCCAGGATGAATCCGCATACAAAGACCATGTTGAAGTGTGTGTGTTAGCAGAGGCCACATATTCATGCATACATTTCTAGCACCCACTGTGGGCCTCGAAAATCAATTTTTCTAGCCTCTTTCTGTATTTTTTAAATCATTTTTTTGTTCTTTGTCTGTATTGTTCTGAACAAGTTTAGGAATCTTTGCGCGAGACTATTCATTTTCACGTGAGGATCCAGAATCTTAGCGTGAAGATTCTTTTCGTATCGCGCGAGAAAGCTCTTATGCACACAAAACTTCGCGCGAAACCTATTTCTTCATGTGATCCATGATATAATTTCACATGGGTAGTGAAAATTCTTCACGTGGCTTTGTCAAAAAATTTGCGCGAGATTCTGCTAACAGAGCCTATTTTTTGCATTGATTTTCGTGTTTTCTGGTTTTTCTGCTAACTGCTCATGGTTTCTAGTTTTTTCTGTGTTTTTTAATTTTTTTGTAACAGCATAACAGAGGTTTGTGGGACAATTGGAAAAGCATGCTAAAGTTGCCAGAAATAGGTAAAACATCTACTCAGTGCATTGCGAGGATTACTAGGTAATTCTCTTTGACTGATAATACTTCATTTGGAGCTAAAATGAACATCTCTTGTGTCAAGCTTGTGTGTGTATTTCCTTTCATGTTCTCATTTTACAACACATGCATAATTTGATACTAGGTTGTGATCTCTATTAGTTTCATCTAGTAGGCTTGGTTTTTAGTGATAGATCTAATTAGCTATCTTGGGTTATTGGACTTGCTAATCCGTCGGCCCCTCGTTCCACCCTGTGGTTGCAAGCTTAGCACCACGTTAAAGGGGAGGGGTCTACAGGACATAAGCATTAAAGGCTCCACAAGACAACCCTTTTGTGCTTTCTAGAACTCACTAGTTTCTGAGTTGTGGAATCATTTTGGCTTGTGTGAGGGGTTAAATGTTCTACACCTTTGGACTCACCTCACATTAGTTAAAGTGTTAAGTGTACCACCTTGTGCTTTTTGATTGCTTTTGGATAGATTTGTTTTCAGGAATTAACATCTGTACACACATAGTAATTAATCCCCCATGAACACTATTTGTGGATCTTGAGGGAGTGGGTTTCTAGTGAAACTCCTCTCTAAGACAGATTCCTTGTAGGTGGGGAGGATACTTTGAGCATCTCGCAGATAGATGAATCTTCAACTTGTTGATTAAGGCATCCTTTCTCCGAAGAGGTTGATAGATCACTGGGAGATGATATCATAGATCTTTAAGAGATAATCTTAGTTTAGCGTGTCAGATTAATCTATCTGCTTTGATTGGGATAAAGGTGAAAAGGTGTCAAAACCTTGAATCTGGAAGCTAAGTCCCCTTGTGGTACACTATTGTGAGTCGGTCACCTTTAGAGAGAGTTAATCATAGCAGACAATCCCTCTATAGGGAAAACTATGATGACAAAACCTCGTGCGATAATAGCCATTTTTGCCACGGTAGTGACAACTGCTATATAAATGTCCTTGTGGAAGAAATCTCCACTGGTGTGGTTCATTGTGGGTTGTCAAATCTCCCTAGTAGCTCTTGAAGATTAAGTTCTTAGACTATGTCAAAACCTTGGTGTGTCGGGATTGGAGGTCACCCCTGTGAGTCATAAAAGTTGCAGAGTCAAACCATTACTAAAACCTTAGAGAAGCCAAACATTTTCATTTTTTTTAGGAATGTGTGCAATGATTGCAAAACTCTATGAAAACATACACAAATAGCTCTCTTGGGGATTAGCACAAACTAAGTCACTTGATTGTTCATGCACAAGATTGCTTTTGCCCTTGCCCATTGTTTTCAGACGTGCTTGAAATCACTTGCTTGCTGTTCTACGTGCCTATTTATCTGCCTAATTATTAGAATGATAATTTTTTTTGTCAAAATCAGTCACTATTGTGAAACTATTCTGCCCTTTCGCACGAAATCATTTGGGTCTCGCGTGAAACCATTTTTCCCTCGCGCGAAATTAAATTGCTGTTGTAAATCTTCGCGCAATACTGTGAACCTTTTCGTGCGAAATTAAACTGCTACTACTGACCTTCGCATGAGACAGAAACCTCTTCGTGTGGCCTGTAAAACTTCTTCATGCGACTCGTAAAGGTTTCTTGCGTGAGACTTTTTATCAGCATTACCAATTTGGGTCTGTTCTAGCTATCTGTGGCCTACATGCTGTCCTTTTTTGCATCCATTTATCGCTCTCTATTTGCAAACAATCCTGAAACAGTGACACTTCACTTAGCTGAAGACTTGTGTCTTATACCTTGACTAGTCTTGTCTCATAAGTAATTTTGGTCCTCGTCTTAATTCTTTTCATACTTTGCGTCGCAATGGTCATAATCTCTAGTTGTTCTAGCCTTTAAATCAGACTATTTACGCCTTAGTGGATAGCATTCTTGCTATTATCTTGTCCTTTTTGAGACTCAATCTTAGTGTAGTCCTTGTCTAGGTTCTAGCTTCTTGTCCTTGCCTATGACTGTCACAACCAAAAGTGACAACATATTTTATCCTGATAACCTTAGACGTGGTTGTGCTAGGGGTCATAATCACAGCAGAGGTCACTTCCCTTTTGTTGCGCAATCTGCATCCAATTTGGCTAGTGAGACATCTTCACAATCTTCCTCACTTGCTAGATTATCTCAAATTCAGTGAACATTTGCCAATTTGCAAAAAATTAGGAATCCTTTTTACCAAGAGGGTACTGAGATAGGTAGAGGTCCTACATTCCCAAATATAATGTATGATCCTTTCTCCACAGACCCTTTTGAAACACAACATACAGAAACTGAACACATTCCTATAATGACTAATCATGAACGTGAACATGGTAGTCATAGTCGATATCAAGAACCACCTAGGGATGACACGGAGAAAGAGAAAGAAAATGACACTGATGAGGACCAGGAAGAGGTGGAAATTGTTCCTAAACACATAGCAAAATTTCAAAGAGACAAAAACTTTCAAAAGGTCATGGGAATTCTACTCAACGAAGAGAAAGAAAAGTACTTTCTCAAACTTGCCCAAGAGGGGGCTAAACTGCCTACACATTTCGATGTGGAAACTATTATCACACGTGAAGAAGAAACTGAGACTGCTAAACTCCAAAAAAAACTGAAAATTATGCAAGACCAAATGGCTCGGATGATGCAAGAGAAAGAGAAACCCACAAAGATATATACATTGGATGCTCTTTGTTCATTCCCATTTGACAAAAGTATAAACATGTCACCTTTCCCACAAGGCATAGAACTACCCAGATATGACAAGTACTTTGGTACTACTGATCCCCAAGATCACTTGCAGGAATTTGGTGCTTTGTCTATTTAGTTTATACACAATCAAACGTACCTCATGCATTTATTCCTTAGAAGCCTAAGTGGTCAAGCTTTGGAGTGGTTCTCACATTTACCTCCTGGTATCAAGATGTTTGATGAAATTGCTAATTCATTTGTTCAGAAATATTCTCATAACATTCAATATCCTGTAAATATTTGAGATCTATGCAAGCTTAATAGAAGGTTGGTGAGCCTTTTCTCACTTTCCTCCAACAGTGGAGACAACTATACACTAAGTATTCTCGTAAAATCCCAGAAATGGAGAAGCTTGACATTTTCACTGATAACCTCTTACCTAATTTTGGGTATAGAGTCCAACTACAAGGTCCATGTACCTTTGAAGACATGATTACACAGGCTATCCGTATCGAAGAATTTATGGTCAAGAAAGGTGAGCTCACTCTTCAGAGAGACACCAAACAAGGTTCCACTTCCAACAGGGATAAAACCAAACATGTCAACAAGAACTGAGAAGTTGTACATGATGGGGTTGTTGATAATGTCACACCCAAACCTGCTAAAGCAGAATTTAATCTCACAAATTGCCTCAAAGTGGCCAAAAATGTTGAGAAGCCTCGTCTTGACAATAAGACGTCTACATTGATGATACCTTTGGATGTGGTTTACAAAACATTGCTACAACACAAGCTTATCTCACCAATAGATAATCCTCATCCCTATGATCCACAACCACGTCCACCATGGTGGAATGAGACCTCATTTTGTGAGTATCACCAAAACAAGGGACACAAAACCAGAAACTGTATAAACTTGCATCATAAAGTCTAGGACATGATTAATGCTAGTGAACTTGTGGTAGATGGACATATCACAAACTTGGACCACAAGGCATTCAAAGAGCCTTTCCCAGCCTATGAAAAAGGAGAGACTTCGAAACCAAAACCCTACAATAAGGTCAACTACACATATTCCAATGATGACAATGTCATTCACATGGTTGAACTTGTAGATTCTGAATACTGCGACATTATTACCATAAAGGGGAAGCAAGATAATGACAAACCCAAGACACCATTTGTCTTGAGAGGCCCTACTTCCAATCACATGGATAATGCATCTTCACAAAACTGTGCTAACGCTGTTACTTGCTCTCATGCGAAGTTGGTGCTCAAAGGCCCTGCATCTCCTATTTCAAATCTTGAACAACACAAGGACAAAGCCCTTGTTGGTCCATCTAGTAAAGGTGCAAAACACACGACGAACTTGACTGCAACTAGTTATAGTGTTCTTGATCAATTAAAATGAACTAATGCTCAGATTTCCATCTTTGAGCTACTTAAAATTTTGCCTTCTAACAAGAAAATGTTGGACAAAGCCCTCACTGAGGCAAACATTCCTCAAGATCTTGATCTTGAGAAATTTCAATCCATGGTAGGTCACTTGACCTCACCGCATCTTATGACCTTCTCTGAGG
This sequence comes from Cupressus sempervirens, assembly GCA_028749045.1. Lineage (NCBI taxonomy): Eukaryota > Viridiplantae > Streptophyta > Pinopsida > Cupressales > Cupressaceae > Cupressus > Cupressus sempervirens. The sequence goes on from CM053787.1 coordinate 968,260,245, forward strand.
AGGATGACAACTCACTGAATCACCCACACAATCAACGTCTACACATTGAGGTTATGATCAACTAGACACGTGTTCGTTGGGTACTCATTGACAATGGCCCTGGCCTAAATATTGTCTCTGCTATTTTTCTTAAACAATTGGATTATTCTGAGGACTCTGTTGATCCTCGATGAAAGATCACTATTAAAGCATACGATGAAGTAGAACGAAAGTCATTGGGTCTTGTGACTTTACCAATTCGTGTAAGTCCTATTGAAAGGGATGTCATCTGTCAAGTGCTTGATATTCCCTTAGCCTACAAAATTCTGTTGGGACGGTCATGGATACATGAGATGCGCGTTGTGCCATCCATATACCACCAATGCATTAAATTCCCATTTCATGGCTCTGAAGTTACTATTCCTGCCACTACTAGCTACACCTGCAATATGCTCAAAGCTTCTAACTCTTTCATCCCTGCTAACCGTGAATCTATCGATTGTCATGCCAATAAGCTAAAACAAATTGAGCAGTCATTTAAACTGAAAGAAACTGGTATGGGAGAGTACCACATGGAACTAGTGTTGTCATTAACATCTCTTCTAGAGTCCCCTCGACATTTTGGGAGACCCTCAGAAGCAAAAAAGACATTCGTGCTGACACCTCAGACCAAGTTTAATGGCTTTTTTGTCAAAGCTACAATTCCCTTAGAAGATGAAAGTGAAAATAGAGCCATTGCTGCATGGCTTTACAAAGAAGAGGCTCTAGTGGACCTAATAGAACAAGCTCGAGAAATCACTCCTAAAAAATATGGACCTGGTCTTAAGCTTATGAAGCATTTTGGTTACAAGGGAATCTGCCCTATTGGGTGCAATACCAATGGTCTAATAGATCCTATCAAAGTATCAGCTCGAAGCAATAGTGACACAACTGGCCTAGGGCTTGAGAAGGTCCCTTTTCATTTGGGATCCAATAAATTCATACCCGTACCTGAGAGTTCATTTGAAAATGAGTCACAATCTGAGTCAGGTACTCGAGAGGAAGACTCTGATGATGAGGATTCCTACCCTCATCCTATTCCTTATGATCTTGCTGAATTCTTTGCTGAGCCAGATGACTTTGTGCCATGTGTTAGCACTGTGGATGATACTAGTGATTCTTCTGAGGACAATACTGAGCAACTCAAATATCATTCAGAAAAGGGAGAATCTAGTCAGTCATGCCGTATTGAGTATTTGTGTAAGAATCCAGAGGTTGAAGGAGAGTATGTCCCTATCACTATTGGGGAGTTCTATAGTCTCTCACCATGTAGCACTTATTCTCATGAATATGAGTTTGATAATCTTTCAGAAGCTACTATTGATAAAGACATTGACCAAGTGCATGTCTATGAAAATCGAATCAAAGTGGGTGAAATGTCTAGGGTTAGGTCATGGGGGTGTGTGTAGTACCTGCCCCTAGATCGCATTTCTGTTATCATTGTCAAATTCTTTTAGGTTGATTTTAGAGTTAATGAGGGGGATCAAGAGACCTCTCGGGTAAACGCACAATTAGTGCCCCGATTGTAGGAAGAGAACTCGTTATCAAAATTGGAGGGTTCATTTTTCAAGGGGGATTTTTGGAGACAAGTTTTCACACACAGGTCTCAGAGAGTTTTTCAGACACAAGTTTAAAAAGGGCACACACAAGTTTGGAGAGCAATTTAGAGGGTTTGGAGAAGAAGGAATTTTTCGTAGCTTGAAGGATATTGCTTGCAGTAGAAATTTTTATCCAGCTGTTAGAGTTTTAGCATCAATACGAGGTAGGGTTTTGAAATCTCGTGAATGCAATTTTAATTGGAAATATCTGTTTGCTTCGTGATTGTTGGGTGATTGAAATTTTGTTTATCATCTCGATTGTTTTCAAGATCTGATTGGTTAAATTAGTCTCTCATTATTCATATAGAAAAATCATTGAGGAAATTAATTAAATCATGTAGGGTTTGAAGGAAAAGAAGATTTAAAATTAGAAATTCAAAGGATTTGTTGTGTCCTCTCTACCATACTATATTTGCAGATAGTATTTAAAAAAAAAATTTAAAAAAAAATTAAATAATGAGAAGAAAGAAAGAGGTTTTATTTTATATATATAAATTGTTATTATTTGTAAAAGAAATATATATTTAAAAATAATATTAATTTATTATAATGTATTTGGATTGTTTAAAATATTTTAATATATTTATATATTACTATAAAAAAATGTACGTTTGAAATTTTATAATTTTTAAAATTTAAAAAAAAATAATAATAATATATACATTTTTTTGGGTGGGGACATACCCCCCCTCGTACCTGCTGCCGGCAGAGTCTGCCGCAGCAGTCGGTACCGCTGCTGCGCACAGCAGGGTACCTGCTGTCGCAGGTACCAGGCCGGCGGACCTTTAAACACGCCGACATATATACTTTTTTTATATATATATATTTTTTAATTTATAAATTTTAATGCGTTTTAAAATGTATTTAATAATGTGATTTAATAATGTTTTATTAATGATCTTTATTAATATTTAATAATTTAAATATTAATATATATTAATGTAGTTTTCATAATTATTAATAGTTTTTAGTTTAAAATTTTTTTAATAAATTGATAATCAATGAAGATTTTAATATAAGTATTTAAATGATCAATTATTGATTAATTTAATTAGCTTAATTAAAGTTAATTAATAATGGACATTATTTGTTAAAATTGTAAAAATAGATTATTGATTTAATGGAAGATATTAATGAGGGTTTAATGATTTTAATAAAGTCGAATTTGTTTTATTTAAAATCATTAAGTATTGTTTTTATAACATAAATAAATAAATGATTATCCTTAGCTTAGTTATAAGGTAATTGAACAATCATTTAAATATAGAAATGGGTTAGTTAAAAAGGAATGATTGCGAAAACTTATTACCTAGAACATATGTTAACTGAAAATGAAACCTTATGTTCAACTTAACTACGTGAGTTCGATTAAGCCAAACATGAAACTTACTCTTGGTATCTGTATTGTTTTACTTGTACTTCCTATGCTTTGAGATTTTGGCGTTGATTAGATGTCGACCAATCTAGGGAGTACACCAGAGGTTTTGTGAGATTTCTGTTATACCATTTATGTGGCTGGATGTTATGATGTGTTTTGTGATTCATATTGGAGATTATATTTATGAGGTTTATCTTGTGGAGAAATTATGTGTACTTGGATGGGAGAACCATCTTGTTATCAGGTTGTCTGTTAAGGAACCAAGTTTGATCTTTATGGGTGTTGTGGTATGGGACACAACTGTGTTTTTATGTGCTTAGGAAAGGTTGTCTAGGTATGTGACTTGGGAGTGGCTTGCATAGGGTCCGGGACCCAAAGTGGTCAGTACCAGGGTAACCTAATGCAAGTTATGTAATAAGTGATAATCTAGTAATTAAAATTTATGGGGGGAAACACACTAAAAAGATAAGTTAGAGATTTTTGATCTACCCTTGCCTTTAGTTCTTGTATAGACTAAGGATGGGAATGAAATGAGTGCCTCGTCTTCTTGAGAGGGCTTTCTAGTTTCCATATGTGTGATGTTGAGGGTCCGAGGTTCAGAGTAACCAGTCCAGGGTAACTCAACGCTTGAGGGTCCGGGGTCTCTTAAGAGATCAGTCCAGGGTAACTCAAGCAGCCATGTGATGACACTCCCTAGTATGTAGTTGAGTCTCCTCTGTAGATTTTGTGTATCTCTAGTGGTGTACTCACTGTTGGATGTGGTGTATTTATTGTTGGATATGTTCATTATGGTTATTTACTTTCATTGATGATGATTGGTGATTCATGGTTGTTGTACTTTTGACATGTGGCTTTTGACTTGAGATGATTATCTTTCGTTGACTTTATCTTATGATCTTGGTATTTGGTTTATACTTGGTTCGTGTATGATGTTTGGTTATGTAGTGTCGGTATTGGTTTGAGTGTTCTTACTTTTGGATTATTTTATCTTCTTGAGTAGCATGTGTTACCTTTGAGGTAGTTTTTGCTATTAGGGGTACCTTGCCTAGGAATGTTTCATGTTTGATAGCCGTATGTGGATCGTTCATTATCTTCCCTACACGGTGGGAGTGGAAGCCTGACTAGGTAACCACGTGGTCGGGAGGTAGTGCCTTCTTACCATTTGGGTTCCCCTTCACATTGTTAGCTATTGGATGTTCATTGCAGAAGATGTACCTTTATCATTCTTATTTATTATCTCAGAGACTTCTTTTCAGATGATGTATATATGTTATCATGTATTCTGATGTATTATATCTATTCTCACATACCCTGCGACATGTGCAGTGGATGTTATTTAGTGGATGTACTTTCATTGTATTAGATATACTTTTTCTTTGCTTATGCGATTATGTATCTGTTATTTCTTTATGATCTTGAGACATTGTACTTGGAACTTAAACTAATTAATTAATAATTATTAAATGTGACTCAACGTAAAGGAATCCTTGAGGAATTGAAACTGTATCTGTAATTGCAAATGTGTATTTGATATGTATGTTCTTATTGCTTCCGCATTAATGTTATCTTGATGTTGTTTAAACTTTAAAAAAAAAAATAGTTCAGTAAACATTGTAACATGTTAGGTTTAATTCTCTTGGGTTCTCGAGCAGGGCGTTACATGTGGTATCAGAGCCTGAGTTTCAACATTGGGAACTCTAGGCATTATGTGCGCCATCACTTGAGCAATTAGTAAACTTGCAACGTATTTAAATGACAAACTTATATTGACATCAAACTTGAAACCAAACCGTTGAACAGCAAACTCTGAAATGATACAAATTTTGAACATGGAACTAGAAAACTTATAAAACTTTTTGGATCATTGCTTTATGTCAGTAAGTTGTGACCCTATGGTTATGATGGATTCTTAGATGTCGTTGTTGTGTTTGGGTGTTGTAGGAGAGATGACTTCTGGTTCTAGATCCATTGCTAGGGGTCATAGCTCGGGACGTGGTAGAAGTCGTGGGAGAGTTAGTCCCCGTATTCCTTCCTTGGTCCATTCAGGGGACCCTATTCAGGAAGAGGTTAGAGAGGATGATAGTGTTAAGCAAGATGCTGAGACAGAAGGACCAGTCACTAGAGACTTGGTCAAGGAGATCCTAGCACGCCTACCGTTGCAGGATAGAGCTCATCATTCAGAGCATGGAGATAGAGATAGGTCCATGAGTCCTAGAGGGAGGATCCTAGAGAGCAACAGGCGGTCTAGTCAGTCCATCCAGATGAAGGACCTATTACGGGTCAAGATCAAACCTTTCAATGGAGAAGGTACTGGATATGATGCTGAGAATTGGTTGATTGCACTAGATAGATGTTTTTCCATGCAAGACTTTGACTCCAATGTCAAAGCAAGATATGTCATCACCCACTTAGAGCTCTTTGCAGCGATTTGGTGGAATATGGAGGAGAAGAAACTTGGGATAAATATGAAAACTTTCACATGGGAGTTGTTCCACAAACACTTCTGTGAGCAATTTCTATCAGAGCAGTGGCAACTTTAGAGGGCAAATGAGTTTCATGATTTGAGACAGGGTACCAAGACTGTGGTGGAGTATGAGCGTAAGTTCTTCGAGCTTATGTCTTATGCGGGAGTTAGTGATAGCTCACCATTGATGGTCCAACATTTCATTAGAGGACTTAATGCTAACATCATTGGGGGTGTTAAGGTTTTCCAACCTAAAACCCTTAAGGATGCTATATTGCGAGCTACTTTGGTTGAGGTGAGTGTGACTTCAAGCCAAGGTGGCCTACCAGGTGTTCAGGCTAGAGGGGCACTTTATTCAGGAGCATTGAAGGACAACCAGTCTCAAGGAGTTGGAAGTTCTAGAAATTCTCCTAACTTCTCTAAGGGTAATCAGGAGAAGCCAGGAAGAAAGTTCTTCCATGGTAACAGTGGTGGTTCACTGTCAGGGAACTATCGCAACTGGAAGCGTAGTATGCGCAATAGGTTGGATCGAGTTCCTCGAGCTCTTAGTGAGGATGCTAGTGTTGGTAGTTGTGATCAGTCGCGTGCACCTAGAGCTCAGGGAGGCTTTAGTCAAGATTGCTACTTTTGTGGACAATATGGTCATAGAGCGACCAATTGCCCTGATCGTGGACCTTAGTTTTGTGTTGATTCATGTTTCTTTGTAATGGGCTTCCAGGAGTAAGCCTAATTCTAGGGGGGGTGGATGTAGTGCCTGCCCCTAGATCGCATTTCTGTTATCATTGTTAAATTCTTTTAGGTTGATTTTAGAGTTAATGAGGGGGATCAAGAGACCTCTCGGGTAAACGCACAATTAGTGCCCCGATTGTAGGAAGAGAACTCCTTATCAAAATTGGAGGGTTCATTTTTCAAGGGGGATTTTTGGAGACAAGTTTTCACACACAGGTCTCAGAGAGTTTTTCAGAAACAAGTTTAAAAAGGGCACACACAGGTCCTAAAGACGACTTTCCACTCCCTAATATTGATATGATCGTAGACATGATGGCTGGCTATGAGATGTATTCACTTATGGATGGTTTTTCTGGATACAATCAAATAAAAATTGTGCCAGAAGACCAAGAGAAAATGGCTTTCACATGTGCATGGGGAACCTTTTGTTGGAATATGATGCCATTTGGTTTAAAGAATGCTAGTGCTACATATCAGCGGGCTGTTACTACAATTTTTCATGACATGATGCATAGAACCATGGAGGACTACATTGATGATAGCTTGGTCAAAAGTGCTAAATGCAATACTCATCTACAAGATTTAGGTCCCATCCTAGATCGTATGGAAAAATTTAGTCTTCGGCTCAATCCTAAGAAATGCACATTTGGTGTCACATCAGGAAAATTGTTAGGATATATTGTTTCTGCAAAAGGAATTGAAGTAGATCCAAAAAAAGTACAAGCAATAATGGATATGCCACCACCTCGGAACATTAGTCAGATGAGAGGACTACAGGGAAGGCTTCAATCTATTCGCAAGTTTATTTCACAATTGGTGGATAAATCACAACCCTTCACAAAGACCTTACATAAGCGTGTGAAATTCAATTGGAGCCAGGATTATGAGCAAAGCTTAACACAGATCAAACAATATCTTGTTAATCCACCAATCCTGATGCCTCCTATGCATGGGAGGCCTTTGCTTTTATACATCTCAGCCACTAAAACATCTTTGGGAATCATGTTGGCTCAAGAAGACAATGACAACAAAGAAAGAGCTATTTATTACTTAAGCCGAACATTGGTCTCTTATGAGAAAAACTACAGCATTATTGAGAAAGCTTGCTTGGCAGTTGTCTTTGCTTCCCAGAAGTTGAGACACTACATGCTTGCCCACACTACATGGCTTGTGGCTAAAATAGACCCATTAAAGTACTTGCTCAGTAAGGCAGCTCTCACAGGAAGATTAGCTAAATGGGTCATGATACTAAGTGAGTTTGACATCCAATATGTTGAACGCAAAGCTATAAAGGAACAGGCAATTGTAGACCAGCTGGCCAAGTCACCCATACAGAGTCTTCTACCAATAAATATTGATTTCCTAGATGAGTCAATTCTAACACTCACTCACCATATATGGGTTATGTTCTTCGATGGGTCCTTCACACAACAAGGATCAGGTGCTAGATTACTCTTCATTACACCACAGAGATACTCATTGCCCAAAGCGTACAAGATTATATTTCCTTGTACAAATAACATTGCTGAATATGAAGCTTTGATCAATGGTATGAAAATTATAGCTAAATGGAGAGTAGATCAGTTGGACATCTTTGGTGACTCTCAGCTTGTTATCAACCAAGTAAATGATGTGTATCAAACAAAGGATGAGAAACTGATTCCTTACAAACGCATGGTTGATGACTTGACAAAGTATTTTGCACACATCACTTTCCAACATGTTCCATGCATAGATAATAAAGCGGCTAATTCCATGGCCACTCTGGCCTCCCTGCTACAAATGCCAGAAAATGATCTCCAACATGAGTTCTTGGTGGAAGCATTACACTACCTAGCCTATGACACACCTGATTCCAAGATGATCTATTCTATTATAGGACAAGAATAATTGAGCTACCATCACATCTATTCCTACCTTTGTAATCAAACCATTCCATACAGTCTGACCTGAAATGAGAAACGTTACCTAATTCATAACGCTTCACATTATGTCATTATTGCTAATGATCTGTATAGGAGAGGTCTCAACGGAACACTCCTTAGGTGTTTAGAACTCGACGAGTCCAAACGCGCACTAAATGATGTTCACGAAGGCATTTGCGAATCTCATTCCAATGGCCTGACACTAGCTCGCAAACTCCTTTGTGCTGGTTACTACTAGCCTAAAATGGAGCAAGAAGCTATTAAGTATGCTAGGTCCTGCAAGCAGTGTCAGGTACATGAGAATCTCATTCACACTCCAGCCAAAAAGTTAATTCCCTCTACTACAACATGGCCATTTCAACAATGGGCCTTTGACTTGGTGGGGCAGATTCACCCGACCTCTTCCAATGGACATAAGTTCATTATTACCACTACAGATTATTTCACGAAATGGGTAGAGGCACTCCCTCTCACAATTGCTGATTGCAAAACTATAGCACTTTTTATCACAAACTACATCATCTGTAGATATGGTGTACTGTCCTCAATCATTACTGACAATGGAGGACAGTTCAAAAATAAAGACCTTAAGGAACTGTGAAAGAAATTCAAGATCACACAACATTGGTCTTCCATTTATTACCCCCAGGGTAATGGCCAAGCTGAGGCATCCAATAAGGCGATCCTCAAAATTCTTCATCGCACAGTCAGTAAGTCAGGGGGAGATTGGCATCTCCAGATCAACCCAGCCATGTGGGCATATAGGACAAGCATTAGAACTCCAATGGGCACAACTTCTTTTGCGTTGGTGTATGGGGTGGATGCTGTGCTTCCAATAGAGGTCAAGATTCCTACCTTGAGAATCTCTATGAAAGGTCTTATCACTGATGATGACTACAGGATAGCTCAGCTTCAAGAGTTTGTGTTATTGGATGAACGACGACAAGTGTCATGTGATCATTTACGAGCCTATCAACAAAGAATGGCATGAGGCTACAATCGGAAGATCAGGCCACATGACTTCCAGCTGGGTGACCTCATTCTGAGAGAGAACCCTAAGAATCAACAACAACGAATGCAAAAGGGAAAGTTTGAACCAAACTAGCTAGGTCCTTACATCATTACTACAGTATATGGATCTAGCACCTATTAGCTTTCCACAACCGAAGGAGAAGTGCTTAAAGAGCCTATCAACACTCTCCACCTGAAGCGATTTTATAGGTTATTTAATCTCAGCAAGCTCTCTGTACATATCTAAATGTCCTGAAAAAAATAAAAAAATCTAAAAATCAGATAAAATCTCAGAAAAAAAAAGAAAGCAGAAAAGTACCATTGGTGAAAACCAGGAAACAGGCATCATGGTACCAAAAAAAGGAAAATATAGCCAAGAAGATGAAAACTTGGTAAACAGGCACCTCTTGTTCCCAATGCTCCATCTTGCAGCGCATCTTCTGGCTATTTTGTACAGTTGCTTTCATGCTTTCTCTTTCCTGCTTTTCTTGCTCATGTATCCATGGATTGAGTCTTGTCATAGCTCGGGGGCATTCCCCCCTTAGTGTCACTATTTTTGAGATTCTCCTCATAGAATCTCCTTCGTGACAGTCACCAGTGGTCCTCACTGTGTCTACCTACTGTCACAAGTATTATTTTTTTCAAGATTCTCCTCATAGAATCTCCTTTGTGACAGTCACTAGTGGTCCTCACTACGTCTGCCTACTGTCACTAGTATCACTCTCTTCAAGATTCTCCTCATAGAATCTCTTTTGCAATAGTCACTAGTTGTTTCAGCTGTGTCTACCTACTGTTGTTAAGTTCATGTCTCCAGATTCCTTTATGGAAGATCTCTCTTGCATCAGTCACCAGTCATTCTGGTTGTGTCTGTCTACTATCGCTCAGTCCTTCTTAGGTTCCTCATCATGAAGATTCCTCTTTGACCTCGGTCACCAGTCATTCTGACTGCGTCTACCTACTGTTGTCACCCTACTGAAGAGATTTCTTTCGAATGTATTTTGGACATTAGCACTTGACATCAATCCCAAACATTGAACTCAAAACTGATATACTTGTTTGGATATGCTGAGCATTTTCTTTGTTTGCTTTGATTTCCTTTATCATATCCCTTTGAGCAACTCGATGATGTCATCTTCAACTAGAGAAGTAATGACTGGGGGCATGATCTTTTTCTTTGCTTTTTGTTTGTGGTTTAGTTCCAATAAGTTGATCTATTCCAATAAGAGGGGTGTCCACTATAAGAGCCTCCATCTCGTATTGGATGGCTGTGTGTACCTTGACTCCTTTTATATGAATACACCAATAATGTTGGTTCTTTTCCTTGTTTATTGAAGTGAAATCTTCATGCTATAGTACATACTGATACTCATCCTATTAAGTGAATGTATGGGTCACTGCAAGTATATCTAGCACACTTCTGTCTCAGGTTACAAATGTAAGGGTCATTGCAGACAGAATGAATACTGAGTACTTAGCATAAGAGAGATCTCTCGTGTGTTTGGTGTGCCTATTATGCAAGCAACATTCAGGTCATCCTAGCATTTATGCTCTGATGCTTATGTTAACTTGCCACATTAAAAGGGACAAATGTTCTAGTCATTCTGGCTTCTTGTGTCTCAAATGCTTACAGTTAATCCCGACAAACCAATAATGTATGTTATATTCATATTTTCATGATTGCAATGTTAGTTGGAATTGTATTACATATGAGCTATATTTTATATCTAGTGATGATTAAATATTGAAGCTTGGTAACCAGACCTAGGGTTGCATTTAACATAGTCTTGCATTACATACTTAATTTGCATTAGCATGCAATTCAATAGTCATTCTGTTCATACTCCACATACATCAGTTTCCTCCATGGTTGCACAAGCGTTTGGTTTGTTGATTCATGCTATCAGTGAAATACCTGCGACTGTCAAGCAAAAACACGCAACACTACATCAGATGTCAGTCCGTAAATATGCGTTCTATCTAAGTACAACATACATCTCATGTACATCAAAGTAAAACATAACAGACAATGACATGTACACAAGAATACTCAGCTCAAAATTTCTTATATATATATATATCAAAAAATGGGTCAGTACAAAAATGGGCGCTACTTGAGCGCAATCGATCAAAAATGATACATGCGATGCTCACACACCAATCGATACATAGCCAGAGATCAAAAAATCAAAAATTAGACACAGAGCATCTAACTTTGTCTTGAACCCTTGCCTCTAGGAGGAGCAGGAGGAGTAGGGGCAGCACGTAGCGGAGGCGGTGGTGGCATATTTGGCCTGACAGGAGGTCGTGCACCTCCAAACTCTCGCGCATATTGAGAGAATCATTGAACCTGCAATGTCTCATCTGGCACGGCGCTAGTGTATGTAGCATAGTAATATGTAGCCTGAGCAGACTAGAAGTAGATCTCATCCTGCACCAGCTCCAACCTTCGCTCTGCAGTCTCTGCACACTCCCTCTAAAAATCTCTCTCATTGTCACTCTACTAGTTGTGCATCCCTGACTGCCACTGCAATCTGCAACTCTCCCAATTGTTCGGAGGCCTGACGAACTCGCTCTCGGTATCGCTGGACCACATCTTATACCCCACTTGTCGGCTGATCCAGCATATCCTCATCAAGCATCTCATGTGCCTACTATTGTGATGGTGCCTATGGTTGTGGTTGCACCTGCTGCTGAGGGGCCTCCTCCTTTGTCCTCTGCCTGCGGCGTCAGCTCTATCCAGTCCCACTACCCCCGACACTTGGATCTGATCCCATCTAATGTGGGGGAATCTGCATCTACTGAACCCAATTCTGAACTCATGACTGCTGCTATGGCTGAACTAGAGGCTATGGCTGTGCCTGCTACTATTAGGGCACCTATCCCTATACCTGCGCTGTCATCCCTAATGGATCTTTGAAGTGTGGGAATGGATGGCTGATCAAAAATGCCTGATATGGAGGCATCATCCTTGCATCTACTACCTCTGGTAGGTAGTCCCACTGAACAACAACTAAACTGTGGATATCTATCATGGATCACCCTAGATCCATCCGTGGAGGTCATCCTCGCTCAATATCCCTCAGCACCCTGGCATAGGCATAGTACTCAGGTGAAATGTCCTATGGTCGGCCATACTATCGCCACACTCGTGAGATAACAAATCTCTCAATCACTGATGTCATCTTGCTCGCCAGAGGTCAAGAACTAAACATCCATGGCAGCTCTTTGGGGGCATCATCCCAGTCCTCTATCTCTCTCTAGGGTCACCATACAATGGACACTAGGTTATCAAGATGTGTTCGCCAGTGCTCAGTCTTACCCAGGTGGGCCTGGGTAATATGCCCTCGATATCTGCATATGTAGGGCTCCATAGGCTCCCGAGCATCCTCAAAAATTGGCTTACATACAGCGAGATGCTCCCAAGCCCAAATCTGTAACACATATACCCCTGCTACCATGGTCTTCTTCTCATGGAAGACGACCTCATGCATCTCATGGAAAAGGTGGGCCAACATACACTGACCCCACCTGAAGATCTTTGGTGCCTCCAATATCTTGCAAAGCATGACACCCCATCCACACTCCAACCCATGTTGTCCCCTGTCAGGACATAGGAAGCAGCTCAAGAATATACCCAGCACGGATGCCAACCTATGTGTGGGTCCATAGGTATGCATCAGCTCATCCCAGCTGATGGCCCTGCCTCTCAGTAGCTCTCTCCCGAATACAATGGATAGTGCCTCTGTCCCTAATCGAGGCACTGTATCATACACCACCCGGGTACCGTGGAAAGGAATCTGCAAGATCCTCCAGATGTCCTCTGGTGTGATGGTCATCTCACCCATCGGCAAGTGAAAGGTGTTTGTCTTTGAATGGAAACGCTCCACCAAAGCTGTGAGTAAGCTGTGATTCACCATCATGGCTGGAATCTAACAAAGAGAAGACAAACCCAATCGAGCAATGTGTGCCCGATCTGCATCATCCAGACTCTACAATAACTCTCCATATGGCAGATAGTGTGATATGAATGAAACATCTCCAAACACCCCCTGCACGCACAACAAAAAAAAATGACAAAAAAACGATCAGTATCAAGTCGAAACGAAGCACCAAAATGAAATAAAATGCAATTTCTAAGTGCGAAATCACAAAACTATCACAGAATTTTGCACGAGATTCTTAAAATCTCGAGCGAAGATATTCAGTTTCACACGAAAAATTCTTTCTTTGTGCGAAGAATCTCACCTTCACACGAAAAAGAGATTCTCACGCAAAAATAGAGCTTCTCGCATGAGAAAAGAGATTATTGCGTGAAACACAAATTGCCTCACGCAAAGAATCCCCATCTTCACGCGAAAACAAAATTGTCCCGCGCGAAGATCCTCTGGCCTCGCGCGAAGAAACAATGCATCCTATTTATTTGCGCAAAGAAAGAAGATCTTTGCGCAAGTAGAGATCAGTCTCGTGCGAAGAAAGAATTGACAATCCTAAAACATGCTAAAACGTGCAATAAATGACCTCGAAATGCATGAAAACAAAAGTACAAAGATGGGAAATTGATGACTCACTAGTGGTCCATAGTCAGCTGGCCGACTGTGTCATTTGGAGAGCTCAAAATGATGATATCTCACGTTCACTGCCATGTCTCTATCAGAGCTCAAAATTAGTACACGACAAAAGCACAAATGAATTGAAAATGACCCTTCGAGCCCTTATATAGGTGTTGACCAAATTTTTCAAAGTGCTCAGATTTGTGCAAAAATCACACCCCTGACTAATTGGACCATTCTGGATCCATTTTCAAGATCAAATTCAAAATTTGACACACCTAAGAGCCTCAAAAATGTGTTTTAAAATTTTAGGGACCAACGCGATCGAACGCTTGTGCAGCCCAAATCTTTCTGATACTTTGTGATTCTTGGAATCCTTTCAACTTTACATTCTCCATATTTTCAAAAAAAAAAAATTGAAAATAGTCAACTCAAGTCAACTGTGGCTAAATTTGGTCAACTTTTGGTCAAACTTGGTCTTAGCGACTTCACAATCATTTCAAATCAACCTTGAATCTTCTTTAGATCATTCTGATCTCTTCTAGATTCTGCTAAATCTCAGATTTTTTCTATATCTCATGATATACTGCTTCAATCATATTTCTAGTGTGTCATCTTTCAATTTTGCTCCCGAGGGGGCAGGATGATTACATCATTAAATACTTATTGCTCAAGGCATCTAGTTCCCATCTTATGCTCTCATCACTCGGAGCATCTTGCTCCCTCTTATCTAGCATCTTTGCCATCTATCTTCATCTTTTCATCATTTGATCACATCTTATAACATTTTTGATCTGAGTCTGATGGACAGGTATCGGGACAGTCTAAACCCCAACTCCTGAGGATCAAGCCTCGTTCTGGGGATGATTCTACGACTCATGATTGGACCTTGTTATCTTTTATTAATCTTAGGTATCTAGGTGTTCTATCTGGATCCTTGAAGATTAAAATCTGTTCTAGAGATAATCTTCTAATGCTTATCAATCTTAGGTATCTAGGTGTTCTATCTGGATCCTTGAAGATTAAATTTCGTTCTGGAGATAGTTTTCTAAATGCTTTATCACTCTTGGGTATCTAGGTGTTCTATCTGGATCCTTAAAGGTTAAACTTCATTCTAAAGAAATCTTTTAAATGCTTATCAATTTTAGGTATCTAGACATTCTGTCTAGATCCTTAAAGATTACGCTTCATTCTGGAGGTAGTCTTCTGCTTGGATTCCTTAGGATTAAGCTCTGTTCTAGAGATGGTCCTTAAAAGCTTATAAATTGGTCTCCCTATCATCACCTTCAAAACCAATCTCATGTCTGCATCATGCTTTCTGATTATCTTTGAATTGAACTTGCTGCTCGCACATTCATTCAAAGAGGGGCAAAATGTAATACCCCAAAATTGGCTCATAGCCATCTCAACCAATTCTACTCTATTTCTAATCAATCCTAAGACCTATTCTAATAGGCAATTCTCATTCTGCTATTCGCTACTTGACTTAATTGTCAGATGCAGAAAACCATAATCTGTATTCATCATATTTCTTATTTAATTCCTATAGTATTTACTCATATTAGTCACATTAAACCTATTGATTAATATTTAATTTAATTACTAAGTATTTATACTTTAATTAAATTAAATTATATCCTAAGGCTAATGTACTATGGAATTAAATTTATTTAATACGCCTATCTTGATTAATTAAATGTAATTATTTAATTAAATGGAAAAGTTATTTCTAATTAATTAAACAAAATTATTTAATTAAATGGAGTACTTACTTCTAATTAATTTAAAAAAGTTATTTAATTAAATGGAAAGCCATTCCTAATTAATTAAATGAAGTTATTTAATTAAATAAGAAAAGTGTCTCTAATTAATTAAAGATTATTTAATTAAATAGAAAAAGTAACTATGAGAGCATATCTCATTTTATTAAATTAAATATCTCAACAAAATCTCTCTTTAGTTCAAAAAGGGAAATTTCCAGTTCACTATTGATCAAAAATGAGTTAAATCAATTAACTCCTTTTTCTACTCAAATTAAATCAGTTAACTCCTTATTTTACTCAAATTAAATATGTTAACTCCCTTTAATTTGGGAATCTCCCTTTATGACTAAACCTCATCTTCAATCCTGACCGTTGATCCGAATCGATCTCAACCATTCATGGATTTTAGGAAAGTCTATTTAAGAGACCCTCATCTCTTCATTTCAGAAGAGGTTGAATGAGAATTTGCATCGAATTGCTACTGGATTGTGCATTCATTTGAGCTTCCTACTTTCATATTGATTTTCTAGTTTAATTCTCATATAGATTTAATATGCATACATTTTAGCATAGCTTTCTTTTTGTTCTTAGATTAAATGCATACTCCATTCTAGATTAATCTGCATAATCATATAGATTAATTTCATTTCAAATCCTTCATTCTTACATGGTCTAGTTGCTTAAACACCTCGAATCTGAAGATATCTAATAAGAAATTCCCTCTAGATAGAAGGCAACATGTCACTTTGCAGGGCAGATTTTGGATGAACAATCCAATGTTCATTCTGAGATGAATCTGCATACAAAGACCATGTTGAAGTGTGTGTGTTAGTAGAGCCCACATATTCACGCATACAGTTAGTCTTCTCAAAACCAATCTTCATAAGATAGTTGTGTAATCTTTCATACCATGCTCTAGGAGATTTTTTTAAACCATATAAAGCTTTCTTCAATATACACACCATATTCTTATTGTTAGGATCAAACAATCCTTTAGGTTGTTCAATGTCAACCTCTTCTTCAAGCATACCATTCAGAAATGTTGACTTAACATCCATTTGGTAAACTTTGAATCCTTTATAGGCAGAATAAGTAGGTAGAGTTCTAACTCCCTCCAATCTTGGAGCTAGCAAAAATGTCTCTCCATAGTCAATTCCCTCTTCTTGTGTATAACTTTTGTAGACTAACCTTTCCTTGTTCCTTGTTACTTCACCATTCTCATCCAATTTTTTTTTGTACACCCCCTTGGTTTCAATCACATTCTTGTTCTCTGGTCTAGGTACTAGTTTTTTTCTTCTCAGTTTAATCAATATACTCTTTCATTGCTTGACTCAAGTCTTTACTCTATAATGCATCATTCACTAATTTAGGTTCATGCATGCTTAAAAAACATGTCTCATTTCTTAATCTATTCCTTTTCATTTCTCCAACCTCTTTTTCTCCAATGATTTATTCAACAAGATGATGTCTCTTGATATAGTTTGATAATCTTGGCTTGGTTCTTCTTTCAATAACAGGTCATTCATGAAGTTCACTGTGTACTTCTCTATTTGGTTACCTGGCATTCCTCTCTTCTAAACTGATCTTAGCATTAGAATGTACCTCAACTTCTGATTATAACTTGGCTACTGAATTGACTTGATAGTCATTGATTCTTATTGATTATCAACTATAGTATCATCAGAGTCAACAAACATTCCTTCATAGTAATACATAAAGGTTTTGTAATTCTCAGGTTCCTTCTTTTGTTCATCTTGATGCATTTTTGTATATTCATCAAATTTTACATTTGCACTTTCCACAACTTTGTCAGTGTTAGTATTTAAAAATTTATAAGCTTTATTTCTTGTGGAATAAACTAGGAATATACCTTCATTTTTTGCATCAAGTTTACCATTTTTGTTATCTTTAAGAATGTAACAGTTGCTTCCAAATACCTTAAAATATTTGACATTGGCTGAGTATCCATACCATAATTCATAAGGTGTGAAATTTGTACTTTTCTTGACTCTCAATTCAAGTTATAGACAGTGGTATTGACAACTTCTCTCTAGTATTTTAAAGCAACATTCTTCTTTGTTGGTGTAAATAATTATTCACTATTTACACTTTACTTAAGTTTACTCAGTTCAATGCATTATTTTATTGTTTATTATTTTGACACCTAGGAGTTTGCATACTTTTATGAGTTGTCATGTTGACAACATTGGAGTAACCAACTCTAATACAACACATGGTGTCTAAAACACTGGAGTCTGCATAATTAACTGAGTTGTCATGTAGACAACACAGTTATTCACACTATTAATTAAGCACATGGTGTCTACAACATGATTTTATGTACTACACATTTGTAGGCTTATCCTCTATCATCACACTTACTCCTATGCTTAATGGAGGATAATCCACTCTCGGTGAACATGTGCCTTGTTGCAAGACTTATTAGTATGCTAATTCCTAGGCATTCTAGAAGCATTCCAGAGGCTTTTATATTTAGGCACTCCTAGTGTGTATATATTGAATAGGAAGGAACATTGAATGACAATAAATTAATTTTGGATATTGTTATTTTGATCAAACCTTGTTCTTCTACTATTGAGCTTGTGCTTGAGTTCCTTACCATGGGAACCCATAGATCCAAAATAACCTAGAATCAAAAGTTAACCATTAATATAGTCAATTATAGACCCCATTCCCTCATCTACCCAAATTAGTTTTGCCATCCCCCAAAACAACTCATCTCTCATTGAAAAATCTATAATCCATACTATTCCACAACAAACCATCACACAAAAAGTAGCATCCCCAAACATTCCTATGGTCAGTATTAGTGTTGCACAACCTATTTCTATCCAATTAAACACTATAGGGCCTACCACTTTCTTAATACTTGACCATAATAATATCATCCAACCCACCACACCTGTAGCCACCATTCCACCTAATAGAAATACCACCATCACATCTCAACAAATCTCAGAATTTCCACCCCAATGCACTAGAGGGATGTCATCTATAGGGGTTGTTACTCAAACCACCCCACCATCTACCACTACCACTAATACATTAAAAAAAATTTGAGTATGTCCACATCATTTCTATTAGCACCGTGGGGATAAGGCCAATCACAAATGCATGTTGTAAGCATCCCTACTTTCACTATCATTATGCCAATTCCACCACAAATAAACCTTCATCGATTACTAGCACCACCTATAAGTATACCTCCACCTATCACCAATTTATTCACAATATGACCACTTGGAAGTAGATGCAACCCTCATCCACAACACCAACAAAAAAGGAGATAATCCCTACTGTCAACTACTTTGCACCACCCAACACCTATGTATCTACTCATACTAGCACACTAACATCATACAATAGGAAAACTATGATCATTCAAACCTATGTGCATCCTCCTCTACCCTTACAAACCCCACAATAGTAGTACATACCATATATGAAAATGAAAATCCATCCATCTATGCAACACTCACCCATTTCCTTTGATGCAGGAGCATCCTGAGTGTAAGAGAAATATTGCATCAACCAAAAATATTTTAGCTTAGTTGGTTGAATAAGGATTGTATTAATGTAGATTTGTTGTTTGTGGAGGCTTCCTACATAGTAAGTCAATCATACAAGCTCAGAACGTCCTAATTTCATAGGTGGATATTCATCTTGGATATATGAGTCTACCAGTTGAGGCTCGATTCCATATCATGAGTACTCATGGATTTATAGTGGAAAATGTGTAATTTTTGTATAAAAACTTTAGGCTCATTGTTGAAGGCCTAAACATGCCCATATGAGGAACAAAAACTCAATGGATGGGTGCTTGCACAAACCCAAGCATGTAGATCAGAAGCTAAGGATTTCAAAAAGTGGTAATAATAGCCAATTGGCGCAATAGTTTGAAAGTTATGACCTTTTGAAGATGGCCAACAAAAACTTCCAAAATAAATGTCAAAGGTGTATTTGGCTGATTAATATCTATTGTTAGGGTCTGTTGGCCATAGTTATTAAGTTTGAGTGTCTAGAACCTTCCTGGGTGGCATGAAATTGCCTATTTATGAAATGCTCAAACATTGTCTAGTATAGCTTTGGGTGATAGTTCAGAGATTTTTCTTGCACATTACTATAAAGAAAGTGCTCATGTGGGTTAGCATATTGTAATTCAAGATTTTTTAATTCCACATTTGCATTGATAATAAGAAGCCCATATTTTTTTCATGTAAATTGTTGTTACTTCTTTGCTTTTTTTATGTGGTAAACGTATTAAGAGGAGCACCTTGCATCAAGTGGTATTAGATCTGGAGTTCCTGAGTGTGTGGATAGATCACTGACTATGAGGTAGTTTTCACCAAGACCATGGTTTGGGCTGAGTGTGTAGAAAAATCATCAATTCTAAGGTAGTTTTCACTAGGGTTTTAGTGGAAGCGTGAAGATGCCTCCACAAAGAGAGAATGGTGGAAGAGTTTTAGAGGCTTTTAGGGCCTTCCGGAGATAAATACAAGAATTGTAGGAACAAATAGGCAGAGGAATGAATCTTTCTTAGGAGATGATGAAAGTGAGGTTAAAAGGGAAAAACAAGGAAATGATGATCCAATGATAGTAGATGAATTTCTTAACCAAGAGGAGGTAAATATTTTTAAAGCCATTTCCGAGATTGGAAAAGACCTAAGTTTGATGTTCCAATATTTTCAGGAAATCTAAACCTAGAGGAATTGATTGATTGGATCAATGAATTGGAAGTGTACTTTGAATATGAAGATATTGAAGATCTAAAGAGGGTCAAGTTTGTAAAGACCAAACTAAAGGGCCACACAAAGATTTGGTGGAAAGATATCCAATTGGAGCGAGATAGAAGAGGGAAGAAAAAAATCACTAGATGGGATCAAATGATAGTGACAATTCAATTCTATGGATTATGAGCTTGATTTACTAAATAAAATGCAAGGATTGAAGCAGGTGGGAAGATCTATTTAGGATTATATTGAGGAGTTCTACCAAGTTTTCAATAGAATTGGCTATGGTGAAGCTAGCAAAGAGAAAGTCACTCATTATCTTAATGGGTTAAGGCCAAAAATTTAGGATGAACTAAGTCTAGTTTGAATAAACAATATTCAGGAGGCATACCATTTTTCCCTAAGAGTTGAGGAGAAGCTAGGAAAAAAGTTTAATAATAAGGATAGGCAAACAGTCTTATGGAGGCCAAATTGATTATCAAAACAAAAAGGATGAGGCAAGCAATAGTGGTTAAAACTAGAGAGGAAACAATTCTAACCATTTCTATAGTAAGAATAATAGAGATTAGAGAAGAAGGGGAAAAGGAAAAGGATACAAAAGAGAAGGCTTCCATGGGAAATTCTTTCACTATGTGAAAGAAGGGCATAGAGCATTTGAATATTCCCAGCACCAAGGAAGGACAACTTTAAGAATAGAAGGCCATGCCAGAGTTGCACATGTTGATGAAGATGCAAAATCATCACATTTTGAAGATGTTGAAAGAGGAGAGATCCTAGTTAATAGAAGAATCTTGCTGAGTGGTGAGAATGAACCTAATCAAAGGAATTTTCTTCACACAAGATGCAAATGTAAAGATAAGTTTTGTGATGTGATCATTGATGGTGGAAGTACTGACAATCTATTGTCAGAAAAGATGATCATAGAGTTGAAGTTGAAGAGGTATAAATACCTACATCCACATTGTATTGCCATGGTGCAAGATGACCACAAGGTCATGGTCAATGAGAAATGCTCAATGAAGTTCAAGATTGGAAGCTACTAGGTTGAGGTACTTTGTGATATCATACCTATGGACATATGTCACATGTTGTTGGGTATGCCATGGAAATTTGACAAACATGTTGTGCATGATGGGAAAGAAAATACCTACACTCTGACTAAGGATGGAGTGAAACATAAGTTGAAGCCATTGAAGGAGAAATAAGAAAAGGTATGTAGTGCTACCAAATTATCTTTTGTTGATGGGAAGGAGTTTCTCCAAGGTATAAATCATGAGCGTATGTGTTTTGTTGTAATCCCAAAAGATGGTAAAGCAGAAGTAGAGGAGGTACCTATAGAAGTTGCAAAAGTTATTGGGAGAGTTTCCTAATATTGTATTAGATAATATACCTCATGGATTACCCTTAGTGAGGAAGATCAATTGCCAGATGGATTTGATTCTAGCAATATTGGTTGATAGTTTGTCCCTCTTGCTAACTTGGATTTACCTTGATTCTAGACATCCAAAATGTGAGGAACTGACAAATGGGTTATTGTATGTGTTATATCACTTCCCTCTAAATTATAAAGTACAACTCCCTTATATGAAAGATATGTAATGAATTGTGTCTTTAATAGATCATTAGGATGGTGGTATTCTCTTAACCTGAGAGCAGAAGATGATAAACTAGATTGTTTACAAACACAAACAACCTAGGAAAAATAAGGTTTTGGTAATCTATGATAGCCAATAGAATAGCTATCAGAAATCACCTTGAAGCTCTCTAACATCTACTCCTACTTCTAAATGTAGATTGGGCCTAATGAAATGCAACCAGGGAAAGAGCAGAGATGCACCTTAAAGATGAAATGGAATCCACCTTGACTGATAACCCTCCACTAAAATGGAATTTAGTAAGATATCACCAACATCAAGTAAATCTATCCTACAATCCCATAGAGACTACTTTACTATTCATGGTTATCTTAGCTAGAGGAGACAATAAACATAACATTAGAAATATTGATCTCAAATGGAATTAAGACCACACAAGACCTAGTTGAAAATATCAATCAAATCCTCCATTTCATACAACCTCTTGATTCTCACTATGTATCTAGAAATACATGGGGAGAACTTGCATAGAATTATTGATCCCTTCCATTAACTTGGAAAATTACATATACAAGCCCCTTTTAGGGTTCTTGGCCAATTACAATCCAATTATTACATCATCAAAGCATGTGAATTGTTCAACAAATTGTCAGTCAGTCGTTACAATCATTTACTTAAAGAAATAAGAAGAAAACCTTCAAAATGTAGTATATAGATAATGTTAACCTTCTTGGTGATGTCTTCAACATTTGGTTATGATCTCGTGGAACACCTAAGAACACCTAGCAACTATTTATCTTCATGTAGCTTTAGAAAACCTACAAAAATCTCCATTTCCTTTGTATTCCATTGTTGGCACCAAATCGTTCATTTCACATTCCAACGGTTAGCATGAGTTTGAATCTGGATTGTCAATATTAAATCCAATGGCCATGATTAAATCCTAGAAATGGCCTTCAATTTTACCTTTATGACTTCCTTCATGATTGTTATAACACAACAATGTCTCAATTGTATCGCCTATTGCCACTACTTTTAACTACTCAATCTGGCCTCTAATGGGATCATCTCTATAGGATATAGTGATAAACTCTCTTTTATGTACTACAAGCTTGATCTTCACATCACTATGACTTATGATGATAACTTCATTATCTATCAAATTAACTAATTTTTTCTCTTGTGCTTGGAAATGATCAATGAAGGTTGTGGTGATGGAAACTTCTTATCACTCATTGTTGTAACCAAGTTTTGTTTCTTGCACTTAGCAATAAGCTTGATCACTATGACCTTTTCTAATAACTTCATCATCCATTCCTCATCAGTCATCATTGTAACAAAATGTCATTTCCTACACTTGGCGATGAAACTTTATTGCCCAAACCTATAGTGACATAAAATTTGTTATTGCCATTCACTGTAACAAAATTTAATTTCACCAATCTCTAATGATTCATTTCACCATAGCATATAGTAAAAGACTTCATATCTAGCTTCCTTTACTCATCACCATAATTATTATTGATATCCTCATTGATCATTGCACAACCAAATCCATGACATCCCAATTGCTGATGATCGCCATAAGTCATAGTGATATACCTTCCTTTATTGCTTGTCAGCATATCAAAAATGAGCCTTCTTTGCATAGAAATTAACCTAATTGTTATATACTATGGTGATACTATACCTAACTTCAAGATTATCTTATTCATGACCTTTGATTGGATCCTTGTCTGACGGTTAGGAATCCATCTCCAAGGGAAATTGACCTTTCAACCAATAATTGGAGATTCTGATACATTTTGTGCTGTTGATTTGATTTCAAATTTTGTTCTGCTATTTTTGACCAGGGTATTTGATATTGCTAAGAAGATTGAGAATTTATAAAATCTTATGCTACCTCCTCTACATCTGATCAAATTGTACTCACTTTAGCCTATTTCCACAACCTCATGCTTGATTTTAGTGAGCTTGGTTTCATTCCTTTCAGCCTCAAAGATGAACTTATTTCCTTAAATCATTCTCTTCTTATTGTCACATACATTTGTATTCATGTGATCTTTCTCCAATTATGATCTATCTTAGAATGAGAATCTATTGAATGTATAGTAGATTTTATCATATAGATGACTTTCTCTTCATCTTAGGGATATGCTTTACACTTACCCACCCACCTAGAATCAGCTATCTGACTAATATTGCATTAATTTCCCACTTGGATAGATTTAAATGGGGGGGGGGGAATGAAAGAGAGGGAATCCTAGTTATCACTTAGACATGAATCTTGACTTTTTTAGACTTGATTTGACAAAAAATATTAGTTCAAAACTAGGGCAGTGAAAGTGCACCAACAAGTAGCAAGTTTGCCAAACAAGGAAGCACATAGAATGACATTAGTAGAAAGTGAAGAGTTGAACAAACAAGTTCATGAGTTTTTAGAAAAGGGGTTGATTCAAGAGAGTCTAAGTCCATGTGTTGTACCAATAGTATTAGCACCAACAAAGAATGGAGAATGGAGGATGTCCAAAAATTTGTGGGATATCAACAAGATCATAGTCAAGTATAGATTTCTAATGCCAAGGATGGAGGATATTATGGAATGTTTGAGTGGAGCTATATATTTCACAAATATAGATCTAAAGAGTGGGTACCATAAGATTTTCTTTAGAGAAGGAGATGAATTGAAGACTTCCTTCAAGAAAAGGGAAGGATTGTAAGAGTGGTTAGTCATGCCTTTTTGTGATAACCAATGCACCAAGGACTTTCATGAGGCTCATGAATGAGGTACTAAAAGAGTTTCTGGGTAAGTTTTCCACTATTTACCTATATGATATATTGATATTTAGTAAGATATTGGAGGAGAATTTGATGCATATTCTATTAGAAATACATAATATTGAGGGAGGGGGGGTGGGGGGTGAATCGGTAATCTACAAACTTTTGCCTACAATTGAGTATTGTTAATTACTTTATAACTTGCATATGAAAGTAAACGAACAATGTTAAATAGTAAATATAACCATACAAAAAGAGAACTCATAACACCATTATTTATTAACTAGGGAAACCTAGGTGGGGATAATACCCATGATGATTCACTAAATAAAAGGATCTTGTTAAGGATATTGACCCTGTTAGGATTCTATGAAGTATATATACAGTCTCAAGTCCTTCTAAGAGGACTAGACCTTGTTAGAAGCCTCAACCCTATTAGGAGTTGCTTCAACCCTGGTAGGAGTTGGTAGATCAAATAAAATATATGTAAGAAGAGCTCACTACCCTAACATGCATTTATACAATAAAGTTCTTCACAAGAATAGATATACATACAATACTTTCTCAATATTGTAATTCACACTTTCTCTGATTATACATAAAATCTTGCATCACATAAGGCTTGTCTATCTTTCAATTTTTCAATAAAATAGTTCATATATCATACAACTTCCAAATATATCATATATCACACAGTTATCTATGCTAGATAAGATCTTTACTTATACTTCACAAATTAGTAATTCTCTACTCAATCAACCTTCACGTGTTCATACGCTTGATATAATATAAAATAACTTATGGAATAATATCCACAAAGTTGTCTCATCATGACTTAGTAATTATTTTGTTGTCAAAATAATTCCTTAAGGCATATAACTCAATTCTCTACTATGCTTTGTTCTAGTTCGTCAAATACTGTACTGGCATTTCAGTTGTAACTTGTGTTGTACTATCCATAAAAATTTTCACACTTAACCATGTCATCATGACATTGTTATAAAGTTATCCTCAATTGTGCATAGGCTAATTTAAAGTGTGTTGTCTGTACACATCATATATGTCTATATGTTGTTGCAAACTGCCTAACACTTAGACAATATTCTAACTCTAAATGCATAAATAAAATGTTGAATATATGTTGCCATAAATGAAAGCACTCGAGACATATTACTGACCATATTTCCAACATATTCAAAAGGTGTTTTATAAGTTGAGGGAAGAAAAGTTGCAGATAAACTTGAAAAAGTGTAATTTTGTAAAGAAGGAGTTGGCATACCTAGGATTTTTAGTTTCAAAAAAAGATCCAAAAATGGACCAAAAGAAAGTGAACGCTATCCTTGAATGTCCTACTCCAAAGAGTGCTACAGAGTAAGATATTTTCATGGACTAGTTAGTTTTTATAGAAAGTTCATAAGAGGTTTTGGCAATATTTTTGGGGCCTTAATTGAAACAATAAGAGGGGAAAGGAAATAATTTAAGTGGACTATAGGATTAGATAAGAGTTTTAATTTGTTAAAATAGAAAATTACAAAGTAGCCTCCATATTTTAACAAGGTGTTTCAAGTAGTTTGTGATGCTAGTGGCACTACAATAGCTCTTTTGAGCTAAGAAGGTAGACTTGTTGGTTATTTTAGTGAGAAGTTGAATGATGCCAAAAGAAAAAAAATTGTTTATGATCAAGAATTTTAAGCTATATTTCAAGCATTGAAGAAGTGGAGACACTATCTTCTTCCAAGTAGTTCATTTTTTATACTGATCATCTAACTTTGCAATATTTTAATAGTTTAGGAAAATTGAACCAAAGACATTTGAAGTGGGTTGGATTTTTGTAGAGTTGTATATTTGTTTTGAAACACAGGAGTGGGAAGTCTAATAGAGTTGGAGATTCTCTTAATAGAAGACAATTGTTGCTAGCAAAAATGCAGATTGAGATGGTTGGGTTCAAGGAACTCAATAATTTGAATCTAGAGGATCCTAATTTTGGTGAAGCATGGAAGGCTTGTATAGAACCTGTTACACTTGACAAGACAAAGTGGTTGGAATTTATAATCCAAGATGGTATGTTATTCAAAGGAATCCATATGAGCACTCAAAGAAGTTCAATGAGAGAGAATACCATCAAGAAGAAGCATAGTGGAGGATTGGGTGGATACTTTGGTAAAGATAAAAGCATTTCTTTGTTTGCTAAGAACTATTATTGACCATAGTTAGAGAAAGATGTCAAGAAGTTTGTATAGAGTTATAGAGTATGTCAAATAGAAAAAGGAGTAAAGTGAATATGGGGTTGTATTAGCCATTACCTATACCAAAGAATTTGTGGGAGGATGTCAGCATGGATTTTGTTCTTAGATTACCAAGGTCTCGATGAGGGCATGATTTTATTTTTGTGGTGGTTGAAAAGTTTTCAAAGATGGAACATTTCATTCCCTATAAGAAGACTAGAGATGTTGTTCATGTGGTAGAGTTATTTTCCAGAGAAGTGGTGAGACTACATGGTTTATCAAAGACTATAGTTTCAAATCGAGATACCAATTTTTTTGGGTATTTTTGGTGTACATTGTGGAAGAAATTGAAGATAGATATGGAGTTTAGTTCATCACATCATCTATAGATTGATGGATAGATAGAAGTTGTGAGTCATAGTTTGGGAAACTTGTTGAGGTGTTTGGTTGGAGATAAACCGAAGAGATGGGATCTAATTTTACCATAGGCATAATTTGCATATAATAATTCTATCAAAAGGAGTACTAGTAAATCACCATTCTAGATTATATATGGAAGTATTCCCATAAATGCTTCTAAATTGAGGTAGTTGGATAAAGGAGACATAAATAGTGCTAAAGCAAAAAAAATTGTTAAAAATTTAAAGAATATTCATGAGGTAAGGAAGCACATTACAAAGATGGAAATACAATACAAGGCTAAGACACATACAAAAAGGTGATATATAGAATTTTAGAGAGGAGATGAAGTTGTGGTTCATTTGAGAAAGAATCATTTTCCAGTGGGTATATATAGTAAGCTGAAAATGAAGAAGTTTGGACCATGCAAGATAGTGAAAAGGCGTGATTCTAGAAATGCCTATGAAGTGGAGTTGCTTGTTGAGCTAAATATTTCACTAGTATTTAACATTTTAGATTTTACAAAGTATTATGAAGGAGGTGATGGAGATGAAGTTTCAAAAGTGCAGTGGAGTATTCCAACAGGTAGTTCGGCTACAAAAAAGATTGAAGAGATATTGGATAGTCGTGTTGAAAAAAGTAAAAGGAACATAACTTATGAATAATACCTAGTCAAATGGAAAGGGAGGACATTAGAAGATTCATCATGGCTAGCAAGGGAGGAGGTTAACCATCTTGGTTTTCCTCTAAATACCTAAGACATGATGGGGTCACTTCTCAAATTACGCAAGGTGTCTGATATAGGAGCATCATGGGTGTAACAGCAATCTTGCATCAACCAGAAATATTTCATTTAAGTTGCTTGAATAAGGGTTGTCTTAATGCAAAGTTGTTGTTTATGGAGGCTTGCTACTTAGTAAGTCAATTATACGAGCTCAGAATGTCCTAATTTTAGAGGTGGATTGTCATCTTTGATATATCAGCATATCAGTTGAGGTGCAGTGTCATATCATGAGTATTCATGGATTTATTGCAGATTTTTGGTGTGCAATTTTGGTATAAAAAATTTAGGGTCACCATTGAAGGCCTAAATGTTCCTAGATGAGGCTTAAAAACTCAATAGATGGGTGCTTGTACAAATCTAAGGCTATAGATCACAAGCTAAGGATTCTGAAATAGTGGTTATAATAGCCAATCGAAGCAACCGTTTGAAAGTTATGGCCTATCGAAGTTGGGCCAACCAAAACTTCCAAAATAAATGTCAAAGGTGTATTTGGATGAGTGTATATGTATTGTTAGGGTCTATTGGCCTAGGTATTAAATTTTAGTGTCTAAAACCTTCCTGAGTGGCATAAAATTGCATATTTAAGAAATGCCTAAACATTCTCTAGGATAGCTTTGGGTGATAGTTCACAGCTTTGCCTTACATATTATTGTAAAGAAGGTGCCCATGTGGGTTATCATATTGTAATTTTGGATTCTGTAATTCCACATTTGTGGCAATAATAAGAAGCAAATATTTTATTCTCTCCAATTATTGTTATTTATTTATTTGTTATGTGGTTAAGATATTAAGGGGAGAACCCTTCATCATCATTAGTATTGTGGTATGTGCAAAATCTACCATCACAATAGAAGTGCACCCAAAAACATCCACAAATAGCACCAAATCTTTTCTAAGAAGTAGGGAAATGGGGGCACTTCCCACACCACTTGTAAATCTAAAATGGGAATAAATAAGGAATGTCCTTAAGGAACTCAAAATGGGTAGTGCACCTAAGAAATTCATATTTGAGACTATATGACCCTATTATATTGACAAGTGTATCACATCAACACCCTTCCTAGAGAATTTTAAGATACCCAAATTTGACAAACTTAGGGGGAAGGGAGACCCTTTAACACACGTAAAATAATTATACATGAATTTTTAGGAAGTGGCCTATAGTGATGTATTCCTCATGTGTCTATTCCCTAAAATTCTTGGGGTCTTGGTCCAGAATGGCTCTATTATATAGCTTGTGGGACTATGAATACCTTTGCTAAACTTTATGAGACATTTATTGCACAATATGCTCACCTAGTTTAGATGGAGCTATAGTGGTGGACCTACTCTACACCAAATAGAAGTAAGGTGAAATCCTTGCTAACTTCTTACAAAGGTGTAAAACCATCACAACATGAGTATCATGTAACTTTTTTTTAAATAAGTTATTAAGATATTCATCAACAACACATATCGTAAACCTATACATCACATGCACATGAGCTGTCGACAAACATACAAGGGTGTTAGAGAAAAAGGTATGGAACTAGATTATGGACTCATTAAATATGGGGTCATAAAACTATAACAAAGAGATCACCAAGGATCATTGTCATCCCAATTAAAAATCTAGATATGAAACCAAAAAAATACATGGTAACTGAGGATGCTACTCATACTAAGCACATTCATGTGGTAGGCATCACCCAAAATCAACCAAACATTTCTTATTGGTAACAACAATCCTACCAATAACAATAATCCTATCACCAACAACAACCACATTAGCAACAACAAACCTATCACTAATAATAACTATATCAATAATAAGGATCCAATAAAATTTACAAGCATACCAACAAAAAGCCCACACAAATAAAATAAACACCATATATGTTGTACCAAAACAAAGGTCATGCACCAAAAATTATCCAAAATGATTTTTTTACTCCTCTTGGTGAACCTCGCAATGTGGGATTTGACATAATGATAAAAAATAATCTACTGGTCTTCCCACATACACAAAAAATGGATGACAACACACCTAAGACACTATGGTACAAGGAAAATGATTTTTTTGCACTTATCATCGAGTAAAAGTGCACACCACTCACAAGTAAATGAAACTCAAAGACTACGTACAAGAGCTCATTGATCATAAAGAAATTATAGTAGAAAGGAATGCATAGACCTCTCCAAATACAAAACTATAGATATACCAAAATAATTTTCCAACCCACAATAACAACATGGGAAAGGTGGCTATAAATAATAATAACAACACAAAAAATAGCAATGACAATGGTAAACACAATCAAGGTAAATTTTAAGATAATAATGACTACACTGCATGCTAATTGGTTGTATATCCAATGAAGAACCTTTAGTCAATGTCATACATTACACAAGTGTTGGGTGCCAATGTGTTATTATAAGTTGGTGTGACCAAATAAATATTTCAGTCCCAATGATGGCCACTACTTTGAGATCTTAAGGTCCATTCAAGGTTTCTACCTCAAGAGCCCATTACAATATCTTGGAGCACCTTGGGAACACACCAACCCAAATCTCTATCATAAAATCCTAAATAACACTCCATGAATCTTGTGTCCCCACAGACCTAAATCCCACTAAATTTAGAAACCTTGTGGGACAAATATTTGCACCATGTGCATTATATTTCAAACCAATTGACATTCCTATAGTTGATCTAGATCATGTCCTCCCACTTTGTATAGCCATCATGTTTTCGAACTGACTCATGGTAGATAATGGTTTGGACCTAAGCTTATGCATCCTGAAATTCAAAAAATGGGTGGGGTACACTGAGGCTTACATCATGGATGAGGTAATCACAATCAAGGCATATGGTAACCTTGAAATAACATCAAAAGGAAGTATTCAATTTCCCATCAAATTTGGGTCATTTACTCAAGAAACAATGTGACACATGATTTATCTAAACCTACCATTTAACATCCTCTTTAACCAACCTTGGATTCATCTAATGAAGTTAGTTCATCCTACTTATCATCAGTGCGTTAAGTTTTTGCATCA
Organism: Cupressus sempervirens; assembly: GCA_028749045.1. NCBI lineage: Eukaryota > Viridiplantae > Streptophyta > Pinopsida > Cupressales > Cupressaceae > Cupressus > Cupressus sempervirens. The sequence goes on from CM053787.1 coordinate 968,291,252, forward strand.
GTCCACTGAGATAACCATCCATCCTGATCAAGATCCCTTTGTGTAATGTAATACAGTAGAAGAATCCTACAACAATCATTATCCTAGAATTGAAATTAACACTTATGTTGTGATTTGTTCCAAAATATCTAATGATGACTAAAGAATTTCTACACTCATCTATTGGAAATATAAGATAGGTTAAGTTATTGAGAGGGGAGGGGTGAATCAATAACCAATAAAACTTAATCTTAATTCACCAATTAATCCTTCATATGTATCCTGGTCTAATTGTATGCATGAAAAAACTGAAAGCATTAAAACATTCATAACATTTTGACACACAATATGGTAACCCAAAAAATTTCCAAATAGAAAGTGAAATTGGGCCAGGGATGATACCCACAAGCTTTAGTATTACAATATAAAGTTGGCCTATTAAGGCGTACAATGATCACTTCTGATGATCTTCCCTATTAGGAGCAATGAGGACTACTAGGTCCACCTTGCAAAAGGATTTACAAACATACAATGAAGTATGCACTCAATAAAGAGATTTTACAAAAAACTATTAGGTCTACCTTTTGAAAGGATTTAACTATTCCACCTGTTAGGATGAACTAGTAGCTAATCTCTGATCTGTAACTATGATTTTCTGAATGAGATTCCCTTTGAGTCTAAAGATCACCTTGTTGTGATAGATAAGTCTTTGCTGCTCCTTATACTACTTGTAGCCTTTTTATTTGCACTTCTGCTTCTTTCTACTTGTTACATTCTATATATTTAGATGTGATACAATATATTACATATATACCAATCCAATTTACAATTCATCAAAGTTGGCTACAATACAAGCTTCATCAAAATACACAAAGTTGGCCCAACTGTAGGTAATCGGGTACTAAAGACAAACTCAATGAGTTTTATGTAGAGCCAAGGAGGTAACAACAAATCTTCAATGATAAATTCACAAAGTTGAATGATTACCCAAGATTCACTAGGTTCTTAAGGCACTCATTAGCTCTCAAATGCACAACTTTTAAATGCACCTTTCAACTACCTATTCCAACTCCACAAAGTGTTTTATCAGACCTAAATGGACATGTTTCAATAGGTTTTACAACCCCAAAACCCAAGTTCATACACAAACCAAGCTACCTTCCTTGACTAGGCTTATTCTCTTCATTAGGACAGTAGACCTTGTTTTCTTGATTTTTCTCCAAAACTTTACAAAACACCAAGAAAATAAATAGGCTTTTTAGATACCCTTTTTAGATTTTTATAACATATCCAAAAATTAGATATCACTCCTTTGGAAATATTGTACGGAATAGGGCAGTTTGTCTCAAAATTAAGCCTAATTAGGCCACTTTTACAAAGCAAGCACCCTTTAAACTTATCCCTTGACTCTCAAACTTTCTACAGTATGGTATTATGATTCCAAAATAAGGATTCCTTAGTCCTTTTTCCAAGTTGACCTCTCTGAGCATGTTTTCCAACAAACCCTCTCCTTAAATGGCACAAAACAAGGGTTTTACGATTCTCCCACCTCCAATCACTTCTAGAATCTGTTCAAAGATGGAACACCATATTTAGGACATTTCCTAACTCATCCAAACATTAAAAAAATACCCTTATTAAGGCAAATGTTCTACTACTGTACTTGTAGTAGCATTTTCCTCTCCTTTTCCCACAGTTAGACACGATGATCACCCTCTAATCAATTCAACTTGCACTTAAAATTGTTAGTGGCATTAGATATATGTTACAAAGGGATCCATACCTTAAGAAATAGAAAGAAAATACCCAAGGAATGGATCAAATCATCATGAAACCCTCTCAAAATAGTGAATTCTTAAACAGTTACAACACTTGTTTGGAATGAATAACAAAACAGTGATATTCTAATCCTTCAAAATCCCTTCAAGTGATCATAAGATGACTGTGTAGAAATTCTAATTCATTCAACAAAGTTAGATCAATGAAAATATTTAATGCAATGATGCCAATAGCAGGAAAAACTGTATTTATTCACTTCAAACTGTGATTTATTTATAGTGTCCTTTTCCTGTCTTCTTCTTTTTCAAATCACAAGCCTCGCTAGGATTTATAGACCCTTATTATAACTTATTCCATTCAGTTGTGCTTATTACAACTAATAAAGCATTAAAAAAATCCTAAAAAGTACTAGACTCCTAACTAGCTGTTATGGCTTATTTTAAATTTGGAACTTTTTAACAAAAGAATCCAACTGACCTCTAATGAATACTAACACCTTTCTATTGACCTTATGACTTAATTAAACCTATTGAAAAGCCTCTCTAGACCCTTTAACCCCATTTACATTGTATTTTAGACCTAAGGTCTCTATTAGGACCATTAGGACATTTATCCATTACATTGCATTTTTCATTACAAAAGGCCATAATAGGCTTCAAGACATTCCAATTTATAGGATTTTTTTGTCAAGATCTCCTCCTTAGTCCTTGGTGTCTTCATTGAATCATTTGTCTTCCTAGGTGCTCCTGGACCATACTCCCCAACAATAAGAAAACTCTTGTCCCAAGAGTTGTATTCTTTGCTCTTGATGTGTTGCTACTTGTCAAACTATGATAAAACACCTCTGTTGTCTCCTTGCATAAAGTCTCCAAGTGTCACCTTTTTCCTCCTATATCCTATAGCCAACTTATTGGAAACATTAGTATAAAAAGCTAAATCCTTGGGCCCTTTTCTAGAGCCTTGCATATGTTGCAACACTGCACTATTCTTCCCTTCATGCATCTGAAACTTGAACAACTGATTACTACATTTTTTCTCCTTGATAGGACATTTGATACTACCCACTTGAACATACTGAAAATCTTCCAATTCTAATCCTTGTAGACTGCACTTTTTCTTTGTCAACACTAATCCATTCTTAGTTTTTCCTTCTTTATTCCACCCTGTATCACATGGATTCATACCATGCAAATTCACTAGTAAATTGTCTCCAAAACACATTATAATATCCTTATTTGCAGCATTAGAAATTAGAGGTCTCAATTCATACTGTTTCCCATCCTTATGCACAATATACCTATTTAGATATCCATCATGGATAGATCTTCTCATATGTTTCCATGGTCTACCAAGAATGATATGTCCACATGTCATAGGAATAACATCACATATTACATGCTCCTAATATGGACCAATTGGAAAACTAACAAGAGCTCTTTGACTAACCTCTACATTCATCACTTGATTAACCCAAGTGGCCTTGTAAGGGTTTGGATGATCTACTATTGGTAGTCCCAATTTAGTGACCATATCAGTTGAAACCAAATTGTTATGTGCTCATGAATCAATGATGAAATCACATACCTTGCCTTGTACTAGACATTTTGATCTGAATATGGTTGTTGTGATAATGGTTCACCTTTCCTCAAGAGAAGACATTCCCCTTCCTCCGGGAGTAGAATATTTGGTTCAACCTCTTCTTCTTGTACTAGATGCACTCTTTTATCTCTACTCTGATTTGATTCATTCCACTTAGGACACCTAAATGATTGATGCCCAACTTCATTGCAATGGAAACACCTACCTATGAAAACATTACTTCCTCTTCCTCCTCCAAATCTTCCACCTCTATATCCTCCTCTCTGATCTGAAATAGTGTCCTTGCCTTTATCCTTGTCATTATTGTTTTGTAAATCAAAACTTGTTCTACCACCTCTCCCTCTCATAGATCCACCTCCTTTGCTGCTATTACTATGCCTTTCATTCTTCCTCTTCAACTTTTCCTCTACTCTAACTACAAGTTGAAAATATTCTCCAAGGGTTCTTGGCACATTCAACCCTATCTCATCTTGAATATTATACCGTAACCCACTCATATATCTAGCCACCTTCTCATATTCATCTTCCACTCCTCCTCTAATGCTCAAAGTGTGGAATTGACCTGTATATGTGATAACATCCATCTCCATTTGCTTCAAATTGTTCCTCGTCATCTTCAATTGGATTGCTAAATCTAATGGTAAGAATTATTGTTTGATCATGGTCTTCATTCTAACCCAACTTGAAATCTTGTCCAAATCCTCTTTCTATTCTACCATTCTAAATGTTGGTCTACCATGTAAGGGTTGTTCCCCCCAATCTAGTTTTTTCTATTTTCACCTTCTTGTCTTCATCTATGTCTTCCAGCTCAAAGTAGTTTTCTAGTGCTTCTATCCACCCAAGCACCTCTTCACTTCCCATTTTACCTTGATGCATAGGTAAATTTATCATACCTTTTCCACCAATACCTTGTACTACCTTAATCAATCTTGCAAACCTTCTTTCATTAGGATCCTCCTCTTGTGCTTGTCTCTCATGGTGTACTTATTCTTCCTCATGGTGTTCTTTAGGAACCTCTTCTCTCCTAGGTTCTCTTCTTTCTTTTTCCAATGCTTCTATCCTCTCCAATAATTGAAGTCTTTGTCTTCTCATTTACCTTTCTTCTATGTCCCTTGTTGCTTCTAATTATCTTTTCTCCCTTTCTTTTTGCTCAAGTGTTGCCCTCAATTCTTCTATCTCTCTTGCCATCTGATTCTTAGGTGCCATGACTACCCTTTTACAAAATTTCACAAGGTCTTTCTAATGCTCTAATACCACTTGATGCTGAGTCAAGGATGTAACAACAAATCTTCAATGATAAATTCACAAAGTTGAATGATTACCCACTGTATTGCTCTATCAACACTTGATTCACGTCACTAAAATTGTGAACTCAATAAGCACTATAGAACTTGGTTTGCACTAAGAAACTCGGTAAACACTATGAAGCTTAATTTACATTGATAATCACCAACCTAGTAGAAACTACTTGTTGCAAACACCATAAGCCTTAATAGGAAAACATTATACTATAGTACTAAAGCTTGTGGGTATCATCCCCACCCTAGTTTTACTTTCTATTTGGAAGGTTTCTTGGTTACCATATTGTGTGTGAAAGTGTTATGAATGTTTTAATGCTTTCAATTTTTTTAGGCATGCGATTATATCAGAAAACATATGAAGGATTAATTAGTGAATTAAGATTAAGTTTTATTAGTTACTAATTCACCCCTCCCCTCTTAGCAACTTAATCTATCTTATATTTCAAAAAATTTGGTATCAGAACTTTATAGTTCTCAAAGAAAAATTTTAACTTCTTGAGCAAAGATTAGAGACTATGGAGGTATTCAGACTTGATAAGGCTATTGAAAATGAAAAGCTAGATTTGGAATTGGCTATTGGGAAAATTAAGAAAGAAAAGGAAAAAATCTCTCAATCTTTGAAAAGAAGAAAAGATCTTGCAGTATACATGAATGACAAACTCTACATTGAAGAAAGAATTGAAGACAACCATTCAGAAAGTAATTCAAATGAAGCTAATGAAGCATTTAGAGAACTATTGGAAAAGAATGGAAACCTTCAAGAAGAAGTTAGAAAGATGAAAAGAGAACAAGAAATTCATTCAGTAAGATTGTGTGAAGTCATAGAAGAGAAAAAAAAAAGGTAAAAGAAGAGATAGAAGGAAAGAACAATGAAATTTAGCATCTATCCCTTCTGCAGGTAGACTTCATTGATCAACTTACCAATGCAAATGAAAAAATTATGAATCTAAGATCAGAGAATGAAATATTGCAGAATGATCTAAACACTAAAAAATAAAAATAATGAGAGGATGATGAAATCTCAAGTAGACATGAATCAATTGAATGAACAAAGCCAATATAGATAGAAAGACAAAGTAGGAATTGGATATACAGAAGAAGGTGAATCATCTAAGAAAGGAGCTCAAAAGAATCAAATACCTTCTTGTAGTCATTATGGTAATTTAGGTCATACATCAAAAAAAATGTTGGAGTAATGGTAAAGCTAAATTCAATGTAAAATGATACAATTGCAATATGCACAGTCATAGAGCCAATGAATGCAAAGGAAAACCTAAATTTGAGGGCAAATGTCACAAATGCAAGAAGCATGGGCACAAATATTTTGAATGAAAAACCAAGATATTGAATCCAGTAGAACAACTTGTAAAATCTATATTTTCTTGGGACTACAACACATGGTGTAGATGTCATTACTATGGAGAATTTAGACACATTGGAATAAATTGTGTAAAACATCACATGAGGACAATAGACTCTACTAGAAGATGTTTCATTTGTACAAAACTTGGTCATCTTGCCAAAAACTATATGAACACTAGAAGAATTGAAAATGAAAAGAAGGCCAAGGTTAACAACATCAGAAGGTAGATTTTTCAATAGTGGATTCCAAAATCTTCTACGAATGCAAGTCCGAGGAATGAAGCAAATGTCACTCAAGAATTGGGTGACTCAAACACTTCTACTTCATCTCCCATAAGGATAACTGGAACTAAGATTCTAAATTATACATCTTACATTAGTTCCAAACATCTAGAAGAAAAGATCCATATTAGCATTCAAGATGCAAAGGGATCATCGAGTGTCTGAAGGAATTATGGACATTGCCGAGCTAGGTTAGGTTGCAAACCCTACCAACCAAGGTTGGGAGTAACTAAGTTGTTGTGTGGACACCAAGTCATGAATTTTCCTACCAAGAAATTAATTCAATCCAAGTGGAAGATAATCTATCATCAACCAAGTGAACATACCAAGCATTTATGGCAATTGAAGGGAAAAAATTTATAAAAGAGAAAAATCAAATTCATTTGTCACTGTGAATTTTCAAGAGCTATTTGCGAAGAGAGATTTATGTGTATTTGAGGAATTTGTGAAAAGTATTATTGAAGTTTTTTGTGTTTTTTCAAACCCTACTAAGTGATGGTATCCTCCAAAAGCAAGATAAATAAAGGGTATGAGATGTTAGTTTGAGGCATTCAATGGAAAGCACTAGATTTCAAGTTGAGTCCAACTATTGTGGGAACTCTTGATTCCACTAGAGCTTAGTCTCAAATTCCATCCAAGGTACTTCTAGTAAATGATATTCACTCACATTTTTATGTTCTATTCAAGATATAGGAACCCTAGAAATGGATGAAACTTTGGAGAAGTTTTGTGCGAATGGTGTGTTAAAACCTAAGCATCAACACCTGGAAGTGAAGGGTTTAACCCACATTCCTCACATGCCCCAAGATTTTTAGATTAAGTGGATAAGGTTTATCCTTAGCTATGTTCACAATGGGAAATTATGGTTGGAGCAACCTATTCCAATAACAAATAAAATGATTCATCAAATCACAGGGCTCCCAATGATGGCAAAGACAAAAACCACCAAAATCCTAAGTCAGGTGAAACTGGAGAAGAAAATCCTTGCCGAATGGGATACAAGGGGTATGAAAATCAGCTATGTTACTTATACAAAGCTGAAGTTTGTAATTCATATAATTGTACACAAGATATAAAGCTCTAGTCAACTTGTTAGTGTATCGTATGAAGCTGTGGATATCGCTTTCAAAGTGGTCAAGAACAACATGTCCTTCGACCTTGCCGAGTTGTTGTTGAACCAATTCAACAAGAACATGGAAAGCATAATAACTTAAAAGAATAACCCTTGTAAGTTTAAGTTCACTCTTAACCTATTTATTTTTCTTTGTGCAAATTTTTTTCCCTTCAAAAGGCACAGTTGCATGGAGAAAAGATGTGCCTATTCTTTATCAAATCAATGAGTATATAACAGAGATGGGAGAAAATTATGTCAGTATCATGGACAACTATATTGATGCATTCAAGGATAAGATGAATAATAGATTCAAAATCCCAAAGACACTTGTTGAATATTACAAGGATGACTTTTTTTTTTATGGTTGATTGTGACAAAGTGTATATACAAGCAGTCAAACCAAAAATTATATGGGTCAAGCCTCTAGGATATGAGGTTAATATTGATGAAACCAAAGATATTATTGAAGCATTGTTGAATGAACCTATTGATCCAAATGCCACATATTTTAGGATGTATCATGAAGCTAAAGCTAGTATTAAATTAGAAATAAAGCTTCCTCAAGCTGTCAACAAAGGGAAGAAAAGAATAGCAAAATTGAAACAAACTAGCTCTACTCTTCTATTGACAAAAGGTAAAGGAGATGATATAGAAGAAGATGATGTAGAAGATGAAGAAAAATTAGAAGAAGAAGTACCAGTCAAGAAGAAAGGTAAGTTTATTATAACCAAACCTGCCAAGTCATCTACTACAATGTTTACAAGAAGAGCATCTAGGAAGAAACAAAAATTGGGTGAAGAAGGAGGAGATGTGATTTTCAAACAACCTCCACCCGCATTCTAAGAAAAATTAAAAGAAATTAATTCTGGAGCCAGCATTGCAAATTTCAAATCATTGAGGTATGAGACAAGAACTAAAAAGGAAAGGAAGCAAGTTGAAGGCATGATGATGTCTAAGCTAGGAAAATGGAAATATTCTCCTAACCAACTTGCATAGCAAATTCCCAATGAATTAATGGAGAAAATTAAACCAAGATTGGCACATGCCAAGAAAACTACATCAGACATATATGAGCAGACTCTAAGAGAACTCATGTTGAGCTTAAATGATAAAGAAGTTATAGAGTCCATCAGGCAGAATGAAGAGAAACTTACTTTGAAGTTTAAAACTTGCTTGATATTGATCAGTGACATTGAACATGTAGTGAAGAATGCTACTAACACATGGAAGAATATCTATAATCTTCATAAGAAGAGTGATTTTGTTTTTAATATTAGTGATAAGGATGATGATGAAGAAGAATAAACAAATGATGAGAATATAGATGATGAGGAACAAGAACAGGAAGCCACTAAGGAGAATCTTCCTATTATTCAGAACATTAAGGAATCTGACCCTAAAAAGATTACAATAGTAGTTATAGCCTCACTTCCTCACTCTTTGAGAAAATCTTAAAGCCATCTAGCTCAAAGAAAGCTACTTCTAAGTTGATTATGTCAAACACTACAAATCCAAGCACTCGACCAATCTTTGCACATGTTCAGCTCAATACTTCATTAACTGAAGTGACCATTACTTCATCTACTGAGCAATTAGTACTTCCTCCTTCATTAGTTGTGGTTACTTAGCAACAAGGTATTCCTTCAATAAGTGCAATATCTACTTTTACTTCTAGTCCTTTTGTTTTGACCATTGTTTCTATTTTGAGCATGCAAATAATAGGTACAAGGATAGTTGAGAGCAAGCCTCAACAGAGTACAAAAGTCTCTAACAAAAGAAAAGATAAGGAAGAAGACATTGATCTTGATGAGGATATAGTTATTCCAAACTAGGATATCTCTACTCTTAATTCTGATCAAATGCATACAATAGGTGAGCTACTACAAAAGAAAGCTAAGCAACGGAGGCTTGGAGAAGAAAGAAGCAGAGAATTTCAAGTGCTAGAAGATGCAAAGAACATTCTTGTAGATGCACTTAGCACTAAGGATGATACTTCTCAACCTATTTTGGCTCAATTAGTAGAAGTGTTCCAAAATTTCAACAAATATTTGAATGGACAAGAGATTTTTTATAGAGAGTAGAGAAGAAATTTGAAAATAAAGTATTGGAGCTAGTAGCACAAAAGATTGCAATACATCAAGTAGACTTGTCTACTATTCTTAGCTCACTAGAAACCTCTGCCAACAATGTGATTCTCTATTTGGTAAACTCTGTGATGCATCTATCTTCACATAGGAATTCAAAGATAAACTCTCCAAGATAGATAAAGATCTAAAGACTAGTGCACACCAGTTGTCACCTGACTTGAGCTATAGTTCTTATTATTCAAAGATCAGATTTCTAACTAATATGCAAGAAGAATTACTAAGGGAAGAAGCTAGGATACAGGCTACACTTGTAGATATACAAGGCATGATTCTTCCAAACATGGATGCATTGCAAAAACACATTACACATGCTAAAAGTCCCATCCATGATAAAACTTCTCCGTTATTGATCACATAATGGAATTATCAGCAGAAGTTGAGAGTTCATTACATGCAAGCAAGGTGTTGCAAGAAAATTGGGACAAGACAATGTCACTAATTCTAAAGGTACATTCTGACTTATTGTCACATTTTGGCATTACAATGTAGCATACGCCCTTGGCATTTATGTCAAAAAGGGGGAGAAGATGTATATAACATATAAAGCATATTGTAAAGAAGAAAAAGATGTGATATAAAAGGGGAGAATATGAAAAGATGCAATAAAGGAAAGAAGATGAGAAATATGTAAAGTATGTTGTATCTATGTATGGTGGAGCATCATAATATTATACATATAGATGTACAAATATTTAGTTAAACATCTTTTACAAAAGCAATTTTGAAAATTTTCAAAAATAGAGTACCTTGTTGAGTTGAAGATATAAGATGGAGAATAAAGATTGTTTTGAAATTTTTGAGAATTTAGTTTTTATTGATAAATATTTTTGTCACTAATGGCAAAGGGGGATATTGTTTACATTACATTCAAGTTTATTTATTAGTGACACACACACTTATTCAGATAACTAGTAACTGTTGAGCTTATTATACAGTTAACAGTGTTAACCATGTATTTTAAACTCTACCAAGTTCTATAGTTGCTACCAAGTTCCATGAACATCATTTAGTTTGCACTGAGAAATTTCTATGAGGTTGGTGATTATCAATGTAAACTAAGCTTCATAGTATTTAACGAGTTTCTCAGTGAAAATTTAGTTCTACAATGCTTGCCAAGTTTATAGTTTCAGTGATGTGAATCTAGTGTTGACTAAGCTATACAATGTCAACCAAGTGATTTAGTTTATACCAATCTTGCAATGATATTATTGATCGAGCTATGTAGTGTCAACCAAGTGATTTGGTTTATATGTTGAGTTTTATAGTGTTCAATGATTCACCAGTGCAAACTATGTTCATACTACTTACAAGTGATTAGTATGAACCAAGATTCTAAATCTACTGAGTGCATGACGATGTTGAGTGTTAACAATGGTTACTAAGTGTTAAAACCTCATCGAGTTTGTCTTTAGAACCCAAGTACTTGTACTTGGGCTAACTTTGTGTATTTTAGTGAAACTTGTATTGTAGTTAACTTTGATGAATTGTGAATTGGATTGGTATATATGTAATTTATTGTATCACATTCAAATATATAGAATGTAACAAGAAGAAAGAAGAAGAAGTACATAGTACAAAGGCTACAAGTTGTATATGGAGCAACAAAGACTCATCTATCACAGCAAGTTGATCTTTACACTCAAAGGGAATCTCATTCAACAAATCATAGTTGTAGATCAGAGATCAGCCACTTTTTTATCCTAATAGGTAGAATAGTTAAATTCTTTCACAAGGTAGACCTAATAGTATTTTGTAAAATCACTTTACCAAGTTCATACTTCATTATATGTTTGTAAATCCTTTTGAAAGGTGGACCTAACAGTCCTTATTGCTCCTAATAGGGTAGATCATCCAAAGTGGTCATTGTAAGCCTTAATAGGCCAACTTTATATTGTAGTACTAAAGCTTGTGGGTATCATCCCCACCCCAGTTTTTCTTTCTATTTGGAAGGTTTCTAGGTTATGATATTGTGTTTCAAAGTGATATGAATGTTTTAATGCTTTCATTTTTTTCATGCATGCAATTAGATCAGAATACATATGAAGGATTAATTTGTGAATTAAGATTAAGTTTAATTGGTTACTGATTCAGCCCTCCCCTCTTAGTAACTTAGCTTATATTATATTTCCAACATCACCTAGCTCAATCTACTTGATGATAAACTGAAGTAGGAATATACCATCTTGTAGTTTATCAAAATATACTCAAGAGAAACTTAAATAAAAAGGCCCACTCCTATCAATTTCAAGTGGGTGACATAGTCCTAAAAGAGAACATGAAGGTCCAATCAAATAGAGAAAAGAAAGCTAAATTTGAGCCTAGATGGCTAGGTCCATATATTGTCACAACATCTTTTGTCTATAGAGAATATTAGTTATCTACTCCATAAGGATAGCTTCTAAATGATCACATCAATATCATTCTCCTTAAGAAATTCTACAACTAAGTCATTCAATGTAACCTACTAGTCCTAAAAAAGTACAAACAAATCATAAAAAAAGTTCTAAAGAAAGTACAAAAAAATTTTAAAAATTAAAAAATAAGAAAAGATAAAAATAGAAAAGATGAAAGAACAAAAACAAGTCCAAATCAACAATTCTATCACCATCTCTTCCAATACTTGTTATTATCTATACACCATCTTCACCTCTACTTTATCTACCATTAAGATAAGCCACCATGTATGTGGTCAATATGGCCTCACAGATACATTTGTAGTTGGTGCCTTTCCCCTTGATCGACATAATCAAGGGCACCCATCACATCAAGGAAAAAATAAGGAAACTAGCCCTCAACTCAAACATGTTAGACCTTGCACATTTGTTTCCAGTGGAATTTTAAATAGAAAATATATGACATCGGACATAAACACCTAATTATACAAACAACCACCTCCAAAGGAAAAACACCTTCTAAACTATCTAAAAGACAAATATTCTCATTCATATAAACTTGCAATAGAACTATGGGACTATCAAGAGGTGGATTACACCAAAAATGAATAGGAATCACACAACTTATAGAAGAATATAAAAATGTAAAGAAAAAAGGACTTGCTTTTGGACTACGCACAACTGGGGGTATAAATAAAAATGGCTATGTTTTCGTTAGTATCTAGAATAAACTCATGGAAGTTAAAGACTGTAAGAAAACTTGCAACAAAAATATAACTATTTCCACATAACCTAAAATATATCTAAAATAAATATGTAACAAAAATCCACATGCAAGAGAATAGACAACATACCCACAAAAATGTGACACAAGATATACCCTGGGAAAACCCCATTGAGGGGAAAACACAACCTCCAAATTCATCCATCACCATGTATTATTCAACGAAAAAAACCATTGCAATACACCCATGGAATATTTCAAAGCTATAGCCACAACCAAGAAATCCATGAGAACAAGAATCAATCCACACATCCCATGCCATGCTTCCAACCTTCACAAAATGCTCCCTTGGCTAACCTCTCAAGCCTTGTCTTGCTTGAAGTTCTCTTTTTTCCTTTTGCCCTTTTTGTCTTATCTCTACAACTAGCCTTGTGGTTGCTTATAGAGTAGCAAGTCCCACAAAGCCACCAAGTAGTATTGCATAAACCATGTGCTAAAACCATGTGCTACCTAACCGATTGACTCCACATTTAATAGTGGACATTTAATTATTTCTCCCTGATATTAAATTATTACATAAAATATTATCACAATATTAAGATACAACTCATCAAGTATATCCCATGGGAATATCTACATTTTTTGTATCCATCAAGGTTCTCCTAGGTGCAACATTACATAATAAAATAAAATATAAAAATATAAAAAATATTATGCGATGTGTGCAACACATAATCTCAACAATCTCACACTTGTGGTATACATTACATAGGGTCAATCCATAGCCACATAAATAAACAAGGAAAATTTCCCTCCTAGTACATCCACCATCGTGGATCAAAGTACATCATGTGCTCCATTGTGGTACCTACAAAAAAATCAAAGTATCCATCATCTCAAACATGAATGATCCCACCTCCTATTATGTCACTTCCACTGGACATACATACAAGCCATCCAAAGAGAAAGGAACTCAACCTATCACATAAGAATCATAAAATCTTGTACCAACTAAAATTCCAAGCACAAAAACATGATCTAAAGATAATCATATGTACCCATAGTTATCAAATATCAAAAGCTAAAATAACACCCGCAACAAATGCTAATGCATCCAACTATCCATACCTCCAAAGGTATACCAATTGAATCTCACATCATCAACATATCTAATTAGTAACCTACAATCACAAGCCTCAAGACAAATATCTACCACATAAATACCAAGAAGTTCCAATTGCAAAAGATGATGTCAAATCTATTAGAAATAGATAATACTAATGCGGGGGGGGGTATGAATTGGTATTATACAAAAAATTTCCCACAATTAGATATTATTAATTACTTTGCAACATGCATATGAAAGTAAACCAATAATGTTGAATAGTAAACAAAACCATACATAGAGAGAACTCGTAACACCATTATTTGTTAAAGATGGAAAGCCTAGCCAAGCAAAAACCCTAGTAGGGATGGTACCTACAAAATGATCCACTAAACAAAAGAATATAGTTAAGGATATTGACCCTGTTAGGATTCTATCAGTGTCTCGAGTATTTGTTAGAGGAATAGGCCCTATTAACAACTTCAACCCTATTAGGAGTTTCTTCAACCCTGTTAAGAGTTGGTAAAATAATTACAATGTATGCAAGAAGAGCCCACTACCCTAACATGCAATATACAAATAAGTTTCTTCACAAGTATAGATATACATACAATATTGTCTCACTATTGCACTTTGTGAGTCTTCTGATCATACAAAAAATCCCACATCATATAAAGCTCACATATCACATAAAATTATTTCACAATAGTTTGCATCACATCTTCCCTTTATACTAGTTGCACAAGATATGATCTTTACTCATACCTTGCAAATTATCTAAAACTCTTGATTAGTCAACCTTAAAGCTTCCACATGCTTTGTTAATTATAAAAATTACTTGAGGTAAACATCTAGGATATCATCCTATCATAATTAATTAATTATTTTGTTACCAAAATAATTCCTTAAGTTATACAATTCATTTTAGTGTCATGCTCTGTCAGTTACTTATACTAGTAATTCCTTTGTAACTATCATCGTATTTTCTGGAGAGATCTATGCATCGATATACCTCAACATGACAATGTCAACTACCAGTCCTCAACTACACATATGCTAAGTCATACTTTGTCACCATACATACAAAAATTATCTCTATGTTGCTACAAATTTTCCAATACTTAAAGAATTTTTTGTCTCTTATTTCATACTGAAATACCAGAATATATATGTTTCCATAAATGACAGCACTCACTCATCTTCCTAGCCATATTTCCAACAATCTCCCCCTTTGGTTTTGATGGAAACAATTGGGAAAATTATTTAGGTCCCAAAGTGATGTCATACAAAAAGATACTACTCAAAACTAGCCTTCAAAACTTGAAAAGTTTATTCATATCTTGATGGATCATTATATTCCTTATCTCTCCTTTTACAATGATTTCCTATATACATATCTAAGCTCCCCCTTATGTGTGTATACATTCTTATACAATTTTTTTTTAACATTCTTCTCCTCCTTTGACATCAATGACAAAGGTGTTAAAAATTTATATAGTCAAAACAAAATTCTAATACCTTACTCTATTATAACTTGAGATTCTTGATATGCAATCCACAAAGCCAAGTTTCATCTTGTCAAGCTCCTTCTTCCAGTTCTCTTTTACTATATTAGATATATTGATAAGTGTGCACAATGTATATGATACAAATTCTACTATGCTCAAATCTGTGTAGGCAAATTTTTCATAGGATGTCATTGCTACAAGACACTCCTCCAATTGCCTCTGCAAAATGTTGACTTTAAGGGATAAATATTCTCTAAGGATAGAGAATCTCTTGATTGCCTTCTCCTTTTCAAATTCAATGCCTCTGATATCATTGTGAATTTTCTCCATCTCAACTTCAATATCTTCAATGCTCGCATCTGGCTGATGTATGTTGGAATATTCAAATATGGAAAGACTACTTATGAGAGGGGGGGGTGAATCATAAGTATCCCACTTTATCCAATAAAAATTTTAATTGAAAGTAAATTGCATGCATGTAAATACATCAAATAAACATGAAACTAAACACATGCATCAACAACACATAACACTAGAATTTGGTAACCCAGAAACCCTCTAGGAATAAGAAGGTAAAACTGGGGTGGGGATGATACCCACAAAAATTACTGCAGCAATGTTGTTCAACCACTTCTGATGGTCTGCCCTGTTAAAGGCTTTACACTGTGTCAATAGTGACCTAATTAAAGGGTTTCAAACACTTAACATGAAGTGTCACCCTGTTAAAGGATTTAATCACCTAATTAAAGGATCTACAAAATAGTTGTTAAGCTAACCTATCACCATAGGATTTTCATTCTAATACAATTGCTAGAAAGTATTAGGTATAATGAACCTGATAGATTATAATCCTTGATGAATGCAGGCACCTATTCCACTTTCTCTGATCTTGATCCTTTTGTGATATGATAATCCTCGCTTCTAAAAATAGATTTCCTTATGCACCCTTGTATGTCCACATATATATATATCTTTACAATGAAATTTTTTCTTCCTTATAAAGACTTCGAAGACTTAGGGTTAGATATGGATCTACGATCCACATTGAATCTCAATTTCCTACTCAATACTTGTCTTTGCTGATTGGTTGCATACCTTTATCATTTTTCTTATTGGCTGCATGTAGATTGCATAGGAAAGATAAAAGATTTGATCTCATCATTAAATCCTTCGAGATTTTCCTTATGTTGGCTGCAAAAACGGTTTGCATCATAGTTTGTGCAATTACAAACTCTTATGCTGATATTCTGAGTTACTCAGCTCCTGAAGCATTGCTGATGCTCGGTACATGTTGTTTCCTGGATAGCTCGGCACCTAAACAAAACTGTATCACTCGGCACCTATTGTTACTCAGCACTTGTTAACACTTGGCACTTGTTAATCACTCGACACTTGTTAATACTTGGCACTTGTTAACACTCGGTACTTGTTAACACTCGGCACCTACTTTTACTTGGCACTTGATATAGCTCGGCACTTCATATTACTTGGCACCTACTCTTTGTTCGGCATTGTTTAGTGGAAAATGGTTAAGTGTATTGACACTCAGTTGTCAAAATTATTCTTTAAACTAACAATCTCCCCCTTTGACATGAGTGGAAAAAACACTTAACTAAGATCCTTATGACTCCTTATTGGTTGATCCTATATGTACACTCAGTGATTTATGTCCTGTTTCTGCATTCTGACTAATCAAAATTTGCTATCTCAAAATTTGCTCCCAAAATTTTCTATCTCCACCTTTTATCATACTTATCATTTCATTTCCTGTACTTAACTCCCTTATACTTAATCTCTTCTTATCACTCCCCCATACTTATTTCTCCCCCTTTTTGACACTTATGTCAAGGGTCTTACAAGGAAATGCCATACTTGGCAAAAAATATACTATTTACTTCAAGGAGTACCTTCAAAGCTGCATCCCAATTTGCTAGTGCGACATCCAATGTCTTATGCTAGATGGCAATCTCTGCTGCTAGGTGTAAAAGTCCATCAAATGAAGAAAGATTGGGGTCTTTCTTGAGGACTGTCTCTGTATTTATTTTCTCCTTATGAAGTAGCTCCAAATGAGGAGTTATTGAGGATTGAATTTGCATCAATTTAGCTTTTGCGGTTGCCTCCTCTGCTGCTAAGATAGCTAACTCTCTTTGTGTGTGAAGCGATTGGGAAAAATGCTTCTCACTTTGAGCTAGATTTATGGGGAGTTGCATGCTAGAAATCTTCAGATTGTTCTCCAAGCTCAGTATTTTCTGGCTAGTGTCCTGTGTGAATGTGGAAAAATCACACAACTTGTTGTACAGGGAAAAGATGTTTCCTAGTACAGTTTTAACTATTTTAATTTTCTTTGCCAATTCTTCTTGTGACAGTACTATATCACCGGATATTTTACTATTTACCTTTCCTTGGAACTTCCTTTCTGACCATTCAAGCAATCTGGCATTTGTTTCTTGGTCTTCACTAGTCACCTAGTCAACTATATTAGATAGTTGCTCTATAATTGGTCTTGACTCATCTACAGACTATAAGCAAAAAGCTTCTGTAAATATGTCTTTGATTTCATTCAAGGTAAGCTTATGCTTGTGTTCTTTTCTTAGTGCTTCTTGTCTCCTTCTTTTGTCCAATGCACTCTAAATTTCATTGATCTTCTCTTCAATAAGAGTGCTAGATTCATAATATGGGATCTTTATTTCTTCATCAAGCTCAGGAACTCCATCATGAAGTTTCCTGACTGCCTTTGATGAGCTCGAGCCTGGTGTCCTGATTTATAGTTGTAACCCATCTGTGCTTGGCTACTGAAAAGTCTGTGTTGGAGTACCAAATTTTGGTAATGCAACCAGTATTTGTATTGCAAACTCCTCCTTCTTCTTTATCTCATCTTTTTCTTTAGCTTGAGTATCCCTTTTATGATCTCTAGGTGGGGTTGAACTTGTTGGTTGTTCAGATGTTTCTTTTATTTCCCCTGCTGATGTACTCGACATTTGAAGTGTATAAGTGACTACACTTGGTGGAGGTGGTGGTGGAAGAAATAGAATACCAATAGTTTGTATGGTCGAAGGTGGCACTTGTGCTTTTACCTTGACTATCTTTGTTTTAACTTCTAGATTCTATAATTCATCAACACTGACCAATACAGGATTTAAACTTAATTTTGCTACTAGTGATGATTGGTCAAGGATTTCTAAATCCTCTATAGTTAATGGATTGATGTTTGGATTTGTAGTGTCTGTAACATCTTTTATTTTTATAATATTTGCAAGTGTGATGGTGGCATGAGGAGGACTAGGAGGAGATACCTGTGTTTCTTGCATACTTTGATCTTGTGGCTCAGCTGTATCTTTCTCTTCCTCTTTCTCCTCTGTATGTGCCTTTTCTTCCTTTTCTTCTCCACTTTTCTTCTCCACTTGTTCCTTCTCTTTTTCCTTGGTTCCTAACATCTTCTTTTCTCTTATCTTGGCACTTGCCTCTACCTTATATTTCTTCATTATACACATCTTCTATTTTCTTGTAAACTATTTTCTACAATCTTGTGGATTTTGTAACTACCTCTTCAATTTTATTCTGTAATATGCTGAATGCTCTACGCTTGGGAGTGAATCTATTATTATGTCTTTTTAGTACATTTTTTACTTGATCTTTAGTCAAATCAGGCAACAATATAGCTAATATTGACTCCCTTATCTCCTTTTCCATTTGTAAACAAAAATGCCATTTATCCTCTACAATTTTATACAATTATTTCGACATTGATTCATCTAATTCTAGAGGTGTGTGCTTATATTTAACCATCATAGCATACACAAATTCCTCTAATTTATTTTGCTCTTCTTTGGTGAGCTTAGAAAAATTTAGGTTCTTTAAACCTTTCAAATCATCATTCCTAATTTTTGAGCATAATTTATTAATAGCAGTCTGAGGTTTGTGCCTTACCACTTGAAATTGACTGTTGTCCTCTAACTCTGTCTTCTCCTCATCTGTTTTAGGCTAGGCAATAAATTTTCTTTTCTTGGACTCGACAGCAGTCTTCTTTGAGTCTTTCTTCTTTCCTTTTGCCTCCTCTTGGGCTTTTTGTGCTGCAGCCCTTGTGGTAGGTCTCTTTGGTGTAGGAGCAGTTACTTTCTTTCCCTTGGATTGAGTAGCAAGAGGAGTTTTGGCTTTTCTTTTAACTGGTGCTTCCTCGGCTTCTTCTTCCTCAACACTTTCCTCTTTATCTTCTCCTAACCCTTGAGTCAAACCTTGAAGTTTATCTGCCTCTTCTTCAATGTCTTCTCCTTCCTCTTCTACCGTTCCTTCTTCTTCAACACCAAATTTTCTCTTGATTTGTCTCACCATTTTTTCTTTCTTCTTTACTGCGGAAGTACTCTTCAAATCTATTATCACCCTTGATTTAACAACATCATAGGTTCCAAAGGCTTTTACATTTTTATCAGCTTTTTTTGCAAGTAGGGCTATTATCGCTGCAGAAGCTTGATCAATATCAAGTTCATAACCTACTGGCCTAAGCCATCTTACTCTAGGTATAACTGCTTCTATATAGGTATAATCTATATCTACAAGAAAACAAATGTCCTTTTCATATTTCTCAGTCAATGAGACTAGAATCCTCATTCTTTATTTCATGGACTTTTTGAAGTCCTCAAAGTAACTAGTCATTTGGGCATCAAAATTTTCAAGCATCTATTCAATGTATCCATTGATTTGTTCAAAAAAAATTTTGTCTGGACTCCATCTCACCTTACCTACGGAATGGAATTTTTTCTGATGCAGGAGCATCCAGAGGTATAAGGGCAATCCTGTGTCACCCAAAAAAAATGTACTTAGACTTAGTTTCTGTTTCATGTCTTTACATTTTTGGATACCCATTTGGCTCAAATAAAGGTTCCAACTCTCATAGTTCAACTATTAGTGCATTTGAAAATCCTAAA
Organism: Cupressus sempervirens; assembly: GCA_028749045.1. Classification (NCBI taxonomy): domain Eukaryota; kingdom Viridiplantae; phylum Streptophyta; class Pinopsida; order Cupressales; family Cupressaceae; genus Cupressus; species Cupressus sempervirens. Next base: position 968,311,467 of record CM053787.1, read on the forward strand.
AAAATAGGAGCATGCAATTTGGCCATCATTTTGGTGACCTAGAAGGTGTGACTTGGCCAGATGAATGTAATTGAGATTTAGAGCATTCCAAAAAAAGAATCAGGTCAAAAGGCCCCACGGTTTGAAAGTTATTGCAATTTTTTGAGTTTTGGAGACCTCCTAAGAATGCTTCAAAGTCAGGTTTGGGGCATTAAATGACCTCAAAAAGGGTCAAAAAATGGGGGACGAGAAAAGCTTGTCCATAGGGCTATAGAGCGCTTTGAGACCTTTTCGAAAATGTAAACAGTTCATCAATCGGAGCTACAGTTCAAAAGTTATGCCTCCCGGAAGTTCGGCTACCATTTTTGGATTCTTCTAGATTTGCACCGACTTCTAACGTAGCTTCTGGAACCTTCTATTCCATTGGTGGATGCCTACTAGCACTTTCTAGAATGTACTCCTAATTCTTAACCCTCCGAGGTCTATTTAAGGAGATTTTTGGCATTGTAAAAGGCAGTTCGGATTGGAGCTTGAGAGGAGGTGGTAAAAGGAGAAATATTCTCCAGATTTATGCTATTGTAAGCCCGTAGGGCATGTTTTGAATTTTATTTTCTCTACACTGTTTGTACTAGCTTATTTTCTCAATTAATATAATTTCCCTTTTCTATTGTGTCCATTCTGTTGTTGGTTGGTGTCCCCATCACTTTCATTAGATAGAAAAATATGCACATCAAAACTGATCCAAATTTTCATTGAGCTCCCTTGCTCTTCCTTATAGCTCCCATATTTTCATTAATCTATTGAAACATGATCTCTGCTAGATCATATGTGTGATCCTTTTTAAGTATCTTGTATGCAACATCAACTGCTATACAAGGTACATTGTTTAACCTTCTTGATTGATAGAATTTGTGTGAAATGATTCTCACAACAAAATCTAGTAGGGGATCTATGACTGTCTCAATAGTCATTCCTCTATTGTTCCATTTAGCACCTGTGTTTTTCTCTATTACTTCCCTTTTGTCACTTCGCAGGGTCTTTGGCCGATCTAGGGTTGGAATACCAATAACCCTATGAACAGTTTTCTTGGTGAATTTTACTGGCCCTGACTCTAACCAAAAAGCTCCATCGTGTATTTTTCTCAAAACTATCTGTACCCATTCAATTTTGAAAAAAAATAGAAATTCTAGGGTTTTGGTTAATCCTTTTCTTTCTATTATTGAGAACTCATCTTTCAGTCTTTTTTTCTCACATAGTTTGTCATATGCATTATAGATTTCTAAATCTTCTATGGCTCCAATTTTGTAGTTATAACATCTATGAACATCTTGGACCATAACAACTTTATCCAGAATAACTGATAATGCACCTGTGGGATCATTCTTGAATTCTACTTCTGGAATGGGCTTGAATTCAGGTTGTTTAACTTCATTGCTGACTAGCTGTATCTCATGACTCTCTCTACCCTTAGTAGTTCCTGACCCAGATGCCATTATTTTCCAAACTAGGGTTTACGATTTAAAAAAGTTTATAAATTCTACATAGCTCGGCACTTAAGTAAAATACCTCAAATCAATGAAACTTATCTTGAATCGCTGTTGAAATCTTCACAAATGGCTTCTGAGCTGACCTTGATCTTCTGCGCTCTTCTTGGCTTTGCTTCTCATTTGAATGGTGGGAAAAATGATCAAAAATTGAATCTATATACCCTTCAAAATAGATTAATTAATGCTTAGTGCGCTGCCAATTGTCTACTCGGCACCTGAAGGGTTTCAACATGACTCGGCACCCATTGTGTTTCACTTTGCTTGGCTCCTATTGATATTTCATAGCTCAGCATCATCTATCAACTCGGTCACTATTAGCAACTCTGTACCTAAAGACAACTTTGACAGATCTTGCAAAAATTCTCAATTTTGACTTAGCATCTTTGCTTATGCTAATTTCTTCTTTGCAGTTCTTCTATGTCTTGGGACTGATGTATGATGTAATCTTGGTTTATCAATCCCACACACTTATTCTTGCTTAATTTGATGAAGTGTGATCACTTGACCTATTAGGTGAAGTGATCTCTGCACTTGATGTGCTATACTCATCTTTCTTCTTCCATGTCTTATTTGTTTCACTTCTATTATGTCCAACATCTATCTTTGCCTTTCCATTGCTGAACTTAGAACTTGATGCCTTTGACCTTGTTGGGCAATTCCTGCTGACATGACCAATTTTAAAGCAACTGAAACATGTAGTTTGACTCAACCATCTTTTGTAGTTCCCTCTAAAATGTGTTCTTATGCAGTTTTGTGGTATATGTCCATATTCTTGACAATAGTGACAATTGTACCTGGTGTTGTAATCCAAAAATTCATGGTTTGATGTCTTTGATGGTTGATTTAATGTCCACATAGGCTTTGATCTACATTCAAAAGCTCTATGTCCATACTTTTTGCAATTATAACAATGTCCATCAAATCTTGATGTCTTAGTAGTTTTGGTTTTGCATTCATATGCTTGATGACCTTGCTTCTTGCATTTATGACAATGGTTTATACTTTTAGGTTTATCATGCTTATGGGCATTCTTGCTTCTACATACATTATATGTATGTCCTTTCTTTCCACAAAAATGACATGTAGGTTTAACATCTTTACCTTTATTGCTTCTTTGTTTTGCACTCTTTGATGATTCTCCAACTTCAGTGCTGTTGTATCCAAGTCCTGATGTATCATGGGTTGATCTTGGGGATTTTAGTAATTGCTCAAAATATTTGATGGCTTCACTTGACTTGTTGAGATTCTCTACCACCTCTTTTTCTCTGTTCAATTCATTTTACATTTGTTCATTTTGCATCTTCAAAGTAGAGATCTCAATATCTTTTACATTGAGTTCATGATGAAGGTTCATCATTTGGGCAAGTGTATCCATCTGCATGTTTGAGATCCTTTTCAATTCAGTACATTTTTCTTCAAGTCTATTTGCAAGATTTCTTTTGTCGTTTTTCATCATGACCTTATCATCAACTACTCTTTTCTTTTGTTCAGTAATTTCACATATCATTATTGCCTATGATTCATGTTCCATCTTGAGAGATCTTATCTCCTCTGTTTGAGCTTTGTTTTTCTCCATCAGTTCTGCTATTGTTGCATCAAACTCTTTAGTGTCTCCATTGGAAAATATGTTGGTGGTATTAATCTCTTTGTAGTTTATCTCATTTTTGGCTATGGCTAGATCCTTCCTTTTTTTTAATGAATTTCTCAACTTGTTTCTAAATTCCTCCAAGCTATGCAGAGAAAGTTGTGCATCTATCACCTGATTTTCAATGATCTTTCCAAGTTTGAAAGCTTCCATCTTTAGATCTTTTCCTCCAAGCTGTTAGGCTTTTCCTTGTGAGAACCTGGATCTACTCTGATACCAATTGTTGGAATATTCAAATATGGAAAGAGTACTTATGAGAGGGGGGGGTGAATCATAAGTATCCCACTTTATCCAATAAAACTTTTAATTGAAAGTAAATTGCATGCATGTAAATACATCAAATAAACATGAAACTAAACACATGCATCAATAACGCATAACACTGGAATTTGGTAACCCAAAAACCCTCTAGGAATAAGAAGGTAAAACTGGGGTGGGGATGATACCCACAAAAATTACTGCAGCAATATTGTTCAACCACTTCTGATGGCCTACCCTATTAAAGGCTTTACACTATGTCAATAGTGACCTGATTAAAGGATTTCAAACACTTAACATGAAGTGTCACCCTGTTAAAGGATTTAATCACCTAATTAAAGGATCTATAAAATAGCTGTTAAGCTAACCTATCACCATAGGATTTTCATTCTAATACAATTGCTAGAAAGTATTAGGTATAATGAACCTGATAGATTACAATCCCTGATTGTTGAATGCAGGCACCTATTCTGCTTTCTCTGATCTTGATCCTTTTGTGATCTGATAATCCTCGCTTCTGAAAATAGATTTCCTTATGCACCCTTGTATGTCCACATATATATATCTTTACAATGAAATTTTGTCTTCCTTATAAAGACTTTGAAGACTTAGGGTTAGATATGGATCTACGATCCACATTGAATCTCAATTTCTCGCTCAATACTTGTCTTTTTCTGATTGGTTGCATGCCTTTGTAATTTTCTTATTGGCTGCATGTAGATTTCATAGGAAAGATAAAAGATCCGATCTCATCATTAAATCCTTCGAGATTTTCCTTATGTCAGCTACAAAAACTATTTGCATCATAGTTTGTGCAATTACAAACTCTTATGGTGATATTCTGAGTTACTCGACTCCTAAAGCATTGCTGATGCTTCGCACATGTTGTTTCTTGGATAGCTCGGCACCTACTGTTACTCGGCATTTGTTAACACTCGGCACTTGTTAATCACTCAGCACTTGTTAATACTCGACACTTGTTAACATTCAACACTTGTTAACACTTGGCACCTACTATTACTCGGCACTTGATATAGCTCAACACTTCATATTACTCGACACCTAATCTTTGTTCAGCATTGTTTAGTGGAAAATGGTTAAGTGTATTGACACTCAGTTGTCAAAATTATTCTTTAAACTAACAATGTAATCTAATAGTGAGTATTTGATGCTCACTCATTTTTCCTTTGATCAAGTTATCAAACTCTAATAAGTAATTTTATGGTATTGCACACTATCTATACAATTTATTTCCTTCATCTTTGCTCTTCTTCAGCTCCTTTATGCAAATATTCAGATTCTACATGTCATTTATGGCATTTGTGCATAGTGTTTCAAATAGTGATGCATCATGCTTAGTATGAGCTTACACTAAAGTAATATCAAAAAAAGTGGTAAAATTTGAATCATAAGATCTTATAATTTCCTTATCCTTCTTCCAAATTTTAGGTTCTACAGTAGTGGTCTATACTATCATTTGTATTCTATCCAAAACTTCTACCAAAGTTATCTCTAAAGTCTTAATAGACGTGTTCTTCTCCAACAAATTCATCACCCCCTTTTGATAATCATCCTCATTAGATACTATAGGAAATTTTATTGTTGGGGTAGCTTCTACAATATGTCTAACTACTTTAAGCTCAGTAATTTTCTTTTTTTCTTCTTTTCTCTTTGATGCAGGAGCATCCTAGGTTTGCTTGCAATCCTGCATGTTTAGAGGGATTTTGTTTAAGTGTTGAGGAGCATCAAGCTTGGATTTTTTTTTAGTTATGCTTTTAATGGTTAGGGATGTTCTAGAGACACATTGGGGAACCTTTCCTCATGATTTCATAGAGATTGGGTGGATTGAGTTGAAGTTTGAACTTCTTTTACCTTGTTGTTCGAGCTACATTTTCTATTTTCTAGGTGCCTGTTGCAGGGTGTGTAACTAATTTTGTGCAATGAATGAGAGGATGAAGATTTTAGGGATTGAAGAGGGCCTATATTAATTCCCTTTTTCAAAGGTTCAATTTATAATTCATTATAAGTTGGGATATAGGGCAATTCTCCTAGAGTATCAATTTATGGTAGTTTGCACAACAGGTTTCTATGCATGACTTTCAGGATGGATGCATAGATATTCTTAATGAATCAACCTTTTTCCATTTTAGGGGTTGTAGAGGACCTAAATTTCTACCTTATATTTGAAGCATGAGTTCTAATTCAATCCGGGCTAGGAGATATCTTGATTTTTTTCGGGTAGCAATTTTTGGACATTTAATTGTTGTTGGAGGCTAACTTGTGGCTCTTCAAGTATTTAATATTAGTTTTATTAAATTTTTAATTGCTAGGTTGACTTGTGGCTTAGTTAGTATAAGTAGGGGGTCTTGTGGAGTCTTTTAGTCATTTATTTGGGAAGGAAGGAAGGATAGATGTGAATTTGAAGAGCTAGATTTGTGGCTTATGAACTATAGGATCTCTTGGTGGACCTAAGGGTACAAGTGTGAATTCTTCTTGGTGTTGTTATCTAGTTGTGTATCTAGACTAGCCAAGATTGTTTTGTAAGTTGGATCTTTTTGGATCTTAAAGAATTAATTTTTTAATTTCTATTTATAGTTGGCCTTAACCCAGAAGGCCTTACAGCTAGGCATATTACATGTAATTAGTTATATTTTATGAACAAATTATTGTAATTTGGTATGAGATCTTGTATTATTATTGCATTTTTGCTTTGTGGTTATATTGCTAGGGGTTAGGACATCTCCTTTTAGGATTCTCCTACCTTGCACTATGTTAGATGGTATCAGAGAAAAGGTTGTTCCTAAGTGTGTTGACAAATCATCGAAGTTGAGGCAGTTTACACCAAGATTTGCAAAGAAGGTTGATCTTGTAGCTTATTGATCTTCTAGATTGGTGGATTTGTTGCTAAGGGTTTGCTAAAATTTTGGAAGATTCCTACAAGAAGATTGGGCCCTAGGTAAATTTATTATCTTAGTGATGTTGTAGAAGAATGGCTCTTAGAGAAGGTTAAAGTAGATTTCAAATCTAAGATGGAGGAGGTTAAAGCTAGTTTTAGATCCCAGATAGCATTGATGAAGAGTGACATGATTGCTGAAATTAAAGTGCTTTAGGTGGTGTACCTAGGCATGTGGGTACTAAAGGTAGTTATGAAGAAGTTTCTAAAGACTTTGAAGTTGCTGGATCGAGTAGTGAGGACAGAACTGATCATGTGGAAGGACCTATTGGAACTAGGGCTAGTCATTTTGCTCAAACTAGATCTCAGTTGAAGCTGAAGCATAATATGTAGGTTTCTAATTTCTCAGGTACTTTGAATCCTGAAGACTTGATTGATTGGATTGGTGAATTGGAAGACTACTTTGAGCTTGAGGATATTAAGGATCCACTTAGAGTAAGGTTGGCACAAACTTATCAGTATGCTTTGAGAGTAGAGGGGAAGCTAAAGAGGAAGAATCAAGGTAGTTCCCGAGGGAAGGAGAAGCGGGATAGTTTGGCACAAGATAACATAAAAGAAAAAGGTGAACCAAAACCTGTTGAATAGAAATTAAGGACAAGTGGAGGTGGGCTCAGAGGTAATTGTTTCAAGTGTTTTCAAGAAGGGCATAGATCTTTATGAATGTCTGATTGGAAGGAGAATTGCTATTGTGAATGAGCTTGCAGTTTAGAACAGTTAGCCTAAGCAAGGAGAGAGTTTATTGGCTTCACCAATATTGATTGATGAGAGGACATTAGATTCTTGTCAAAGGACTAGTTTGTTAAGGACTATTGTAAGTCTAGTGGCAAAATCTACAAGGTGATTGTGGATGGTGGTAGTACTGATAATGTTATTGTTAAAGAGATGGTTCATAAACTTAGTTTGAAGAGAGTGAGATATCCTTATCCTTATTGGATTAGGTGGTTGCAAGGTGAGCATACTTTGGAACTGAAGGATAAATGCCTTTTTGATTTACAGATTGGGCAGTATAAGGATCAAGTGTTGTGTGATATTGTGGATATGAATAGTTGTCATGTGTTACTTAGCAGACCTTGGCAGTATGATTGCAAGGTTGTGCATGATTTTGTTAGGAATGTGTTTACTATTGAGAAAGGTGGTAGGATTTTTTCCCTAATTCCTTTGTAAAATGAAGAGCTCAATAGGAGGAACTTGAGTATTGGTAGTTGAGTTGAGTTGGAAAATTTTCAGAAGGTTGGAGATCAGCATGGAAAGTGAACCTATGGAACACCTATGGTGGATGTGGAGAAGTAGAAGAAAAATAAAGGAAAGAGTGTGCAAGTTGAATACTTGGAGGAAATTTTTATGTCTTGAATCCTAGAAGATGTTCTTCTAGTTACTAGAACATCTTTTCAAACCTGGGGTATATGATGCAGGAGCATATTAGGCTTCCTTGCAATCTTGCATGTTTGGAGAGATTTTGGATAAGTATTGAGGAGAATCGAGCTTGGATTTGGTGGAGTTACACTTTTAATGGTTAGGGATGTGTTGGAGACACATTTGGGAGGCTTTCCTCATGATTGCATAGATATTGGATGGATTGAGTTGAAGTTTGAACCGTTTTTACCTTGTCGTTGGAGTTACATTTTTTGGTTTTTGGGTGTGTATTATAGGCCATGTAACTTATTTTTCATAATGACTAAGAGGAGGTTCATTACAATAATTTAAGAGGGCCTAGAGTACTTCCTTTTATCAAAGACACAAGTTATAATTCATTGTAGGTTTGGAGATATGACAATTCTCCTAGAGTGTCAATTTCAAGCAATTTGCGCGCCAGGTTTCTATGCATGACTTTCAGGATGGATGCATAGATATTCTTAACGAATCATCCTTTTCCAATTTTAATGGTTGTATAGGACCTAAATTTATACCTTAAATTTGAAGCATGAGTTCTAATTCAATCAAGCCTAGGAGATATCGTGATTTTTTTCAAGTATCAATTTTTGGGCATTTAATTGATGATGGAGGCTGACTTGTGGCTCTTCAAGTATTTAATGTTAGTTTTATTTAATGTGTAATTGTTATGCCAAATTTTGGCTTAGTTGGTATAAGTAGGGGTTCTTGTGAAGTCTTTTATTCATTTATTTGGGATGGAAGGAACGATAGATGCGAATTTGAAGAGCTAGAGTTACAGCTGAGGAACTAGAGGATCTCTTGGTGGACCTGAGGGTACAAGTGTGGATTCTTGTTGGTGTTCTTATCTAGTTTTGTATCTAGACTAGCTAAGATTTGTTTGTAAGTTGGATCTTTTTGGATCTTATGGAACTTACTTTTTAATTATTATTTTTATTTGGCTCTAACTGGCCTTATAGCTAGGCATATTGCATGTAATCAATTATATTTTATGAACAAATTATTGTAATTTGGTATCAAATCTTCCATTTTTATTGTGTTTCCATTGTGTGGTTATATTTCTGGGGTTAGGACATCTCCTTTGGGGATTCTCCTACCTTGCACTACATCACTCTCTTTCTCCTTTTTTTCTTCTTTCATTCTTTCTTCCTCCTTTCTCTTGTTTTCTTTACTCTTCCTCTTTTTTCTTCTCATTTCAATCCTCTTCATTTCAAGATTTCTCTTCTCCTCTTCCTCATCATCCTCTTCATTAGAGCTATAATAGGCAATAATATTGCCAATAATTTTACTCTCATACTCTATAAAGGATTTTCTTTATCCTCTTCCTCTTTTCTCTTCTCATTTCAATCCTCTTCATTTCAAGATTTCTCTTCTCCTCTTCCTCATCATCTTCTTCATCAGAGCTAGAATAGGCAATAATATTGCCAATACTTTTACTCCCATACTCTATAAAGTATTTTCTTTATCATCTATTATTATATGAGTACTATCCACTTGCATGGATTCAATCCCAATAACTATATGTGGAGGTGAGTGAATTTGATGAGTTTCCTCAACCTCTTCTTCAACATCTGTAGGTATACTAGCCTCAATATAAATAGGGCTTGCTCTTTTTGGCTGTGCACTCTCCTTTTAGTGGTTTTAGGCATAGAAGTCATATAGATGACTATGGCTTCTTCAATTTTCTTATTTACCTCTTCATAATTTCCTCCCATAAGAAGAATGGCTCTTCTCTCATTTCTCAACAAAGGCTCAATACCTTTCAAAATACTCTCTACATCAGTACTTCACATAATTTCTTAATCAGATTTGTTCTTAACTTCATACCTTCCTATTAAATTCTTTTCTTCCTATTTCATAGCCTATTATACAAATATTCAAGGATCTTATTCTGAATACTATCAAATATTTTATTCCTTAGAATCATATTCCTTACTATACCATTCTCTAGCTACCTTCTATCCATGTTACTATATAAACTATATATTTATTTAATTTAACAAAATTGTCATTCTTAATGATCTACATATTCAAATTCTCAACCTTAGGTTTCTAGGATTTATTACCAGTTGATATTCTGCCTTCACCAACTACTTTTTCCATGGCCTTCTCTTTAGTCTCTTCCTCAGACTCATCAAATTCACTAATCTATAGTATTTTCCTTCTCTTTCTCATACCACTAGTGGTTTGCTTGGTCCTCTTTCTAGGAGAGGGTGTAGGTTCTTTTCTTACCTTCACCAACCTTTCAAAAAAAAATTGTGTAGATGCTATGACTACCACATCTTCATCAAGTTTATTCTTCTGTATAGGTTTCTCTCGAATAGGTTGCACTTATGCAACTATGGCATAGGGTGCGGTAGGTATCTGTGTAGTAGATCCTACTACTGTCACTCCCTTTGAAGGTGCTATGATAGAAATAGGAGTAGCTATCGATACCTTTTTTTGATAGCTGGCATTTATTTCCAAGGCTATACCCTTGATCTCATTAAATTCCTTGTCATACCTGATTCTTTGAGAAAAGATTCTATCTCCTTCTCAACATTCTTTTTTATTTCCTTGTTGTGAAGCTTAGAGTGAACTTCCTTCATCTTTTTTTCATATGTTCCCCATCTAGATAATTTAAGTTCTCTTTTTGATTGAAGTATAATCTTTGCATAACCTTTAATGAGTTCTTCACTCATTTCATAACCCATAGGTTCTATGAATTCAACTCTTGGTTCCACTGCCTCCATACAGGTTGAATCAATTTCTACCATGAAACACATTTCATCCTTGTACTTTTCTACCATAGTAGGAGGGATTTTATATCTCTATTTTATTTCCAATTGAAAATCCTTCATCATTCTATCTATGTGTCTGTCTCTAACATCTTCAAGTCTGGCCTTGTAACACTGAGTGATCATCATCATGGTGCACTGATTACTATCCCAACTTGTCATTCTATGGAATTTCTTGGTTTTTTGGAGAAAAAATTAGGTTAGTAAAGACACAAATCTAAAAACTACATTATTAGATTTCTTCAGATTTGCAATGTTATCCAACAATTGCACTCTAATAATTTTGTACATGTTCACCTTTTTCTTTTCACCAACCATCACATATGTTGCTTGTAAAAATCTTATTGGCACAAAATTTACCCTTGAACTGTTATTAAGCTTTTATCCAATAATATTTCTCAAGACTCTAACTCTAATATCCTCAATTAGGTCATCTCTCATATTTCTACCATCAAATTTGGCCTTTAAATTTATTTCAACAATCATCCTGATGTTTCTATCACTTACTAGATTACAACCTTCATTGCTTTGTCCAATGGCCTTGTCAATTAGGTCATTATTAATTACAATAGATATATCTCCTACCTAAAATATTTCTCCATGTACTTCTCTCAAAATAGTCCTACTCCATTCATGATTATCAAATTCTATATAAAAATTATATGTGATCAGGTTCAACTCATTCAAATATGCAAACTCAGGTTTGAAGGTTAGGTTTCCATTACATATTATACCTAAATCTTTATGAATTTATTCATCTCCAATACTCTTAAATTTATAGTGAATGTAACTTCTAACATCTTCTACATGAAGTACATTAGGTGGGATTTGCAAGAATGCTCCCAAAGGATCATCAATAAGAGAAACAAATGGGTGTTTCTTAAATTTGTACCTTTGTCTCTCACTAACATCACATACAGACTAGCTTGCCATTATGCTTACTAACTATGCTGAAAATTCCAACTAAAAGCTTCATAAAATAACTTGATTGTCCCATATAAGGGATTCTACAACTTTGCACTTTAGACACTTCAATTCACTCTTAATTCATTGTCAAATAGCTCACAAATGCTTCAAGTTCTTTACACAAACAAATGGTACTAAAAATATTGTTTTCTATCCTTAAATAATTTCAAATTTAACTTTACATTAAATGTGTATCTATTTCATCTTCAAAAGCTGTTTCTAATTACCAATAAGACTGCTTACTTTAGTACAACTTACTGTGATCATAAAAATGCATGTGCACTTCACCCTAGCTTCATTACTATGTCCTCGACCTTGTACCAACTATGCAACTTTTGATTCTCTTTCTAACATTAGTTCTAATAAACATACGCTTTGTTTCTATTAGAATTTCTTAATTCAAATAGGATGAGTTACAAATAATTGTTGACTTCAATCCTTCATCAAGTACATCAAAATACTACTCTTCTGAAAGTATACAAGAACTTTCTATATTATTAGCTTTCACAAATACTTCTTTGAATTCATCAACATGCTCTTTGAGTTCTTCCTTCTAAGTGTTACCACTTTCATTATCATTCCTTATATCATTTTTGTTATTGTTTCTTCTATAATTAGGGTTCTTGTTAATATTTCTTTTATCCATTCTACAAAATCTTGTTGTGTGTCCAAAGTTATTGGATAACATATAGGTGCATTCCTTCTCTTATTGGTTCCATTGTGACTATCAAGTGCTCTACAATTACTTGTAATATATCCAATATTGTTATATTTGTAACATACAATCTGGTCCCTTCCTCCATTAGGTATTTTTCCATCATTGGATATGCTTTTTGATCTCCCTCTTTCATTACTTACAGGGTTAGTGTTCCTAAACATTCTACTATTTCCATTATTACTATCAAACTTAGGTTTAAAGGACCTACTTGTGTAATCTCTCTTCGAATGATCAACTTCATTGCATATAAAATGTCTACCTCTAAATTCATTTCTAACTTCCTTAGCTGACTATTATGTTTTCTTTGGTTCATCATGTTTCTCAGATGGATTAATTTTCTCTGTTTCCTTAGGTTTGTCATGTTTCTCAGACAAATCAACTTGCTCCATTTCTTTGATACTTCTATAGATATTATTGATTCTATCCTACTCTGGTCAGTTTCTTTAGGCTTAGGGATTTCAACAACTAGATCTAGTTCTTTCCTAACATCAATTTTCTTGCTTGACTTTTCTTCAATAAGATATCGAAGGCCTATCTTATCATAAGAAGATCTCTAGTAAAATAGTTGTTCATCAGTTTTCTCACTACTAGAATAAATCTTCTCTAACTAATGTTTAGCTTGTGTCAGTTCCCCTTTCACAATAGTATTGTAATTTTCTAATTTTGCATGCTCTATCTTAATATAATCTAATTCATATTTTACTTGAGACAACTGGGATCTTAGGTCTACATTTTCATATTTCAGATTTGATTCAATCTTACTATCATCCTTCTTCAGACTCAAGTATAGCAATTTTCAAATTATGCTTCAAGATCTCATTTTCTTTCTTGAGACTTTCTATTTCATCATTGTCACTAATCTTCTCTTTTGATTCCTTCCTAGATTTTAGATCATCAATATTATCTTTTAGTTTACCAATGTAATCATTTGCATCTTCATACCTATCTTTCAAGTTATCTCTTTCTTCAGTAAGAAGATCAATTTTCTCAAGAACTTCTTCAAGATTTCTCTTTAACTATTCCATATCCATAGGGATCTTACTCAAGCTATTAAGCCTCTTTTGAATAACTAGGCTCTGATACCAATTGTTAGAAATAGATAATACTAAGAAGGGGGGTGAATTAGTATTCTACAAACATTTATCCACAACTAGATATTATTACTTACTCTGTAACATGCATATGAAAGGAAATCAATAATGCTAAATAGTAAATAAAACCATACATAGAGAGAAATCATAACACCATTATTTGTTAACTAGATAAACCCTGGCCAAAGGAAAACCCTAATGGGGATGGTACCCACAAAATGATCCACTAAAAAAAGAATTTGGTTAAGGATATTGACCCTATTAGGATTCTACCAAATAAATATAGTGTCTCAAGTTCTCTTTAGAGGACTAGGCTCTATTAAAAGCCTCAACCTTATTAGGAGTTTCTTCAACCCTGTTAAGAGTTGGTAGAATAATTACAATGTATGCAAGAAGAGCCCACTGCCCTAACCTGCAATATACAAATAATTTTCTTCACAAGTATATATAGACATACAATAGTATCTCATTGTTGCACTTTGTGAGTCTTCTAATCATACACCAAAGCTCGCATCATACAAAGCTCACATCACATGTTTCTCTTCATACTAGCTGCACAAGATATGATCTTTACTTATACCTTTCAAATTATCAAAATATCTTGATCAATCAGCCTTGAAGCTTCCACACACTTGGATAATTATAAATATAACTTAGGGTAAACATATAGGATGTCAGCCCATCATAGTTAAGTAACTATTTTGTATTCATTTTACTGTCATGCTCTGTTATGCTCTATCAATTACTTGTAATGGTAGTTCCTTTGTATCAATCACTACAATGTTTCTAAAAATCTATGCATTGACATATGTCATCATGACACTGTCAACTATCAATCCTTAACTACACATGTGCTAACTCATACTCTATCATTTATACATACCAAATCTATTTCTATGTTGCTGTAAACTTTCCAATACTTAGACAATTTTTTTGTCTCTTATATCATAGTGAAATACTAGAATATATATGTTTCCATAAATGACAACACTCACTCATCTTCCAAGCCATATTGCCAAAAAAATCTATAACCAATCCACTCACAACATCTCAAAGAAGTGAATCCATGTAGTATCAAGGACATCCACAACACATAAACCAATAACCTATAAGAACAACTCTCAAAAAAAGTCTCCAATGCTCCTCCAAGGTCTCCACAACCAATAAAGGAAAGAGATAAAGGAATAACCATGTCATCTTTCACATGACATACATGACAATAAGCCAATGATCATAATATCTAACTAATCTCAAATTGAATGTAAGTAAAACTGAACATCTAGGATGATAACCAAGACTAAAGAGAAACCATGCAAATCATAACCTTTATCATGTCCTTCTAAACAAACCTATAGGTAACTTTCAGGTGGAGGAATCTAGTAAAACCATACTTAAAATCCTAAAGAAGGTTATCAATGATTTTTGTTGTGATTTCCATATGAAAATCAATCCTACCCTTTGGGCATACTATAATTCATTCCATACATCCACTAGGACAACCACATATTCCTTGGTTTGTTATGCCAAAGTTTTCTCATCCATAGAGGTTGAACTTGCATCCTTATGTATATATTTTCAAGGAAAAAACATCTGATGATGACATGGAGTTGTTAGATTTGCCCAACTTAATCTATTTGATGAGAAAAGGAATTAGACCAATGACCACCATGTGGTTTATCAAAATAGATTGAAGAAGAATTGCAACAAAAAGGTCCACCCCCATCAATTTAAATTGGGTGACATGGTCCTAAAAGAAAACATGAAGGTCTAATTAGATAGAGAGGAAAAGGTAAATTTGAGCCTGCGTTTCTTGGTCCATATGTTGTCACAACATCTTTTGGCTTAGAAAAATATTAGTTAATTATTATAGAAGGCAGCCTTCTACATGATCCCACCAATATCATTCACCTCAAGAAGATTTATGCCTAAGCCACTCACTGTAACCTAGTAGTCCCTAAAAAAGTACAAACATATCATAAATAGTCCTTAAGAAAGTAGCAAAATATCAAAACATCAAAAAATTAGCACAGAGAAAAAGAGAAAAGCACAATAGAAAGTGTCCAAATGATGAAAACTTGGTAATTCAAGAACCTTGGATGTGTCACTTGGTAAAAACCTAGCAATAGGTGTCATGTGTACTTGGACCTTTCTATTATCTATCAAGACTCATCCCCAATCCCCTAGCATTATTCCATCCACTTACCCATATCCCCAAGGTGTTCCAACATCACATGACCAAAGTACCTCTATTAATCACCATCCTTGCAAAAAATTCCAAAAACATTGTATTATATCATGATCCAAATGTACCATAGCTCCATTGTGTACAATAGCATTCTAGATACTCACATGTACTATAACTAAATCTAAGTATATTATATCCCATGTACTATATCAAAAGCTCACTATCCCACTATCCTACACTCTTAAAAATGTACAATAGAATACATCCCACACAATCTTCCACCCCTATAAATAGCTCTTATATAGTATCATCCTTGTAAATATCTTAGTTAGTTCCATTGTATATATCATTCCCCATATCATTTTCAATTGTCAGACTACTTCCATTGTGCATAGCATGGTCTTGTGTCATCTCATGTCTAATTAGGTCCTCTTGTTCTCACTACTCCACACTCTAGAAGTTCATTATGTGAGATCCTTTATCATTAAAGTATTTTCCTAAATATTTTCAATTTCTATTTAATCTAGGTTCTCAATGCTACTAAAAATTCCTTATAGGATAAACTTTCCTCTCATATAATTTTGGTCTATTAGTATCCAATCCTATTGATCTCTCTGGAAAATGGTTTTTTTTTATAGATTTACTCTTTCTTTCAATTTCCTTTTATTTGGGATTTTAATTTTGGTTCTTGATTATCATTTACAAGAAATTTGGCTATCCCCTCAAGTTCTCTATGACCATTCATATCATGGTGTACTACAAATGGGATAATCATAGAAAAATGTATTGATCATTCTTTTTTTAATATTTTCTACTTGTGATTCAATTAGGTATGACCCTTTGCATATCCAAACATGTAATCATTTATGGTCACATGGTGCACTTGGGAAATATTGCCTTCTTTTGGGTTACCCAATATCATTTCCACTCTGGCTCTCATTGGGATTCATTTGTGATGATTGGGCAATCCTTGCATGTCTTTTTGAGTTAGTCCTATGTAAAGACAAAAACAAGGCCTTGATTTTCTTGGTAACCTTGGCAGGTTTTTGACATTTCTATTTTAAATTAACTTCTCAACTACATTGTGATTCTCCTTATGGATAATTTCATGCTCAAGCTTCAAAGGGATTTCATTTCATCCCCCATTCACAAAAAGAAAACAACAAAAAGAGTTCATTTTTTATCCTTGTCAAATTCATCCTATCAACATTAATCTTGCATCCTTATCCTATCTTGAATCCTATTTTAAAATCCCATAAATATCATACAAGTTTATAAATTTTGACCCATTCACGCACTCCTATATTAAGGGCTCAATTTAAAAGAAAAATCCACCATTTATCCCTCATGTGCTCCTTCCTAACTCATAAATATGTCTAAATTGTGCAAGTGATCTATCCCTACCCAGGAGAAAAAGTTGGTCAATGATATGTTACTGTATACCCAATGTGATTCATGGCATTTCCCATTCACTCCACTTTGACACATATTCATTACCTTTTCATCTTCATTGCATTCATTTGCATTTAGAATCATTACATTCATTGAATTCCATTTAATTTTTTACTTTTAGTATCCTTTCATCTACATTCATTTCATAAACATTCTCTAAAATGTTAGATGCATTTCAACCATTACCATTTTGTTAAAATATTCATTAGTTTTAATTTCGTTATCATCTTTGTTGCCTTTCATTTAGGTACATTGTTTATCTTAGGATCATTTCATTACCATTCATTATCATTCATGTTCTTTAGTGTCATTTCATTGACATTACATTTATATGCATAATCACATTAGAAGCATTTCTTAAGGGTCATTTCATTACATTCATTCTTCATTTCATTAATCATTGCTTTATAACATTCCATTGTATGCACTTCATTTTTGTTAACACTTCTTATCATTTCATTACATGCATTTAAAATCCCATTACATTAGTTCATTCATTTTAGGTCCACAAGAATATCATTTTATGCTACCTTCCATTACATATAAATCATAAATGTGTTTTGCATCGGTCAACCATATATACATAAATAAAATTGCACTCCATATATCTACATCTCATACATTAACATAAATCATATAGACAAAATGGTCCACATATCATCTATAACACACATACACTACATCTCATCCATATATAAATAAAAACAAGTGCATACACATTATTTATCATTACATCACATTTTTACTTCATATAAGAAACATCACATATAGGTAAATCCATCTAAATCACATCCTGAATAATCATATCAGTATCATAATTCATCATACAAAAAATAAATATAATACACATCACATCTTGTATGCATATGTTAGTATCATAATGCATCATAAACTCTAGTAACATAGAATAACAATCACATCCTACATCATATATGTCGACAACTTCATCTAGGCATCATATATGTATCACATAAAATCATGGGCATCTAATGAAAACAATGTGGCATAGATCCATAACACATATGCATCCCACCGAATCAAAGCTCAAATATGTGTGTGTATGTTTATGTGCATGTGCATGTACATTTGACTAGTGGGATGCATACGTGATATGGATCTATGCCACTTTTTTTTCATGAGATGCCCATGATTTTATCTGATACAGATATGATGCGAAAATGAAGTTGTCAACATTTATGGTGTAGGATGTGATTCTTATTCTATGTTACTAAAGTTAATACATAATAAACTTTAGTAACATAGAATAAGAATCACATCCTACATCATAAATGTTGACAACTTCATCTAGGCATCATATTTGTATCACATAAAATAATGGGCATCTCATAAAAACAAAGTGGCATAGATCCATAACACATATGCATCCCACCCAATCAAAGCTCAAATATGTGTGTGTGTTTATGTGCATGTGCATGTGCATATACATATGTATATGTATGTGTATGTGTATGTATATATATCATCACTCTATAAAGAATAAAATAATATATCCCACCCATGAAATAATAAAAAGTCCATCCAAGGTCCATAAAGTCCATCATACAATACATCAGGTTATGTGTCCTCAAAAATATACATATGCATCATGGTATCAAATCCATCCAAAACTATGCCATATCAATGATTAGATGATGTTGGTGAATCATCCACATTTGGATCAAGACTAGGTATCACCCAAAAAGCATCTAGACATCATGGTGGCATCATTGACACCCCTTCTCTTCTCTCCTCCTCTCCACCCTGAGCACCCTTTCTTGTCTACTCTAAATACAAGAAATTTTGGCCTCATCCGTAATGTCTCTTCTATTGTCTTTGACTTGACCTATGCGATCCACCAACTATCTAATGATAACCACCAACCCCAAACTACTACTACTAGTATTGCCACTCATCCCTATCTACATCCTAGAGGATCATATTGTCCCTAAAATTGTCAGTTGTTGATAGGGATCTATCTAGTGCAAGGTGCTTAGACACCAATCCAAAAATATAGAAATGCACATGCTTAGCTAGTGGTGGTGCATTTAAATATTAATCCAATGCAAACTATCCCTGTTGAATCCTAAAAGGGACACCAAGGGCATGTAGCTTTTCCTTTTGAATTTACATTCCTTAACTCTCCACTCTTGAATGATTCTCCTTCTTCAATAGATGAATGTTGCTTTGTATGTCCTAATCTAGAGATATTGCCAAATGACCTAGGTGATCTCATTAGTTCTTCAAAGTAATTTAATTCTTCATTGGGCTTGTTCATCCTTTCCACAAGTTTTTTCTTTAATCTTAACTCATTCCTTAGTAGGTCATTTTGTAATCTTATATTTTCTATCTCTATGTCTTTCCTATTCAATCCCTGACTTGCAAGCATCAGTTGATTCATAATGTCTAGTTGAGTGTTCATAAGCTTTTGCACATTAGATGACCTTTCCTCAAGTCTAATAGCCATTTTTATTTTGTATTCCTTAGCTACAACTTTGTCTTCTTCATCTTTAATCTTTTGTTTGATCACTTCACATCTGAACTCACAAGCTATTAGACTTCCTTTAAGAGAATCAATGCTCTAATACCAATTGTTGGAAGTTTAATTGGGAAACCAAGATACTGAGAGGGGGGTGAATCAGGATGTATAAAACCTTTATCCTTCAAATAATTTTATTCTAGTTTATATTGGAATAATTAATGCTAATGATATTCCTATGGGGGATTTTTGTAGATAAATTACTATGGTGATATGTTACATTCATGACTGTGTTTGTCATTGATGTTAACATAGCAGTTTTCTATGGTAACTAACAGAAGAACAATAGAAAGATCAAGTTGGTACAGATGGCTAGTTGAGTGTTCTCACTATCTGAGCTTATGGGAGATGCTTCTACGTATCTAGTATATGTAGTTAACATCAAGTGATGAAATGTTAAGTCTGGAAGAAGTTATGTAAGTTTTGGTGATGTCTATTCTAAGATAGAGTTTACAGAGGCATGTTCTGGTAAACTTGTTATATCTTTTAGTAGAATTGTTATTTTGAGAATCAAGGTTGAGGATGTGAACAAGACATGTTTTTGATGACATGGCTAAGTTTTCTCACCATAATATTGTGTGTATGGAAAGTTATTCAAGTTGCAAGGCAGAAGATTAATGTTATCGCTAAGTGTAACGTGTTCTTAATGTGGTCCTATAATAATTAATTGAGAAGGTGTAATAGCCGACTGAAGGAATTGTTTTATGGATTAGGTATAAAGGAAGAATATTTTCCTTTATCATGGTATGTATATATGACATGGGAAAGTGATTGAAAGTAGCAAAGAGCGGAATGTAAAGTTGAGCAAAGCAGAGCTTTAGTGAAGAAAACTTCATTACCAAGGTTTTATTATGTGATACAAGGTTTGATATTTGGATCCAAAGTTTGTGACTTGGTCTACAAGGTCTAAAAATGATTGGTTTGGTTGATATAACAAAGGAAAGAGGAACATAATAGTAAATTAATTGTTTGAGCAGTGAGCTCTTCTTGTAGTTGAAATTGCATGTTTGGGCAGTGAGCTCTTCTTGCATACATTGTACTATAGCTCCTAATGGGGACTCTATGAACTAAATTTTGTAATAGAATCCTAATAGGGTCCATCCTCTAACAAGGAATATTTATTTTAGTACATCATCTTGTGGGCATCATTCCCACCGGGGTTTTTTCCTCTGATCAAGGGTTTCTCTAGAACTAACATATATGGTGTAATTGTCTATGTGCATCTTGTTATAGTTTTTGTTTACATTGGTTAAATGAATAAGATTTTTTAAGGATAATAAATTTTTTAATTATTGGATAACTGATTTACAACCCCCCCCCCCCCCCCCCCAGTTATCTTGGTGGACTATTGTTTCTAACAATTGGTATCAGAGCATCAAGTATTTGAAGATAAGTTTAATAGTTTTGGGAGATCATGCCTAGAGAAGATAGTCCTAAGTCAGATAGTGGAAATTTTGACATAGAAGATAGAAACTCTTAGTGAGTTATCCAAAGAATACATGAAGATCAAGGAAGGTATTGGGCTAGTTATGAAAAGAGAAAAAGAAGGTATGGAAATTTTTTCTTGTTAGATATGTAATGAGTTTGGTCATTATGCATCTACATGTCATAAGAGATTAAGGAAAACTAGAAAGAGTCCTCTTTCTAATGAAGATGAAGAATTTAAATCAAGTGTGGAAAGATTCTTGAATGATTTTGACAAAGATAATGAGCCTAAACAGAGTAAGGAGAAGGAAGTAGTAAAAGAGATAGCTTTGGTAACTATTGTTGATAAGGCTGACCATGAAAGTGTTGAAGATTTCATTAGAAATGATTTTTAGAATGGGAATCAGATTGGAGAACAGATATTTGATCCTAGAGTAGAAGAAAGAGTTGAGTTGAAGACCCCAGAATAGAATGGTATAGCAGAAAGAAGAAACAGATCAATAAAAAAAGTTGCTAGAGCTATGTTGGCTAAGAATGAAGTATCCAAGATGTTTTGGAGAGAATATATGAATATAAAAGTCTACACTTTGAATAGAGTATAGGTTAGAAAAGACACAAACAAGACCCCTTATGAACTGTGGTTTGGTCACTCACCTATAGTTAAGTATTTTAGAATTTTCGGTAGTAAGTGTTATATCAAAAGAGATGATGATATTGGTAATTTGATACTAGAAGTGATGAAGGTATGTTTCTTGGTTATTCATTCAAAAGAAAGGCTTATAGATGTTATAATTGGAGAACTAAGCCTATTATGGAAGGTGCAAATGTAAGAGTTGATGAGAAATTCAAGATACTAGAAAGAATAGTTAATTATGATTTGAAGATGATGTTGTTACTAGACCAAGGAATGATGAACTATTTCTTGAGACTAACAATGATTTGTAGAATGAAGGAGAGTTAAGGAAAGAACAAAGCTTGGAACCTTTAGTAGAGCCAAGAGTTGAGATAACAACTCCTACTTTGGGAAAGAATATGATAAAGAATCACCAATCCAAGAAAATAATTCGAAGCAAAGATAAAGGTGTGATGACAAGAAGTAGAGTCAATGAAGAACTATGTTTGATATCTCAAGTTGAACCTAAGAATGTAGATGAAGCATGTGAAGATGATCATTGAAAACAAGCTATGAAAGAAGAATTGGATTAGATAGTAAAGAATGAGACATGGAAATTGGTCCCCAGACCAGTAGATAAGAATGTGATAGGAACTAAATGGGTATTCAGGAAAAAGATGAATGAACAAGGAGAAGTTGTAAGGAACAAAGCAATATTGGTATGTAAAGGTTACTCACAGCAAGAAGGAATAGACTATGATGAGACCTATGCTCCTATGGCAAGAATTGAAGTGGTAAGATTATTCTTAGCATATGCAACATACAAGAAATTCAAAGTATATCAAATGGATGTCAAGTCAACATTTCTAAATGGAGAACTTGAAGAAGAGGTATACATTGAATAGCCTGAAGGTTGTCCTTTAAAAAATGACAAGGATATAGTATGTATATTAAAGAAAGCAATGTATGGCTTGAAGCAAGCACCTAGAACCTAGTATGCAAGGTTTGAAAAGCATTTCACAAAGCTTGGATATAGAAAAGGTATGGCAGATAGTAATCTCTATTGGAAAGAAATTGATGATGGACTAATGATTTTGGTAATATTTGTTGATGATATCATATTTGGAGGAAATGATGAGGAAAGTAAAAAGTTTGCAGAAGAAATGAAGAAAGAATTTGAAATGAGAATTATAGGAGAAATGAAATATTTTCTAGGATTGCATATTGTACAGAATAAAGAAGGAGTCTTTATTTCTCAAACTAAGTTGTTGAAGGATTTGTTGAAAAGGTTTAGTTTGGAAACATGTAAACCTATTGGAACACCTATGGTAACTAGACACACGTTATGTACAAAGGATGAGACACCTACTATTGAGTAGGAGAAGTACATATTGTTGGAAATATTATGATAGGCTAAGTTACTGAGAGGGGAGGGGTGAATTAGTGACCAATAAAACTTTATCCTTAATTAGTAATTAATCCTTCATGTATATTTTGATCTAATTGCATGCATGAGAAATTGAAAACATTAAAGCATACATAACACTTTCAACACAAAATTTTGGTCACCCAAAAACCTTCCAAATAGAAATAAAACTGGGGTGGGGATGATACCCACAAGATTTAGTACTACAATATAAAATTGACCTGTTAAGGCTAAAAATGATCACTTCTAATGATCTACCCTATTAAGAGCAATAAGGACTGTTAGGTCTAGCTTACAAAAGGATTTACAAACATACAATGAAGTATGCACTTGGTAAAGAGATTTACACAAGATTTTTAGGTCTACCTTGTTAAAGGATTTGACTAATCCACCTATTAGGATGAAGCAATAGCTAATCTCTGATCTGCAACTTGATTTGTTGAATGAGATTCTTCTAAGTGTACAAATTACCTTGCTATAATAGATAAATATTTGCTATTTCTTATAATTTTGTAGCCTTTTTAATTCACTCTTTTGTTCTTCTTTGATTATTACATTACTTATCTTTGATTATTTGGATGTGATACAATACATTACATATATACCAATCCAATTAAAAAATTACAAACTCAACCACAATACAAGTTTACTCAAATATTACAAAGTTAGCCAAAGTGTAGAAACTCAGGTTATGAATACTAACTCGGTGAGCTTCTGATACTCAGCATCCACTATCAATGCTTGGCATCATCATGCACTCAGTATTCATAGAAGATCAATCTATACTGATCACTTTTGAGTAGTCTTGAACTCGGTTTACACTAGTGTCTCAAGGAGTATAGTGAAACTTGGCATATAAACTGAATCACTTGATTCACACTTCATAGCTTGGTCAATGTTATCACTTTGAGCTCAATATAAACTGAGTCACTTGGTTAACACTGAGTAGCTCGATTAACACTAGACCTACATTAGATCAATTGCAAACTCGGTAAGCACTGCACAACTTGGTTTGCATTGGTAAACTTGGCATACACTGAGATACTTATTTTATGTTGTTGATCATCAACTTTGTAGCAACTGCTCAATGCAAACTAAAATCTATTCAAAGGACTCAGTAGTAACTGTAGAACTTGGTAGCAACTGAAGTGCTTGGTTAACACTATTAACTATACAATATGCTTGGAATGAACCTACAATATAAATAAGTGTATGTCACTAATAACAAACATGAATGGAATGTCAACAATCTCCCCCTTTGGCATTAGTGACAAAAACACTTATCAGTCAAAATTGAATTCAAGAATGTTCAAAAACATCCTTATCCATCAACTTATGTCTCCAACTTGGTAGAGTATACTATTTTTGAGATTTTTTAAAATTAGTTTTGTAAAAGATACAGTTATGTACATCCTAATGCTCCCCCATACATAATTTACAGTATACTATACATACAATCTAAATACATATTCTCCAATCTTTATACGATAATATTTTCTCTACAATAGGCAATTTTCTCTCAATTTTCTCCCCCTTTCTCCTTACATCTTCTCACATCTTCTCCCCATTTTTGACATTGATGGCAAAGATTTATGCTATATATTTATTTACATAGTAATGCCAAAATGTGACAATAAATTTGAATGTACCTTTAGGATAAGCACCAAAGTCTTGTCCCAATTCTCTTGCAAGACTTTGCATGTGTGCAATGCAACCTGCACTTCTTCTAACAATTTAATCATGTGCCCTACAATGGAGAGATTATTTTCATGGATGAGCATTTTTTAATGTGTAATGTGCTTCTATAGTGCATCCATGTTAGGGAGAATCATGTTATGAATATCTATCAATATAGATCTAATTCTTGCCTCTTCTCTAAGTAATTCTGCCTGTATATCTGTCAAAAATCTGATCTTATTGAAGTGGGTAGAGCTAGAACTTGGGTCAAGCTGCAATTGCTATGCACTTTCCTTCAGATCCTCATCAATTTTAAACAATTTATCTCTTATTTCTTTTGTGAAAAATGATATATCACATAGTTTTCCAAAAAATAAAGATACATTAATGCAAGAGGTCTCTAGAGAACCTAAAATAGTAGATAGTTCTACTTGATGAATGGAAATTTGTTGAGCAATAAGTTAAAAAAATTTATTCTCAAACTTTTTCTCAAGTTTCTGTAATAATTTTTTCTATCCATCCAAATCTTCATTATATTTTTGGATTGCCTCTGCCAACTGATACAAAATTGGTAAAGAAGTATTAACCTTTTATGCCTAGAGCCTCTACTAAAATGTTCTTAGCATCCTCAGTGATCTTAAATTCCTTGTTTCTTTCCTCTCTAACCCTTTGCTACTTAGATTTATTTTGAAGTAGTTCACCAAAAATTTCATCTGATCAGGATTTAGATTTGAGATGTCCCATTTAGGAAGTATAATCTCTTCATCAAGATCTATATCCTCTTCCTTTTCTTTTCCTTTACCCAAAAATTTTGTGCTTGGTTGAGGCTTGGTCTCTACTATCCTTGCATTTATTGCTTGCATAATAGGAATGGAAACAATTGTGGAAATGGTAGGAATTGTTGTGAAAATGGATACTACACTCATTTTTGAAATACTAATAGTAGGAATACCTCATGTAGACAAAACTGATGTAGAGGGAAGAGCTAGCAACCAGTTAGATGAAGTGCTTGGCACTACTATCAATGAAGTACTGAGTTGGACTGGTGTAGAGATTGATTGAGTTCTTGTGCTTTTAGTGCTGGTTTTAGTGCTTTTTGTGTTATGTGTTGTTGATGCATGTCTTAGTTTCATGTTTACTTGATGTATTTACATGCATGCAATTTACTTTCAGTTAAAACATTTATTGGTTAAAGTGTGATACTTTTGATTCACCACCCCCCACCCCCCCGCCCCCCCCCCACCCGCCCCTCTCTCATAAGTATTCTTTCCATATTTGAATATTCCAACAATTGGTATCAAAGTGTCAAGGTTCTCATAAGAAAAATCCTAATAGCTTGAAGGAAAACATCTAAAGATGGAAGTTTTCAAACTTGGAAAGATCATTGAAAACTAGGTGATAGATGTACAACTTGCTCTGCATAGCTTGGAGGAAGCTAGAGATAAATTGAGAAATTCCTTGAAAAGAAGGAAGGATTTAGCCATAGCTGAAAATGAGATAAACTACAAGGAGATTGATACCACAAATATATTTGCCAATGGAGATACTGAAGAGTTTGATGCAGCAATTGCAAAACTGATGGAGAAAAATAAAGTTCAAGTAGATGAGATAAGCTCTCTCAAGATGGAACATGAATCACAGGCCATAATGTTATGTGAAATCACTGAACAAAAGAAAAGAGCAGTTGAAGATAAAGTCGTGATGGAAAATGACAAAAAAAATCTTTCAAACAAACTTGAAGAAAAATGTACTAAATTAACAAGGATCTCAAACGTGCAGATGGATACACTTGCCCAAATGACGAACCTTCATCATGAACTCAATGTGAAAGACGTTGAGATCTCTACACTGAAGATGCAGAATGAACAATTGCAAAATGACTTAAGAAGAGAAAAGGAAATTTTAGAAAGCTTCAACAAACCCAATGAAGCCATCAAGTATTTTGAGCAATTACTAAAATCCCCAAGGTCCAGCAATGACACTTCAGGACTAGGATATTCTAGCACTAAAGAAGAAGAGACATCCAAGACATCAGAAGAGAGGAACATCAAAGGTAAAAATGTCAAACCTACATGTCATTTCTATGGAAAGAAAGGACATACATATAATCTATGTAGAAGCAAGAATGCCCATCAGCATGATAAGCCTAAGAGTGTAAACTATTGTCATAAGTGCAAGAAGCAAGGTCATCAAGCACATGAATGTAGAACTAAGACTATTAAGACATCAAGATTTGAGGGTCACTGCCATAATTGCAAAAAATATGGACATAGAGCTTTTGAATGTAAATCAAAGCCTATGTGGACATCAAATCAACCAGCAAAGACATCAAGTAATGAAAATCACTACTATTGGGATTACAACACCAAGTACAGTTGTCACTATTGTCAAGAATCTAGACATATACCCCAGAATTGCATAAGAACACATTTTAGGGGGAACTATAAAAGATGGTTGAGTCAAACCACATGTTTCAGTTGCTTGAAAACTGGTCATGTCAGTAGGAATTGCCCAACAAGGTCAAAGGCACCAAGTTCTGAGTTCAACAATGGAAAGACAAAGATAGATGTTGAACACATCAGAAGTGAGATGAATAAGACATGGAAGAAGAAAGATGAGTGCAGCACATCAAGTGCAGAGATCACTTCACCTAATGGGTCGAGTGATCACACTTCATCTAATTAAGCAAGAATGGGTGTGTGGGATTGATAAACTAAGTTACATCATACATCAGTCCTAAGACATAGAAGAACTGCAAAGAAGAAATCAACATAAGCAAAGATGCTAAGTCAAAATTGAGAGTTTTACAAAATCTGTTGAAGTTGTCTTCAGGTGCCAAGTTGCTAATAGTGACCGAGTTGATAGATGATGCCAAGCTATGAAATATCAATGGGAGCCAAGCAAAGTGAAAC
Organism: Cupressus sempervirens; assembly: GCA_028749045.1. Lineage (NCBI taxonomy): Eukaryota > Viridiplantae > Streptophyta > Pinopsida > Cupressales > Cupressaceae > Cupressus > Cupressus sempervirens. The sequence goes on from CM053787.1 coordinate 968,339,016, forward strand.
ACAATGGGTGCTGAGTCATGTTGAAATCCTTCAGGTGCTGAGTAGACAGTTGTTAGCACACTAAGCATTAATTGCTCTATTTTGAAGGGTACATAGTTTGATTTTTGATTACTTCTCACCATTCAAATGTGAAGCAAAGACAAGAAGAGCACAGAAGATCAAGGTCAGCTCAGAATCCATTTGCAAAATATTTCCACAGTGATTCAACACGAGTCTCATCGACTTAAGGTATTTTACTTGTGTGTTGAGCTACGTAGTGTTTATAACCTTGTTTAAACTATAAACCCTAGTTTGGAAAATAATGGCATCTAGGTCTGGAACCACTAAGGGCAAGGAGATTCGTGAAATATAGTTGGTTAGTAATGAAGTTAAGCAACCAGAATACAAGCCCATTCTAGAAGTTGCATACAAGAATGATCCTGCAAGTGCATTATCATTTATTTCTGATAAAGTTGTCATGGTCCAAGATGTTCGTAGATGCTATAACTGCAAAATTGGAGCCATAGGAGATTTAGAAATTTACAATGCATATGACAAGCTATGTGAGAACAAAATACTGAAAGATGAGTTCTCAATAGTTGAGAGAAAAGGATTGACCAAAACCCTAGAGTTTTTGATTGTTTTCAAAGTTGAATGGGTACGCATAGTTTTGAGCAAAATACATGATGGAGCCTTTCGATTAGAAATAGGGCCAGTGAAATTTACCAAGAAAACTTTTCATAGGGTTACTGTTATTCCAACCCTAGATTGGCCAAAGACCCTGTATAGTGACAAAAAGGAAGTAAAAAAGAAAAACACGAGTGCAAAATGGAACAATAGGGGAGTGACTATTGATACAATCACAGAACCCCTACTAGATTTTGTTGTGAGAATCATTTCACATAAATTCTATCAGTCAAGTAGGTTAAACAATGTTCCTTGTATAGCATTTGATGTTGCATACAAATTTATTAAAAAGGATCATACCTATGATCTAGCAAAGCTCATGTTTCAACAGATTAATGAGAATTTGGGAGCTATAAGGAAGAGCAAGGGAGCTCAGTGCAAATTTGGATCAGTTTTAGTGTGCATGTTTTTCTATCTGATGAAAGAATTCCTTTCTATGGGTAGGAAAAACAATTGTTGAACAAATCAATGGATATATTGAACAAATGGGTGATAATTTTGATGCCCAAATGACTAGTTACTTTGAGGACTTCAAATAGTCCATGAAACAAAGAATGAGGATTCCAGTCTCATTGACTGAGAAATATGAAAAAGGCATTTTCTTTCTTGTAGATATTGATTATACCTATATACAAGAAGGCATACCTAGAGTGAGATGGCTTAGGCCACTAGGTTATGAACTCGATATTGATCAAGCCTCTGCAGCAATAACAACCCTCCTTGCAGAAGAAGTTAATAAGAATGCAAAAGCCTTTGGAACTTATGATGTTGTAAAATCAAGGGTGATAAAAAATTTGAAGACTACCTCAGTAGTAAGAAAGAAAAATTGGTAAGGCAAATGAAGAGAAAATTTGGTGTTGAAGGAGAAGGAACAGCAGAAGAGGAAGGAGAAGACATTGAAGATGAGGGAGATGAACCTCAAGGTCTAACTCAAGGGTTAGGAGAAGATAAAGAGGAAAGTGTTGAGGAAGAAGAAGTTGAGGAAGCACAAGTTAGAACTGAGGTTACAAAAAGAAAGGCCACAACTCCTCCTACTCCTTAACCCAAGGGAAAGAAAGTAGCTGCTCCTGCACCAAAGAGACCTACTACAAGGGCTGTAGCACAAAAATCCCAAGAGGAGGCAAAAGAGAAGATGAAAACTTCAAAGAAGACTGCTGCCAAGCCAAAGAAGAAAAGAAAATTTGTTGCCCAGCCTCAAATAGATGAAGAGAAGACTGAGTCAGAGGACAACAGCAAATTTCAAGTGGTAAGGCACAAACCTCAGACTACTATTGATAAATTATGTAGGAAGATTAAGAATGATGATTTGAAAGGTTTAAAGAACCTATTTTTTCTAAGCTCACCAAGGAGGAACAAAATAAATTAGAGGAATCAATGTATGCTATGATGGCTGAGTATAAGCACACACCTCTAGAGTTAGATGAATCAATACCTAAAGAATTGTACAAAATTGTAGAGGATAAATGGCATTTTTGTTTGCAAATGGAAAGGGAGATAAGGGAATCAACATTAGCTAGATTGTTGCCTAATTTGACTAAGGATCAAATAATGAATGCAGTCAAGAGGCATAACAATAGATTCACTCCCAAACATAGAGCTTTCAGCATTTTGCAGAACAAAATTGAGGATGTAGTTACAAAATCCACAAGATTGTGGAAGATAGTTTACAAGAAAATAGAAGATCTATACAATGAAGAATATAAGGTAGAAGAAAGAGCTAAGAAAAAGGAGATGAAGGTATCAGGAATCAAGGAAAAAAAAAAGGAACAAATGGAGAAGAAGGTTGAAGAAGAAAAGGCACATACAGAGGAGAAAGAGGAAGAGAAAGATACAATTGAGCAACAAGATCAAAGTGTGCAAGACACACAGCTATCACCTCCTAGTCCTCCTCATGCCATCATCACACCTGCAGAGATTGTCAAAATCAAGGATGTTATAGACACTTATGGTCCAAACATCAATCCATTAACTGTAGAGGATTTAGCAAAAATCCTTGACCAATCAACACTAGTAGCAAAATTATGTTCAAATCCTGTATTGGTCAGTGTTGATGAATTGCAGAATCCAGTAGTTAAAACAAAGGCAGTGAAGGTGAAAACACAAGAACCACCTTCGACCATACAACCTACTGGTATTCTATTCCTTCCTCCACCACCTCCACCAAGTGTAGTCACTGATACACTTTAGATGCCGAGTACAGTAGCAGGGGAAGTCAAAGAAACATCTAAACAGCCAGCAAGCTCAACCCCACCTATTGATCACCAAAAAGATAAACAAGCTGAATAAAAAGATGAGACAAGTAAGAAGGAGGAGTCTGCAATACAAACATTGGTTGAATTACCCAAATCTGGTACTCCAACACAGACTCTTTAGCAGTTGAGCACTGATAGGTCACCATTACAAATCAAGACACCAGGCTTGAGCTCATCAAAGGAAGTCAGGAAACTTCACTATGGAGTTCCTGAGCTTGATGAAGAAATAAAAATTCCATACTATGAATCCAGCACTCTCACTAAAGAAAAGATCAATGAAATTCAAAGTGCATTGGATAGAAGAAGGAGACAAGAAGCACTAAGAAGAGAACACAAGCACAAACATACCTTGAATGAAATCAAAGACATATTCACAGAAGCTTTCTTCTTACAATCTCTAGATGAGTCAAGGCCAATAATAGAGCAACTATCTAATATAGTTGACTAGGTGACTAGTGAAGACCAGGAAACAAATGCTAAATTAATGGAATGGTCAGAAAGAAAATTCCAAGGCAAAGTAAATAAGAAAATATCTGATGATATAGCACTATCACAAGTGGAGTTGACTAAGAAAATTGAAAAAATCAAAATTGTACTTGGAAACATATTTTCCCTGTACAACAAGTTGTGTGATTTTTCCACATTCACACAGGACACTAGCCAGAAAATGCTGAGCTTGGAGAGAAATCTAAAGATTTCTAGCATGCAACTCCCTACAAATCCAACTCAGAGTGAGAAGCATTTTGCCCAATCGCTTCACACGCAAAGAGAGTTAGTTGTCTTAGTAGAAGAAGAGGCAACCACCAAAGCCAAATTGATGCAAATTCAATCCTCTATTACTCCTCATTTGAAAATACTTCACAAGGAGTAGATGAATGCAGAGACAGTCCTCAAGAAAGACCCCAATATTTCTACATCTGATGGACTTGAACACCTAGTAGCAGAGATTTCCATACAGTATAAGTCATTGGATGTTGCACTAGCAAATTGGGATGTAGCTCTAAAGGTACTCCTTGAAGTAAACAGCACATTTTTGGCCAAGTATGGCATTTCCCTATAGAACCCTTGACATAAGTGTCAAAAAGGGGGAGAATAAGTATGGGGGAGTTAAGTAGAGATTAAGTTAATTAGAAGTAGAGATTAAATATGGGGGAGAATTTTGAAGAGAATTTTTGATATAATATATTGGTCAGAATGTAGAAACAGGACAGAAGTCACTGAGTGTACAAGGCATAATCAACTCGTAGGGAGTCAAATGGTATATTGTTATTTGTTCCTAAAACTTTTGAAGCAAATAAGAGGATGCATGAAATAATGTCAAAGATCACAGGATCTTAGTTAAGTGTTTTTGCCACTCATGTCAAAGGGGAGATTTTTGGTTTAAAGAATAATTTTGATAGCTGAGTGTCAATACACTTAACCATTTTTCACTATACATGCTGAGAAAAGAGTAGGAGCTGAGTGATATCAAGTGCCAAGTAATATCAAGTGTCGAGTAATATCAAGTGTCGAGTGATATTAAGTGCTAAGTGATATCAAGTGTCTAGTAATATTTAGTGCCGAGTAATATAAGGTGTCGAGTGATATAGTTTTGTTTAGGTGCCGAGCTATCCAAGAAACAGCATGTGTCGAGGATCAGTAATGCTTCATGATCTGAGTAACTTAGAATATCAGCATAAGAGTTTTTAATTGCACAAACTATGGTGTAAACCATTTTTGTAGCTCACAAAAGGTAAATCTCGAAAGATGTAGAGATAAGAATGAATCTTTTACATTTTCTATGTAATCTACATGCAGCAAATTAGAAAATTGGAAAGGCATGCAACCAATCAGCAAAAGGAAAGTATTGAGCAGGAAATTGAGATTCAATGTGGATCATAGATCCATATCTAACCCTAGGTCTTCGAAGTCTTTTTAAAGAAGACGAACGTCTCACTGTAAAAATGATGAGAGAAGAAGAATAGTGTTAAGGGGAAAACATAGTGGAATTCAGTGAAAGGAGACATAGAGAGTAAGAGCAGTAATTCAATATTCAATTGATCAAAACAAAGCAAAGTAGACAAATAGAAATCAGATCTCAAAGGATCAAAATTAGAGAAAGAGCCAGAACAAGTGCCTGCATTCAACAATCAAGGATTGCAAACTATCAAGTTTATAATACCTAATACTCTCTTACCATTGTATTAGAAAGGAAATTCTATGTAGATAGGTTGGCTTAATTGTTATTTGTAGATCCTTATCAAAAGGTGATTAAATCCTTTAATAGGGCGACACTTCATGTTAAGTGTTTGTAAATTCTTTAACCAAGTCAATATTGACACAATGTAAAGCCTTTAACAGGGTAGGCCTTTAATAGGGCAGACCATCAGAAGTGGTTGAACAATATTACTGCAGTGATTTTTGTGGGTATCATCCCCAACCTAGTTTTACCTTCTTATTTCTGGAGGGTTTCTGGGTTACCAAATTCCAGTGTTATGTGTTGTTGATGCATGTCTTAGTTTCTTGTTTACTTGATGTATTTACATGCATGCAATTTACTTTTAGTTAAAAGTTTTATTGGTTAAAGTGTGATACTTATGATTCAACCCCCCCCCCCCCCCATAAGTATTCTTTCCATATTTGAATATTCCAATAGGCACGAGTTTCCTTAAGGTTTCTCATATATATCTTTTGCAGCTTGCATTGCATGCTCCCATCTTATTTTAATTTTGTCCATAAATGCATTAAGAATCTGCTAAGTAAGTTGGTCAAGTGAGTATTTACACTTACCCATCTAGAATATTAATATATTTTCTATCTACTTCTTTTCATCATTAGTCCTGGTCTCAAATTTTAGTGCCTTGAAGTTTGTAATTCTAGAACCTAATTCCAACTCTTTCATTCTTTCCTCAAATGTGGGTGGAGACCTCTTAAAGATTATGTCTCCCCCTTCTTTATCTATTTTCTTCCTTGATGATCTCCTTGTGAACACAACAGTAGATGTTTTGGTAGGCTTGGTAATATTTACCTTACCCTTCTTCTTTGGTGGCTTCTCTTCTTATTATTTCTCTTCATTCTCTACATCTTCATCCTCTCCTTTTCCTTTAGTTAACAAAAGAGTAGAACTATTTTTTAGTTTGACAATCCTTTTCATGCCCTTGTTAATTGCCTGAGGAAATTTAATTTGTAGTTCAATTCTAGACTTTACCTCATCACAGGTTCCAAAGTAAGTAGCCTTGGGATCAACTAGCTCGTTTATTAATTCCTCAATTATGTCCTTAGTTTCATCAATGTCCACCTCATATCCTAGAGGTTTTATCCATGCAATTCTTGGCCTAACTACCTAAATATACACCTTGTCACTATCTACCATGAAACAAACATCATCTTTATAATCCTCAACTAATTTCCTTGGAATCTAAAATCTATTATTAATTTTCTCCTTACATACATCAAAATAGTTGTCCATGATACTTGCATAGTTTTCTCCCATTCCAACAATATACTCATTAATCTGATAAAGGACTAGCACATCTTTTCTCCAAACAACAATACCTTTTTATGGGAAGAATTTCTAAACATAGAAAAATAAACATGTCAAGAGTGAATTGAACTTATATGGATTGTTTTTGGAATTCTTGATGCTCTCCATGTTTTTGTTGAACTGGTTCAACAGTAACTCAGTAAGGTAAAGAGATAGGTTATTCTTGACTACCTTAAATGCCAAATCAACTGCTTCGCAAGATACACTATTCAACCTACTCAAACTATAGATTTTGTGGGCAATGACATGAATACAAAACTTCAATTCCATTTCAATGACATTACTTATCTTCATTCCCCTTCCATCCCACTCGATGAGGGTTTTATTCTCCAGTTCAACCTGACCTAGGGTTTTAGTTGTTTTAGAGTTTGCCAACATTGGAAGACTAGTGATCCTGTGGATCATCTTCTTATTTATCAAAATTGGTTGCTCCAACCATAGATGACCATTGTGCACCTAACTAAGGATAAATCTTACCCAATTTACTTAGAAATCTTATGGCATGTGAGGAATGTGGGTTAAACCTTTTGCCTCAAGATGTTGATGTTTGGGGTTCAACACACCATCAACACATAACTCCTTCAAACATTCATCCATCTCTAGTGTACCAATCTCTTGAATAGCACATTTGAAATGTGAATGGATATCATTAACTAACAGTACTTTGGGAGGGATTTGTGACTATGCTCCATTCGGATCTAAGGTTTTAGCAACTACAGGAATCAACTTGAAATTTGGTGCCTTCCATTCCACACCACAAACCAACATGTCTAAACCTCTTTTCACTTTGCTACTAGTGGATGCCATCGTCGCTTGGTAGGGTTGAGAGAATAAGAAAAATTTTGGTAACAATTTGCCCAAATTTCTTGAATGCTCTTGAAGATTGCTTCACACAAATAGCTCTCAAAATTTCACAGTGAGAAATGACTTTGATTTCATCCTTTTTATCATTTTTTTCCATAAATTCCTAGTACATTTGTTTTCTCAAGTGACAAACTATCATCCACTTCACTTGCATTGAATACTCGATAGAGTCTTCTATGACTTGGTAACCATACAAAACTTAGTTATTGTAGACCTTGCTCAGTAGAGTTTGTAAGCTGACCTTGCTTGGTAAGGATAGTAACTCAATAATTATTGGTACTTCATACTCAATGATCTCATTTCATCTTGAATGCTGAATTGGATCTTTCATCCTATCAACTGAAACTGATATTAGATGTCTTATTTAGTATCTAGTTCTAGTTCTCCTTTGAGAAATCAAGTGGAAATGGTGAAGCCACCCAATTCTTCAGTGACTTGATCATCACTTCTCAGACTTGCATTCTTAGTAGACTTTGGAACCCATTGTTGTCTCATCTGCTTTTTGATGTTATCAACTTTTGCCTTCTTTTCATCTTGAATTCTTTTAGTATTCATACAATTCTTGGCAAGATGACCAAGTTCTGTACAAATGAAACATCTTTTGGTAGTATCTCTTTTCCTCAAGTGATGTTTTTCACAATTCATTCCAATGTGTCCAAATTCTCCACAGTAATGACATCTACACCAGGTGTTATAGGTGTTATAGTCCCAAAAAACTATAGCTTTTAGAATCTATTTCGTTAGATTCAATATCTTAGTTTTGCATTCTGATGACTTGTGTGCATGCTTCTTACATTTGTGACATTCGCTTTCAAATCTTGGTTTTTCTTTGCATTTATTAGCTCTATGACCATGTTGATTACAATTGTAGCATTTTCCATTGAAATTTTCTTTCTCATTGCTCCAATATTTGCTTGATGTATGACCTATCTTACCATAGTGATTACAAGTAGGTTTATTCTTTTGAGCTCCTTGCTTGGATGATTCACCTTCTTTTGTATATCCAATTCTTGCTTTTCCCTTTTGTCTATAATGACTTTTCTCATTTAAATAATTCATGTCTGCTTGGGATTTCATCATCCTTTCATTGGTTTTCCTTTCAGTGATTAGATCATTCTACAATCTTTCATTCTCTGATCTTAGATTCATGATTTCTTCATTTGCATTGGTGATTTGATCAATGAAGTCTGCTTGCTAAAGGGATAGGTGTTGAATTTCATTGTTCTTTCCTTCTATCTCTTCTTTTATCTTGTTTTTCTCTTTCGTGAATTCACACAATCTTACTGATTGAGTTTCTTTCTCTCTTCTTAGTTTTCTTACTTCTTCTTGAAGAGTACTATTATTTTCCAGTACTTCTTTGACTGCTTCATCTGAATTGCTTGAATGGATGTCTTCAATTCTTTCTTCAATGTAGATTGGATCATTCATCTAGATTGCAAGATCTTTTCTTCTTTTCAAGGACTAAGAGAGTTACTCTTTTACTTTCTTGAGTTTTCCAATAGCCAATTCCAAATCTAGCTTCTCATTATCAATAGCCTTATCAAGTCTAAATACCTCCATTGCCTTTGATCTTTGCTCAAGATGTTAAACTTTTCTCTATGAACCAACAAATGTCTGATACCAATTGTTGGAAATATTATGATAGGCTAAGTTACTAAAAGGGGAGGGCTAAATCAGTAACCAATAAAAATTTATCCTTAATTAGTAATTAATCCTTCATATATATTCTAATATAATTGTATGCATGAGAAAGTGAAAACATTAAAGCATACCTAACAATTTTGACACATAATTTTGGTGACCCAAAAACCTTCCGAATAGAAGCGAAACTAGGGTAGGGATGACACCCACAAGCTCTAGTACTATAGTATAAAGTTGGCTTGTTAAGGCTTACAATGATCACTTTTGATGATCTACCATGTTAGGAGCAATAAGGACTACTAGGTCCACCTTGCAAAAGGATTTACAAACATACAATGAAGTATGCACTTAGTAAAGAGATTTACAAAAGACTATTAGGTCTACCCTGTTAAAGGATTTGACTGATCCATCTATTAGGATGAAGCAATAGTTGATCTCTGATTTGTAACTTGGTTTGTTGAATGAGATTCTTCTAAGTGTACAAATCACCTTGCTGTGATAGATAAAAAAAATTTGCTCCTTATATTGTTGTAGCCTTTTTAATTCACTCTTTTTCTCTTCTCTAATTATTACATTACTTCTCTTTGATTATTTGGATGTGATACAACACATTACATATATACCAATCCAATTAAAAAATTACAAAGTTAGCCACAAGACACAAATATTACAAATTTAGCTGAAGTGTAGAAACCCAGGTTTGAAGACTGACTCAATGAGGTTCTAATACTCGGCATCCACTATCAATGCTCGACATCATCATGCACTTAGTAGACATAGAAGATCGATCCATACTAATCACTTCCAAGTAGTCTTGAATGCAGTCTACACTGGTGACATAGTGAATACTATGAAACTTGGCATATAAACTAAATCACTTGATTCACACTTCATAGCTCAGTCAATACTATCACTTTGAGCTCAGTATAAATTGAGTCACTTGGTTAACACTGAGTAGCTCAATGAACACTAGACTCACATTACATCAACTATGAACTTGGTAAGCACTACACAATTTGGTTTGCACTAGTAAACTCGACATACACTGAGATGCTCAATTTACACTACTAATCATCAACTTTATAGTAACTATTCAGCGCAAACTAAAATCTATCTAAAGGACTCGGTAGCAATTATAAAACTTGGTAGCAACTAAAGTACTTGGTTAACACTATTAACTATACAATATGCTTGATATGAACTTACAATCTCAATAAGTGTATGTCACTAATAACAAATATGACTAGAATGTCAACATAGATCTATGATCAGAGGTTTCCAATATCTAAATCACATAAGGTTGGATATAGAAAATGTAGTTTGAATTATTGCAAGATTCCATGATGATCCCAGAGAAGTACATTATGTAGCAGTCACAAGGATATTTAGATACCTGAAAGGAACACCAGAGTTCAGATTGTGGTATGATAAGTCTAATGATTTTACTTTAAGTGTTTATACTGATGCTGATTGGGCAAGCAATATGGATGATAGGAAGAGCACCAATGGTGCAGCCTTCTTTCTTGGAGGAATATTGGTTTCTTGGTTGAGCAAGAAGCAAGATTGTACCTCACAAAGTATAGTAAAAGTAGAATATGTTGTAGCAGCAAAAAATTGTAATCAAGTTGTCTGGATGAAGATTCTAAAAGATATAAGGATATAAATTAGTGAACCTACTATCATACATTGTGACAATACAAGCATAGTAAATATGTCTAAGAATCTAGTGTTGCATTCTAAGACCAAGCACATTTCTATCAAGTATCACATTTGAGAGAGAAGGTTGTTGAAAAGGAAATTAGATTGGAATATGTGAACACTAAAGAGAATATTGATGATATATTCACTAAGCCTCTTCCCAAAGAGACTTTTGAGTATTTGGGAGGTATACTAGGGATTATGCCCCTTCCTACATCAAAGTAGAAGATGCAAGAGTACATTTGTCCAGTGTAACAGAGCTCTATTGTTTGTCTAGACTGAATGTTGATGCTTCCTATATGGGGGAGCATCTATGATGGAAAATGTCATCTAGGACTCTTGTTGGATGTTGTTTTGAATAGTTTCTTTGGACACTTGAGCTAGTTGGTGCAAAGTTTGATGGTTGTTGAAACCTTTGACATTGGTGTCAATGGGGGAGAAGTTCGGCATTAAAAACATTATGAGGGAAAACATCATGGAAGAGAACTAAAAACATCATGAGGAAGAAGCAAGAATAAGTGCAGCATGTTCAGAAGAAGAAAATTTTTTGGAAGAATGATTGATGAAGAGGATTTGAAAAGAAATGTTAATAGTCTTATGTTGGTATTCTTGGAGCTAGATGTTTTTCATCTATGTTGTCATCAATGCCAAAGGGGGAGATTGTTAGAAGCATGAATTCTAATGATATTCCTATAGGGAAGTATTTTCGATAAGTTACTATGAAGATATGTTACATTCATGATTGTGTTTGTCATTGATGTCAACATAGCAATTTTATGTGGTATCTAACAAAAAATAGTGGAAATATCAAGTTGGTATAGATAGCTAGTTTAGTATTCTTACTATCAAAGGTTATGGAAGATACTTCTGAGCATCTAGTATATGTAGTTAATGTAAAGTGAAGAAATGTTAAGTGTGGAAGAAGTTATGTAAGTTTTGGTGATGTTTGTTTTGAGATAGAGTTTACAAAGACATGTTTTGATAAACTTGTTATATCTCTTAGTAGAATTATTATTTTAAGAATCAAGGTTGAGGATGTGAAGAATACATGTTGGTAATGATGTAGCTAAGTTTTCTTGTCATAATATTATGTGTACAAAAAGTTATTCAAGTTGCAAGGCGAAAGATTAATGTTATCACTAAGTGTAACATGTTCTTAATATGGTCCTATAATAATTAAATGAGAAGGTGTAACAGTTGACTCAAGGAATTTTTTTATGGATTTGGTATAAAGAAGGCAATTTTTCTTTATTATGGTATGTAGATATGGCATAGAGAAGTGACTGAAAGCAATAGAGAGAGCGGAATGCAAAGTTGAGTAGAGTAGAGCTGAAATGAAGGAAACTTCATTGTCGAGATTTTATTGTGTGATCTAAGGTTTGATAATTGGATCTAAGGTTTGTGACCTAGTCTAAAAGGTCTAATAGTGATTGGTTTGGGTGATAAAGTAAAAGAAAGAGGAACATAATAGTAAATTACTTGTTTGAGCAGTGAGCTCTTCTTGTAGTTGAAGTTGCATATTTGGGTAGTGGGCTCTTCTTGCATAAATTGTACTACAACTCCTAATAGGGTTGGAATCTCCTAACAACAATTCAAATTCTCCTAATAGGGACTCTATGTACTAAATTTTATAATAGACTCCTAATAGGGTTCATCTTCTAACAAGGAATATTTATATTAGTACAGCATCTTGTGGGCATCATTCCCTCTGGGGTTTTCCCTCTGATCAAGGGTTTCCCTAGTTAACATATCTGGTGTAATTTTCTATGTGAATCTTGTTATGGTTTCAATTTACATTGGTTGAATGGATAAGATTTTTTAAGGATAACAAGTGTTTTAATTGTTGGATAACTAATTCACCACAACCCCCCCCCCTTCACAGTTATCTTGGTGGACTATTGTATCTAATATTTTATGCATAACATAACTTGAAAAATTAAATATTGTAATAAATAGATCTAACTATCAATCACATCCATAAAATGTAAATACTTGACACAAAAGATCTGGTTACCTAGAAACCCTCCAAGGTGAAAGTAAAATTGGGGTGGGGATGACACCCAAAAATCTTCACTACTACGGTAAAAAAGTTAACCTGTTAGGGTTACAAGTTTGATCACTTCTAATGATCTACCCTATGAGGGGTTTTCCTTACTAAATGTGTTGAAGACTATTAGGTATTACCTTGTTAAAGGATTTTACTCTTACAATAAAGTAAGGACTATGTTAGGAGATTTACAAAGGTCTGTTAAAACCACTCTTTTAAGAGATTTACCCTAATTCAATCTTTTAGAATTGTCTTAGTACCTAATCCAAAAGTTAACACCTTCCTTTGCACACTTCACAATCTCTTCTATGGTAGCACATTCCACTTATCTACTTATACAAAATAAGGTTTGGATCTACCTATTTAAAGACTTATGTGGAGTCTTCTAGACACTTCCCTTTTTTCCTCTTCATCTAATTAGTTTTTCTTTCCTCATAAGATCGGTGATCCATGTCAAAACATGTATAAACCTCTGTAAAAAAACTCTATGATCATCAAATTTCATGTTCATGTCATCTTGAAATGGTTTACCTCAAATATTGTACTATTCCAGATGTTTATGTTCTCTCTATGTTACTCGGCACCTACTATCTTTGATGCTCGGTCAAAACTATTCTTCATTCTATTGCTCAGCCTTAACCGTACTTGACACCTTCTGTATAAACTGGGATCAATTTTCTCTATCTTCTCAACATTCACTAGGCTTGACTTGTACTAAAAATACCTGGTGACTAAAGACTTGCTCAGCTCCTATAGAGCTCGGCATATACATGATTATTTACAAGTCTTTACATGACTTAGCCAATGTAGAGTAGCTCGATCACAATGATGATTGACTAACTCTACCTTATATATGACTAAGTGTTTGATGCTAATAGACAACAAGACTTAGAGATATCAACAGTAAGATCAGTTAAGAGCCAACCCTATTAAAAGTTATAAGAACACTAGTTATGTGTGACCTTGTTAGGGTATTTTCACCAAAGAGCATCTAGACCTTTTGTCACCCTTCAATGAGTGGCCTCTCTAAAGGGCTTCCAAATAGTTAATTTAATGTCCCCTTACACAAGGATTTTCAAATAAAAGACAATTGAGTCCACTCAATTAATATATTTTCTATTATAATGGTTAGGGAGTAATAGTTCGATGATCTGATCAATATGAAACTCACTTTACTTGTTCATATCTCCATTCTACTCATAACATTCCTTATCAACTAGCCATCATATCAACAATTTAATCCACCTTAACTTTTCACTTCAGATCTTCTCAGTATGATCAATCCGCTTAGCAACTTTATCACCACCTTATCATCAACTCGACTAGCAAAATTTGTCTTCTTATCTCTTCCTTATATAGATAGAGTTTTGCCTCTTCAATTTATTTGTCATATTTTGCTACTTAATCACAATCATAGATCAATCTTTCCATCTTGGATACATTAAATCTAGATTCTTAAGAAAATATTTTAACCTTAAACTTTGTGCTTAATTTTTTATCACTAAACATGCTTCAAATCTTCATCATTAGATCTTTCCTTATTTATTCTAGTCATTGATCATGTTAACTATCTTTATCCTTATCTCAAAACATTCTAGAATAGTCCATATCTTCACTTTTGTCATCATTTACTTGATCTTTCACAAAGTGCTCTATATTTTACTAAATTCTTTTCTTCCTTTATTGGCCATCTCCATAACTAGATTAATACTATGCTCATTTAACATTAAGAATACTTTGACTAGCTCCACCTTTCATCCTCTTCATTTACCAGCCACTATCTCTGGCTCAATGTAACTTCCTTATTCTTTATCCTTCACTTTCCAACATCATTCCTTCTTTTGTCAACCAAACCAACTTTCTTATACGTTATCTCAACACTTCATGAAATCGTGTAAAATAATCAAACCAACATTATACTATCATAGACCGATTCATAAGTTTCCCAATTAAGTTCACATACTTATCATTGTAGACACCTAAATCTTATTATATTATTTAAGTAATCCTATTTAGTCATCTCCTAAGGCATCATTAATTAAGTATTTAATATTTAATTAATTTATGTTATCCCCTAGTTAATTGATCAAAATTAATTGACTATTGTCCAATTGATAAATCAAATGACACCCTATAGTTTGATTATTAATTAAATCCCTATTCTCCTATTAAATATAATAATTACATAATTTTTATTTAGTTTAATCTCAAAATTTCCTTGTGACTAAATTATTCTTTTTAATCAAATTCCTTAACCCTTAACCCAATCTTAACTCCTTAGTTCTAACTCAACCCAACCCATTCACTTACGTTAATCTTATTTAATTAACTAATTAAACCTATTTAATTAACCAACTCACTTGCATTTCTCTAAAAATCCCAATTGCCTCCTAATCACCCCCTAATCATTTGTACAACTTTAAGTATGGATTAGAAACTCTAACCCAAACCAAAGTCTACCCTCATGTCCCATCAGTCACATCCCCAACCAAATGCATTAAATTCCCACTTGCACATCTTTTGAGCTCCCAACTAAATGCATTAAATGAACTTAACACACCTCTTACACACCCCACCCCTCATAAATTCCTTTATCCCCTCACATTCTTCATAATGGTCACATTCTCTCCAAACTTCCCATCCTCTTACACCTACTCCTATTTTGACAATTGTCACTCAACCATTGATTACAAGGAATCATAATCCATGTGCTTCCCCCACTTTGCATCCTAGCCCTCCCTCACCAAATCCTTCATTTTGCATCTTGACTATCCATTTCCACCTCCCTTGGCCTATAAATAGAACCCTTCACTCCTTCATTTTCATCCACCTTTTATGTAAAGTCATAATGCCAGTCTTGAGAGCCTAAAAAGCTACCAAGCTACCATTATAATGCTAAAATTGTTGCATCCTTGAATCCAAATCTTTGAAGAACTTGAGAATTTGAGCACACATCCATTCCTCTTGCACAAATCTAAAGATCAAGAAGGCTTCTTGAAGTGTTTATCATCTTGGTCTACATCTTCTTTTTATTTTCTTCTTTTAGTCTAATCATATATGCTTTTTTTAGTTTATGAATGTTTATCTTGATGTACATTCTTTGCATAATAATTTCATAGCATACATTTTTGTACGCCCTATGGGACCCACTTCACAGGTCATATTATGAATTTTCTAATGTGTTTTTCAAAAAAAAAATTGTGATTTTGTAAGCTTGCAAGTTGAAGACACACTTTAAGGCCATCATTAATCAAAATAAAATAATGGTGATTTGGACCTCACCATCGTAATGATAAAAAATTGCCCAAATCATTGGCACACAAATCAAGGTCACAAGCTAAATCGCTAGTAGGAAAATCAAGGTCGCTGGCTAATCTATGAGTTTTTTGTAGTCTTGTTGTAGATTTTTTTGTTTTTTAAAATCTTGTTGCAAATTTATTTTTATGTCATAACCTACACTATCTTGTTGCATATTTGAATTTTATTTTTTAAATCTTGTTGTAAAATTATTTTTATATCATAATCTACACAATCTTGTTGAGAATTTAATTAATTTGTCACATTCCAATATTCACACTCACATCCACAAGGTGCCCCATCCACCTCACTTTTTCTTTATTTACATGTAGAGCACTCTTATATATAAAGAATTTGAAACCCTCCAAACAACCAATGTGTGACTAATTTTGTTTTACAAATGTTGCTAACATACTATTTTAATTTTAACATCATCATGAACATCAAAGTGAGTGATTATTCTTTTTCATGATAGTCATTCTCCCATAAATTTTAATCTCCCATTATGTTGTTTCACCCTTTACCATTTACATTTTCAATTTAACAGTCAGACTATCAAAGACCACAACTTGGTCATCTGACTCCAAATCAAATGTAATTTTTTTTATTTGGGGTAGGAGTTTCTAAAATTTTGATTGTTGGTATTAATTTGGAGTTTTGGTGTATATATATGTAATCATAAATGGTAGGTTTTCATGATTGTACATGTTTAACCTTGTCTTTTGCCACTTTCAAAGCCTCATTTCAGCACATATGGTAACATTTTGAGGTGTAACTTGGTTCAATTCTTTTTAAGTGTATATTTCTTCATTTGCATTCAAAATATCTAATTTTTTTTAATTATTTGGATTGTATATATCACTTTCAGAAATAGGTCCTTTTGAGCTCATGTAAAGAAAACAATCTTGCATTCCATGTTGGTTTTGTTTCATTTTTTATGTTTCCTTATTGGGTCTATGGATGTTAAGAAGATAGGATGATCACTACTAGGTAAATAATCAAAAAAATAAAAAAATGTGCCTAGACTTTGCAAGCTTTGAACAAGGTAATCCTCAATCCCTTTTTACTTTACTTAGCTTGCGGAAAATTCTTTTCAACATCTAGGTAATTAACATTCTTTTGGAAACGAATCAAGCACCTAATCAAAATCCTTATTTTCATTAGAATATAGGCTTGGAAATTAATCTTGTTTGTTTTGTTTGAGAAGTAAAATGTAGTAGGGATGTGCTCTTACCCATCTTTGGGTAGTCATATTCCCAAATCTATATTTTCACTTCATTTTCAATGCTTTCATGAAAATGTTAGTTATCATAGAGCCACAAAAGGGAAATTCCTTCCTTGTTCTTTAGGTAGTTGTGAGAGGCATGACCCAAAGTGAGATAAGACATTTGGTAATAACCTTCCACTAGTAGTCTTAATGGATTGTGCAAAACCTCCCTAGCATTGGTGGGAAGCTCTTGAAAGAGAGGTAAAAGCTAAACTTCTTGAAAGTTTCAATTAACTACAACCCAATTAATCTAGTATGCTTAATATGTTATCCAAGACCAAACCAATGGACATTAGGTAGACTGATTGAAGTGCATGTTATGCTTTCTTCTTCTTTTTTATTTTCTTCCTAATCTTAAATTTCAAAAATCCAAAACAATATAAAACATTGAAAATCCAAAAAAAAAAAAGCATAAATATTTGAAAACTCAAAAACATCATAAAAATAAAAAAGAACAAAAAACATCATTCAAAATTTAAAACTCAAAATAATAAATAATAAATATTGCAAAAACAACAACAAAAACAAATATTTATCCTCCAAATCATATTTCCACATCACCACTCCTATTCACTATCAACCTCTTCATCATAATCATACCCTTTGTCGCAATCAATTTCTAAATCCTCCAAATCATTCCTATAATTTCATCGATTTCTAATCATCATAGTCACCATCCCTTAAAAATTCATAACATCCTCTCATCTTCAACTCATCATCCAAATAGCCCATCTTATCCATAATCATCCTCATTGTTTCATCATGTTCTTAATTATTCAATCAAGATTTTATCTTCATCTTAATCATACTTTTCTATTCACATAAATATCAATCTCCTTAATCCAATCTCCTAATTCATTCTAATATAACCAACTCATCATCATATTCTTACATAGTATTCAACTTATTATCTTTCCAACCAAATCCTCCTTCAATTGATATATGCTCTTCATCCAAACCAATCACCCATTATCCATTCCCATATCTTTACACATCTTTCATGCATTCTTCAAATTTCATTTATTCCAATCTTAATCTAAATCATCATATTCTCATCCACTTTTCACAAAATCCTTTACTTTGGACTTTAGAAACATCACAATTCTAGTTATCTTGAATTACCTACATCCACCCTAATCAAAATAATCCATATCAAAACACATCAAATTCAATCTTTCATCCCTCCATCAATCTTATGTGCAAAGATCATAACTAAAAGTGTTACATAAACCTTCATTTTAGCAAACATGCCAAATAAAAATATTGCTTTGAGAACATTAGTCTATCTCAAGTAGTTAATCCTACCAATCCTCTCCTATTTTTCTTGGGATCATTAGTCTATCTCTAAATAATAATAATAAATTATCATCCACTCAATCCTTTGTGTTTGCACCATCATAAGGTCTTGTCTCACTTTGGTTCTTCCCAAACCTTAATTCAAACAAAAAAAAATCAAACCTTTATGTCCTACCTTGACATCAACCATCCATCATCACAATAAAACATATTTGAGGTCTAGACCTCACTGTAAAATCAAAGTCCAAGCTCCTAGTTCTAAGTTAATATTTCATTCATTATCCAATCTTCCACTTCATCCTTTTCTTATTTTACATATTCATTCAAATGATCTTCTAATCCAAATTTACAATCCTCATTCCACCATCATGAATATGGATTGGATTCACAATATGGTCAAGGTTATAAAATACTAAATCCTCATCCTCAAACCAACCAACCCATCAACCATGTCCATACAAGTCATATATTTCTTAAAATAATCCAACCCATTGCAACTCATGTCTCCCTCCCTAATACCCTTACCCAAGAAATCCTATAACATCACACTCATCTATCATATCCCCATCCATTCTCCCTCACCATATCATATCTAAGCTTAATCCATATATCATCACATATCCTTTTTCCACCTTTGAAAAGGGAAATCCATATCATTCTCCTTCACCCACATATCCCCCTCATGAAATATACAATCCTAGTTATCCATTGCAATACCAAAATCCCCCTACTCTTTCTAATTCAACATCATCTCTATCATACTTTTCTTCTCCATCTTATCCATCCTATCTCAATCCACCATTTTCTATTCCCACATACAATACCACACATCCCCTTCCATGATCCACCTCCATCCTTCAATCCACTTCATATTCCATTCCCCAATCCATATCTCCTCCTCCCTCAATCATCTAATCTAGTTCACAAGCCACCTACATGCCTCCATATGTGAATTGTTTATCCATTCCATTTCCTATATCCATTGCTCAACCATCATTAATTCTAAAAGTCTTACCATCAACTACTATTACTTTACATAAAACTCCAACAAGAAAGTCTCCAAGAAGTTTTGCAATGAAGAAAATGGAAAATGCCTCTCCTAAAGTTGATGAATTGTATCATCTTACTTCCTTCATTGAAGTCACTAGTGATGAAACCCATCCTTCTCCCAAAAACAAAATTCATTTTCCATCTCCCACAACTTTCACCTCTCTTCCATTAAATGCACCCACTATCCCATTTCTATCTCCTTCACCTACCATCTCTCTTCCATCTCGCATACCTATCAACCATCTTCCACCTACCTTACTTATTGATTTACTTCCATCTTTTGAATCCCCCTCACTTATTAACTTCATCAAATCCCCATCCAACTCTCATATTCACATCCAATGAACCTCATGATCCCACCCTCCTTCCCTCTGATACAATTAAAAAAAATCTCATCCACCCATCCCCTCCATTTAAAGAGTCTATCCATAAATTCCCCATCACACCATTAACACCCATCACTTCAAGTCAAGATCTTGTCCAAAAGCATGATGAAACATCTACTAAAAAATCAAGATCCTCCCATCTCACTTCCTACATCTCAAGATCCATTATCCTCGACTCCTCTACATAAATATCCTAGCATTCCATCCACCATTCCATATCCATATCCATATCCATTACCATCCACCCATCTAAATAAAGAGAATCAAACCATATCTCCTATGCACATTTATTTTCTATTACCACCAATCCAAAGTATCCTAGCACCTTCACTCTACCCACTTGGACCACTTACATTCACCCATGGTGATCCACTTACAGAAGAAAAAATAACCATCGTACCCAAAAATTACACTCCCTCGCCTACTAATGGACTCACATCTTCTATTCCAAATAATGAATATCCTTTTGAAAAAAAAGATGTACCTCTAGATGTTGGTATCCCTTCTACCTCTTTAGATTCCCAAATCCTTTCATCTATACCTAAAATTTATCATCCCTCTTATTCCACATCCATTTTGGGACTTATCTTACTCCTTCTTTCCATCCCTCCATTTTTGGTCACTATATCCCTTTTCCAAATCCTTCACCCTTTCTATCTATTTTGGGTTCTTATATCCCTAGTCCAAATATTGTATCTCCTCCATCCATTTTAGGACTTTCACCTTCCTCACTTGCATTTATTTTAGGTCCTTATCCTTCATTCCTTCAATTCATTTTGGACCCTTACATAATTCCATATCCCATAACTCAATCCATCACTCCATCACCTCAAATCCATAAGAAAGATCATGTAGGACACCCATCCTTTAATTCCTTCCAACCTTCAACCTCTATCATTCTATTTATAAGATCTCCACCTCCTCAATGCTCATGTTCATATACCATGGATAATGGAATCAAATTGTATGCCAAAGTTCCAATGTATGAATCCAAAAATCCAAAAAAAAAAATGATCAACATGTCCCATCTATAAGACATGTTCAAGAAGCAAAAAATATGATCCAAAAGAAAGAAAAAATCAAAAGGCTACAAAGGCCCAAAATGAAATGATCAAAAATCATGTGGATGCCCAAGATTCTCATAAAAGAAATGTATTTTAAAGAAAAATCTAAATTCATGTCCAATAATCTTGCTAATCCAAAAGCCTCTTTCATTCATAAGTTCTCCAAATCTTCATGTGCAAATCCCCCATCCTCCCAATTAATTCTTAGTCCTTATGTTTCTTATCCTACATTTCCAATCCTCCATCTCCCAACTTTCCTTTTGACCCTTTGATTCCTCATGCTCCATTTTCTCCTAAGTATCTTTCAATATTTTCCACTACTCCACTATCCGTCCAAGTGTGTGCCAACGATGATCTTTCTAACTCTCTCATCCAATTATCCATAACTCTTCCAATATTTCTCACCTATTTATCCATCACTCTTCCAACCTCCCCTCCATTATCCACCATACCTCTCCCACCATCAAATCATTTTGATCTAATCTTTTAATAATCCTCTTTTCACCCATTGTACCAACATCTATGAGCATAATATCCAAAGTTACTTGATCTATATATTTAAAAACAAAATGAATATTCAAGGAATACCATCCATGGAACAAGATGTTTGATTTGTTCATTCCTCTCCTCTTTTTCATTTCACCCATAAAATCACTTCAAATCTCCCAAAAAAGTCAAAAAAGTCAAAAAGAGAAAAAAAATTGCCCAATGATGAAAATTTGGAAATCAAGCACCTTGGAAAAGTACCATGATGAAAACTTGGAAAATAATCATCATGTGTAATCCCTCCATCCAAATTCTCTCCGCACTTAGGAGAAATTTCATCTTCCTCTGATATCCATCACATCTTGTCCATTTCACCTCTTCCATCCTTTTTTGAATCTTGATTAAAATAAATCCCATCACTATGTATACATGCTTTTGGACACATCTTGTCATCCATATCCCCCTCCCAATTTTCATTCCCCTTTAAATGTAAATCTATAATGCTAATTTGAGAGCTCAAACACTATCAAATTACCATTACTATGCCCATTTTCCTCTACAAATCCACACTTAAACCCATCACTTATCTCCATTGTTGAATCTATTAAAGCTTAACATATTTGAGCACACATACAATCCATTGGACACATCTAAAACATCAAGGAGACACCTAGAGAGCTTACCATACTTGGTTTGCATTCCCTTTCTTGTTTCCTTTTGTCTTATCATATATTTTGTTTTGTCTTATTTTGTTGAATGCTCTAAAATCTTGGGGCAAAGTTTTTCTACCCACCATACCCATCTCATATTCCTACCATACCCACCACAACTTACCCATTTCACCTCCCTATGTCTTCCTATTAAATCTTGATAATAATAAAAAGCCACCACCATAAATATATATTTTTGGTCATCATTTGACATCCATTTACCCATCGCAATTTGTATCCATCTATCATTTTATCTACCATTCTTCCTTCCATGTAATCTCTCTACCTTTCCTTTTCTAACTAATCCACCCCCCAAAAATTATCATCTATATCCCTACCTCATTCGCCTTTCATGACCTAACTTTCATTTTACCCCCTCACCCTCTTCTTGTCTTGTCTTCCATCCTATCATACCCCTCTTAAGCTCCCATCATGCATGACATATTCTAACTAGGGGTATCATATTCCTTGGACACCCTTTCCTATCCATCTTTCCATCTCCTCATTCTTGTTTCATTCCCAACTCATTCATCTCCCAATTCCTATCTTTATGTATTAATCTACCCAAATCCTTTTCCATTAATGATTCCACCCTTGCATCCCCCAAATCTCCTATACATTTCCATCACTTAATACATCCCTTTTCATTGGTACCTATCTCTAGGCTATCCCCATGGAACCCAATTCCACCCATTCATATCCTAAAACTCCTAGAAATATCCCAACACATCATGTCATTCGCTATCTTCTCATCCTGAGCTTCTCACTTTCACTATCACCTCACCTTGTGATTTTCCCATTATATCATATCAAATTGTTTCACATTATCTTATTATACTAAAATTTTGTGTAGTAAGTCTTGTTTTAATATTTTATTTTGTTGGTTGTATATCTCTTTGCAGTTAGTCTTTATCTTGATCCTATTATCTATATCCCAGTTTTTCTGTCAGTTTGCATCTGATCAAAACCAACAGTTCTCCCAACTAAGCACTTCAAAAAGTCCTCATGTCAAATCCCTTATCATTAAAGTTTGTTCCTAAAGGTCTTAGTTTCAAAAACTTATCTTAGTTCCAAATGAGACCAATAGTTCCTTATAGGATGCATCCTTCCTCACGTTTGACCTTAGCCCATCAATATCTAGTCTTATCGATCTCTTTAGAAAAAGGTTACCTTTTCATGGACTCTTTTTTTCAATTTCTTTTTTATTTTAGGATTTCAAATTTGGTTCTTGGTTATCTTGTCATTTTTCTCTCCTTAGGGTTTCCATGATCTTCTATATCATGGTATGCTATGAATGGGGCAATCTAAGAGCAAGGTTTTGACCAATTTTTTGTCTATTTATTTTTTTGCATTTGAATCAGTCAGATATGACCCTTTCATATTCAAAACATGTGACCACTTGTAGTTGTGTGGTGCACTTGGTGAATATAATTTTCGTGTAGGTTACTTGATATCATTTTCCACTCTGATTCTTCTTAGATTCATGTGTGATGTTGGGTGATCCCCACATGTCTTTTCTTTGAGTAAATCCTATTCAATGTTGATGAAAAGGCCTTGATGTTCTTAGTAATTATTATGGCTTCACAACACACAACCCATCTTTTATTCATAAATGGGGAACCCCTCTTTCTCTTTTAGGTTAGAAGGCCCTATCTAAGGTGCCTCAAAAAGTGGGCTTGATGTTAGTCAAGCTTAGGAGTCCAGTCAGTTAGTGTCATTTGAAATAAGGTATCTAGGGAAACAAGTTGTGCACTAATGATCAAAAGTGCATACCTACACATGTAGCACACATGCACACCCTAACAAGGTGTGCTTAGTGTGTTTCCCTAACACTTTTCCTTTTGACACACTTGCACACCTCACCAAGGTGCACTAAGTGTTCCCACCCTAGTACACACCTATAAATAGGGGGTGGGGGGCATTAACAATCATTGTAATCTCTAAGCTCCAAATTAGCATATCTTTGCACCTTAGAAGATGTACAAACATCAAAACCTTTTCATTTCCATACTCAAGCACTAAGGTAAAACCCCAATGCACATACACACCCTATGCACCCTCAAGGGTGTGCTAGGCTAAGTGCACCAATGCACCCCAAACCCTATGCAATTGGCCTTAACTCACAAACTCCTTTTCACAATCCCGTGCATAGTGCAGGTGCACAACTACACCATATGTACAACACTAAGTCCTTAAATCTTCATGCAACATGCTAGGTGCACCCTATGTACCTACATAGGTGCACTAAGTGCACTAGTGTGCAGTTAATACTTGTTGATTAGGTTTTTGTCCTTTTCATCAATTTTTCATTAGTCTAGTTTAGTTATCAAACATCATTTTTCCCTCCTAGCTATAAAATACTAATATTTTCCTTTTGTGTAGGTTAAAATGGCATCCTCACCATCCATAGCATTAAAGATCACTTTGAAGCTAATGTATTTAAGTTATAAGGTGTTCCCAAGAAATCCAAGTTTATAGATGTCCATGCTAAAATATGGGGTACAAAGCTCGGATATATTGAGTAGAAGGAATTCCTTGTACTCTACAAAAAGCCACATGGGAGATTAGAGATGATCTCCTCCCTCATCCTGAGTGGCCTAGTGAATGTTGCATCCTATCCAATATTGGTGCAATATTTAAGTTGATCATGACACTAGATTAGCATTATGTACTTCAGGAGAAGGTGGTAAAGAGCATGACTAGGGAGATTACATTGGATATAAGGCAAGATAATATTAAAAATATCTTCCACCTACATGTCACTAAAAAATACTAGAAGATCACATATAACATAGAGGACACATTGTATAGAGAACATGAACAAGAAGCAAAGGACCTAGTCCAAGAGAAGTACCTTATTGCTAGGCCCCTTCCAATAGGAGAACACAAAAGGTTGACATGACCAGAGGATATATGGCTGATGATATAGGCTACAACATCATCCTTCTAAGAAAAGTGATGGGACTTCCTATGACCAGCCACTTGGAGACTTGGATGGTCTTCTTCCTAAAGACCATTAGGAGAAGGACTCTTAAGATCAATTGGGGGACTATAATTAGTTATTCCTTGAATGAGAAACTTACTTTATTTTAGGAAGATCCTCAATTCCATATGACCTCATATGTGGTCTACTTGTTGGAAGCTGGAGAAACCAACTATCTAGATTTGGTCAAGAGAAGAAGTCTACAAGAAGCCAATGTGTATCCCTACATATTGTACCCTTAGTTGGTATGAAAGAAGGTCCCAGACAAGAGCCCAAAATTTAGGTTGGTGAATGACGCCTTTATTTTTTCCATAATCCAATTCATCAAAGGGGATTATGTGAAAAGGTTGTCTTTGGAATTTGCCACTAGGGTAACACAAGTGTGTGGGTATTTCATCTAGTTCAACACTTTCACATACATCTAAGTGGTTTGAACTCTCTTATGCCCTAAGAATCTTCCATGCTTCAGATAGGCTTGTGAGTTTGAAGATTTTCAAGAAATTGGCTTCTGCATATGATAGAGTTTAAAAGGTAAATAGGAATACATGGGTGTGACATATCACTATAGGGAACTTTGAGGTGAAATAGAAACAAGAAATTTCCACTTAAAAAATATAATGGGACCAGTATCCTTTGGATGATTAACTGGTACCATAGCCATATTTCAATGATATTGGGATGATCCAACAAATCATAGGGAAGGATTTCATCCCAGATGTTTCCATTAAAGATCATTGGAAAAATTTTGTAGATGACTATAAATTTTGGATTAAAAACTATTGTACGATGAGTCTAACACTCATAGAAGAGGAGCTAAATCTACACATAACTCTCAAGGTATGGAAAAAAGATAGCCTAAATGTCCTCAACCATTTGTATAATAGAGATAAGATCTTTGATTGTCCAATCATGAATTTAGAAGTGGCTAGAGAAGAGAATGGTAACATACAACATCAAGCTAGGCATGTCATAGACATAACAAAGAATGGGTTAGGAGGCTTTTTTGTTTGGATGTAGTACCCAATCTCCTAACTCTACAAGCACCTACAAAACTTGAGAATGAGACCATTTACAAACATGACCAAGATGTGTCCTAAATCTAGAAGGACACTAAGGCCAAGGGAAGAAGAAGAAGAAGTATCCAAAGGTAGAAGAAGCTCAACCTCAAGAACTCCAAGCACAAATAGAGGCCTCTCCCTCAACACCAAAAAGGAGTAGAATAGAAATAGTAATTGTCAGGACAAAGAGGAGTAAGTCGAAGAAGAGGAGCACTACCTCACCTTAAATCCCTAAGAATTTCCATGAGAATGACAAGGAAGACAAAGAACAAGAGGAAGAGATTGAACATATCTTGTTGAGTAAAAGGAGACATTCAGCACAAGTTTCCAAAGAGGAAAGGAGAAGAAGTGCCACAGAGATGACTCCAGCAATAGAAGACTAGCCCATCAATATTGATGATGTCAAAAATTAGGAAAAAGAGGGATGGACAATGGGGATCATGTTTGACATGTTTGATTTATCTAATTTGGATTGGATGCCTCTAGGGACACACTTGGAAGAAGGAGAAATAAGGGATACACCATGCTAGGTGTTGGTGTGATTTTTCATAGTATAGAAAATTTTTGATATTTGGGTGAAAAATCAGTTATGCCTTTGTTTTGTGGCGCCCTCGTTTTCAAATTTTTGAAAAAGGTATTTTCTTCAAGAATTTTGGCGGGGCTTTTTATCCTAATGTTTTATTTACGTCAAAATGCCTTTTGTAAACCTTTAGTGTACCTTTAATTGCGATATTCCATTTGAAAGGACGCCAAGTTGAAGTGTTTCTCAATCACCGTTGATCTATCAAAGATCAAGGGTCAATGCATCCTCGCATAATAAAGATGTTGGTTTTTAAGTAATGTAGGGAAGCACAATGGTGACACGTAGCCCCTGATGTTTTATGAGATCCAGTACATCGCAAAAGCTCTTGTATGTCAGATTTGTCAGTACTTTTGCACACGTTTTATTTTTCTCATGATATCATTGGTGGATTCATTAGCAGAGCTATGAAGATTGCTTACCAAGCAACATCATCATTGATCTTGTCTTGATCAACGATTGGCCCATCCCCACATAATAAAGATGTAGGTTTTTAAGTAATGCGGGGAAGTGCATTTGCGACACGTGGCAAAGTGGGGTCAGGTATTTGTATTTCAATGTGCTACACTGCAAACAACTGATGACATGTACTGCTAGGTGTGCACAAAAGGATTTTTGGTTGCTTAATGAACGTGAAGTCTTATCACCATTGATCTTGTCTTGATCAACGGTTGGCGCATCCCCGCATAATAAAGATGCAGGTTTTTAAGTAATGTGGGGAAGCGCAATGGTGACACGTGTCCGTGATGACGTCAAACACTTGCTTGCTCAGAAGAAGATACGAGATCCGCTGGCATGGAATGTTGTTAGACAGTATGAGCTAATATGGCAGTTTCCTATTGGTTAGTTCAGCTAGTTGGTCGTTACTACAAAATGGATTATTCTGATCGTCAATCTTGTCTTGATCGACGGTTGGCGCATCCCCACATTATGAAGATGCAGGTTTTTAAGTAATGCGGGGAAGTGCGATGGTGACACGTAGAATTTTTCTAAAAGACTGTAAAGCTTGATATTTTTTAAATCAGGACCGTGCAATCTAATGAAATCTATGGATGGGATTCAAATTTGAGTGCAAATTATGCGCAACGGTTACTGAGAGTAAATGTGATCCAGACCTAGTGCGTACGGTTTTAATTCATAAAAAGAACCCACGATTTCACCATTAATGAATCACCAAAGCACAGAAAGAACACTAGGGCATTCAAGATTTCAGAGCTAAGGCACAAAATTTCTCGATTAATACTCCAGTGAAATTGCAAAAGACATCATATAGTGCAGAAGTGCAAATTCTGGTGGGTAAGTGCTCTGTGACTTTCTGAGTAAATTTGAAGCATCTGTTGTTGTGAATTCTCCAAAGCTTCATTAAAATGCCGCCCTGAAAAGAGTTTACTAGACAAAAAGATTATCTAAAACATTCAGTGCATGATGATTTTCTCGAACAATTCCCCTTATCAGTGCATGAAATAACTAAGGGAAGGGAACTCATTCCAAAAAACCCTAGATTAGTTGTGGCAGAAGGATTTTATGACAAAGCTAATTGGATAAGAGATGCCTAGGTTTCCATGGGAGGTTTGGAGTTGTTTAAGAAATGGTTTTCAGAGCGAAAACTGGACACTCCTATGAGTAATGTATGGGAATTTGACATTGGAAAATTAGTAGTCCTCAATGTTTTCTTTGATAGTGATTTATTGATGGACCTGGAAAAGAAGTATGATCCTATCACGGGGTGGGTAAAAAATCATTCGGGGTCAACCTTTTTAGGGTTTTCCCTGAGCTGTTCAGTGAGGTTTTCAACCTAAACCCTAACCATGTTGTGCATGAAATCATTGATCTGGGTGATTTGCAAGCTAGATATGATGCACAACGAGTGTACCTGAGAACAGGGCCACTACAGGAGCATGCTGCTAGGGTTGGTAATTTTCCTGTAATTACAGCCAGTACTCCAGAGCCACTGTTGAGAAGACATTTCAATTTGAGAGCTCAAGCACTGTATTTTTCACTTTGCAAGATATTGGGAACAGATGAGGGTGATCAAATTCTAGGTTTTGTGGTCCTTATAATTTCTCAAACCCTTCAATTTGGAATGAGTACCATTCTGGATTTTGCCACTTTCCTAGCACAAGAAATTCACAACGGTCTGGTTGGAATAGCAAAGGGGAAAGTAAACAAACCATTATGTTGGTATTCATTAATGATGCATGTATGTTTATACAAAGGATATACTTTCTTCTCCAAGGGTATGGAGTTAGAAACAACAAAGGATGGAGAAAGGAATCCAGTGTAGTTGTGGAGTGTGGATATGACTTCAGAGGCCACTGATGCTAGTTATGTAAGATTTGACCGGCATTTTGCATCAAAGCTTAGACTGCTTTTAAGACGAGATAGCCCTAGAATCCCACAAGCATTATTAGAATTGGTCAGACCCAAGGACCATGCTAAAGGACTACTTGTCAGTCACAACTATGGGGATATAATTCCCTACAATGTTTCAACAGTAATAAGAGTTTATGGTTTCTTAGGAAAACCTCATGTGTTACCTTTTCATGTACCTTTGAAGATAGGGATAGCTGAGCTCTTATGGTAGATAGGTACTATAGATGAGAGGGAATTGGTCAAGAAGGGCACTTTCTTTCCAATGGTTATTGTAGTGCATGATTTCGTTTTTGTTAAAAAGGGGTGGAAGCATTTAAATTTATTTTTGAATAAATATAACATGGTAGAATCTCACGCCAGATTCATTGACCCTGAAGGATTCTATTACCTATTAAAAGAAAGGGTGAGAGCTTCCCATATGGTGCATTAGGTTTACTATCTGGAAGATATAATCAAAAATATTTTCACATTGCAGGAGCAAGAATTAAGAAAAGAGAAATGGATAGTTTTTAGCAAAAACCTGGAATTAATTAATGCTTTTGACCCCTAGTATGACCCATTGAAAGATAAGAAATACTGGGGAGCTAAAATACAGGCATTAATGAATAATTTTGCCATAATAATTCAGACTATGAATGAAAAGAAAGATATGTTTATTAAGGCACACCCAAATAAGGCAGCACAAATACAAAGAAGAATGAGTGGTAGAAATGTGGTAACTCCTGGCCAATATACATTGCAGAAAAGGGCAAGTTATGTCATGGTTCAGAATGTGCAACAGGTACCCCCTCATGAGAAGCCAAGGCCAAGAATTCCATCTATAGCCAGCTCTCCAAAAAGATGAAAATTAGAGCATGGGTCTTCTTCTTCTCAAAAAGAACAATACTCCCCAAGCCAATCTCCAATTCAGATAGATGATGAGGCATCTCTAAAGGAACAACTTAGACAAATGGGAGGAGAAGGGGATGTGATTGTCACTTCTACAGACCTGGATGTTGGAGAGCCATAAGAACCCTACACCTTCCTTGGACCTGACCATTGCTGATTACCAAGATAAGGAAATTGACCCAATTGTTGCCCAAGCTTCTGAAAGATTTATTAATGATGAAAATTTTGTAAGATCTAAGGCTTTTGTTAGTTTTAATGGAGATTAAATATAAAGAATTTTGAGAAAGCCTGTGAGAAGATCAAGGCTGAGCAACCAAATAAATCTGACTCAGTTATCAAGGAAGAGGTAAAATCAAAGTTTTTGAGTGAATTTTCCTAGTTTACTCCTGAAGCTGGAAGGCAAATAGTTAGACAATCAGGAGTCCTCCTTCTGCCAGAATGGGATATAGCAAATGCTATTGTTTTTTATTCAGTAAGGAAGCAGAAAGATGTTCAACTAACAACTACTGAAGAAGTACTACAGGCTCATAGAGGGGTCAAATTTAGTGATGACCACCAAGCCCTTGTTTTGTGGTCCATAGATAAGAGAGAAAGTACCAGGATGCATGAGTTTCCCACTACATAACATACTGGTAAATTGACAGTATACAGGGCTGGTGAGGTAAACAGTAAACAAGTAATGGGAATGGCTTCAAAAATGCTAAAATTGGGTGGTGTTTTATCTGGACAAGAAGAAGACAAGTTTGCCCAACTCAATGCTAGGTTTGAAGAAGTTTTGAAGGCATATGAGGAAAGGGGTATACAGATACAATCACTGGAAAATAAAATGTCTCAAATGGAGAGGATACTGGGGAAAAGAAAAATGGGAGAATCCAGTGCACCTACAATTGCATACCCTTCACAGCCATTGGTTGGATCTGGATCAACCCCTATTATTGAAATACCTGACACCCCTGAAAGGCCCCAATTCTATACTGCAGAGGACTTTGAAGAGGAAAAAAAAAATTTGCATGAGTTGCAGATAGAATTGAGAAATCAATATGAAGAGAAATTAAAGCAGGGTGTAATATATCTGAGGGATAAAATACAATGGTCAACCTTTTTTGATCAATTGACAAGAATTGCAACCCTCATGGATGAGTTGAACAGGGATAAGGATAAACTGACTCCTCTTGCACAGAAATGGAGGGAAAGGAATAATGATATTACAATCATATGTATATCTGTAGTCCAAATGCCTTATCATCAAGTTGAGAAAATCTTTGATCTATTAAATAAGCTAGAAAATTTTGAGGACAAAAGAGATTCTTTACAAAAAAGATTAACACTCTGTTTTTCCCGATATATTGCTGAAAATTTTACTCTATTTCCTTGTGCTTTAGAATCTGTTGATACAATAAAGGAAAAGGAAAACTGGAAAAGGGAGATGGATGAGTTATTCAATGAAAGAATAATAAACATCATGAGTGAAACTAACCACTGGTTCTGGGCAAAGACAAATGAAGAGCTAGTAAAAATATAGTTATTTTATACTGCTATGAGAAAAGAATTTGATGATTTAGAAGAAAGTGAAAATTCTTTAATAATGATACAAAGAGAAGCTCTAAGTTTTGATTGGTCGAAGGATGATTCTTTTAATAAATGGAAAAAGTAGTTTCTAGAACAAATGTCAGAAGATGATGAGGAAGAAAATGTAAAAGTAAAAGTCACCCTCGTAGTTAATAATGAGGACATGGAAAATCCCCAGGTTGAAATAAATTTACAGGTAATTGAAGATGATACATCACTTTCAAACCTCATGGCTATTTACTTTGAGGATGAAGAATAATTGAAGAATCAGATCTTATCTTCTTGTTTCAACAACTGAGAAGCATAACAGAAAGGGACCCACCAAGGATTATTCGATGTGTTAGCTTTTCTGTTATTTGTTTTTGTCTTTTATGATAGACATTTGTCAGTATCTTTTAGAAGACACATGTCACTTTCTTTAGCCCGAAGCTTGTTGTATCTCACACTATTTAAGTGAGATTCCAAGGCTAAAGAATGGTCTGAATTCTATTTCTTCTAAGTATTGTGCTTAGTCTGGTTTTTGGTCCAAATTTTGAAAGCAATTTTGTAATGTATTTTTCTGTCAATTCTCTGAGAATACATGAATATAGAATGAGCTGTGTTTCTTTCTGAAGGCCATTCTGAGTCTATTGTAAATGATATACCATTTTCAAAGGAAATGAATACAAACTACGAACTGTCCCCATATCAATTCTTTCTGAATTTTGTCTCCTTTTAAATACTTAGCTACCTTGATGTTGTATGAGTAAAAACTTGTGCAATTGAATGCAATCTAGTTAGGTTGTATATCCATTTATCATTGTTGTTAATTCAATGGATTAAATAAAGGCTTTGATGAATGTGATGAGATTTCTTAAGTATTGAAAAGGATTTTGAATGATAAGTTCAGATAAGAATTGCTGATAGAATTTGTTGTAAGGCATCAAAATAGATCTAAGAATTTGCTATAGACTTTGAACCCCAATGGATTAGGCACTGATCAAGTTATTTTAGATGAAGGAGAAATATATTATAAATGGTTATTCAAATGCATCATCAAATCAAATTTTACTTTTATTTCTTGTAGATCTTCAAAGTTGGCCAGCACTTGTCTACATGGAATGTTTTAGCTTCAGTTAGCCATTTTTGTTGAAAACATCTGCAGATCTATAGAAGAATTCTTGGCCATATCTGTTTATGGGATGTGTTTACCAAGTTAGTAAGAATTATGTATATGTTTGAGGATTTTGAAATGAGAATCAGAATGAAACTAAGAATAATCCTCATACAGTTGTTCCAGTTTTGAACCATCCCTGGGTACACCCACCTTGGTTTTGCAGAGCTAAAAGAGTAGAAAACCATCTGTGGTTTTGTTGAAGTTGGGTCCAAATACCTTACATATGCAATTGTTAACAAGAATAGGCTAGTCTTTAGATTGTGTATGTACTATCATTCTGGCATTAAGCACTTTGTCGCTTAGTAGTTTTAGTACTTTTTAAAATGCCAACACTAGGAGCCCTTAGGCAATGACTAGAATTCAATACTTCTTGTCATATCAGGCCCAGTTTGCATACCTCCTCTACTTCCTAGAGGGCCAAAAACACCTTTGTCACTACCACTAGAATAAGAAACTATCTAGGTGACTCCTCTAGTGATGAAAATTTGAGCCAAGACCTTGCAAAAGGAGAGACACAAATGGCCCATAGTGAGGAGGCTCTACTGGAGATTTCAATAAGTGTGACATAAGAACAAGCCTCCTCAATAATAAAACCATCCTTGTATGTCCCTACAATAGTAGGGGACTGATGAAGAAGCATCCTAAGTTGTCTTGTTATCCTACTCATTTTTGTGCATTCTATCAATCATTACCAAGTTGCAATTGTTGTTGAGTTTGACTACTCGTCGAGTGTAGTAATGACTGAGTTCCCTGTGTTGGTCATGGTCTTGCTTTGGCCAAATCTTGTGGTTACCAAGTTCGTCTAGTGCCAAGTGACTTCATTGGTGTGTTGATGCTTGGTTCCTTATTTGACCAAGTTTGTCTAAGATTGGTTCTTAATAAGAACCAACTTGTTCATTTAATCTAAGTCATGCATTTAATGTAAAGATCATGAATTGGGATGTGTGCAAACTTTTGTAGGGTCAGCCTTCTCTAATGTGAAGATCTAGAATCTTCTAAAAGCCATTTTGGCAAGTATAAGTAGGGGTTTCTAGGCCTCGGTTAAGGAGGGGTCTTAGAGAGTTTAGACAGAGATGTGAATGATCATAGAGGAGTGAGTTTAAAGTCAAAATTTATAGGAGATCATGGATCTTGAATTTGTAATTTGTAATCATTTTTTGGCCACAACCTAGAAAACCTTACAATTGAGCATATTTGTAGGTAAATTGATGAATCTTTAAATATCTTGTTATTTCTACTCTCCTTGGTGTTGGTCTTTGTGTTGTTGCTTCCATTGTGTTTACTTGACAAGGTGGTAGGATAGTTAGGTGTGCCTTTTTCCTTGCCTATTCCTATCCTTCGTACATCATGGTTATACCTAATGTAGGATAGGAAGGAACAGAGAAGACCTCAAAGAGTGATGATAGGGGAAAGAGACTGGTAGTGAAAATTGTCTCATCAACCAACCAGGACGTGTCCTCCTTAGGTATGACTCCTACATGGTTGACACAAGCAATAGAGACTTTTTTGAGAAGTTTTATATAGATGGATACAAAGGGAATATCAATTGTGACACAGGTTGTAAGGATGATGACATCCCCTTTGGAAGAGCCACATCAAATGGCCTTCATTCCAAGGAATAGGTGGGATGAGATGGTAGCACAAATAGCTATTTTTCTACTCTATGCCAATCTTGAGGACATTACACCCAAAGATTTTAAGATATAGGAGGTCATGTTGGGGAAGCCTACCAAAGACACTACCAAAGCTTTGATGACTTTGGGCCTAAAGCATGTGTTCCAATGATGAGATAGTAGGCAAAAAGAACTCCAAATTTTTAGGAAGAAATTTGAAGTTTTGAAAAGTTTTGTGAGAGAAGAGGTGATTCCCATTGACCCAAATCACCTAGAGATTGCATTAGTGGTTGACCTCAAGAAACAAGCTCCAACCACATAACCCATTAATTTATTTTTGGATGCATGCAAGAGATGGCACCACAATTTTGAGGAACATGGAACCGAAATTATAGAGCTAACATGCATATAATGCATAGTGTACAGAAGAGTGCAAATAACTTAGCAACAGTGGTTAACCAAAGTTTGGAGTTGATAGAAGAGGTATTCACTTGAAAGAATGGCCTAGAATCCCTAAAGACCATAAAGGGTCAAAAATATTAGAATTCATTAAATGTATATTTAGGGGAAGAGCTAGATAAGATTGATGATTGGATTTAGAATATTCAATCAAGAAACAAGGTCATGTTGGACCTATATGAGGACATCCAAGAGACATAGGCTAAAGCTCAAGCAAAAAATTTGGAGGTAGATAAATATTATAGCATGGCAAGTCTAGATATTTTTAGTGATGACTCCAAGACTCAACTATGTTCAACACTATGGTACAATAGTTTAGGCATCTTTTGAAGTTGCATCCTCTAAAGATGATATACAAGGAATTTTCAAGGTTGAGGAGATACTTAAAGAATTGGACTCCAAGATGGAGGATTTTGTTTAGATAAGGAAAGAGGTCCAAGATATTTAGAGGGAAGTGAGAGGAAAGTACTAAGCACTTGACTTGCTAGAACCTCAAGAGATCACCTCCACTATCAAGAAATTTAGGGCAGCACATCTAAACATTGTTTTAGTGGAAGATCAAGAAGACAGAGATGCTAGAAATTAAGATTATGGGAGTTAGAAAATTCCAACCAATTTTGACCCTATGACACCTAAAGGTGTGTAGTTATGAAAGTGTATAATTTTTTAAGGTTGGTAGGTGCACTGACAGTTTTGGGTCAATTATGGTGGTGCCAACAATTAACTGCCTTTTTTTTTTTAGTGTTCCACGCACTGGAAATGCATTTTGGTGGTACTTTAATTGATCGAGACAAATAGTAAAGCCTGATTTTGCATCAAAAGAAGTGTTAGAGACTCCCAAATCAGCCCAAACCTTCTCTCTTCTTATCTCCTTCTGCCTTTTGATTTTTGGAGTCATGTAAAGGTTCATGCACAATGTAATTAATAAAGTAAAGAATGAAAGCCTACCTAGCACCTAGTTAGGAGTCTATTTGTACATAATTTTCATAAAATTGGTGTTTTTAGGATACTTTTTACAAGGAAAAATCCCAAGATCCAAAAATTGCATCAAGAGCAAGGTTTCTTATAAATACAAAGATGTAATATTTATCCAATGTCGATATTTTGATGCAATAAAGTATGTTATTGGTGCTCTCATTCTGTGTTATTGGTGCTCTCATTCTGTGTGTAGAGTTTCTTGTTGGAATGTGCATTTCCTTTATGAGTTTTATGTTCATGAATAATTATGGAGCCAATATTGTTATTGTATGTTAATACTTGTGCCATCAATTAGTCGTAGTTTTTTCATATTTGCTAGCAAATTCTTTTGTTGTGACAAATTGGAGAAAGGATCACTTTGAGTTCATGCATAGTGATTTGTCTCATATGCAAACACTTCCTATGGCTACACAATTCCATGAATTATGAAAAAATGTACATTTTTCATTATTCCCTTTGACGATTACATCAGTGGAGTTAAGGATGTGTTGCTCCTAATTTTATTGGTTTTCCTCTTGATCCATTTTGAAGATTTAATTTGTAGATGTGTTGACTTATATCCATTAGGAATTTCATTTTCAGTGATTTAATTTAACTTCTTGTTACTCTATCTCTGTTATTTTCTTTTGAACATGTGGTTAAAATAGGAATTCATATAATTGAATTGATAGAATTTGCATTCATCGTAAAATCAAAAAATACAAAATTATATCAATTTGTGGTCACATTTTTGTGATAGTTTTGCATGATCTATACATACCAAAAAAGGCCTCCTTGTGAACATTCACATTTATCTTCAACTAAGCTACCTAGTAGGATGAAAAGAAACCATTCAAAACCTTGGAGTTGGTTAACTTGATCAGCTTTTTAAGAGAGAAATTCATAAGGATTTTTGTCATTGCCATCATGTAAAATGATCGTTCAATAGTAATCTTGGCAGGTCCCTAACATTTTATATCAAACTAGGTGCTCAACTACATGATAATACTCCTTTTTGGGGTACCTCTTGCTCAAGATTCAAAGGATTCAACCTCCCACTATCGAAGAAAGGGAAAAAAAAACATCAGTCTTACAATTTAGTATCCTCCAAAGAACTACAGTCCCAAAGAATCTAAAGTTTCTAAATCTCATTCATCCTACACTCACTACCCTAGGGGTTCATTTTAGATAGAAAATCCACCTCATTATCTCCCCCACAAATCCTTATTATTTGAATCTTTGTCTTAGAGTTGTGAAAATGGTTTCCCCTTGTATCATACTCTCATAGTTAGTGTATGATCCACTCCAATCCTTCTTTCCACGCTTCTATGTCCTCTTACTTTTTGAGATGTGTTGGTTGTGTTCTTGTTTTGGTTGAACCCTGTGGTTTCCAAGATCCTTCAAGTGTCGAGTGGTCTTGCTTTTTTATTGATGCCTAGTTCCTTATTTGACCAATTTTGTCTAAGATTGGTTCTTACTAAGAGCCAACTTGTTCATTTAATCTAATTCATGCATTTAATGTAAAGGTCATGCATAGAATGTGGGAAGACTATTGTAGGGTCAACCTTCTCTGATGTAAAGATCTAGAATATTCTATAAGTCATTTTGGAAAGTATAAGTAGGTGTGTCTAGGCTCAGGTTAAGAAAGGGGCTTAGATAGTTCAGAGAGAGATGTGAATGATCATAAAGGAGTGATTTTAGAGTCAAAATTTGTAAGAGATTATGGATCTTGAATTTTTAATTTGTAATCATTTTTGTTGGCTACAACCCAAAAGGTCTTACAACCAAGCATGTTTGTAGATAAATTGATGAAACTTTAAAGGTCATTTTCTTTCTTCTCTCCTTGGTGTTGTTTTTCATTGTTTTGCTTTCATTGTGTTTACTTAGCAAGGTGGTAGGATAGTTAGGTGTGCCTTTGGAACTACCTATTCCTATACTTTGTGTGTCATGGTTACACCTAATATGGGACAAGTAGGAATAGAGGAGACCTCAAAGAATGAGGATATGGAAAAAAGAATAGCAGTGAAAATTATCTCATCAGTTAGCCAGGACATGTCCTCCTTAAGTACAACTATGATGTGGTTTACATGGGCAATAGAGACCTACCAAAGAAGGTGTATTTATATGGAGGTAAAGGGAATATCAATTTTGACACAATTTGTAAGGACAACGATATTCCCTATGGAAGACCCATATCGAATGGCCTTCATTTCAATGAATAGGCAAGAAGACATGGTAGCAAAAAAAGTCATTCCTATGCTCCATGCCAATCCTAAGGACATTACACCCCAATATTTTAAGATATAAGAGGTTGTGTTGGGGAACCCTACCAAAGCTTTGATGACTTTAGGCCTAAAGTAGGTGTTCTAACAATAGCAAAGCGGGGAGAAAGAACTCCAAATTTTGAGGAAGCAAAATGAAGTTTTGAAAGGTTTTTTGAGAGAAGTGATGGGTCTTATTAACCTAGATCACCCAAAGATTGCATTAGCAATTATTCTCAAAAAAAAAACTCCAGCCATGGAACCCAATGATTAATTTTTGGATGCATGCAAGAGATGGCACTATAATTTTGAGAAATAGGGAATGGAAATTATAAAGGCTAACTTGCATATATCGCATAGCATAAAAAAGAATGTGAATAACTTATCAACACTGGTTAACCAAGATTTTGGATTGATAGAAGAGGTATCCACTTAGAAGAAAGGCCTAGAATCCCTAAAGACCATAAAGGGTCAAAAATATCAGATGTTAGTAAATGTCTATTTAGGGGAAGAGCTAGATAAGATTGATGATTGGATTGAGAATATTCAATCAAGAAACAAGGTCATGTTGGACCTATATAATGAGCACATCCAAGAGAGACAGGCTAGAGTTCAAGCCCAAATTTTGGGGGTAGATAAATATTATAGTATGGAAAGCCTGGATGTTTTCAATGATGACTCAAGGACTCAACTATGTTTGGTAGAAACTATGGTGCAATAGTTTTGGGCATCTTTTGAAGTTGCATCCTCTGAAGATGATATACAAAGGATATTCAAGACTGGGGAGATACAAAATTAAACTCCAAGATGGAGGATTTTTTTGAGATAAGGCAAGAGGTCCATGATTTTGATAGGGAAGTGAGAGGTAACTATTAAGCTCTCGACTTGTCATAACCTCAAGAGATCACCTCCACTCTTTATAAATTTAAGGTGGCACATCTAGACATTATTTTAGTGGAAGATCAAGAAGACCTAGATACTAAAAATTAAGATTGTGTGAGTTCTAAATATCCTGACAGTTTTGACCCTATAAAACCTGAAGGTTTGAATATGTGTAAGTGTGCAAGTTTACAATTTTGCAAGGTGGGCAAGTACACTGACAGTTTTGGGTCAATTGCAATGGGGCTGACACTTAACTACTAGTTCTATTTTTTGTGTGTTCATGCACTCAAAACACATTTTGGTGGCAGTTTAACTCATCAAGATACATAGTGAAGCTTGAGTTTGCATCAAAAGAAGTTTTGAAGACTCCCATATCACCCCAATTCTTCTCTCTTCTTGTCTCCTTCTTCCTTTTGTTGGAAATATGACCAATCAATCAGATAAGGTAATTTATATGGTTGTCATTTATGGCAACATATTTGTTTTGCAAATTAGTCATGATTATTGGTGAAGGAAAATTGTCTAAGTATTAGACAGTGTTATAGCAACATTACAAGATTTGATGATAGAGGAATATTCCCTTAGAATATTCTCTTATGCAATTGAATAGAGATGCATGACATCATACTAATGATGCATACTAGTGTGCATGTTTGTATGATCAACCAAGTTCATATTATGAAGAAAATAGTAATACAGTAATGATACAATGCAGAATAGAGCATGTCAGCAGAATGTGTTAAACGACTTGAATAATTGTTTTAATTATTATTTCTTGATGATCCAACTCTAAGAATGATATGTGAGCTGACTAAGGAATAATTTACCAATATGTTTGGTATGAGTAAAGAACTTCATTTCCAAAGTTAGAAAGCATACAAATTATGAAAAATACCATGTGAAGTAATGATATGTGATGCGAGATATGATACAATTTGATATATGTGAATTTACTCTTTCTGTGAAGATCTAACAATCAGAAGAATTGTAAAGTATAGCAAGTAATCCAGTTATGTGTAGTTACTAGCATTCAGAAGATTTGTGAAGTATGGCAAGTGATCTAGTTTTGTATGTATGTCTATTCTCTTGAAGAACTTATTTGTATAGTTGCATGTTAAGGCAGTGGGCTCTTCTTGCACATATTTGTATATGTTCTACCAACTCCTAATAGGGTTGAAGCAACTCCTAACAAATTTGAGGCTTCCAAAAAGGGCTAGTCTCCTAACAGGGACTCAAGACACTATTCATTCTTCATAGACTCCTAACAAGTTCAATATCCTTAACCGAATTCTTTATATAGTGAATCATTATGTGGGTTCCATCCCCATTGGGGTTTTCCATTGG
This sequence comes from Cupressus sempervirens, assembly GCA_028749045.1. NCBI lineage: Eukaryota > Viridiplantae > Streptophyta > Pinopsida > Cupressales > Cupressaceae > Cupressus > Cupressus sempervirens. The sequence continues at coordinate 968,379,386 of CM053787.1, forward strand.
TCAAGGTTTCCCTAGTTAACAAAATATGGTGTTATGAGTTCTCCTCTTGTATGGTTGTTTTATTTTTTTTGCACTACTGATTATCTCTCTTAGGCATGTGGAAAAGTAATTAATAAAATTCAGTTGTGAGCAAAAAGATTGAAAATACTGATTCACTCCCCCCCCCCTCTTAGTATTATCTATTTATAACACCTTTTGATTTTTGAAGTCATGGAAATGTCCATGCACCATGTAATTAATAAAATAAAGAGTGTAGGCCTACTTAGCACGTAGTTAGGATTCTATTTGTACATATTTTCATAAAATTAGTGTTTTTAGCATGCTTTTTGCAAGGAAAAATCCCTAGATCCAAAAATTACATGAAGGACAAGGTTTCTTACAAATATAGAGATGTAATATGTATCCAAGTCCAATATTTTGATGCAATAAAGTATGCTATTGGTTCTCTCATTCTATTTTAGTTTAATACATATTCCATCAATTATTTCTATTATTTGTCATATTCACTATAAAATACCTTTTTTGTGACAAATTAGAGAAAGGATCACTTTGAGTTTATGCATGGCAATTTGTCTCATGTGCACACACTTTTTGTGGCTACAAAATTCAATAAATTATGAAAAATTATACATTTTTCATTATTACCTTTGACAATTGCATCATTGGAGCTAAGGACATCTTTCTCCTAATTTCATTAGTTTTTCTCTTGATCCCTTTTGAAGATTTAATTCATAGACATGTTGTGACTATGACTTATGTCCATTAGGAATTTCATTTTCAGCAATTTGCTTGAACTTCTTGTTACCTTATCTTTGTTATTTTCTTTTGACAATGTGGTTAAAATAGGGATTCATATAGTTGCATTCATCATAAAATTGAAAAATACAAAATTATATCAGTTTGTGGTCACATTCTTTTGATAGTTTTGTAGGATCTATAGAAACCACCAAAGGCATCCATGTGAAAGTTAGTAGCTTGAAAAGAAACCATACAAAACATTGGAGTTGGTTAACTTAATCATCTTTTCAAGAGAGAATTTTGTAAGGATTTTTATCAATGTCATTGTGTAAAATGACTACTCAATAATAATCTTGGTAGGTCCCTAACATTTCTATATCAAACTAAGTGCTCAACTACATGATGATACTCCTTTTTTGGGGTAGCCCTTGCTTAAGTTTCAAATGATTCAACCTCCCACCATCCCATAAAGGAAACAAAAACACCTATCTTTTAGAAAAATCCAAAAATATCCAAAAGAATTAGTTCTACCCGTCCTATCAAAACATCAATCCTACAACTCAATATCCTCCAAAGAACTACAGTCCCAAAGAATCCAAAGCTTCCCAATCTCTTTCATCCTACACTCACTACCCTAGAGGTTCATTTTACATAGAAAATCCACCTCATTATCTCCCCCACAAATACCTATCTTCTAAATCTTTTTTTTATAGTTGTGCAAATGGTTTCCCCCTGTATCACACTCTCACAATGAGCATATGATCCCCTCCAAGCCCTCTTTCCACCCTTCCGTGTCCTCTTACTTTTTGAGATGTTGTGTTCTTTCTTTGGTCAATTCTTGTGGTTACCAAGTTCCTTCAAATGCCAAGTGAGCTCACTAGTTTTTTGATGCTCAATTACTTCTTAAACCAAGTTTATCTTAGATAGGTTCTTAGTAAGAGCTGACTTGTTCATTTAATCCAAGTCATGCATTTAATGTAAATATCATGTATTGGGTTGTATGGAGACCATTGTAGGGTTGGCCTTCTTTGATGTGAAAATCTAGAATCTTTTGTAAGTTATTTGGAAAGTATAAGTAAGGGTGTCTAGGCTTAGGTTAAGGAGGGGGCTTAGAGTTCAAAGAGATATGTGAATGATCATAGACGAGTGAGTTTAGAATCAAATTTTCAAGAGATTGTGGATCTTGAATTTTTAATTTCTAATCATTTTGTTGGTTGAAACTTGGAGGCCTTATAATTAGGCATATTTGGAGATAAACTAATGAATATTTAAAGATCTTGTTATTTCTTCTCTCCTTGGTGCTATTCTTTGTGTTGTTTCTTTCATTGTGTTTACTCAATGACATAGTAGGATATTTAAGTGTGCCTATGGCCTTACCTATTCATATCCTTCATGTGTCATGGTTACACCTAATGTGGGACAAGTAGGAACATAGGAGACCTTGAACAATGAGGATACGAGAAAGAGACTAGCAGTGAAAATTGTCTCATTAGCCAGCCAAGATATGTCCTCCTTAAGTAAAAATCTAACATGGTTGACACAAGAAATAGAGACCTGTCAATAAAGGTATATATAGATGGAGGTAGAGGAAGTGTCAACTTTGACACAAGTTGTAAGGATGATGACATCCACTATCAAAGAGCCACATCGAATGGCCTTCATTAAGGAATAGGCAGGATGACATGGTAGCACAAATAGCAATTCTTGCACTCCATGCCAATCTTGAGGACATTACACCCCAAGATTTTAAGATATACGAGGTTTTGTTAGGCAAGCCTACCAAAGACAGTACCAAACTTTGAGCCTAAAGTAGGTGTTCCAAAAATTGGATAGCAGGGATAAAGAACTCCAAATTTTGAGGAAGCAAAATAAAGTTTGAAAGGTTTTACGAGAGAACTGGTGGGTCCCATTGACCCAGATCACCTAGACATTGCATTAGCGGCTAACCTCATGAAACAAGATTTGGCCATGAAACCCATTGATTCATTTTTGGAAGCATGAAAGAGATAGGACTGTAGTTTTGAGGAACAAGGAAAATAAATTATAGAGGCTAACATGCATATATTGCATAGTGTACAGAAGAATGTAAATAACTTAGCAACTTTGGTTAACCAAGATTTTGGGTTGATAGAAGAGATATCCACTTGCAAGAATGATCTAGAATCCCTAAAGAACATAAAGGGTCAAAAATATTAGAAGTTATTAAATATCTATTTAGGGGAAGAGCTAGATAAGATTGATGATTGGATCAAGAATATTTAATCAAGAAACAAGGTCATGTTGGACCTATATGAGGACATCTAAGAGATGCAAGCCAGAGCTCAAGCCCAAATTTTGAAAGTAGATAAATATTATATCATGGAGAGCCTAGATAGTTTTAGTGATGACTCTAGGACTCAACTATGTTTGGTATATATTATGGTGCAATAGTTCAAGGCATCTTTCGAAGCCACATCTTACGAAGATGATATATGAAGGATATTCAAGCCTGAGGAGATACTTATAGAATTAGACTCCAAGAGGGAGGATTTTGTTGAGATAAGGCAAGAGGTCCAAGATTTTTACAAGGAAGTTAATGGCAAGTACCAAGATCTTGACTTGTTGTAACCTTGAGAGATCACCTCCACCATTGAGAAATTTAAGGTGGGACATCTAGACATTGTTTTAGTCGAAGATCAAGAAGACCCAAATGTTGGAAATTAAGATTGTGGGAGTTTGAAAAATCCTACCAGTTTTGACCATGTGACACCAAAAGGTGCATAGGTGCATAGGTGTGCAAGTGCACAATTTTGCAAGGGAGGCAGGTGCGCCGACAATTTTGGGTTAGTTGTGGTGGCACAACTAGTTAACTACCAGTTTTATTTTTTGAGTGTTTTATGCATCAAAAATGAATTTTGGTGGTAGGTTAACTAATTGAGACACATAGCAAAGCCTAAATTTACATCTAAAGAAGTGTTAGAGACTCCCAAATCATCCCAAGTCTTCTCTCTTCTTATCTCCTTCTTTCTTTTGAGTTTTGGAGTCATGTAAAGGTCCATGCACCATGTAATTAATAAAATAAAGAGTGCAAGCCTACGTAGCACCTAGTTAGGAGTCTAGTTGTACATAATTTTCATAAAAATAGTATTTTTAGCATGCTTTTTGCAAGGAAAAAGGCCTAGATCCAACAATTGCATGAAGGATTAGGTTTCTAATAAATATAGAGATGTAATATGTATCTAAGGTCAATATTTTGACGCAATAAAGTATGTTATTGCTACTCTCATTCTGTGTGTAGTATTTCTTGTTGGAATGTGCATTCCCTTTATGAATTTTATGTTCATGAATACGCATGGAGCTAATAGTTTTATTTTATGCTAATACTTGTGCGATTAATTAGTTTTTGTGTTTGTCATATTTGTTAAAAAATTCCTCTGTTGTGACAAATTGGAGAAAGGATCACTTTGAGTTCATGCATAGCAATTTGTCTCATGTGTGTGTGCTTTCTGTGGCTATGCAATTTGATGAATTGTGAAACATTAAACATTTTTCATTATTACCTTTGTCGATTGTATTGGTGGAGTTAAGGATTTGTTGCTCCTAATTTCATCGGTTTTCCTCTTGATCCCTTTTGAGGATTTAATTCATAGATGTGTTGTGGTTATGATTTATGTCCATTAGGAATTTCATTTTCAAAAAAAAAAAAATTTAACTTCTTGTTACCCTATCTTTATTATTTATTTTGAACATGTGGTTAAATTAGGAATTAATATAGTTTCATTGATAGAATTTACATTCATCATAGAATAGAAAATAAAAAATTATATCATTTTTTGGTCACATTCTTTTGAAAGTTTTGTAGGATCTACGAATACCAATAAAGGTCTCGTTGTGAACATTCACATTTATCTTCAATTGAGCTACCCATTAGGTTGAAAAGCAATCATTCAAAACCTTGGAGTTGGTTAACTTGATTAGATTTTCAAGAGAGAAATTTGTAAGAATTTTTTTCATTGTCATCATGTAAAATGACCACACAATAGTAATCTTGGCAGGTCCCTAACATTTCTATATCAAACTAAGTGATCAACTACATGATGGTACTCCTTTTTTCAGGTACCCTTGCTTAAGTTTCAAAGGATTCAACCTCCCACCATCCCAACAAGGAAACAAAACACCTATTTTTTAGAAAAATCCAAAAAGATCAGTCCTACCCATCTTATCAAAACATCAGTCCTACAATTCAGTATCCTCCAAAAAACTACAGTCTCAAAGAATCCAAAGTTTCCAAATCTCATACACCCTACACTTACTGCCCTAGGGGTTAATTTTAGATAAAAAAAACCCACCTCATTATCCCCCCCACAAATCCCTAATTTTTGAATCTGTCTTAGAGTTGTGCAAATGGTTTCCCCATGTATCATACTCTCACAGTGAGTGTATGATCCCCTCCAAGCCCTCTTTCCACCTTATGCATCCTCTTACTTTTTGAGATGTTTTCGGGCCTCATTTTCTCTTCTTGTTTCCTTCTTGAGGGGGCACCACCTAGTCTAGTCTCCCATCTTCCTTTTCAAGGTTGGGGCAACTTTTTTGCTTGATAAATCTTCTTTACATTGTCTATCTTCAAACTTGTTCTAAATAGAGTTGTCCCAACACTATGTCAAAGAGGGATAAAATATAGACACCTAAATATGATTAAATCATTTAAGTAATCCTATTTAGTCATATCCTAAAGCATAATTAATTAAGTATTTAATATTTAATTAATTTATATTATCCCCTAGTAAATTAATAAACATCAATTGACTATAGTCCAATTGATAAATCAAATGACACCCTATACATTGATTATTAATTAAATCCATATTCTCCTATTAAATTGAATAATGTATAATATCTATTTAATTTAATCTCAAATTCCCCTTTTGATTAAACAATTATTTTTAATCAAATTCCTAAACCCTTAACCCAATCCTAACTCCTTAGTTCTAAGTCAACCCAACCCATTCACCCATGCTAACCTTATTAATTACCTAATTAAACACATGTATTTGACCAACCCACTTGCATTTCTCTAATAATTACACTTTCCTCCTATTCCACCCTCTAACCTAGGCCTAATTACCCCCTACTAATTTGCACAACTTTAAGTATAGATTAAGAAATGCTAACCCAAACCAAAGTCCACCCTCATGTCCCATCACTCACATCCTCAACCAAATGCATTAAAAGCCCACTTTCATATCCTTTACACTCCCACATAAATGCATTATATGAACTTACACACCTTGTACAGACTCCAAACCCTTATAAATTCCTTTGTTCCCTCACATTCCTTCCAAATTTTCCATCCTCTCACTTACTCCCCTTGTGACAATTATCACTCAACCATTGGTTTCAAGGAAGTACAATCCATGTTTTTCCCCCTCTTTGCATCCAAGCCCTCCCTCACCAAATCCTCCATCTTGCATCTTGACTATCCATTTCCACCTCCCTTGGCCTATAAATATAACCCTTCACTCCTTCATTTTTATCCACCTTTTATGTAAAGTCATAATGCTAATTTTTAGAGCCTTAAAAACTACCAAGCTACCATTATAATGCTAAAAATGTTATATCCTTAAATCAAACTCTTTGAATAACTTGAGCATTTAAGCACACATCCATTCTTCTTTGACAAATTGAAAGATGAAGAAGGCTTCTTGAAGTGTTTATCATCTTAGTTTGTGTCCTCTATTTATTGTCTTCTTTTAGTTTAATCATATATATTGTTATTATTTTAGTTTGTGAATATTTAGCTTGCTTTTCATTCTTTAGATACTAATTTCATAGCATACAATCATCGCTTATTCAATCTTTATTTTTCACTTCCCTTTCCAACATCACATCCTTCAGATGATTGCAACTTACATGAATTAGTATAGTCAATAAGCTTGGCATCAATGACAATATAACAATTGATCTAACTCTTCTACATATACTTTATAGATCGATTCTGACCTTTTTCTTTTTCAACATCACTTATCATCAAATAATCTCTCATTTTCATTTATCATCATCAGTTATGTCCAACAATAGCATTAGTATATCAGTTGTTTCCAATAATCTCTATTGACTTCCTTTCAATCTCATGATTAACACCAAGTAACTAATTTTTCACATCATAGTGATTTTGTGTCAACCTTTGTATTTGTAAGAATTTTCCTTAGGGAAAAATTTACCCAAGACCAAGGAACTCAAATATAAGCACAAAATAGACAAGAGTATGATTAGAATAATTGTACAGTATTCAATTCAATATAAACATACACTAGGAGTACCTATATATAAAGGCGTCTGAGATGCATCTAGAATGCCTAGGAATTAGCATCATGATAAGTCATACAACTAGGCACATGTCCACTAGATATGGGTTATCCTCCATTATGCACAAAAGTAAGTGTGATGATGAGAGAATAAGCCTACAATGGTGTAACATGCAAATTTATATTGTAGACAACATGTGCTAAATTAGGAGTGTGAATAACTATGTTGTCTACATGATAACTAAGTGAATGATGCATACTTTAGTGTTGTAGACACCATGTGCTGAATTAGAGTTGCATACTTCTATGTTGTCAATATGACAAATCATAAAGGTATGCAAACTCCTGAGTGTGTCACAAAATAAATAATAAAATAATGCAAAATAACAAAATAATGCACTAACCTAAGTAAACTTAAGTAAAGTGTAAATAGTAAATATTTATTTACACCAACACCCCACCACCCCCCCACCCTTAAGTGAAACTTAGGGGAATGCACTTAAGCTCACAAATGCATGATTGGTTCTAGTTACGAGGCTGTGTTAGGTACCCATGTACAAAAGAAATGCTCTACATACAATGATGAAATGTAATCTCTCATAAAGTAGAGAAAGAGGGAAAACCTCATGGGAACAACCCTCCTCCAAAAAGAGAGATAAGTACAATAAAGAAGATGAGAGAGAAGAAGACCTCAGATTAGGAAAAGATCCCTCCCAGAAGAAAGAGAAGAAAATTCAAGGGACTCTCCTTTCTGCAACATCCCAAACCCCCAAGAGATCTTGCAAATGAATATACTTGACCTCAATGAAGATATCAGTGACCTGCTCTACTATAGAACAATATTTTAGTGCAATGATCTACTCATGTTTAAGCTCTCTACTATAGTGCATATGAACCTCAATGTGCTTTATTTGTTGATGCTGAATTGGATGATTAGAGATCTCAATAGGACTCTAATTGTCATAGTGAATAACTATAGGTTTAGGTAGATCAAATCCAAACTCCTTCAAGATGTGTTGTAACCAAAGAGCCTCTATAGTTGCATTGACAGCTCGTCGATACTTAGCCTCTGTGGAAGAAAGAGCAACATTGTTTTGTTTCTTACTCTGCCAACAAATAGGGCTAGAATCAAGGTGAAATATGTAACTTGAAGTGGACTTGTAAGAATCTAGGTCCCCTGCATAGTATGAGTCTATGTATCCAACCAGCTAAAGTCTTGTACCTATTGCACAATGTATCCCATGTGTATGTGTACCCTTTATGTAGTGCAAGATGCACATGGAAGCCTTCCAATGAAGCTCATGTGGTTCTTGCATAAAGTGTGAAACCATGCCAACTACAAAAGCTATATCAAGGTTTGTATGTGTCAAGTAGATAAGGCTCCCAACTAACTATAGGTATAATGTAGCATCAGCAAGTGGAGTGGTACACTTAGCCACTAGCTTGACACCTAATAGAAAGGGAGTAGGAGTAGGCTTGTAGTCACTCATGTGAAACTGAGAAAGAAAGCCAAGAGCATACTTGGGTTAAGAAAGTGTGATCCCTATTGAAGACTGTGTGATCTCAATACCAAGGAAGTAATGTATCAAACCCAAGTCTGTCATAGAAAATATGTTCTATAAAGAGGTCTTGACACTGACAATGATGGATGAAGTGCTCCCTGTAATGATCAAGTCATCCACATAAAGCACTAATATCAAATGTGTTTCATCCTTCTAAAGAATGTAGACATTCAAATCAAAATGAGATCTAGTGAATCCTGCTGAGAGTAGGAAGGAATCCATTTTGGTATACCAAGCTTGAGGAGCCTGCTTAAGACCATGAAATAGACTTCTTCAATCTACAAACCATAGTAGAATCCTGTACAAACCCCTAGGGCTGCTCCATATAAATTTTCTCATGAAGATCACCATTCAAAAAGGCACTCTTAACATCCATCTAGTGTACAACCCAACCATGAGCTATAGCAATAGCTAGTGTCAAGCGAATGTAGTTCATCTTGGTGACTAGTGCAAAAGTCTCTATATAGTCAATACCTAGAACCTACACGAAACCTTTGGCTACTAGTCTAGCCTTATGCTTATCCACACTTCCATCCACTGCAAATTTGGTTCGATAGATCCACTTACATTGAACCAAATTTCTTCCCTTAGGAAGGGGAACTAAGTCCCAAATGTTTCTTTTTATCAAAGAATTATATTCTTCCTCTATAGCCTTGTCCCATTATAGAATCTTGGATACTTCTTTAAATGACTTTGGATCTAAAGCAATGGCTATATATGCATGTGGAAATGACTTATGTTGTGACCTAGTCCTCCGAGTGTCTGAAGGATTCACCATTAATGAACCTATTGCATCAAGGGTTTATTGTTCCCAATGAGGTTTAGTGGAAGAAGAAGGAATTTCCTCAATTATTTGTTGACCCTGTAAAGGTGGTGTCTTGTGAGTCAAAGTTGGAAGAATCTCATCTTCCAAGTCACTATCATCACTATGACCACTATCCGTGAAGGAGGAAAAAGGAGGAGTTGAAGAAGCCAAACTTGGACAAGTTTCTTCAAAGTGAACACTCCTCTCATAAAATATTTCATGTGTCTCTGGATCCATTAGTTTGTATGCCTTGAGATGGTTAGGATATCCAAAAAATATGCATGGTTTTCTTTTTGGTTCTAATGCCTTTCACTTTTGTGGAGGTATCCTTGCCCATGCTAGACAACCAAAAAATTTGAAGTGCTTTGCACTTAGTTTTCTTCCACACCATGCCTCAAAAGGTGTTATTCCATCTAAAGCCTTATGCAAACTATTTTTTTGGATGTAGTTGGCACAACACATGGCTTTTGCCCAAAACACTTGATCTAGAGACTTATGTTGAAGCATACAAGTGGTCATTTCTTTAAGGGTTCTATTCTTTCTTTCAGTGACATTGTTCTGTTGTGGTGTGTATGCAACTGAATATTGAAGATCAATACCCTCATTTGTGCAAAATTTTATAAGCCTAGAGTTGACATTTTCCCTGCCATTATCTATTCATAGGATCTTGATGGCTTTCCTGGATTTTTTCTCAACTTGAGCTTTGAAGGTGATGAAGTTATCAAATACTTCACTCTTATGAACTAGGAAAAAGATCCAAGTGTACCGTGAAAAGTCATAAATAAATGTGATAAAAATGGTGGGCCTTACCAAAAGATGGTACTGGAAATGGGCTAGCTACATCACTATGAACCAATTCTAGAACAATAGTTTCCTTCCAAGACTTCCCCTTGTTATATTTCTCTTTAGGATGCTTGCCTGCTTCACAACCTAGACATACACCCTCTGAATACTTGACTTGAGGTAGACTGATGACCATTTCCTTGCTACTAAGTTGTTGAAGGTAATGATAATTAATATGTCCAAATCTTTCATGCCATAGTTTACTTTGTACATTTGAATGAGTCAACAAGGCAAGGGAAGTGGACTTAGGCACAAAATGTGAGAAAGAATAAAGTCTTGTCTCATGATTAGTCTTTCCAACTACCACTATAGAATCATCTTGGAGATTTTTCACCATAATTGTATCAAGGAGGAACTCCACTTTTTTGCTACATCTATAGTGAGTTATCTGATAGATGGAGAGAAGGTTGGTGCTAAGGTTAGGAACATGAAGAACATCCTTGAAGATGTCATTTTCCAACTCAACATTCCCTTTACCTTCTACTTCCACTTGAGTATCATTACCCACATAGATGTAAGGTACATTTGATGGTTTCAAAGAGGAAACTGGTCCCTTGAAGCACCCATATGATGTGTTGCTCCTGAATCAACAACCCGTTCCTCAACATTGTTTGTACATGCTACCAAAGCTTGTCCCTTACCCTTTGAAGTGGATGAAGATCCCTTGTCCTTATATGCATTTGGTACATCAATTTTTTGTTTCCTCATTATGTTGACCAATTCATCAATCTACTTATCCTTGCACTCATGTTCATCATGACCATTCCTCTTACAATAGGAACAAGTTTTCTTCTCCTTTTTGTTGGAATTGTTCCCCTTTTGGTTATTTTTGGAAGAAGACTTTCCTTATTGTGAAGAAGATTATTGAGTGGAAGAAGATTGATTTGAGGAAGACTGTTGTTTTGAGGAGGATTGTTGTGTGTCATCTTGTGGATTAGCTTTCCACTGTTTATGCTTCTTGTTGGAGTTTTTACCACTTGAATTACCTTCATTAGCTACCAAGGCTTTGGTCTTGGAAGACTTGAGAATTCCCATACCCACTAGATTGTCATGTTCTAAGATCAACATTTCTAAAAAAAATTCAAATGAAGGTTTAACATAGGCACTACCCATTGTTAATTTGTGAGTATTAAAACTAGAAACAAAAGGAGCATATTCAGGTGGAAGATGATTCATGATGTGTTTGATCATCTTTGCATCCTTGATGGGTTCAGCACAATCCTTAAGTTTTTCCCTATACATGTCTACTTGGGTAAGATCGTCTTTGATGGTGTCAAAATTCCTATGATCCAACTTGAGAAGTTTGTCCTCTATGGTGTAAGTCATGTTTTCATCTACTGTCCCATACAAAGCTTCAAGTTTAGCCCAAACCTCTATTGGATTGGTAAGCTTCCTAATGTGAAATTTGATAGGATCAGAGATATTTTTCAACAAGGTTCCTAGGGCCATCTCTTGTTTGGATTTCCAGTCTTCTTTCTAAGCTTCATCAGCATTAACAGGAGGTTTCTTTGATGCACCAGTTACATAACACAGTAAACCTTTTTCTGCCAATGGTTCCTTAATGTTTTCTTTCCAAGTAGCATAATTATGTGGAGTTAACTTTTAAAACCAACCCATAATGCAAGAACACAAGATCAAGGAGACACAACACACAATACACACCCCAACTTTTCACTCAATCAAAAATCCCCCCCTCCCCCGCAAAGAATGATTTTGTCACTTTATATATAGTGCATTTACAATAGGCCACTTGTCAAAATGGACAAAGTGGGATTTTGATTATTTTTATTACAACCTCTGTATAAAGAACAAATCTAGAACTTTACAATGTAGTTCAAAAATACAACAATTGTGAAGCAATATAATGCAAAATAGGACCTATCTCTAAAAGTGCTATTTTTGTCCATACAAGACTATAATTTGACTATAGATCTGAAAAGTAGATGAAAAATATGCACTTTCAAAAAAAATGGAACCTAAAAAGGAGTCCAAATGAGCTCGTACAATGTGTTTGAAGTTGCAAAATGTAGGATTGGATAGGTACAGTCACCAAAAAATGTTTTTTCTAACAAATTTGTGCACTAAAACCAAAAAAGAGCTATATCACTGAAAAGTTCAAGAAATTCTATCCAAAATCAAAAAAAAGTGCACCTGATTTGGAATTTAGATGATTGAGTTATGGCCTATCAAAGTTGGGATACCAAATTAAAATTGCATCTGAAGAGGGATCTAGAGAGGAAAACACTATGTTAAATTTGACGATCAAATGATCGTCATAGTATTTCAAAATTGCCCTAGAATGATGGTCAAATAGCTATCAAATTTAGGCTCACGAATTGTTGACATCAACAAAAATGCAGGCTCTTGTTGATGTGACAATGATGTCACCTGTACGGCTAATGATGTCAGCACGTATGGTCATACAAAAACTTTGACGTGTATTGCTTACATGTCAGTATGGATCTCAATGACTAGGATGGTACATAAATCCACATGGTAGCCCACGTGTCTGGAGACTTTACATAGACATGGCTTAGATTTGTTTGTCGATGTGTTACAGATTAGATGACATGTCTTGCGTGTATAGCAGACCTCTCAAATGGTGTTGTATGGCCTATTGATCTACAATTGTGTCACTATGAACATATTAGAGCCTACTATGTGTCTAACTAGGTTTCCTTATCATAGCAGTGCTAAGTGCTTTTTTTGGTGGTTCGATGAGACTATGTTCACTTTGCCGAGTGTCAAAAATTAGAAAAATGGTAGGTGGTCACAATGAGAAATCTGGTGGGAGACTAATTTTAGTCCCACATTCAAAACAAGATTGTGGCGTATGTAGTATAAAATGAAAAAGCCACAAATCATAAACCAAACAAGTCGATTGGCCAATGTGTGAAGGCGGTGTGGATTTGTTGGAATGTAGAGCCTATCGGGATGCCGCTAAGGAAATATTCACTAGTATTGAATCATTGATGCTGGAATATTGTAAATGAATCCCACCAAATCAAAAAGAATATTCTACCAAATATTCTCTGTAGGGCTAGGGTGTGACTACCCAATTCTACAAAAAAGAAAATTCTCTGCACACCCAACTGAGCAAAAAATCTCGAAAAAAATTATGAAAATATACAAAAGAAATAGTAGAATTAACAAATCAAAAAATGAATTAACCAGATCGAATGATGACCATACCAGATTTGCAAATCAGACCTTCGGGTTCTGGTTTGCAAAAAAATTTGCCTCACAATTGACTATGGCCTAAAATAGGCAAATTTATAGCTAATTTTCATCGAATCATTGCTCTGAATGCAATGGTGAGATTTGCTTTGGCTCTAGATGCTCCCAATTGCTACAAATGCTCTGGATCTGAATTAGGTCCCTTCAAGAGATGAAGAAAAAAGGTCTTCAATGACTTTGTGATGAGAATCTCCTTCAACTTTGATACCATATAAGAATTTTTCTTAGGGAAAAATTCACCCAAGACCAAGGAACTCAAATATAAGCACAAAATAGACCAAAGTATGATCAAAATAACTGTATAGTATTCAATTCAATGTACAAGTACACTAGGAGTGCATGTATATAAAGGCCTCTGAGATGCATCTAGAATGCCTAGGAATCAGCATCATGATAAGTCATACAACCAAGCACATGTCCACCAGATATGGGTTATCCTCCATTAAGCATGGAAGTAAGTGTGATGATGAGAGGATAAGCCTACAATGGTGTAACATGCAAATTTATGTTGTAGACAACATGTGCTAAATTAGGAGTGCGAATAATTATGTTGTCTACATGACAACTCAATGAATGATGCATACTCCAATGTTGTAAACACCATGTGTTGAATTAGAGTTGTGTACTTCTATGTTGTCAACATGAAAACTCATAAAGGTAGGCAAACTCCTAAGTGTCTCACAAAATAACTAATAAAATAATGTGAAATAATAAAATAATGCACTAACCTAAGTAAACTTAAGTAAAGTGTAAATAGTAAATATCTATTTACACCAACAATATTTGCACATATTTCTCATCTTATCTTAAATGCATTTGTCTTCTTTCATCTTTTATCATTCTCTTATCATCATCATCTTTTCTCTTTTATTCCAGGACTTCAAACATTCTCACCAAGTGAGCTTCTTGTTCATTTCTTAGTGAATTTACCTACTTAATTAGGGTTTTTTTCTTCTCCATCAAATCTAATATAGTAGCTTCAGATTCATCAAATAATCTTCCTCTAATTATTTTGCAATTTCTTCAACCTTATCCTGAGTATCTTTTAGTTGATGAGCTAACTCCTTCCTATTGCTTAGTGAATGCTTCAACTTCTCTATCAATTAATGAATATATTATTGTTTAAGTTTCTATTCTATGTTCAAATTCTCAATCAACTTTTCAACCTGTAACTTTCTTATCTCCTCATATTTTATCTCTCAAGTAGTTAGACTTCTAAATAAGAGAATTGGGCTTTGATACCAATTGTTGGAAAGTTAAGGTGCTGAGAAGGGGTGTGAATCATTACCTTATAAAATTTTAACACTCAAAACTATTTTAACCTTTAAACCTCAGATCTTTCTTTGCATGCACAAACTTATCTACTTATTATTGAATGAAAATAAACAAAACTAAATAACTTCAACACATGAACACATCACATGCATGAACACATTTGACACATAATTTTGATCGCACGGGAGCCCTTGCTTAGAGGGGAAACTATGGTGGGGGTGACACTCACAATCCTTCACTATTGTAGCATAAAGGTTTCTCAGTTAGAGCTTTAAAAAATATTATTTTTGATGATTTACCCTATTAGGAGTAATACAATAAGACTTTCCAAAGTCTACCTTGTAAAAGGGTTTTGTAACACTTTTTCCTATTAAGATATTTACAATAAAAGGATTGTCAAGGCCTGCCCAATCTCTAGGATTTAAGAATACAATATAATAATAGCAATGTGTTTGATAATTAATGTGGAATAATGCATGTTCTTGAATGCTAGGTTAGATCCTTTATCCTCTATGTAATCTCTTCACCTTTTAATCATTAAATTCACCAAAATCACTTCCTATCACTTCTTAGTAGTGTTGTTTATTTGATTAGGTAAAAGCAGGTTTGAAGGGGACCCAAAACCCCATACAAAAAAGAAACAAAGTCAAGAACTAGTTTTACAGGGACCAGTAATCCAAAGTTTTGCAAACAAATTCAAAGGTTGGTTTTATAGGGACTAGCAACCAACATAAATCAACAAAAATAGTAGGGAGAAAAATCTAGAAAAACCTAGTAAAAAACTTAAACTAGATCTTTGATAGCACCAATAATAGAAGTGCCTAAGATAGCAACCTCTTTTAGAGAGTCTTGAAAGTTCTTCACAGGAAGCTAGAGGTCCACTTTTTAGTACTTTGTCTGGCTCTTCTACATGGACCACTTGCCAGCAACAGAGTATGATCCATCAAATTAACTTCATCTAGAGAGACTTTCCGAATAGAAGCAGTAGCAACCAAGATAGACAAAGTAACACCCTGCATGCCCATTTCACTGTCCTTTATCAATTTTTTAAGGGAAGTTTCATACTATAGATGTTTAGCTAGGATGCTCCCAACCAGAGATTCTAGCTCCAACTGCTTCTTACTTTCCTCATCTAGCTTTATCTGTAGATAAAGGGACTTTTCCTACAATGAAGAAATAAGGATTTTTCTATCTTAAGCCCAATGTTGGCTATATCTTTGGCTTTGTTCAAAAATTCTAGAATAATATCATCACCCTTTAAATCCTAGGCATCCTCAAAATCATCATTTTGTCAAGGCTTTTCCTTAAAATCCTAGGATTTGGTTTTGGGAGTACTAGGATTAGAATCATCATGATCACTAGTGGCCAAAGGAGTAGTAGCTGACACAAGATCAACGGAAGGGGTAATAGAAACAAGGGTTCAAGAATGCTCTATATCTAGTGTTTGGGTAATCAGGTTGATTAACCCATCTTTGTCTTTAGTACTAGTATCCTTCAAAATTTTGGAATCTGGCACAACCTCCATTCTCACCATCCTCTTTGGTGGTGGAACCCTTGATTTCAAGACTAGATTTGACCCTTTTAATTCTTTTATGCTTTGAGAAAGGGATAGAATCCAAAGCTTTACCCTTTTTAGAAGAATGCTAACCTCGCTTTCTAATAGTGCTAGGGGAAGAAAGCAGAGAATCATGAGGTGAGGTGTCATCCAGACTTAGAGTTGAATCCTTGTTCTTAGAAGAGCACCTATCACTCATTGTTTGGGTCATGTCATCCAAGGGAATTTCACCATCCTCCATATCTTCTGAGCTCTACTCAGATTTTGTTTCCATCACCAAGGCATGGTGGCAGCTATTTTTGTTTTTTAATGAAGAGTCACCAACATTCTCCAATCTATTTGGCATGCCTTCCTCATCCCTCTTCTTCTTGTTGCTAGAAACATAGTGAGCTAGGGTACTATCTCAGTAGAACTCAATGATAAGTAGGATGAGACCCTCGTGTATGATAGGTCTAGAATCCTTATGCTTATGGCTTTAAGCCCAAAGAGGAGAGAATTTTCCAAGTAGTAGGGGAAGGAGATTCTTTTCTTGAAGCGGAAGTGATTCAAAAAGACAAAGTGGTAAAGATGAACCCTAGAAACCCTACCATCTAGAATAAAATACATCCATAGGCAAGTGAGAACCACCTGACATATGTCTTTAATTTGAGAAAGATCATAAAAATTACCAACCTTCACCAATTTCACATCCTCCTGATCATTTTTGGGAAAGCACTTGACTGCCTCTTCCGAAGCTTCTTTTTTGTTTGAAAAATTTAATTCCTTCATTTGGCAACCTGGTAATCTTAGTGATGAAATCAGCATTAAGGGTAAATTGTCTACCATAAAGCATAACCTTGTTACCATCCCAAGCTTTGTAGAAATTACCTGTTACATGAGGTTTGTAACCATGAATTTTTTTAATGAAACTAGTGACCTTTCCTTTCTCAAGCTGATGCCAAACATCATTCTTCTTTTTCTAGTAGTGACACTTCTTGGGTTCCAAATTTTTCACTTCTCCACCCATATTCATAGAAAGAATACTCTACAAAATGTTGTGACTAAAAATACATAGAGAAAAATGCTAAAACAAGTTTAGCATTTTACCTCTAGATATCCCAAAAAAGACTCACAATCTATGTGGAGTTTTGACAAACATGCATTCACAGATATTGTTCCATTTAAAATAATAAATGGAAGCATTAATGATTTGATAAGTGGAGGTCACGTGCATATCAAATGAGGATTTTCCCTTCTCAAGATGTGTTTCTCTCATAAATACCTTTATCTTTTAAATCATCATCCATGTTGAGCTAGTTAGTCCATGTGATGATATCATTACTTTGAACTACTAGGTTGGCCATCCAATCAGCCAATGTGTTTGTCTCATGATATTTATAAGAAATAAACACTTTTTAAAAAAACTTGAGGTCTTCTTTACTTTTACTTAAAAGGTTAGAGATATTCCAAGCAAGATCTTATTTATTATTAAGAATTTTGATAAGGTTACTAGAGTCCCCTTCTAGCAAGAGGAACCTGCATCCAATTTCCTTAGCCAGCTTGATCATGTAATGAGCCCTGGCCATCTTTGCTTTATGACTTGAAGTGATCCCAAGAGGAATTGCCTGAGCCCTAATGATATTACAATAGTTGTACCTTATGACACCCCCACAACCAGCCTTATCAGGGTTCCCTTTGGAAGCCCCATCAAACTTAGCCTTAATCCAACCTTTGGGAGGAGATAATCAAATGGCATTCTCCCTCAAGTTGTCCTTTTCAACTTTACAATTTTGACTAGGATGTTCCAAGTTGAGATTTGTAGAGGGACCAAAATGGGATAAAAAATTCTCCTTTAGGTTTCTGATAATTCTTTTACTAAGGACCTAGGAGGGGGTACTAGTATCTTTGAAGATTCTTTCATTCCTTTCTTTCCATAAGCCCCAAAAAATGTGGGGAAAATAATACTGCTAGAGGATGCTAACATGTTCACCTTTGAAGGGACTGCACTGGTTAAGAAAAATGTCAGCAAGATTCTCCTAAAAAGTCCATTGCAAATTCCACAAATTCCAAATTTCCTTTAAAACATCCCTAGCATAACAACAATGAAGAAAAATATGGTTAACAGATTTCATATCCTTTTTGCATAGATAACACCAGTTGGTTATGATCAACCCTCATTTTCTAAGATTATTGTTGTCACTGAAGTCTGCACCCTTGTCCAAAGTTGCTACTTAAGGACAACCTCATGAAACATGGAAATAACCTCCAATCTGTGGGACTTGAACTATGTGGTTGAGTCTCTGAAGAAGGTCGGCTTCCTCTTACTATCAGGATGCACATAACTACTCTTGGAGAGGAAAAGGGAGAAGGAGAGCATGAAAGAAAATCTACCTAATCTAATCTAAAGAGGTGATGCACCAAAATAGAGTGTTCAGACCAATCTCTACCCATATATGCACTTTTGAATTATGATGACACCAAGACATACACATTCAAGCTCATATTAATCTAACAACCACATGCAGATTAGAAAGCCAAATGAATAACACAAGGAATGAAAGATTCACTTATATATCACTCACAGACCAAAGGGACACAGTCATGCAGATTGAAGATCTCTACAAAACACTAATGAGAGGAAAATAATTCTTGCACTTGCACATTAATGGTTGAAGGAGATAAAACAAAATGTCACATAGTTCAGAGGCAAAGGGAATTTACACAGGAGATTGCAAAGCAATATCAAAGAAGTTAGAGAAAGATCAACCCCTACAAAATTCATAAAATTTTGCCTTTATAGCTCAGGCATAACTGGGATGTCCTCCAACTATAATTACTTTTCAACAACCTACCATTAAGTCCTACAAAGAACAATCATAAAGAAAATCTGATCTGGATATAGATCCAGATGCAATGATATCTGATCTTCTGTGTCAAATAATGCCTTGAGAGGATGGAAATGGTGCCATTAAGCCATTCTGACTAGGTAGATGGATCAAAAAATGGGTTGTGGAGTGTCCCTCTCATTTTGCACTTATTCTAGGTTGGTTAGATTCACAAGATAACCCTAGTTTTCCATCATTTTGGCTCGTGAATCAGCAAGTCAATGAATCAAACTAAAAATGCAAGCAGGACGAGCCACGTGGGCCAATAATTTCTTTCCTTTCTGCCACCTCACAAGGTCTTCCCTAGTTGACCAACTCTTTCATTACTAACCGCACCATCTTCTTTAAAAAATCCTGACAGCAATCTTATACTAACCGTTGGCCACTAACCATCAATGCCTTAACTCTTGTTTATATCTTAGCCAGACCCCATGATCCTAACTAGCACCAATCGATGGTTTCATAATACTTGGCCCCACCCTACCATGCATCGCTGAGGTGCTATGTCACTATGCGTATCCTCTGAGAAATTTCCCATAGCAAGATAGCACCCACCGTGGATCCAGACTGATCTGACGATCGTGAAGACTCGTCGTATTACTGCACTATCTCCTTTAAAAAAAACTTGAAAACTTGGGCCCATAAACCACTCAACACACCTGGCATCTTCATCTTGGCATGACCTGGCCCCACTGATCCATGTGGCACAATGGCGTTATGTCGCTATGGGTAATATCCTCACAGCTTTCCATAGCAAGATAGCGCCCACCGTTGATTTTTTGAGATCTGGCAATGAGCAAGATGGATCTGACCTATCAATATACCAACCAATAAGAAACTAGCCACGTGCCAACCTATCTGACAAATCCTCATTTACAGCTTGCCAAGGGAAGTAGTACCCACATTCTACACAGTCATACCTTAGCTAATGAAAAAATTGACCAACTACCAATGTGTGCCAAATTTCATCACTGATATCTGATGTGGCATACTTGGGACCCACCTTCCTTCTGATGTTGCCATAGTATCACTTTCCATCTGGGCGCTATGTCGTTAACGACGAGGAACACAAATTTTTTGATAGCGCCATAGCACCCTCCGCGGATCTATCAAAACACGGCACTGGAGAAACAACAAGAAAAACGGAGGACCCACTGGCCACGCGGCCAAAAGGCACTATGTCACTATGGTAAAACAACGTGCAAATTCCCATAGTGAGATAGTGCCAACTATTGATCTATCTCAATCTGACGATGGGGACTTGCGGGCCCGCAGAAACATTAAAATGCACAGGGAAAGAAATATATAAGGTTGAGCGTAAAGTATTTTGTGCCCCTTTTGAATATTTGGATATTTAAAACTTGTGAACATTACTACGTTGAATTCAAATGTGGTGATTCTAGCGAGAAGGCAAAAATGACCAACAATTATCAATCATGAGAATTTGGTTCTAAAGAGCAATCCAAAAGAAAATCTCAACCTTAGGGGTTAAACCTTTGGTCCAGGATTTGACCCACAGGAGCTCAATTCTCTTCTCATTAAAAAGGGAAGAATATTTGAAGTTACCACGTGGATGAAGAGCCAAGATGACCTTATCATGGGAGTTGGGATTGATACATGAGGAAAAAATAGAGATTTGAATAGGGTGAAAATTGATATCCAGAGAAGTAAGGTCCACCCATCTGTTGTTTGTTGTATCACTGCTCTATGTTCATTCCTTCATCTCTCATGCATATTATTTCAAATATTTTGATCCATCCTTATATAGAAATATTGTAGCTTTCTTTATACTTGACCTAAGTAGGGTTTAGATCCTTCTATAATTCTTGGATGATTAGATCTATGATCCATATTAAATTCCTCTTTCCAATAAATATTTTCTTTATTTTTATTGGTTCTCACTTTGCCTTGAGATCCATAAAATCATATTTCATTCCCAATAAATCTTACCTAACTTTCTCCTTGATATTTGTAAATAATTTCTCTACTCGGTCAGATTCAATCACATAATAGTATGTGAATTTACAAACTTTTATGTTTACTCTATATAACTCAGTAACCTCTATTCTACTTAGTTGTAATCTTGTCCTTGCTCACTAATATCTCTATCTCGGTTAACAGACTTTTCTCAGTAACCAAGGTGCTTGGTTAACCATATATGTTTAGTGTCTAATATGCTTGATATATTTGATTGCTAATTACACTATTTTGTGCTTGGTAATTGTTCTTCCTTGTCTTTCTCGAATGACTATACTTTCTATACTGACCTATATGATCTCATCACCGACTTCATTTATTAACATGCCTTTTCACTAATGATAATATAAATATATTTAGGAGTAAAAATGTCCATGTATGATCTTTGAAGGAAGATTGATAACTTGACATGAGTCTGTCAGATTCCAAAGTGATACTTTAGGAGATGAGCTAGAATAAGAAAACCAAAAAATGGACTACATTTGCTACATATATCGGATCTTGCATCTAGAAGTAAGATTAGAATGAATAAATTTTAACTTCTTGCACAATGCACAAGCTCCAATGCAATATGTAAGTCAATGTCTTAGGAACATTGATATTTCTCTCTCCTTCACTTAACCAATAACATGATTGTTAGAAAGTAAATTCCACCAAGATAATTGAGAGGGGGGGGCGGGTGAATCAGTTATGGAATTAAACCAACTCTCCATATCATTGTTAATTCTCAAACATGTAATAGTAGATGCAATAACCATAGAAAGATAACTAAATACAATAACACTAGATATGTTAACTAGGGAAACCCATGATCAAACAGAAAACCCTAGTGGAAATGATGCACTCAAGATGGTGTACTAATATAAATGTTCCTTGTGAAAGGATGGACCTTGTTAGGAGTCAATGAATTAAATTAAGTACATATGAGTCACTATTAGGAGACTTTGAATCCATGTTAGGAGATTCCAACCCTGTTAGGAGTTGAAAGGAAGATAGAAGGACCCACTATCCAAATAGCTTCAGTACTATCCTCATTGAATCATATAAGTGTATATCAAAAAATATCCAATAATAACTTATCTTTGCAAATACAATTCCTTCTATGATTATCATATCTCAACTGCACCAATCTCTTTTCTAATCCAAAATATGCTCACATTTAAGCTTGTACAATACATAATATCACATTATCTGCATTGGATACCTATCCACGAGGAAATGATCTTTCCTTTATACCAAGTCCTAAAAAATATTATTGAGTCAACATTGAGGATTTCTCAATTTACAATAATAATATAGGACAAACTTAAGATATTACATTACATGTTACATTACAACATTATATCTTTTCACAATTAAAATCAATATGTCGACTCATAGTTTTCATGAATTCACACTCATTAATCATTTGAATATTCATGATTAAAAAAATAATATCTAGCATGTCTTCAACCTCTTTATAAGTTTTCTCAAGTAGATTCCATCTCTTTTAGGAGATAAAATCCAAACATTAGTACCCGCTTTCCAGAAACATTGTCTATAAGTTGCCTTAATCAAATCCTTCATAACTTTGTCCAGTCTTCATATTTATTTATGTTCTCTTAAATGTAGCATCTAGACATACTCTAAGACATATTACCATGTGTGCATAGACTTATCTTAAATCCTCAAATCATGTGAAGCCAAACTTTGTCTGCTGCTCTACCAGTCTTCTCTAAATAACTGGAATATTGACATCAATGACAAACTTTGTCATGAATGTGACATATCATCACCGAATCATGTCACCAACACTTCTAGGATACTCCCCCATAAGTATACCATCATAATTCATGCTAACAATTACCTCTCAACTTCTAGTTCATATAAAACAAATTATTAGAAATACTCTTATGTGGGAAAATTTTAGTGATGGAAGCACAAGTAAATTCATAAATTCAACTCTCATATTTAGGTGATCTAAAAATATCAAGAGCAAGAGAAAAATAAATTCTATGTTTTGTATTTAAGTTATTCCACTTTGAATATTTTCTTAAGCTTGGTCTTACAAAAATGCTTGATTTATCTTCTACCACAAAATCAAACTAGGATACTTCTAGGATTTTTATGATGCATTTTTCTTTTATGCTTCTAATTTTAACCATCATCCTATATTGGGATTTTGAATAAGAAACAAAATGAACAATGTATTCTTACTTATTGAGTCATTGAAGACAAACTATAATGTTTCTCTCCTCATCATCTCCCACAGTGCAAAATATGATCCAACCATGAACACTACAACAAGATCTTTCAATGATTTTAGTGTTCATTTCATTAATATAATGGGATTTTCCACAATATCCCCACCTTAGGAGATTATTTATTTATTTTTCTCGACTTTCAACCATAGAGTGATTAGAAAATGTTAAGTGGAAACTTGTTGGGAATTTTCCATATAATAAAATATCAAGTCTGGTTTATGGGAGATGTTAATGTGATATGTGAATAAGGTCTTCTTTCTAGGTGATAAGAGTCTTAATTAATGGGTCGTGTTGTTGTGATCAATGCCTTGATTGGAGGTGGTACAATATGGACAAAAAATAAAGGAGTTTTAAAGATATGGATTTAGGAAAAATTAGTGGATTCTCTTAGCATAAGGGATGATGGACATAATAAGTTTTTGGAATTATGTGTGGATGTGAAATTGTAAGGACAAATAGGCTTTATAGTCAAGTGTTTACTTTTACAATTTTTACATTGTAGTAACTTTTGTAATTTGACACCAAATGACTCCAAATTAACATCATAGCTTTATTAGCATGTCAATAGTGACTATAATAACTTATTATAGTGATTTCTATTCTTATTTGACTATTTTGACTAGTTGGAATATCATGGGGCCTTATTTTGATATATGTTTCATCTTCCACTTATCTTGCATTAAACTAGATCTACATCAATCCCACATAAAACTAGATAAAAATTAGAGGTACCATAGCTTTTCTTTACAACCTACCCCTAATTAGACCACCAGGCTCAAACTTGACCATCGCAATCCTTTTATAACATATTTTACAATTTCAAATTGTCCAACTAACTTTGAGGCCAAATACCTACCCTTAAGATGACTTTTGATTCAAAATTTTGGATGAAACAAAAAGAACTTACCAAGAACAACCTACAAACTTTGTATGAGGGGATATGATGTTGTTTTTTTTTCTTTTTGTCTGTGGTGATTATTTCAATGATCCTAAAATTTCACATAAATTGGTGTGTATGATAAGAGCCTCCATCTTGATTTGAATATAGCATAAACCTTGAACCTCTTTATGTGAAAGTGATGGTAAAGTTGGAACTTTCTCCTTGTTTAAGTGTTTATCTAAATCAATTTCCTATTAATGCACACACTAAATTATGTACCTAAGGATATGAACATAAATAAAAGGGTCATTACAAGTTACATATCATTATTTTGCATACACAAAAAATGCATAAGCATAAATCATTATTTTACTAAATTATTATTGCCCATGGGACTTACATATGAATATTGATATTTTAGTCTTCTCAAAGTAGAGTCGACAAACATGTCCAAGACTGAAAACATTAAAAATGGCCTTGTTTCTTGGGCTTTTTACAATTTTGACCATTTGTGGTTATAATGGTTATGGTGCACCTGCACCAAAGTATAATCTGGTTCAGAAGGCCTTATATTTGTATTATAATGCATATAATGACATCAAACATGCTTATTTGAATAAATTGATACAAAATTCTTGTCCTGGCTTCCATAGTGATGCAGGAGCATCAAGACTCCAAATAGGCCATTGAGGCCAATAGAATTAGATTCTTGCAATCAAGCCATTTGAAGGCCATATTTGCCATTTTCATGTTTGTTAGATTTCATTATATGCATTAGAATGAAAATGTAAGGCCTTTAGAGTTTTGTGGGTTGGGAATGGGGCCAAATGGGCTTCTATCTTTGTGTGGTTGACCTTGTTAAGCAAAGACTATTAAACTATTCTTGAAATAGAGAGATCTCAATATTGAGTATTTTAAAACCCAAGGGACCAAAGTAATTTCTCCTACTCTTTTTTTTGTGTAACCCTTCAAAATTTGTTACACTTTTGTAACTCATCAACATTGGGGTCTGGAGGAATTTATTGTAATCACTAATACATATGGACACATATAAGAATTAGTGTCTACTATTTTTATACTTTGAGAAGAGGCTGTATGAGTGGAATCTAATAAGGATTTTTTTTAGGGTGTCATTAACCCCAGGTTATTAAATCACTATCCTTTCACTAGTACTCAATCTCACAACCCTTGTCCTCACTTATTTTGCTTCTCAAATTATTGAAGAAGATGTTTGTTAGATCTCTCAAATTCAAAAAAAATATCTTCTTCAGTAAAATGAGTTGAGATAGAAGTGAGGAGAAGGCTACGAGTTTGAGTACCAACACAGGGATATGATTCAATAATCTAGGTCAATGACACCTTCATAAATGTCCTTATTAGATTCCACTCACACCTCTTCTTAAAATATCAGAACTTCAAAAACCAATTCTTGTATGTTCACAAATGTGTTAGTCATTATGTTAAATTCTTTCAGACTCTCAATTTTGATGAGCTATGAAAGTGTGAAAGTTTTTGGAATGACTTGAAGGAATTTTTTTTTTTCCTTGGGGGCCTAAAATTTCTATAAGTAGTGTTGTCATAATTTCTAAGAATCTCGCAAATAGTCTTTGATGAGAATGTTGAATATGAGATGAAGAAGCATGTAATAGGTTCAATATTCTTGTCAGATGTTATTACATATGGTCATCAAAATTTTGATGACCAACCCCCAATGATGTAGTAGTGAAATGCCAATTTTTATGCTATAAAGTGTTGAAATAAGATTGTCGAAGTGAAGAAGATTATTGGAGCTTAGCATGGAACAATCATTATTTTGTCACTAATGTCAAACCTACTACTTATTGGTGAGATAATTTCTTACTTTGGTTTGAATGTTATCATTTGTTTGATTGATAAAGAGGATTTGAAAAGAAATGATAGCAAGAGAACATAGAGAAAGGTTGATTTATTTTGTGTATAAAAGGATCACTAAGACCAAGCAAGACATTGATGAGATAGTGTATTTTTTATCTACTTAAGGCTGTAATGAAAGGATACTAGAGCAAAGACTAGAAGAAGGCTAAGTAAAGAAAAGTGTTTGTCAAGCCTAACTGAGTAAATAGTTCAAGTCGAGCAAAGTTAATGCAGACCGAGATGAAAATAGTTGAAGTTGAGCAGTAAGTTTAATATGTGTTGAGTGAAGAAAGTTAGTATGAGCCGCTTGAGCAAGAGAAATCTAGTTGGTGCTAAGTGAAGAAATTTAGTATGTGTCAAGCACCAGTGAAGACCTAGTGGATGTCGAGCAACCCAGTGTTGGTCGAGCATCAGAACACAGTGTTTGCCAAGAACACAGAGTGTTATTGTTGAGTGCTAGTAAAATGATTTAGATCAAAGATTTAATGAATCTGAACTAACAAAGTTGATTTCTTGAATTTTTTGAAGCATGTGGAAGATTACTATGATGAGTTGGTGGCACAAAATTCAAGATAAACCATTTTGAGGTGAATTTAAAGAGGATTGTAGAGGAAGTTTCTAGAAGGGATAAAATGGAAAAGTGGGTAGATTCAATGAATCCTACCTAACCCTAGAATGAACGATTGTGGTTAAGTGGAAAAATACCTAAATTCTCTATTTATAGAGATAGCAAGCTAGAAGCAACAGTTGTCATGTGTGAGAACCTAAGGAAGACAAGAAGTCTAGGGTGTTGCTTCATATGGTTGCCGAATAGAAAAGTTTGCAATTGGCATACAAAGCAAGAAAGCTTAAGAGGATAAATGCTTGAAGGGTGAACAAATTGTTAGAGATAAAGAGGATGAATGCCAAGAAAAATGGAGGATTGAATGTGAGATCTATAATCTACAAGTGATTTTTTATTGTTATCAAATAAAGTCCTATTGTTACTCTCTAACAATTGTATTAGTTTGGATAAATCCTTTGGATTAAGGTTGACCTAACAATCATTAGTAAATCCTTTAATAGGGTGACATTCTAATGGAATTTTCTAAAGTCCTCTAAAAAGGCTCATTCCTAAAAGGGTGATTGAAATCTTTTAACCAGGCCACATATAACAGTGTGCATTGTAACCTTTAACATGGTTGGCTCCTCATAGAGCTCACTTCAGAAGAGTAAAAATTGGTAGCATGTTGCTGGTGATTTTTCCTAAATTGGGTTTCCACACAAAATCCTTGTGTCAAAATGTGTGATTGATTTTTTAGTTTCACGTGTTTAAATTTCTACAAAGTTATTTTGACATAGGACAACAATATGCATATGTTTAAGATATTGAATGATCAAGGCATGCATAAGGATAAGTTGTAGTACTGAAAAGTTTTATTTGTACATTTGGACCTTGGATAACTGATTCACCCTCATCCACCCCCCCCCCCTCTTAGTTATTCTAAAGTATTCTAATAATTGGTTTTAGAGCTCCAAGTGCTTGAGAGAAAGTTTAAAGGTACTTAAAGCTAAAGATCAAGATGTACAAAAAGAAGGTGCCCAAGTTAAACAAGGAAAAATTTCCTGCATGGAAAATTTTGATGAAGCTACATCTAGGAGGTTTTGGAGGTTATGCATAGTCAACTATCACCATTGAGCATGTTGATCCAATTGGAGCCCCAACTGCTGATCAATTCAAATAGAAGAAGGAACACAAACAAGCAATATTGGAGATTGCATCTACCCTAAGCTACTCAAAGTTTGATGACATCAAAGGATGTGATTCTACAAAGAAGATGTCGGATGCCTTACAAAAGATCTATGGAGGAGACAAGAATGTTCTATGAACCAAAGCTGAAAGCCTAAGAGGAAAATTTGATGAAATGATAATGTAAGATGGTGAGACTATAGTACAGTATTGTGCAAGGATCAAAGATATCATTAATGCAATTTGAGGATCTAATGGACAGATTGAAGATGAGACAATGATCAAAAAAATATTGAGAACTTTGTTGCCTATCTATGCTATTAGAGTCTCTACTATACAAGAAATAAGGTGTATCCCTGATAGCAATCTAACCCTTAAAGGACTGGTTGGTAGACTCACTGCTTCTAAACTTTCAAATTTTGATAATTTTAAATCTGAAAATGTTGAATCTACTTCCAAAGCTAAGATAACACTAAAAAAGCCTTAAAATAAGAAAAACAAAAAAGGTAAAACCTTTTGCTAGTGGTAGTGATACAGCTGATGAAGAGCTAGAAGAACTAGAAGCATTGTTGGCTAGGAAGTTTCATAGAGGAAAAGGAAAATAAAAAGATAAGTTACCCATCATATGCTTTAATTTTCATGAGGTTGGTCATATTGTAGCAAGATGTCCTGATAAGTCAAATAGCAAGAATAAAGACAAATTCAAAGGTAGAAAATATGATGTAACAAAGGCTACAAATACAAGGGAAAGGAGGCTTGTTACATTGTTGAAGAAGAATCCAATGATGAATCTAAAGATCATGATGATGAAGTTGTCATTATGGCTATGAAGGATGATGTTGATGAAGATGAGGCAACTACATTGATATCTTATGTGAATAAAAGTGATAGATGGATCATTTGCAGTGAATGTTCACACCACATGACTAGAGACAAAAGTAAGTTCATTACCCTTGAGTATTACAATGGAAATAGTGTTAGATTTGGTAATGATGCACCTTGTCTGATTAAAGAAAAAGTATCAATAAGATTAATAGATAAGATCATGTGTGACAATGCTTACTATGTGGAAGGACTTAACTATAATATGTTGAGTGTGTCACAATTGAATAGTTCAGGCTATAAAGTTGAATTTGATAATAGAAAGGCTAAGATCTATGACACTGATGGAAAACTAATTGGAAGTGGAGATCAAACTAGAAGTAATTTATTTTATCTTAATATGAACGATGCTACCTATCTTGTTGTACAATTTGATGATGTGTGGCTATGGCACAAGAGGTTACTTAATGTAATTTTTTACAATTTGGTTAGTATCAGTAAGATAAAAAGAGAACTAAAGAAACCTGATAATGTGATTTGCAAAAAATTTCAATAGGCAAGATGAGAAAGTCTAGTTTCAAAAGTAAGACTCATACTTCAAAAGAAATTCTTGAATTAGATCATATTGATTTATGTGGAGCAATTAATGGGCAAAGCTACAAAGGTGACAAATACATTATCATTTTTTTTATGATTACTCAAGAATGATGAGTTTAATATTCTTAAAAGAAAAATCCAATGCTTTTCAAATGTTTAAGTGGTATTTGGCAAGAGTTGAAAAGGAAACTGGAAAGAGCTTGAAATGTCTGAGATATGACAGAGGTGGAGAGTTTACATCAAATGAGTTTGAAAACTTTTGTAATGATAGAGGAATCAAGAGACAAACTTATGCACCTAGGACCCCTCCACAAAATGGGGTTGTTAAAAGGAGGAACAAATCTATAATGGATTGTGCTAGAATATTGATGATGGAGAATAATGTTGCCTTGAAATGTTGGAGAGAAGCTATCAATATAGCTATCTATATTGTGAACCAGGTACAAGTCAAGAAAGATACAAATTCCCCACTTTTTGAATTATGGTATGGATACTCACCCAATGTCAAATATTTTAAGGTATTTGGAAGCAAGTCATTGTCAAAAAAAAATTATGATTACTCAAGAATGATGAGTTTAATATTCTTAAAAGAAAAATCTGATGCTTTTCAAATGTTTAAGTGGTATTTGGCAAGAGTTGAAAAGAAAACTGGAAAGATCTTGAAATGTCTGAGATATGACAGAGGTGGAGATTTTACATCAAATGAGTTTGAAAACTTTTGTAATGATAGAGGAATCAAGAGACAAACTTATGCACCTAGGACCCCTCCACAAAATGGGGTTGTTGAAAGGAGGAACAAATCTATAATAGATTGTGCTAGAATACTGATGATGGAGAATAATGTTGGTATCAAATGTTGGAGAGAAGCTATCAATATAGCTATCTATACCATGAACCAAGTACAAGTCAAGAAAGGTACAAATTTCACACCTTTTGAATTATGGTATGGATACTCACCCAATGTCAAATATTTTAAGGTATTTGGAAGCAAGTGTTACATTATTAAGGACAATGAAAATGGTAAACTTGATGCTAAAAGTGAAGAAGGTATATTCCTAGGCTATTCCACAAGAAGTAAAGCTTATAAATGTTTAAATACTAACACTAACAAAGTTGTGGAAAGTGCAAATGTAAAGTTTGATGAATCATTTAATGGTTGTTAAAAGGATTATGAGATACTTGAAAGGAACATAATACTATGGTTTATACTACAAGAAAAATGACAAGTTTGAATTGAGAGCCTATACAAATGTTGATTGGGCTAGAAACATTGATGACAGAAAGAGTACAATTGGTGGAGCATTTTTCTCACAAAAAAGATTGGTCACCTGGACCAGCAAGAAACAAAATTTTATATCACAAGATACTACTAAAGCTGAATATGTAGTTGTTGCAACTTGAATTGCACAAATGTGGTATGGATCAAATAGTTACTCAAAGGAATGAAGGAGGAAATTTTTGAACCTGAGGTACTTTACTATGACAATAAAGTTCTATAAACATATCAAAGAACATTGTGATGCATACAAAGACAAAACACATTGCAATAAAGTATAATTACTTGAGAGATTTGGTTCAAGACAAAGAAGTGAGAATGGAATATGTGAATACAAAACAACAGATAGTTGATATACTCACAAAGGCTTTACATAAGGATGCATATTAATGTCTTAGAGGTAAACTAGGGGTGATACCCCTATCAAAAGATATGTAAGAAGCAAGAGTAGTGCCATGCATCAACTGAGTTGGATGACATATTTTACAAATTGATTTTGTGGATCTTACTTTAGGACCTACATGAAGTAAGGAAGGAGCTGAAAATAGAAGATTTATAGTCACATGCAAGGTGATAGAGGGAGAACCTAAATTGATTATAGTTACATGTATAGATGACAAGTCTTTGGCATTGTTGTCAAAGAGTGAGATTTTTATAGAGGGAGTATACAAGTAAGAGGGAGATATAAGAGAATCAAGGAGATGTCAGAGAGAGATCAGATCAGAGAAGGAAGGAGAAAGATTGTCAAAAAAGGGACAAGACTAGATGAGGGAGAAATCAAATTAAGAGATCAGATTATACCGAGGAATGAACACATATTGATAGAGGGAGATATTTCAATAAAATGTATTAAGTTTATTTTTGGTATTTTTGTTGGTATTGGTTTGACATCAATGCCAAAGAGGGAGATTGGTCAGACCACAATTTTCATGAATTCACACCATTGATCATTTGAATATTTGTCATTAACCAAAGCATCTCTAGAATGTCTTCAACCTCTATCTATTTTTTCTCAACTAGATTCCATCTCTTTTAGGAGATAAAATCCAAACATTAGTCCCCACTTTCCAGAAACATTGTCTATAACTTGCCTTAATCAAATCCTTCATAACTTTGTCTAGTCTTCATATTTATGTATGTTCTCTTTTACGTAGCATCTAGACATACTCTAAGACATATTACCATGTATTCATAGGCTGATCTTCAATCCTTGAATCATGTGAAGCCAAACTCTATCTGCTACTCTACCAGTCTTCTCCGAATAACTAGTATGTTAAAATCAGTTACAAACTCTATCATGAATGTGACATATCATCACTAAATCATGTCACCAACACTTTTAAGATACTTCCCTATAGGAATACCATCATATTTCATGCTAACAATGACCTCTTAGCTTCTAGTTCATATGAACCAAATTATTAGAAATACTCTCGTGTGCAAAAATTTTAGTGATGGAAGCACAAGTAAATTCATAAATTCAACTCTCAACTTCAGGTGATCTTAAAATATCATGAGCAAGAGAAAAATTAATTATATTTTTTGTATTTAATTTATTCCACTTTGTATATTTTCTTAGGCTTGATCTTACATCAATGCTTGATTTATCTTCTACCACATAATCAAACTAGGATACTTCTAGGATTTTTATGATGCATAGTTATTTTATGCATCTAATTTTAACCATCATCCTACAATGGGATTTTGAATAAGAATCAAAATGAACAATGTCTTCTTGCTCATTGATTCATTGAAGACAAACTATAAAATTGCTCTCCTCATCATTTCCCACTGTACAAAAATATGATCCAACCAGGAACACTACAACAAGATCTTTCAAATATTTCAATGTTGATTTCATTAATATAATGGGATTGTCCACAACAGCCCCACCTTAGGAGAGAACTTATTTATTTTTCTTGACTTTAAACCATAGGGTGATTAGAAAATGTTGTTTAAGTGGAAACTTGTTGGGCATTTTCCATATAATGAAACATCAAGTCTAGTTTATGGACATGTTAATGTGATATGTGAATAATGTTTTGTTTCTAGGTGATAAGAGTCTTAATTGATGGGTCATATTGTTGTATTAATTCCTTGATTGAAGGTAGTATAGTATGGACAAAAATGCAAAGGAGTTTGAAGGATATGGATTTAGGAAAAATTAAGGACAAATAGGCTTTATAGTCAAGTGTTTACTTTTGCAATTTTTACATTGTAGTAACTTTTTTAATTTGACACCAAATGAATCCAAATTAACATCATAGCTTTATTAGCATGTCAATAGTGACTATAATAACTTATTATAGTGGTTTCTACCCTTATTTGACTATTTTGACTAGTTGGACTACCATGGGGCCTTATTTTGATATATGTTTCATTTTCCACTTATCTTGCATTAAACTAGATCCACATCAATCCCACATAAAACTAGATAACAATTAGAAGTACCATAGCTTTTCTTTAAAACCTACCCCTAATTAGAGCACCAAGCTCAAACTTGACAACACTTTTATAACATATTCTACAATTTCAAATTGTCCAACTAACTTTGAGGCCAAACACCTACCCTTAAAATGACTTTTGATTCGAAAATTTGGATAAAACAAAGATAACTTACCAAGAACCTACAAAATTTGTATGAGGGGATATGATGTTTTTCTATTTTTCTTTTTGTTTGTGATGATTATTTCAATGATCCTAAAATTTCACATAAATTGGTGTGTATGGTAAGAGCCTCCATCTTGATTTGAACATCACATATACCTTGACCCTCTTAATATGAAAGTGATGGTGAAGTTGGAACTTTCTCATTGTTTGAGTGTTTATCTAAATCAAATTCCTAGTAATGTGCACACTAAATTATGTACCCAAGGATATGAACATAAATAAAAAGGGTCATTGCAAGTTACATATCATTATTTTGCACACACAAAAATGCATAAGCATGCATCATTATTTTACTAAATTATTATTGCTCATGTGACTTACAAATGAATGTTGATCTTTCAGTCTTCTCAAACTAGACTCAAAAAACATGTCCAAGATTGAAAACATAAAAAATGGCCTTGTGTCTTGGCCTTCTTACAATTTTGACCATTTGTGGTTATAATGGCCGTGGTGCACCTGCACCAAAGTATAATATGGATCAAAAGCCTTCTATTTGTATTATAATGCATATAATGACATCAAGCGTGCTTATTTGAATAAATTGATACAAATGTCTTATTCTACCTTCCATAGTGATGCAGGAGTATCAAGACTCCAAATAGGCCATTGAGGCCAATAGAATTAAACTCTTGCATTTAGGCCATTTGAAGGCCATATATGTCATTTTCATGTTTGATAGATGTCATTATATGCATTAGAATGCAAATGAAAGGCATTTAGAGTTGTGTGGGTTGGGGATGGGGCCAAATGAGCTTCCATCTTTATGTGGTTGACCCTATTAAGCATAGACTATTAAACTATTCTTGAAATAGAGAGAGCTCAATATTGAATATTTTAGAACCCAAGGGACCAAAGTAATTTCTCCTACTCTTTTGTTTACGTAACCTCTAAAAATTGTTACACTTTTGTAACTCATCAATATTGGGGTCTATAGGAATTTATTACAACCACTAATACATTTTGACACATATCAGAATTAGTGTCTAATTTTTTAGACTTTGAGAAGAGACTATATGAGTGGAATCTAATAAGGATGTTTTTGAGGGTGTCATTGACCCCAAGTTATTGAATCATTATCCTTTCACTAGTACTCAATCTCACAACCCTCGTCCTCACTTATTTCGCTTCTCAACTTATTGAAGAAGATGTTTGTTAGATCTCTCAAATTCGAACAAATATCTTCTTCAGCAAGATGAGTTCAGATAGAAGTGAGGAGAAGGCTATGAGTTTGAGTACCAACACAAGGATATAATTCAATAATCTAGGTCAATGACACCTTCAACAATGTCCTTATTAGATTCCACTCACACCTCTTCTCAAAATATTAGAACTTCTAAAATTGGTTCTCATCTATGCACAAATGTGTTGGTCATTATATTAAATTCTTTCAGACTCTCAATTTTGATGAGCTATAAAAGTGTGAAATTTTTTGGAAAGACTCGAAGGAATTGTTTTTTTTTCCCTTGGAGGCTTAAAATTTTCATTAGTGTTGTCATAATTTCTAAGAAACCTGCAAATAGTCTTTGATGAGAATATTGAATATGAGATGAAGAAGAATGTCATAGGTTCAATATTTTTGTCAAACATTATTACATATGGTCATCAAAATTTTGATGACCAACCCCAACAATGTGGTAGTGAAATGCCAATTTTTAGCCTATAAAGTTTAGAAAAGTGGTTGTAAGAGTTTCTTTGTACAAGTGATGACAAATTTTTCATCAAATTGTCTAATAAAAACTGGGCAATAAAATGATAATTGGTATTTCATCACATGGTCAATAATTTAGTGTCTAAATTTTGACAAGCAATTGTCAAAAAATATGGCATAATGTGTGAGTGATTACCTTCATTTATTCTTTCATCGTGATTAATGTTTACAAAACACAAGCAGGTTCATTTCACATTAAAATAACATTTATTTAACTAATTGCAAGATTAATATGAATAAATCACATAGCAAGGACACATACCATCTTTCACTATTTAATAAAAAATGAAGTATAAGGATAAGTTCATACCCACTTACAAAAGTTTAGAAAGACAAAATAAAAACATCATTAACAAGTTCTTTAAACCCCATGACAACCTCTAAATAGTAAAAACTAAATACATAGACAATATTAAGACATTATTTGGGCTCATCACCACCCTCCCTTGGTTGGATTGAATTGAATTTTAATGGAGCAACTCAAGGTGATCAAAAAAATATTGGAAGCATTATCCAAAATCATGATTGTGATAGGGCTTTATCTTATACCTGAAACTTGAAAGGAAACTCTAACGATCAAGCTAAAGGCATGACCTTACTATGTGGATTCAATTTTTCCTTATATGAGAATTAAATCTCCAGAAGTTGAAGGTGATTCCTAGTATATTGTTAAAGTAGTTAAAGGAGAGATTAATTATAGCTAGTCTATAGAAAGTATTATAACATACATTAAGGGGTTTCTTTTGGGGTTGGATAGTTTTTTATCAAATACTCTTATCGGAAGGAGAATCCAATTGTAAATGCAATACCAGGTATGGGGCTTAACATAATTGGTATGAAATGTTGGTACAAAATCTATCATATTCCCATGCATGTTGGGAACATTATTAGAGATGAAAGGAAAAAACTAATCATGATGGGCCCTTGCTTTTGGGATTAGATGCATTAGATTGTTTGGAAGGAATTTTTTTTATCACCCTCCTCTTAGTTGATAAGATGTTGACAAAAAAATTGCATAAGCTATGTGGTGAAATTGACACTCATCCATATGTAACACTTTGTGGTGGCCCTATGATCATTGGGTCGATGCTACTCTCAACTTTTACTAGGCCAATTTCCAACTAAACTAAGAAATGATAGCTGGCATAATACTAATGACACGTACAAGGTACCTATTGTCAAATTTGACGTACATCTAGAGAGAAATTTAAATTGTGGGAGACATACTATTGATGTTGTCAAATAATGTAAAATCCCACCCAAAGGAAATTTATACCATTGCTTCTCGCCAAATTTGTGTATACTTACTATTTTGAATGTGGGTGCAATGACTATGCTTTAGGGACCTTGGCAATGTGATAGGTGTATTCAATGGATCTGTAAGACATTATCAAAGGGTATGTCCAAGAAAATAGGATTATTGATGTCCATGAATTTTGACATGTTTACAAAAGTGGCCATGTTGTTGACTAGTTTAATGATGTGATGTTGGTAGAAAGGAAAATGACTATTGTTAGAGCTAGTGGGATTGGTCCTTCATACTTTGAGAGGTTTGAGTCCAATGAGCATGGTAAAGGAAAGTGCATTTTAAAGTTGGACACCACTAGTCTATAGGACCATAATAATGAAATTTTTGTGATGAAAAAAATCTAGAAGCCCTTTTGGCACCCAATAGTAAGTTTTCTAGGGATTTTTCTAGTTGTCATGAGGAATGCATGAGAAAGGGCCCAACTCTAAGGGCTTCTTGTCCATGGAAGAATTGACCTAGTTCTACAATTGTTTCCTAAAGTAATGTTGTTTTCAAAGAAACAAAGAAGGTGAGATGGGTTAACATTGTTTGCAAGGGGTTTGACATCCCTGACTCCATCTCGCATATTTTTTATGATCTTGAGAAGGCTACAAGTCTAGAGATTGATATGGAGGAATTCTTCTCCCTTTCAATTGGGGCCTTGCATGTCGAACACTTTCTATGGAGGTTAAAATTCTAAAAGGAAGAGTTGATTTCTAACTCCAAAAATCTAGAACGTTGAAAAATATATGAGCAATGTTGTTAGGTTTGGTTACAAAGTTATATGATTGCCACCACTTTTTTCCTATTGAACTAGGACTCCCAGAATGATGATGTTGATAACTAGGAGCTCCTCAATTTTCTAAGAGAAGAGTGGCTCATTTAACTCTTAGAAGTGTAAGTAGTAGTTTCCAAGCTTATTTGTTTGTTTTCTAATGTTGTTCTCTAGCAGGGGCCTCATTTCTATTTAGTCTCTTATTGTTTATGTTGTTCTCTTTCTCCACTAGCTTACTATTGACACAAAATTATGCACCCCTACCTAACATGTTATCCTTGGGAAACCTTGTGTAACATGAAAACAACCTCCAAGTGTGGAAGTTGCGCTTTGAGGTTGAATCTTTTGAGAAGGTCGGTTTTCTTACAATTAGGATGCACCTAAACTATTGCTTTTGAGGAAAAGGGAGAAGGATTGCAAAATTTAAAAATATTGAAGGAAAATATTATGATGCACCAGATTGAACTATAGTTACAACTATGCCTATGAATGCACTACACATGAATGAAATACTCAAACACACTAACCTTAACTCTATTATATTCTCCTAGGAATCACATGCAGGTTTGAAACTGATCAAATGTTGAAAGGAAAGATATTTTCACTATGTAGTGATTATCAAGAAGTTAGAAACAACATGTAAATATGAGAAAATAGAAAAGAAACATTCAAAACAAGGCAATACACATGCACGAATTAAGGGATGGAAAGAAGAGGTAAGAAAAAGAGATTTTATTAATGGAAGGCAAAAGGGAGTTACATATACATAGCACAAATACTGCTACAAAGAACCACCAAGAAGAACCCTTAAAACTATTTACAAACTTGCCCTTATATATCAAGCATAACTTAGATTTTTACATGAAGTTTGAACCCCAACTAGACTAGAGTTGAGAGTTGCAGAGAGCAATAATGGATATCATAAGGAAATCTGATATTTGAAACAGCTTGCTCTAGTGAAGTGACAGGAAGAGACCAAAATGAATGTACCTAGTTGTTGGAAAGATCAAATTCAAAAAAATTGATCATTCCAAGCATTAAACAAGCATGGAGATACATTAGCGTCGTGGAACAAGGCCCAAGAAGTCATTCAACAATAAAGAACTAACCCTGGAAGAGTGTGGTGGCCGCAAGAGATCAATTTCACGTCATTGTAAAAATGCAGGATGGGATGGCACATAGGGTTAACCCACCTGCGTACACATGTAGAGTTGACCCACGTGGAAAAGATCAAATCTTGCCTAGAAGAAAGGAAAAAGAAAAAAGATGAATCGTTGATAAGATCCCTCCGTTTGAAATGGATGGCCCAGTCGCAGCAAAAGAACCCCGATGAGTGCTTAAAACACCATTGTTGGTGAAGATAAGCCTTAAATCCAATGGTTGGCACTATTTTGCAAGAGGGCAAAAGGGAGCATCGCAAATAGCGAAAAGCAGTTAACAAAGCAAGGTTTCCCAATTTTGCAAAGGACAGAATAGTGACTCTGTGAAATAGCAAAATGCAAATAACGAAAAATGTTAACCCTGCAATTTTAGTATGTTAACCCTCTGTAAAGAATACAACTCATTGAAGTTTTCTCAAATTGTTTATATGTGATGAACTAAATGGGGGCGAAAATAGCCAACACTTGCCGAATTGAAAAATTATGAAATTGTGGTCATATAAGAGATAACACCCTTCTAATGTTGTCATTTTTATAAAAAAAAATGTATTTACTATTAATAGAACATCTTAATATCAATACGTAATATTAAAAATAATTATCTAGTTATCAAGTTTTAGTTTATGTTTTCTATCACAATTTCAACTTAATAAAAAAATGCTTCTTATTACACGTTTTATTTTTTAAGGATTTTTTAAGAAGTATAATCTAAGGACTGACCGTCAAATTCAAGGCCTTCCCCATTCATATGCTTTTACCAGAAAGACAAAACGTTATCTTAAAAGAGATTCAAGCATCTCCTATGACACGGTCTTCATTATAAATTTTGAGACTTTGTGAGTACTACTTTAAAATGTTTTATTAATAAATATACATAACCCTAACCTTATCCTCAAAAAAGTTGCCGTTGCCAACCAGATTCTTATTATTATTCTTGGTGGACGTGGACAAACTCATTCTTTATGGATATACGCTGTCTTGCTCAAAAAGGAAAGTGACCGTTACTCCCCGCAACCAAAAGCAACCTTACGATTACAATGACATCCTCACATTGCTGCGGAGACTCGACCGGTGCCCTAGAGGACCCACCCTTCCCCTTTTGTGCTCACATCACACATGTTTTTCTCCTCTCTTTCCCTCTATCAACACTCTAGTTGGTGGTGTGATTCATAATTACGCACCATGGCTCCACAATGGATGGGCCTAATTATTATTATTATTTTTATTATCTATTCATGCTTTTTAAAGGTATTTGTTGGGTACAAAGTTTCTAGATGTGGGAAACTATATTAGGTCATGATGTTTCAAGAATTTTAAATTGTATCAATGTTTTTTTTTATCATACTTTATGATCATCTTTATAGGTTTCTATTGTCATATGTTTTTTTTTTTCAATCTAAGAAAGTTCAAATTCTTAGTTTATAGAGGTTGGGAACTTGAGTATTTTAATATTGTGGGGTTGGGGCTTGATTAGTGTATTTTATTAGGGATGGGAATTTAAGTATTTTTATTTTTTTATTGAAGAAAGCTGAAAGAATTACAATAAATAGTCATAGGTATGAAACTCAAAGAAAAAACAAGCAAAAGGTGGAATACCAGAAAGAGAAAGTGTTCCTAAAAGAAACGTGATTCCTGTAATTGGCATATATTTCCTCAAACCACCCATAAGAGCCATATTCTGACTTTTACTGGGGCAATATCCAACAATGGGTTCCATGGAATGGATGACTGATCCGGATCCTAGGAACAATAATGCCTTGGAATAAGCATGTGTAATCAAATGGAACAGAGCGATTCGATAGGAATCTATCCCTAGAGCTAACATCATGTAGCCTAATTGAGACATAGTAGAATAGGCCAAGCCTCTTTTAAGATCTTTTTGAGCGAGAGCCATAGTAGCTCCCAATAGAGCTGTTATTCCACCTATCCAAGAGATAAGATACATTATTAAAGGTAGAGCTTTAAAAAGAGGAAACAATCGAGCTACAAGAAAAATTCCTGCTGCTACCATAGTAGCGGCATGTATAAGAGCTGAAATAGGAGTAGGCCCTTCCATAGCATCAGGTAACCATACATGAAGTGGAAATTATGCAGATGTGGCTATTGGACCTAAAAATAAGAGAAAAGCACACGAAGTAACAAAAAATGAACCAACCCCATCAACGGCAGTCAACTCGTTTAATTTTTCAAACAAATATTGAAATTCAAAACTACCTGTTACCTAATAAAAACCTAGAATTCCTAGTAAGAGTCCAAAATCCCCTGCACAATTAGTTATAAATGCTTTTTGACAAGCATTAGCCGCGCTGGGTCGCGTAAACCAGAAACCTATCAATAAATAGGAACACATTCCTACTAATTCCCAAAAAAAATATATTTGTAATAAATTAGGGCTAATAACTAACCCCAGCATAGAAGCATTGAAAAAATTAAGGTAAGCAAAAAACCTCGCATATGTTTTATCGTGCGACATGTAAGTATCGCTGTAGATCATAACCATGGTTCCAACTGTTGTAACTAAAACTAACATAATGGAAGTAAGTGGATCAATCAAATAGCCTAACTCTAATGAAAACTTATTATTAATAACCCAGGACCAGAAATACCGATAGATGGGACCACTGGTAATCTGTTGCAAGAACAAATTGAAAGAAAGAAACATAGCTACACTTAACAGAAAAATGTTAATAAGAGCCCATGTACGGCGAACACTCTTAGTTGCT
Organism: Cupressus sempervirens; assembly: GCA_028749045.1. Lineage (NCBI taxonomy): Eukaryota > Viridiplantae > Streptophyta > Pinopsida > Cupressales > Cupressaceae > Cupressus > Cupressus sempervirens. The sequence continues at coordinate 968,420,290 of CM053787.1, forward strand.
CCTGGAAAAAAAAAGGATCCTAATCCGATTGGTACAGAAGCTGAAAGCGGAAGGAAAGGCACGACCCGAGCATATTTGTATATAAATTCCATAGGAAGATTAAAAAATTATTCTCAATATTTTGATATTCCACATTCTTGGTTTCCAATCCACTAGACCCTGAAGAGAATAAAATAAAAACGATAGATCATGAATAAAGAAGAACGATAGAATATGGGATGCAATCCTATCGATTTCATATTTAATTTTTACTTTTTTTTCTTTTTTCTGCAAAAGATTTGCATTGGTCAATACTGATACTAATCAAATATTTGTAAGATGAGCAAGAAGGAACTCTTTTTCAGTTTAGGTACTGAGCTATTAGTTATGTACACACACATTCTTATTTAGAATTCAATTTTTCATTGTAGATTAATAGTAGTATTAAGAATAGAATTGAATAGAAAATGAAACCAATTAGAATTATTAATATGAGAAATAATTGAATATCTTAAAATGATATAGTTTTCATTTACTCAAAATTCGATATATGTATGTAAGTGTATGTAAGAATTTATTAATTGTTATCAATTTGTATCGTGGATCTCTTGTTATTAGTAAATAGTATATAAATAAGGTTCCAAAATGCAATAAAAATATGATAGAATATTCTATCATATTTTTATCCATAAAATGGAACTAAACTATAAACAATGAATTGAATTTAAAGATATATAAGAAGTGTACAAAATAAAAACAAATATAGAGTATAATAAAAAAATATATAATATATTCAAAAATTTTCTATTTTTTCTAAATAAAATCGAACTATAAAAATATTATGGCTGTACCAAAAAAACGCACTTCTAAATCCAAAAAACAACATCGTAACAAGGTTTGGAGGAAAAAAGCAAATTCGGACGCAAGAAAAGCTCTTTCTTATGTTACGAGTTATTCTTCTTTAAGAGAGTTTTTCTTCGGTGAGAAGGATGGGATGATAATAACGGGACCAAGACCGAACATACCGAGAGAACTACTAATGGGAAAAAAGCCCAAGGGTTTTCTTCCTCCCTTAGTAGATGAAGAAGACTCCGAAAATAATGAATAAATTAGAGGAAGTGGTATAACTATAGTACACCCTCCAAGACCCTAGAGAGGAGCAATGGGAATCTCTAGGGTCTCTTGGAGGTACTTGGAAAAATGAAGGGACACAATTCTATAATCTACTATAGCTCTTCTCTATGACCTTAAATATGGGAATTTATTAATCATTCTGTCATCCCTTTTTTTCTTTCTCAATGGAAAAGGAGAGTGTATCATTCTTTTTAATAATCCCGGATAAACTGTGACATTAAATCTTGCTGGTATGGTAACTTTATTCTACGAAAGTTGCATTTTATTTATGCCGAAGAGAAATTCATTCGATCGAAACATAGGAAGGAATATATAGACCATGAACAAAAAGAAATGGATCTCATTCTTTTTTCTTACTCTAAATTAAATTAATCAAATCAAAATAATCTATCTGTATATAAAGTTGGACATATTAGTTCCTGTCTATAAATAGGCAGGGAACGAATGTTTTCATTAGACCTCCCTCAATTAATTTTTGATTTAGAAACAATTCAAAAATGTAAAGTTTGGTGAACTTTATTTTTTAAAAATATTTTCGTAAAAAATATTTTCATAAATTAATTCTTAATTTCTTATTGGTTCATAGTAAATTTCATGGGGTTTTAACTATTTTTTAAATAAGGAAAGTAAGAAAAAAGTCAAAAGACATAAGCTTGCATTAATTGTAGTGGTGAACTTTATCTAACTATACGCCACGTGTAGTGGAGTAGCTACAGAGCTTGTAATGGATATAAATATGGTGGGTAGTATCCTTTTGCATGACATTATATTTCTTCCTTATATTAATGGGTGGGTCCAAAAATGGTTTGACCCTTTTGATTTATTTATTTGTAATATTTCTTTCCTGTCTGTCTTACTTCGTATTGCTCTGTGCCATGTCATGTAGTTTTGGACTTTATTTTATACTCCCTTGTTTAAAGGGTTGCGTCCTTTGGCCATTTCATGTGCATAACTGAAGTGGCATTGGATTTAAGAGTGCACTTACTTATTTGTTAATTATTAATTATTTGGTGTGCCTAGGTATTATGATAGGTGATATCTAGTATTGGTAAATTATGTTTCTTGGTTGTACGTATTTAGGGGTGAACAATAGATTTATTGGTTTATATATTGTTGATTTGTTGATGAGTGGAGAAAAATATCTCATCATACTACATCTTTTTCAAATCTAAAATGAGTTTGTTGGTGAATAATTTAAATGATAAATCATATAATTGATTTTTTAATATTCAAAATTCTATAAATTAATCAATTATAAATACATCATTAGTTGTATCTATTTAATCATTCTATTTTTTTAATTTAATTTAAACATGAAATATTAACTATGCAAATTTATTTATTTTTTAATTATACGTTACTTATTTAAAGATAAATCTATAATATAATTATGTAAATTTATTTCCTCATTTCAAATAAATTTATAATATTGACTATATATTTCTTCTTTTTAATTTTACACTTATATTTTTATATTTGAATTTTTTCTTTTGTTTGCTTGCTTTCTATTTTAACACAAGATTTCACATTATATTATTCAACATTTTATTTCACAAATTCAAATTTCAAATATTTCATATTATTATGATTACATTTTTATATAACTAATTGATGCAGGAGCATCTTGCATGGGAAAATTATTGCGAAATTTTAAAAAAAAATTGTGGAGGAGAGAGAAAGTGACGAAAATTAGAGGAGAAATAATAAAAAAATATAAAAGGGGAAAAAGGAGAAAAGAAAGAAAAAGAGGATTTCTATTTTCGAGGTGCATAGGTGGCATAATAGAAAAAAATAAAAAATAAATGGTTGTCATTCCATTTATCGAGGTGTGTGGGTAGAATTCTAGAAAGTTATGAATATTGTAGAAAGTTGTGGATATTGTAGAAGGTTAAGGAAGTTGTAGAAGGTTGTGGAGGAATTCTAGAAGGTTGTGGATAAGTCATGCATGGGGTGGTAAGTGCCTATTTAAGCAAGGCATATGAGCATTTCTAAATGAAGCTCAAGGGGAAGCTTGAGGAGTAGAAGCTCAAGGAGAAGCTCGATGAGTAGAAGCTCAAGGAGGACAAGCTCGAGAAGGAGAAACTTGAGAAGTGGAAGCTTTGGAAGGAAAAGCTTGAATGTGTGAAAGTTGGAAGGTGTGAAAGAGAGGAGAAAGTGAAGAGTGAGTTTTCTTGAGTCTGTAGACAGAGCGCCGAATGTGAGACAGTTTACAACAGGATTGTGATGGACTTGTGAGTGTGTAGACAGAGCGCTGAATGTGAGGCAGTTTACACTTGGATCTTGGATAGAGTTTGAGAAGAGCTAGTGGTTGTGGTTTAGAAACAAGGAGATTGTTTGGTGGCTTGCGAGCACAAGTTGAGATCTTGGAGGTTTCTACCAGAGTGTGGATCTGGACTAGGTTGGGTTTGGATTGGATCTTGAGAGATCTTGCCAAAAATCTTATTGTAATTGCTATTGGATTGTCAAGTATAATAAAATTGCTTGGGAAGTATTTTGTCATCTCTTTGTTTCCTTATTGTTGCATTCTTGGTTGTGAGTTGGTAAGGGTGGTGTGGCCCTTCGTCAGTGGTATCAGAGTGTATCTACATCACTAATTTATTTTTGAATAATTTTATTATTGTACAATTATAGTTTTACACTCTTACAACTTTCACACATGTCTAATCACTATTTTAAAATATATAATTTATTTTAACTATTCTTCTATCTAGTTGCACTACATATTTCAAAAATTTAAATATGACTAATTTCTCTATCCAAACTAAAAATGTTCCTATCATGTACTTGCTACTTACTGTATTTGTATACTATTTTTATGTTCGCAAGCCTCAATTCCAATTTCAAAAGATAGGGACTCTAGCTCAGCAAGAGCTCTTATTTTATAACCTTCACTTATTCAGCATTCTTGTACACAAATCTTCACCCTAAACAAAGATATAAGTGGAGATTCCAAAAGGCATTAGAGAAATTTTATATAAAAGAGTTCCATAAATAGTGTTTTTAGATTTATTAGTGTGTTTAATTGGGGTTTGAATTTAGGTATTTTGTTGGGGTTTGGAATTTAGGTATTTTAATAATTTTTGAATCGGAATACAATTATAAATTTAAATGCTAAACTATAATATTAAAAAAAATCATTTATGATTTGGTCATCCTTTGAAATTGATATATCCATTTCTTATAACTTATGGGCAATTATTAGGAATACTTATAAAAGTCTAAGAGCTAAACAATTGGTTTTTATCAATGAATAAAGGTTATCAGCGAAGTGAGCCAAACAACAATTGATGGTAGATAATTGAGGACATAATCTTTAGCCATAAAGAAAGGATATTAGCCTAGTGAGCCAAACGAGTAAGTGTCATTTCAATTTATATTGGAAATTTCCAAAAGAATGGGATATGCTTTCAAGGTGATTGTATATTATCTACAACCTACAGGTGCTCTTTTTATTAACAATAAACAACTAGTGCTCTGGGAATATTTTTTTCCCTTGAAAAGATAAAAGCAAAAATTGTTTTGTTACATGAATTCATAAGAATCGAAATAAAATGTATAAATAATATATCTAGAAATATGTAAAGAAACTTGCAAGAAATAATTGTTTCCACATAACCCATAATAGATCTTAAATAAATATGTAGTTGAAATCCACATGCAAGAGAATAGACAACATACCCACAAAAATGTGACACAAGATATACCCAGGGAAACCCTCATTAAGGGAAAAAAATTTAGCCTCCAAAAGCATCCATCACCATGTATTATTTAGCAAAAAACATCATTGCAATACAACCATGGAAGCCTTCAAAGCCATAGCCACAACCAAGTAATCCATGTGAACAAGCATAAATCCACACATCCCATGTCATGCTTCCAACATTCACAAATGCTCCCTTGGCTAACCTGTCAAGCCTTGTCTCGCTCGACTCTTTGCCTTTTTGCCTTCTGTCTTACTACAACAACTACCCTTGTGGCTGCTTATATAATAGCAAGTCCCACAAAAAAACACCAAGTGGTATTACATAAACCATGTGTGACCTAACCCATTGACCCCACATTTAATATTAGAGATTTAATTACTTTCTCGAATATTAAATAATTACATCAAATATTATCACAATGTTTGTAACATTACATAATAAAATAAAATAATACAATATAACAATATTATGCAATGTGTGCAACACCCATTGTCTCAACAATCTCCTACATGGTGTATACATTGCATAGGGTCAATTTGTAGCCACATAAATGAACAAGGGAACAATCCTCTCTAACACATTCACCATCATGGATAAAAGTACATGAAGTGCTCCATCCTGGTACCTGCAAAAAAATCAAAGTATCCAACATCTCAAACATGAATGATCTCACCTCCTATTATGCCACTGTCACCGAACATAAATAAAAGTCATCCAAAGAGAAAGACACCCAACCTATTGCATTAGAAGATCATAAAATCCTGTAGCAACTAAAATGCCAAGCACAAAAACTTGATCCAAAGGTAATCACATGTATCTATAGTTGTCAAAATATCCATAGCTAAAATAAGACCCACAACAAGTGCTAACCCATCCAACTATCCATACCTCCAAAGGTATACCAAGTGAATCTTACATCATCAACATATACAATCTATAACCTACAATCACAAGCCTCAAGAGAAATACCTGCCATATAAATACCAAGAAGCTCTGACTACAAAAGATAATGTTAAATCTATAACCAATCCACTCACAACATCTCAAAGAAGTGAATCCATGTAGTATCAAGGGCATCCACAACACATAAACCAATAACCTGCAAGAATAACTCTCATAAAAAAAAAACTCCAACAATCTCCCAAGCTCTCCACAACCAATAGAAGAAAGAGATAAAGGAGTAACTATGTCACCTCTCACATAACATACATGAGCACAAACCAATGATTACAATCTCTAACCAATCTCAAATCCAATGTAAGCAAAATCAAACATCCAGGAAGATATCCAAGACCAAAGAGAAACCATGCAAATCATAACCTATATCATGTCCTTCTACACACACCTCTAAATGTAAATTGTGCAAGTATGATCTCCTCCATAAAATCCCAACCAAGAAGCCTCAACAACACCCAAACCATACCATATAACTAATTATGGATGTAAGTCTCTCATATGAAGATCAAACTCATAAACCATTCCTAATCCAAGGAATATGCCCAATATAAAACCATCTCCCAAACTCAACTAGCATAACAACATATGCAAATGGAGATAACCAATGATAAACCATCTCTCAAGTGAACCCTCCAAAATTAACTCATGTACTGTAGCTTAAGATCCATATCCATGAAAGACAAGAATAAACATAATGCACCTAAGAGAAACAATGGGCTATACCTCTCAAGTAGCAAACCATCGACTAGACCAAGAGTGTGGAATGAGAATGCTTATCAAGATATCCAAGTCTCCAACTAAGACTTGTTTAAGAACAATCTCCTCTCAAGTCCATATCAGGTGAATGCTCCTCAGAATTCCTGCTAAGACCAAATAATTATCCCAACAAATAATTCTTTAATCCAAGAGAAATTGGCATCACCGTCATCTCTAAGTATCCATGAGCACCTGTAACCAATCAATCCATGCCAACTCCAAATGCAACATAGCAATATCATGAAGCATCCAACTTATGATCAATTTACTCAATACTAAGAAACTAAACCAAGATTAATGTCAAAGTTCCAACCATGGCCTCAAGAACATAAACATGACAACATGATCTACCATCTCAACTAAAGAGATAACATACTCCATATGAACATACTATAACATGTCAAAACTCTAAACGTGTATCAAGAGTATACCATGACATAAAAAATGAAACCATCTTGATGCCAAGGATAACATGTCAAATGAAAGCATAAACCACACATTTACCAATAACTCCATGAGTTCTCAAGATGTAACCATCTCCACATACCATGAAGAACATCTCCACACACTATGAAGATAACAAGTGTACTATGCAAATGTCAAAGATGCTTTTGCAACAATAAGATCTAAGACAAACCTCCAACATCTACAAACACCCACTGAGTATATATCAATGCCAAAAAAAACTTCCACTCAACTGTGGTACCAAGTAACCTATGGCATCATAAAATCCATCTCCTACATGAAGATCTTCCAGGTCTATACACACAACCAAATTGTCAATACCAAGTGAAACCAAGATCTCCAAACCAAGAAGATACAAACCAAACCAGAAACTAATCCTACACTATCACCTCATCACTGTCACAAGACCCCACTAAACTATGTATCCAAGCTATCCATGACATCATGATGAAAAAAACTGTCATATAACCATGAGAATCAACCAAGACATCAAACCATCAAAGAACTCAAAGTGTACATCATGAGTTCCTCAAAATAAACCAAATAACCATGATCCTCAACCAAGAAGTTATACCACCATAACCAAATCAAGAATCCAAGCCAATGAATATCAAGGATGTACTTGTATATCCAACTATGCCATGCCAAAATCCATGGCACCATGATCACATCCATGAATTGAGCATCTAAATCTCAATATGTCCAACCTATCAACATAAAATAGTCAACCACAATCCTCCATCATAACCATACCTAGTAACAAAATCTCATCCCTTCTACATGAAGAAAAATCAACAAATTATGTAACTTAGGGCATAAACAACCCAAATCCAAGGCACCAATCTAATTATGCATCAATAATGAAAGATCAATGAACAAAGACAACCCATAACCAAGTTATAAATGCAACTTGTAAGTATAGACCGCTTACAACATTGCACAACTTGTAGACCCAATAAGTTATCATACATATCCAAACCAAACATTGATAACCATATCATCACGAGACCAATCTGAAATATGAACTGAGCATACAATGACATCAAATCTTAAATCTCCAAACATACAATGCCATAAACTCACAATGCTACCATAGTCAATATATACCATAAATTGTTCAGATTAATATATTATCAAATAAACCATGCCAAACCTGCACCAAATTTGAACCAACGTATAGAGCTCTCCAAGAGATTTTTGTTGACTACTTGAAGTCCAAAATCTAACTCTATATTCCCAAGTTATGCCCTAATTTGTGCTCAAAATAAACAACATCTAACTTTTGGGCTCTTAAAACTTGACAAAATATCAAAGTCACAAAACCAAACCTACACCAAGTTGTAGTGCTCTAAATTAGCTTTCGAATACCTATAGGAAGTCTGAAATCTGATATCCTAAGAAAAAGTTATGGTCATTTTACTAAGACAATATTTTTACCATTTTCACTATGTTTGTTTTTGTGACAAAAATTCTAATGGGATTAAATTTGACGGCCATCATAGGCTAAAACTAAAAAACTCTTTCATTTCCTCTGAACATGGCCAAACTAGATCATATTATTTATCAAAATTTATGGAAACATCGACTCAGATCCAATGGCAAGTTCTGTTTTTACCTAGGAGGTTGTTACCACAAGCTACCCCCTAAAAATCTCATTTAAATGAAATGTCCAAAGAAAAATCCTTTTAAACAACAATTCCAATGCCCAAAATTTGCCAACATCACATCATAACAACAAATCCAAAAACTCTCAAATCTACAATAAAGGACTCATATATCTTGTCCTTTATTTTATCCTCTCATGCATTCCTATGGATTCAATCCAGGGTTACAACAATAAAACCATAGCTCTAATACCACTTGTAAGGAAACTTGCAATAAATAATATAACCATTTCCACATAACCCATAATAGATATGAAATAAATATGTAATTGAAATGCACATGCAAGAGAATAGACAACATACCCACAAAAATGTGACACAAGATATACCTAGGGAAACCCTCATTGAGGGAAAAAACTCAGCCTGCAAAAGCATCTATCACCATGTATTATTTAGCAAAAAACACCATTGCAATACAACCATGAAAGCCTCCAAAGCCATAGCTACTACCAAGCAATCCATGTGAACAAGTTGAATCCACACATCCCATGTCATGCTTCCAACCTTCACAAATGCTCCTTGGCTAACTTGTCAAGCCTTGTCCTGCTCAACTCTTTGCCTTTTTGCCTTTTGTCTTACTACAACAACTACCCTTGTGGCTTCTTATATAGTAGCAAGTCCCACAAAAAACTGCCAAGTGGTATTACATAAGTCATGTGTTACCTAACCCACTGACACACATTTAATATTGGAAATTTAATTATTTTCCCCAATATTAAATAATTATATCAAATATTATCACAATGTTAAAATACAACTCATCAAGTATATCCCATGGAAATCTTTCCATGTTGCATGTCCATCTAGGTGAAACATTACATAATAAAATAAAATAATTATACAATATAATAATATTATGCAATGTGTGCAACACCCATTGTCTCAATAAAATACTCCTACAATTACTTTTGATATTTATTATATTTACTCTAAACATAGATGAAAATGAAAATTTACTAGTCATACAATTTCTAGGCACACCCTACATGCAAATTTGATAATCACATTTGCCACTTTAAAAGTTGATATGCACCTTGAGATTTCCATTCCCAAGGTATTTTGGTTGTGCACTCTAAAGGTTTCTATGTCAAAATGCCACAAGCTAGAGTACGCAACTGTCACACACCTGATAATCAAACTAGAGTTTAGTTTTAAATCTAGAATGCTTTTCTGTTTTCTCTCTACACTTCTTTTATTCCATGCTTTCCATTTTTCATTCCTCAATCATTGGCAATCTTGATTAATGATTTCACTAGTCTAAAATAAACAAACTTGATCAATTCCTAAATCATAGGTAATGCAATTTACCATCTAAAGATAAGTTTCCAGTCTACTATTGATTAGGTTTATGGAACCTTCCTATCATGCAACTCCATGTTTTCACATTATTGCATATATTCAAGAAAGAGGAAAATAATTAATTTATACAAATTACACTAGGTACATGGTTTAATATCTATGCCTAAATATGTGCACACTAGTTAATAAAAGAATAAGTTGGCTATATAATAGTGAAGTCGGACATATCAATTAATAATTGTATTCTCTATTAAAAAATAACTTGGAATTTTAGAGAAGAAAAGTACAACAGAATATGAAAGAAAGAAACAATATTTTTTCTTCTTAAAAATTGGATGTTCTTAACTTTTAAGCATTTATAGTTTGTTTGGAATTATTACAAGGTATAACTTAAAAGTTGAAGCAAATAGAAGGGCTTTCTAAACCGATGTATGTGACTTTTGTGCCTATTCTATAATTATAATTTGAGCGATCAGATCATGTATGATTTTTCCATTCATCCCAACTCTAAAAAGAAACCATTGGAAACAAGGTTCCCACTTGAATGTTTCAATGCTTAAGTTACAAGCTTTTGTATTTTTTTGTCTGTAAATCCCAAAAAATGCTATAACCATGGCTTGTGGAATCCAATTCGATGAATGACTCTCTTTTATATGTGAATTTAAATGCTATAGGGGATTTTTAAGTTCATATTAGTGTTGAATTCATTTAATCTCATTTACAGTCATATGAATTCTTTTTAACAACTCAAAACCTTTCATTAGTATTCACATTTTAATATTTTTTTAACCATGCTCTACATATGCTCACACCATACACATTTATAATGGCAGTGACGTGTGCCTTTTGGCAAGAGCAGTATGAACCACAACCATACCAAATACAAGCCAATTTGGTGTTGACCATTTTTCCTATGAACTTATATTTTTACATTTTCCAATTCTTGGGCATTGTGCTTTGCTAATGGAAATCCGAATAGTTTGCATAAAGAACTCTAGTTTACTTGGTGTACAAAATAGTAAAGGTAAAACCCTGCTATAAGATGGGCATATTCAGTCAATAGAAAAGAGAATAGGGGTTGTTTCTCACTCATTCTTCATCACCTAAACATGTATGCATACCAAGTTTTGTTGAATTCAGGATAGTTGTGGACTTTAGAATAAGTTTTAGGTACCTTTAGTATAGCTAACACATTGATGAATTATTAGCAAATTCATCACTAAGGTTTTTTACAAGTTTTGAGTAGATTCTTACCACTTAGCTTGTTGAGTCATTCACATCTAAGTTCTAATTGTGATATAGAAATCACTAATTGTATTTGGGTTGGAAAATACCTTGAAGAGAAAAATTATTGTATGTATTAAAGATCATGGCTTGGATAATCTAATTTATCATTGAAATTTAGTTGTTAAGAAACAATCTAGTTAAGCTTTGAGTTTGGCTAATTTGGACACAAGTTTGACATATGGGCATCATTCCTTTTGTTTCTCTGTTGAACTAGATTTGGCCTTGCTTTTTTCTTCTAAGAGTGCATATGAGCTTTGTTGTCTTTTGTGTCTCCAAAACAACACATAAGATGCTTGTTGAATGTAGTGATTCAACAATGCAGTCCTAATTAGCAGCAAGAATGGTATAATTATTATTATTTTAATATTTTTTCTAAATTTCAAAAAAAAAAAGTGAACCCATTAGCCAGTTATATTTTTAATGCAAAATTTGCTATCATGTTCCTTGGATTTTCCATTTTTTCTAGATATTTTTCTTAATATTTGAATATCAAACAAATAATGTAATTAGTTATGTATTAATGGAGTCACCCTTACATTTTGCCACTTTTCATATTTTTAGATGATTTATATAACATTTGAATATTTTGATAATAATTATTGTGTTGTTTTTTATGTGTTATGTTTATTTTACTAATATGTCTAAGCAACTTTTTAAAAATTATATAAAAAAATTTGTTCCACAAAAAGTATCGCCTTTGTCGTGCCATACTTGTGTTGAGAAATAGTGTAAAATAATGTGCTTTTTATAACACTTAACTTCAATAAAAAAATTATGAAGTGGATTAGAATGATGCAAATAATTCATCTAATAAGTTTTATTTTTAAAGAAGTGAAACTCTTTTAATATTTTTAAACAAATAAACAATTTAAATTTATATCTTAACTTTGGTAAATCTTGATATTAATTTAAAATTAATTTTTCTTTCTTTTAAAAATGCAAAGCTAATTTAAAATGAAAATAAAATAGCAAAGACATTTTTTGACATCATTAAGTAATATATGTTTTTCTTTTTGCTTCAAACTATTAGCTAAAATTCTAAGACTTTTTCTTCGAACCATTACACAAGGCAGGGACTCAAGCTCACCTAGAGCTCTTGTTGTATAAAGTTGATATTATTGGCTAAATAAGTTTTAAGTGATTAGATAATGATGGCTTTTTTGAATTTTCATAATTGAAATGATTTGTAAATCTATAATATTGAAATTTGCATAACTTTGTCAGTCTTCATTTGGTTTTATGCTCATTATGATATAATTGCCTTATTACAATTACATGTTGACAAATAATGTATTTATAAATGAAGTTGGGCTTATTCTCTAACCTTCACCTATCGAACACATATTTACACCCTAACAAAGATACACATGGAGAGTTCCAAAAGATCTTAGATAAGTCTTGTATAAAAGAGTTCCATAAATATTGCTTGGATTGATTAGTGCAGTTGATTTAGGATCATTTTAATTTATAAATGTTGTTATTGAACTATCAAAGATTTAGTAGAGTTTTAATGGAAGTTTAATGTGATATGATTGGAGTAGAAATGTGCTTGTTATATAAAATTCTAGTATATGTGTGATATTTTTTGTTAAATAAGTTTTAAACAATTTGGTAATTATGATTTTTTTGTGTTTTTATAATTGAAATGATTTATAAAACTATAATAGTGAAATTTGCATACCCATATCAGTTGATATTTAGTTGTATGCCCATTCTAATAGAGTTATATTAATACAATTACATTGTCAAATAATGTATTATGTATTAAGTTGGGCTTATATTCTCTAACCTCAACATATCCACATTTATATGTATTCTCATACACATAACTACACCCTATATATAGATAGACATAAAAAGTTCAAAATTATCCTATACAAATTTTGAAAAGGCTCTAAAAAGTAACCTCAAGTGAAAGAATGTGATGAAGGGTGCTCCCCTTGATACCACAATGCACACTATAAACATAGAAATGTCACAAATTGAGAGAACAAAATATGGGCTTCTTATTGTCATCACAAATGTGAAATTATAGAATTACAATATGCAAACCCAAATCACCACCTTCCTTATCTACAAGATAGGGTTGCAACTATCACCCAGAACAACCCTAGATAATATGTGTGCCTTCCTTCTATAGGCATTTTTCACTACCTAAGAAGGTTCTAGACACTAAGCCCTAACCCTTGAGGCTGACACACCTCATATTATTTTATTTTATTACATAGGATCACTCAAGACAAATTACAAACTACATTTTTGGATGGGTCCACTTTTGGAGACCATGACTAGCAAATTGTTGACCCGATGGGCAATTATAACCCCATTTTAGAATCATCGGATAATTATCTACATCAATTGATTGTGCAAGAGTCCATCAGGTGAGGTTTTGCCTCCTTTTGGAACCATTTAGGCCTTGATCCTTGGACCTAAAGTTTAGATAGCCAAAATTCATACCAAAAACCTACAAAAATTGCACTAACACATACGATATGACAATAAAACTCATATGGAAGGTTGATATGTCCAAGATGAACCCCCACATATGAGATTAGAATAATTTGAGCACATAATACCAATTTACTAAAATTAGCAAGCTCCCACAAATAGCAACTCTTTGTAGGAATAGCCCTTATTGGAAACACAAAACTGGAAAACTGGAAGTAGAAATATTTTTGGGTGATGCAAGATTGCCCTTACACCAAGGATGATCTTGCATCAGAATGGAAAGATAAAAAATAATTCTTATGTGTATGTATTCCATAGGATTACTATGTTCCTTGTTTTGCATATGATGACATAAATTAGATGAAAACATATAAATATAGCAATGAAAGTACTCTAGCAAGACCTATGATAAAAAGTATAAAGAGTCATGAAATGGTATGTCTATTGTAAAATTGGGAATTATAGATTAGCAAGTGAAGAACAAAAAATAAAGCTGAGAAAGTAGGATCTAAATTTAGAAACAATCCTAGGAGGAGTGAGGAAGTTCTAGTATCGATCTTTATTTTGTTAGAGTGATTTTTTGTTGTTTTATTTGACACTACAATCAAGGTGTGGCAATCCTTGTAGGGTGATCTTACAAGTTCTAAAAGTTTCAAGGAAGCTTTGTATACATTTACTAACCTCAAGCCAGCTTTAGAATAGATACATTTCTTTAAAATATATAGAAACTTGAGCTAACACATAAAGGAAATGGGGAATGATAATGTTATCTATGAAACTTCCTTAGTTAACTTTCCTTTTGATATTTTTAAACCCAAGAATAGTGCCTATTTAGAACATATGCAAATATAGGTGACTTGGTGTAAGTGGTGTGTGAATAACAATAATAATTACATAATCGAAAAAACCCATAAAGAAGAACTCTACATGATGTAGTATAGGCACTTTTGATTGTGTTAAGAGGGTGACTTAATGCAAGTGGTGTGTGAATAATAGTAACAATTGCATAATAAAAACCCCATAAAGAACTCTACAACATGTCTAGTGCATGCACTTTTGATTGTGTTAAGAGGGTGATGAGAGATATAATTGTTGTGATCTGGAGTCTAATCATGCTCAGGGGTTTATTTGGCGTGGTTTCCCCCAAGATTATTTCTACGGGGGTTTAGGGGCAGCACCCCAAGTGCACTCCCTATTGTAGTACATGGTAGGGTTGAGGGGCAGCACCCTTGCAGGGGTTTTGGGGGCAATGCCCTTGAAGCCAAAAATGACCTTATATTATAAAAGGTTTTGGCTTATATTTTTCTATTGGATGACTTATTTTAGCCCTAATTTTGTAAGCGGTGAAAAGCTTGTATAAAAAGGCTTAAGGTTAGGGATTTCATAATGTATGGTGATATTATAACTTCTTGCGGTGGTATTGAGTTGTAAGGGATTGCAGAATCACTAGATAATAATAATATTGGACTTCTTGTTGGTGGACGTAGCCCAGGGATTGGCTGAATTACGTTAAATCTTTGTGTGTTCTCTTATGTGTGATCTATTATTTTTTGATATTGGTTATATTTGCATGTAACTATTATTTTTGTGTGTGGCTAATCCTAACAATAACAAGAGAATTAACAAAAGAAAAAGGTTTCAAATATAAAGGCGATGAAAAAGGAAGAATGGTTTTGATTGTTCTCCAATGATGGAATAGTGAAATAAACATGGTGGGCACAACAAGGGATAATATAAATATAGGAATTTCATGTTTGATGCCCAAGGGAGAATCTACAATAATTTAGTTACACAATTCTTTTATATTGTACAGGTGTAGCTATGTCGAGATCTTTTGCAATTTTATCATTAAGTGAAATGTTTATTAAGTTTTTTTTTTTTTTTTTAAATTATGGTTTACTAAAGGGGGAAGTTGGCTTAAGTGCAAACCCTTGATAATTTTAATCATGTAAATGGATATAAAGAAACATAATAAGAATTGAGCTATAAATGGGGTGAGATCACTAGCACTAAAGCACTATAGCCATCAATACCATTGTTGGAGACTTTAGTAATCCTATATTCTTAGTAGATCAAACTTCCTAGAGTGGTTTGGATTAGTTTCTTATGGTTTTAATATTTTGTATTTTTTATTATTGGTAATCATTTTTCACTGGAGCTTTGAACCAATGGGATTAAATTGGGGGACTCCATCCCCAGGGTGGAATTTTATCAACTATTTTCAAGGCATTAACAACTCCTAAATTTGACTATTGTAATTGTGTTGTCTTGTTTTTATCTCCTTCCTTAACAATCAAAGTCAACACTAGCCAACAACTCATGGTGGTCAATCAAAAATTCTCTTCTCTCTCTCTTGCACTCCTTATCTCTCCACTACACCTCCTTATCTCTCTAATTCTATCTCATTATACCTCCCCATCCCTTATCCCTCCAAGCTCCTTATGTCTTTCATATCCCAAGGTCCTGTGGTCAACATTTTGTGTGTAGTGCTAGTGAGTAGGAACAACAATACAAGGGCATACATTATCATGTGGATTCCAACCATTGAATAGGACAAAAATGGAGAGAGAGAGAGAGAGGTGGTGAATCAATTATATTCTTGCACACTTTATAAATAAAATAAAATTGATGGTAAACTCATAAGAAACAAGAATAACACCTTTTTATTTATTGATTAAGCACTTTAAACATTCTTAATAAATGTATACATGGGAGCATAAAAACAACAACATAAAGAACACCAAGATTTATGTGGAAACCTTAACTCGAAAAAAACATAGATAAGCCAATTTTATTGTAATATTTACATGTTAAGGTGATTTTTACAAAGGTTTAGTGTTGACTTTTTCATTGCAGGTTGGCTTACTACTAGTCAATTTAACTACCCTTATATATAGAGATATCAAAATAGATACAATAAAACATGAAATGATAGAATTGCATCTAAATATGCATGGACATTTCCACAATTATGCTTTACTACCAATAGATATGAAAGATGAACTCTTTTATGTATGTAAATATTTGATCCACTACTATTGATATGTAAGTCTCTTCTTGAACTACCTCAAATATCTCTTCTCACATACACCACTACTATAAATCTGCACTATGCTTTTCATGCACATACTCTTACCACACTCTCAAATATAAAGAAGTTTCTTTTATTTATATAGGCATCTACTCAAACAATTGTCAAACCACACAAAGCATGTATGAAAGCCCCAAGGAAAAAGACACTTAATGTATAAAATCGATCTTAGCTTTAGAATACACTTAAGAATACTTATCCACATGCTACAACATGACCCATAGATAGGTCAAGCTTAAGATATTGCAATTAGCAAGAACATCTAAACACCATAACCACGTTCAAAACATGATTTGAGAAATGACCTAACTGATAGATGAATCTTGTCTAGAATACGATGTAGCCGATAAACAAAAATTGTCTGATGAATTGTACCATTTTCTAGATATATGAAACAACTAGAAAATTGTAGCCATAATAATAATTAGGAATGGATAGGGCATTTTATGCACTACTGAACACCGAAAACACACAAGTGCACCAAAATAAATTGAGCCATGATTAGAATAATGTACACTTGCCATCTAAAAGACTACATGTACATTGGGAATGTTCATACTGAACTTGTCTTATACAAAATCAAAACTCTTGTTGCATAATCGACAACCAACACATGTATATCCAAAACTACCATAAATAAACTTATATTACCAGAGTATTAGTTTTTTGACATCAATGATAATCAATGCCAACAACTAACACCAACATGACTCAAATGACCATTCTCTTCTTTTGCATCTTAGACTATAGTACACCATAGTAAATGTTGGATTTAAATTGGACCCACATTTCTCTCCCTTAGTTAATTTTATGAATGGATTAAAGTATGTACATTATTTCAAATTGTATGTCAAGGTGTTTTTTTTAATGAAGAACCCTAATTTAAGTAAATAATAGCAAATTATCATGGAGTATATTAACCACACCTATATGACCGTTAATTGATATTTAGGATTTAAAAATTGTTACATTACAACCTTGGGGGCATATTATATGATTTTCTATTTCCTTTGATCCTTGTGACCGAGTAAGAATAAATGCTTGTTAGTGGGATTAGTGGAATCCCAATGGAACTTGTAATTTATAACATACAAACTTATAGCTTGAAAATAAACCATCAACTTAAAATTTATATCAAAAATAAATTTTAAAAAATGATTAACATAATCAAGCACAATAGATAAATAGTATGGATGGTTTAAACATCACACACTATGGCTTAATTCCTAGGCTAAAAGTGTTAAATAGTCAAAGTTGACTTACTTTTTCCAAACTTAATTTTTCCCTAGTGTGTTGTTTAAGGGTGGCCAAAATAATAGTACATAATTAAGTCATTCATTAGAGAAGTTTGGTGGCAAAGTCTTTTTTTTTTCATCTCTTCTATTGTTAATTTGGGATTTTTCTATTTTTTGCAAGGTGTTTGTAGTAGTTGCAAAGAAAAAGTAGTTGATTTTTTTTCAATTTTTTCAAAGCCAAAGTTTAAGAAATGAATTTATGTATGAATAGACAAATAGTAATATTTGATGAATTAAAATTATTTTTTATTAAAATATTAAAAAAAACTTCAATATTGTCATTTTATTATATATTAAGATGTTAAGGAACGAGGAGTACATCATCTCTCATGAGAGTCCAACCTACAAAACACAATATTTATCTCTAATGACTCTAGCAAGATATATTGAGTGACTATCAACTATAAAGCTATATCACTTTACATCGTATAAATCAAAATATAAGTTCATTGGGGATATTAACAATAAGTTTCAAAACTAGCCAAAAAATGAAACAACTAAAAAGACAAATATGTTAAGTCCCAAGCACTAACGATGTTGATGTCGTAGTCAACATTATTAGAATCATAAGCCCTAAGAGGGGGATGCATAACTAGAGAAGTGTATGGAGTGATCTTCAATAACTTTTTACATAGTAAACTAGTTCAGTGCCTCCACTTATTTCGAATTGAGCATGTCCTTATAAGTTTAAAAAAAAGTGTAGATTGTATATCCTCTAATGCTCATTGCACCTTCTCTAACCAAGATGATGAGGGGTTCTCCTCTTAATACCACAACACACAATAGACACAAATGAACAACCATAATCTGAGAGAACAAGTTATGGGATTAGATTATTATCTCCACAAGTGTGGAATTATAGAATTCAAAATTACAATATGCAAACCCACATGGGTGCCTTCCTTACAACAATATGCTACACATAGTTGCAACTATCACCTAGAACTACCCTAGAAAACCTATGGGCCTTCCTGATATAGGCATTTTTTACCACCCAATAAGGTTTTAGACACTAAGGCCTAACCTTGGACACCAACCAACCTCATATTATATTATTTTATTATAATTTATTTCATAGGAATGACTCAAGACAATTTACAAATTACATTTTTGGATGGCCCACTTCTAGAGGCCATGACTAACAAACCATTCACCCCATGGGCTACTATAACCCCATTCTAGAATCCTTTGCTAAAGTTCTACAATGGCTAATCATGCAAGCATCCATCAGTCAAGGTTTGACCTTGTTTTAGAGTCATTTAGGCCTTCATCGCAAAGCCTGAAGTTTGGATAAACAAAATTCAAATAAAAAAATCTATAATAATTATACTACAACATATGATCTATGGTAATGAAACTCATTTGGAAGGTTGATATGTCTAAGACATACGTTCACATATGAGATTAGAAAAATATGAGCACATAAGGCTAACTTACAAAAAATAGCAAGCCTCTACAAATGATAACTCCACATAGGAATAGACCTTATTGAAAACATAAAACTAGAAATAGAAATATTTTTTGGTGATGCAAGATTGCCCTTACACCTAGGATGCTCTACATCACAAAATCATGAATCTAGCCCCTAAGATCTCAAGAACAACAAAAACATGTGGCATTGTCAAAAAACATGAGTTTAAAGTTTAAAAATATGAGTTTAAAGTTAAACTTAGTAAAACCCCTCCTCTTGTTTTGAAAAAACTCTACATTCCTCTTTTTCCAATGATACCAAGGTACTTCAATAGAAAAGGAAAACTAGAACTTGTGTAATTTTAGATTAATAGCATCAACATAACCAACCTAGACCTCATGCTATGATAGACAAACACAACCATCCTAGAAAATTGGCCTCCCAAAAAATAATGACCAAATTTCAACAAAAAATTGCACTCAAGAACAAGATGCTCAAAAGTTTTAGGCCAAATATAAAGAGAGCACATCAAGGGTTCAATACCAATAGGGGATATAAGAGACCCAACAACTAACTTTTTGAGAATAATAAACCATCTAAAACAACTCTTCTTAGGCTCGATAGGAAAATGCCAAAAAAGGTCAAAAATATGATGCCAAAGAGAGATAGACCAGTCGAGGCCCCAACTTTGGTTAATGTTGCTAATAAAAATTAAATCATTCTTTATCATATTATAAAGTTATTTAGTGGATATATCAAAAACAATAGTACTATTATCTCATTGTAATTGAGTAACAATACTATCATTGTCATATAGTTTACCTAGAAATAAAGTGTCCATTGTTTGAGTGATAAAAAAAATAAGGCTCATATAAGAAACCTATGCTTGGCCAACAATATGTTTAGGTGGCCACTTCCTCACAAAAGTACAAAATGACATACACTCTATCAAGTATACTATTATACAATAACAGATTTATTATATTCATAGGTATAGATGGTATACACTACATGTTTTTGAGGTAATTCTGAAATGCAACTTTGATATTAGGAGCACAACCGAGAGCATAGTAATCATCTGCATGCATGTCATGTAGGAAGTTACAATATCTGGTTAACATGTCACACGTCATGTGGAACTCAAGGACTCTTGCCTCCATCAGCATTACATCGATATCTCACACAAATTGGATCATTGAGCACATATAAAACAACATTGGGTAAGGGTAAGAGGCTTAAGATTTAGGGACCCACGATAAAGATCTATCAAGGACAACATTTGCATGAGATTTATTAATTGCTACTCTACAATAGAGAAGATTCCTTACTTGACACCATGCCTTCTATAAGGAATGAAAGATGGAGGAACCTAATGTTTTCATCTCAAAATCCCCAAAAACAATATCACATATAGGGACATTTTTTCATTGTTTACCTTTTTTTATTCCAAACCTACAAATATATATTTTCTTAGAACAAAAAATTTCCATGGTTCATTTCCAAGCAAGGCCTTGAGAATCCTTTAAGTCCAACCCACCAAGTACTTTAGGTTTGCAAGGATAATACCAACAAGCACAATGCCTAATTTCTTATCCAAATCATCATACCACAAAGTCTCTTAAAAGATTTTCTAGCACATTGAACTAATAATTGGCAAACATCCAAGTAGAGAAGTAATATATTGCATGAGATGCCAATTTTTTTAACACAATCTAGACCCTTCCAACAAGATATAACCGTTGGATTTTCCATTTTTTATGCTTGTCTTCAATCTTAGAAAAGATTGACAACCACATATCCTTAATAGAAGGTTGGACTAAGAAAGGAATGCCCAAATATCTAACAATGTGAAGTTGCAAGAAAAGTGAATTTAAGAACAAACTATGTACGTGGTCCAAGCTTTTATTATTTAACTATTTTTATTTTGTGCTCCTCGTTTACATTTGCTTTCACATCATATTCAAAGCTTAACAAGAAAAATATGAGGAAAACCATCTTATATAGACTTGCACTTTTTTTAAAATTATCAGCGTACCCCTTGCATCTCCTCTAGGTGGAAGTGCTAGTAATAATTAGGAACTGATAGGGAATTTCATGCACTATTGAACATGAAAAACATACAAGTGTACCAAAATAAATTGAGCCATGATTAGAATAATGTACACTTACCATCTAAAAGACTACATGCACACCAGGAATGTTCATATTGAACTTGTCTTATACAAAATCAAAACTATCGTTGCATAATCGACAACCAACACATGTATATCCAAAATTGCCATAAATAAACTTATATTACTAGAGTATCAGTGTGACAGTTTTGACATCAATGATAACCAATGCCAACAACAACTAACACCAACATGACTCAAATGACCATTCTCTTCCTATGCATCTTAGACAATAGTACACCATAGTAAATGTTGGGTCAATGACAACTAGGCAACATTTTTGTTCACAAAGTGGTGAGGTTTTAACTTGAGACCTCCTTAATAATAGGGATCTTGACTTGCCACCAGGTTGCGAGGTCAACCCCAAAATTATTTTATGAATATCAAGTTGGCTGAAATGAGTAAAAGTGGTTCTAAAATATATTATGGGAATAGACACAAAAGTGAGCATAGAAACATAAGGTGGAGATTATGGAGTAGACATAATTTGGACCTTATAATTAACCTCATCATACTCTAACAGGTTGATGACATTAAAATGAATAAGTGTACTAAAGTAGATAACAACAATGTATCATTTTTTAAAGGATATAGTAAAAAAGATACATGTCTTCATTACTCATAACTTCTACATACATGTACCTATTCTTGTAATGCATCACATTATGATATAGTAATTATGCACAAAACCAATAGTAATACTATAAGTAAACTATTTAGAAATGTAACATAATATAAACACAAAATATAACTCAAACAATGCACATGGAGAAATATATTAAACTAAAGATTAAAAAAATATCACACTGAACACAACAATTATAGATTACACACACTCCATATACAACAAGTAATTCTTGTTATAAAACCAAGAGAAAAGTTGGGAGGGGAATCTAAGGGGATCAAATAGGCTCTAGTCAGATTGTGTATGGAAATGGTGTATAAGCAATAGATTTCAATATATCAAGCAAACAAGATTCAATAAAGAGGTCGTTCATGATAATAAGTAAAATCTAAATGATAAATGGTAATGACATTGGTGTTTTGCACTCAAAACTAATGAGCAATAAAAAAATAGGTCATACTACTATAAAACTAGATAAAAAGGTAAATTGGGCCAAGTCCCCCTAGAACTAGTTGAAAAGGTCGATCTATCACAAAATTGGGTAAAAAGGAATAGGGTCAAATCACCCATAAACAAGGTAAAAAGATATAATTTGTCACACCTTACCAAAGCTAGTTGATGGTAATTATAACAATTTTGAGGTTATAAGTAGGAGATATTTCCATAGCAAGTCAATTTGTGATATTACTTTCGAGATTTAACTACGTAGTTTTTGAGTCAAACTCATTGACCCATGTTTCATGTGTAGTGATTCATACATGAATACATCTCTCATGAGAATGAATGGAACACTCAACACTCATTGGATCCCAATGCTTCACTTCTGTAAACACCACCTAGATCCAATGAGTGCTAAGTGTTCCATTTATTCTCATGAGAGATGGATTCATGCGTGAATCACTACTCATGAAACATGGGTCAATGAGTTTGACTAAAAAATTGCACTATTAAATCTTGATAGTAATATCATAATTTTGAGGTTGCAATTGAAATATGTTTTTGAATTATAAAGTAGCCAAAACAAGGGGTTTGGCCCATACAAAAGACAAACTGGCCAACAACCAGTAGATTACCAACAAAGCAGAATTACCCCCTGCAACTACTTATCAAAATAAAAACATCATACAAAGGAGCATAATAATAGAGTCTATAGGCATCCTACTAAGATTGCTTGGAATAGTAGCGTAAGTGACAGAGTTTTTAAACAAAGGCATAACAGCCTTAAAAATGACTAAGTCCAAAAAATCAACAAACCATTAAACATATAAATAGAGAGTAGCAAGCCCTAATTAGGATTTTTCTCATCCTTCCCTTTAAGGAGGATGTTGGCCCAATCTTCTGCTAGGAAATCAAAAAACATTCTGGAGTCCTCGTGGGTCAAGTCCTCCTCCTAGTTATCCTTCAACAAGTACAGTGTAGTGGTCACTGCATGTGTCACCTTAATGATGAACTTAGACAAAAGTCTAATTTTTTCCTCTAGAGCCCACATCCTCTCTCTTAGATCTTTAACCTCCAATTTATGGGTCTCCTCAGAACCCTTTAGCTTACCACTTGGATTACCCTCCACCATGTCCATGTCGTTATCCTACAAAACTAGGGGGTTAGCAATAATCTTGTATTTAGGTATCACCCTAGCCAAAGAAAACACCGTCATAGGGGAAGAGGCTCTTTCCACAGTTTTAGGAAACTAGTCCTGCATAAGGTCCACTCTACCCATTGAAATAGAAGTGGAGATGTGGGTCTTCTCTTTGCTACCTTTAACCTCTCTTGAGCCAGACATAGAAGAGTCTGAAATTTCCACCTCCTCCTCTTCATTCCCCAAAACATAGTTCAAAGTCTTCTGTTTTACTCTCTATTTGGGATGGGTTGTCTCTTAATAATCTAAACCCTCCTCCTGCAAGGCATTGGACCTCATCTTCCTTTTCACATTAGATTTTGTAATTCAGTAGACCTTTATCTCCCACCTCTAACCTCATCTTCTAATTCCTCCAACTTCTTCTCCTTCCCTTTCTTCGATTTTTCTTTATTACTAGGGAGGAATCTTCCTCTCCTAAGGGGACCCACTAGGTGAAGGTTGCAGGGTAGGGGCTCTAGGGCCAGTAATTCTCAAGGGGATATGGTGGGGGCGGGGATTATGCAAAGCTAGGATATCTACCTCCACAATTCTTGGGGGTAACAAGGGCAGATGGAATTGGTACAGATGAAACATCAACCCCTGGTGGAGAATAGTATAATTACCCCCTTTTTCATCTTTTCCTTAACATGTTATAATTTTTCTCCTCATTTGATCAATTTTCCTTATTATAAAGCATGTATTCTGAACATACAATAACATATTGTTAAATATCATGGGCAAGATGTCACATAAAATGAATGTTAGATAAGCTCATAATGGCTCATAGAAATAGGTGAGAAAATTTGAATTTAAATTGAATATTTTAAAAGTATTCAAATATCATTGTGATATTGTCATATCCTCATTGGAATTTGGGATTGGCTTGGATCAAATCTTGAGCCACCCAAAAATAACATAATGAAATAATGTTCTTCTTTTGAAATGAGAAACAAATTTGTAAAAACTAATGTTAACAAATAAAATAAAGATAAATAAATAACAAATTATAAAAATTAATAAAAATAAAACTATATCACTTGTCAATATAATATGCATTGAAATTGTCAAATCAAAACAAACACATAATTAGAAAATAATAATAACATAAATATACAACACAAAAAGGTCTTGGATTCAAATCTAGTCGAAATTAACACATAATAATAATTAATATTAACAATATAATAAATGAATAATGAATAATCAAACTTTGACCAATTACCTATAAAAAAATAACATAAATATATTATTCATATCATTACCAATATACTCCTTGATATAACAATACACTCCTTGATATTCTTGTATATCTTAAAGCCTAATTTATGTTCCCTTTTGCATAAAATAAATGTGTGCTATATTCCTACACACACACACACACACACACACACACACACACACACACACACACACACACACACACACACACACACACACACACACACACACACACACACACAATTCATACCATTACCAACACACTTGTGGATATACACCTCATATATCTTAAACCTAATTTATCTCCCCCTTTCCATAAAAAAAGGTGTGCTAGTTTCCTCTACATTGTTAAACATGGAGTGGATGGATCTTGCATGTATACATGGATAGCCACCTATAGTTGTTGGGTCCTTGTAACACACACAAATGATGAAAAATAATATTGTTGCCATTGAAGACTCTGAAATAAATTTTGGAGACGTGTGTGATGTTTGATCAAATAAACTATTGTTTTGGAAGCTTAAACTTATCCTTAATTTAATTGGTCAATGCCAATGAAATGCTTTGCTGACCTATTCAACGTATTTTTTAATGAAGTAACAAAGGACATATAATCTACAAAAGGATATACTTCCTTGTTGGGATAAGCTTTTAGAGAAGTGCATCATAATGATGCCATACATTCGCTTGTGGATAAATTTCATAATTTTATTCACATACTTTTTTTTAATATATCGATATATCAAGACAAATGGGCACAATTTATAGGTTAAGAGAGATTCGAATACATCTTACTTGCTTCAATATACTAATATTTTCCACTTATGTCATTAGGGGTAGGTGACTCGAGTAATCTAAGCATAGCTTTTTATTCGATGATAAATTACTCTTGTCATGAAAATAGCATACCATGCAACTATTGTTTGTTAATGACAAATTAGTCTATAAATTAATAGAGTTGATTAGTGGGCTTTCATTTGTCTTCTAAATGATATTACTTTAAGTGGTGTGTTATAAAAGAGACAATGAAATTTAAATATGACACTATAATGATAATGATAAAGTAGTTGTCTTTGGGTGTTTTAGATCATTTAATATATGTGATATAATTATTTTATTGTGGTTTAATCATAAAAGTGTAATCTCATCCCATCTTATCTCGTCTTATTTTTTATTTTTTATTTCTAGTTTGAAATAGTTATTAATAGAATATTTCAATTGATACACTAAAAATAATAATATTCATTAACATTAATTATCTTGATATTTTCCCTTGACTAATTAAACTTTATAAAATTAAAAATTATTTAGATCCTTTGATCTCTTAATTTATATATTTTAATTAGACCTCAACCCGACTCATTTGCATTTTACAATTCCATCTCATCTAACTTTGTGTCGTGAAAATTAACATTGTTCAAAAAAATCAATATTAAGAAGGTTTGCTTAACTTACACATTGACTAAAAAATTTCCAAAAAAAAATCTTGATATTTCTCATAAAGACTTAATTTTTTACAACTAAATTAAAATATGACCATTTTGAAATGCAAGCCAAACCTTTTTGTTATCCATGGTTTGATGGCACGTTACATTAGGGGTTCATTTATGGTATTCCTCTTTCATTTCTCTATGAATCAGAGGCATGAGTTAGTAGTTTCATGAGTTTAGTTTATAGCTACACAAATGTTTTTAGAGTGTTCAAAAAGTGAAGAGACTATTAGTGGATTGGATGTATCCCTTTGCCCAAGATTAATATACACCTATCATTTTTCTCATGTGGATTGTTTCCCTACAAATATTTCTCCATGTAAATATTGTGTTTATTTGGGTTGTTAATTTTAATCTAACTACTAATTTTATGCAATCACACAAACATCATATGGAACTCTTTGGGTAAACAATTAATATTCAAAATTGATTACTCTTTTGATATATTTCATTATAGTAGTTTCACCTTTTTTTTTTAAATATATGATATTGGAGCCAACAATTCTAAATAGAGATATATACCTTTGTACTAAGCATTAAATGGTTTTTTGTTGTTGCTCAAAGTAAAAATTTTGTATTGTGTCATTTTACAAAATTATGGAGAGGATTGAAAACCATGGCTTTCTAGTGATGTACATACTACGAAGCTCTCTATATGCCAACATAACCCAACTTATAAGGTTAATAATACAACCATAAAAAATGAGCCTAACCTCACATTATCTACTTTGTTGGGATGGTTGGAACGCCCTAAGTTAGATGCTTGATTCATTCACCATTGTTCTTAATCTTGAACCTTTCATAATTTGGTGTTATATTCTTCTATTTTCCTCCCTTTGGTTATAATATGTAGAACCATCCATGCATCATCAAAAACACCATTCATCACTTGTGGTTAGGTCAAACATAATGGTATTTGATTCACATTGCTTTGAGGGTTTAGTAAACATCTATATATCAAATTTTAATGCTGAAAAAATTCAATGTTTGAGGCCTATAGCCTCTAATAATAACCAATCATCATACTTGGGAGGCAAAATACATAGACTAATCACATGGAGGTTCTAATAATGCTCATAGATATACACTTCTAATTAATACAAACAATAAAATAAAAATGCCATCATAAAGCACTCGATAGTTAGAATATAAAGCAAAAAACATCATTACATTATCTAGGGTCAACATATTTTTTTAAAATTAAATAATTGATAAAATGAAAAAAATAATGTTCTAGCATGACACACTACGTCAATAACATTTCTCTTGTTGATCCAACCTCATACTTGATTATCCTTGGTTGGCATTCTATTTTATCAAACATGTACGTACATGTGTATGGAATAAAAATAACATCAAACCAAGACCTATTCAACATTGGCATTGAGGACATGTACACATAACATCAAGTGTACGCAAAGCTTTTATAATTTTGTTGTGTTGATGGATATAATTTGATTACTTGTTAAACTAATATCGTGAAGTTGAGATTAAGTTGGATAAATTAAAAAAAGGTACAACATAAAGATAAGGGTGGATGCCTAAATGGGATGAGGTACAACTCAAGGTCTCACAACAAATGAGAGCTCACAAGAAAGAGGGGTTAGAAAGTGTTAAACGACAGTCAATTGAAAAGTGTGGCTAAAACATCATAATGGGAATTGGACACATGAAGTAGTGGATAGATAAGGGTTGGTATAATATTTTAGAAATATTATTGGAAGGATCTCTAAAATACTAAGATTTGTCTTGTTGTATATTCCAAGCCACACATAGAATTTAAAATTATGATGAGTAATTAAAAAGGAAGTTTGCCCCCTACTTGATTGTACTCTAAATTAAGACTGAAACATACACATTCCTTGTAATTTTCATCATTATATATGGATTGTCAACACATTTTGTTAATCTAGATATGTTCAAGTGGATGTAAACATACTTTTAGCTATATGATTGTTAAGGGTTCACATGCACCTCAAAGTTGGGTGAGGGAAATGTAATGGTGACATTAGTATGCCCATGTCATTTCCCATTTAGTTTTTTAGTTTTTTAGTTTTTTTTCTATTCAAATAAAGTGCCTTGATATATAAACATTTTGACTAGTAATTTTGTCTAAAGTTGAGTCCCTTGACCTATACTATATACATATCAATTACACATCTTTTTGCACAATTACTACGTATTCCTTAACCCTAATCACATGTTTGAACATAAATTCACCCTATTTTCTTAACCCTATTTCTTTTTTCTTCAATAAATCTGTTTGGGAAACTAATTTTAAAGATAACACCTAAAGATATGAATGTTCACTTTTCTTATACTTTCTACTTGGAAGTTATCACATCATCATATGCCTAGAAATATTGAAAGCTTAAAATCTATTTTTACCACTAAATACTATGTCTAAAATAGGTAGCATAAAACTAAACATTCGATATTGGACCAGATATTGCACTTGATTGGATCAATCATAAGGATCTATTTGAAGAGAGAATTTTTTTTTTTCAAATATAAGAGTTTTTAACTTAGGAGTTTTTGAGTTTAAAGAGAGAATAAAATATTTTCAAATAACAAAACTAAAAACATAAATGACTAGAAAAACACATGATACGCCCATTTGTAAGTCACGGAATGAAGCTAGGATATTACCAAAATCAAATTTAGTAGAAAGGATACCTTTAATTCATTACCACTAAATGTAAGAAAGCCCTCATGGACAAATCTATAACCCTCACTTATCTAAATAAAGAGGTTGACAGGAAAAAGTACATGCAACTAGCATCCAAAAAAGTCCAAAATCCTTGGCATTAAGGATAAACAAATTCTCATATGGCAGCATTGCATCTTCACTAAGGATGAGTAGGTCAAAAATTCAGAATATCAGGCCTCAGAATAAAGAATTTCATCTTAGGCCTACTTAAAGTGTTTCAAGATACTAAAGATATGAAACTTGTTTCATCCCCTAGGCAAGTAAAAATCAGAGCTCAAAGCTACAAAAAACGCTCAAAGATTCCTTCACCATTTCTCATAAGACAACAATAGGTCAAATTAACATTGTATCGCATCTGAAGCATAGAAGGGTATCACAAGCAAATTAAACATTGTATCAGAACAAAATTGGAATTTGAAGCATAAAAATATGTTAAAGCCACAGAAGAAAAACACAGTATAGGAATGAAACTGAAGCACATAGCTACTACATAAAGGCATGGTGAAAGCACAACATATCTAAGTCAAAAGCACAAATGTGTAGCAAAATAAAGTTCACTAATGGCAACAATAACCGACTGATGAAGAATTTGCAATGAAAAGGAAGTAAAAGTGCCATGAACTCAACACAATAACATAACCACACCAACATTCAAAACACAAAACCACAACAAAATGACCAAAATGTAAAATCAATAAAGCAAATTCACATCGTATCCAAACCATTCCAGAATTCATGACAAAAAATCATGACTCCAGATGAAACTTTTGATAGAATCTCCTTATTCACTTGGAAACTTTTAATGATAAAGAGACATCAAATAAATGAAGAGATGAAGGAAAGGGATGGTAACTCAATTCAAGCCATTATTAATGGCATAATGGAAAACAACCCATAGCCGTTGTTGTCCACTTTTTTTGCCCTTTTTATTTTCAATATACGAAGTCGTTATGTAGAACTCCCAAAATTTGTCTCATAAATTTAATTTTTCAAAAATATGATTCAATCTTCAAAACTTTGTCTCCTATTTAAATTTTTGAACCATATAATTCAATCTTCGCTATTTTTTCAAAATTAAAAAAGAAGAAGCAAATTTAGACACTAACTAGGTAAACCCTTGTACAAACAAAGGCAAAGATGAATTTAATAACTAAAAAACCTTCACCAAAAGGAAATCACCTATGGGAAATGGTTGAGGGTTTCACCATTTTCCTGAAGCTTACCACACAGGTCACCTTAGATGGCTTTCACTGATTTTGTTGAAGGTATTCATTTGGGTGTTTTGATATTTGCAAAAAGAGTGCTAGCAAAAGAAGTACAATGGATCTCCTAAGCTACACTAGCACTGAATATGGAATAAACAACCATAGACGGTTAAATTTTCCCAAATAAATCAAAAAAATAAAATAAAAACAGAATAGAAGATATCAAAGAGTAGATCTACATCACTACCTGAATCTTCTGCTCTTTCAATTGGACATCAAGGATTTCATTGGCTTCTACATGCACTGAGAAATGGGCATACTATTTGTTTGTTGTATAGAAATGGACATGGTGATTTTTCCCAAGAGAATGCTCTAGAAGAAAAGGAAGATGAATGCTCATTTAATTCAGATGTACAACTTTTCATTAAATGATATCCATGCAAATTTAGTTACTTAGACTTTGATCTTTTTAATTTTTTTCTAATTTTTGATTGCAAAACATATTTTTCTTCTTGCCTTTATTGTTTGGAGCCAATGAAATCTTAGATAGATAGTATTTTTATTATTTGAAAAATATGTTAAAAATAATAGACTATAGAATTGAAAAAAAAAAACTGAAATCCTATTGGAAAATTTAATAATGTATAAGTATCTTAATAGATGCATAAATATTCCTACCATGCTAACAAATGTGTGCATTATATATACTATTCATACCATTACCAATACACTCATATATCTTAAACCTAATTTATCTCCCCCTTTCCATAAAAAAAGGTGTGCTAGTTTCCTCTACATTGTTAAACATGGAGTGGATGGATCTTGCTTGTATACATGGATAGCCACCTATAGTTGGGTCCTTGTAACGCACACAAATGATGAAAAACTAATGTTGTTGCCATTGAAGACTTTGACATAAATTTTGGAGATGTGTGTAATGTTTGATCAAATAAACTATTGTTTTGGAAGCTTAAACTTATCCTTAATTTAATTGGTCAATGCCAATGAAATGCTTTGTTGACTTATTCAACATTTTTTTTGATGAAGTAGCGAAGGAAATATAATCTACAAAAGGATATACTTCCTTGTTGGGATAAGCTTTTAGAGAAGTGCATCATAATGACCCCATACATTCGCTTCTAGATAAATTTCATAATTTTATTCACACACATTTTTTTTTAAATATATCTATATATCAAAACAAATGGGCACAATTTATAGGTTAAGAGAGATTCAAACACATCTTGCTTCAATTATAAGCTTCAATATGCTGATATGTTCCACTTATGTCATTAGGGGTAGGTGACCTGAGTAATCTAAGCATAGCTTTTTATTCAAAGATAAACTACTCTTGTCATGAAAATAACATACCATGCAAATATTGTTTGTTAATGACAAATTGGTCTATACATTAATAGTTGATTAGTGGGCTTTCATTTGTCTTCTAAATGATATTACTTTAAGTGGTGTGTTATAAAAGAGATAATGAAATTTAACTATGACACTATAATAATGATGATAAAGTAGTTGTTTTTGGGTGTTTTAGATCATTTAGTATATGTGATATAATTATTTTATTGTGGTTTAATCATAAAAGTGTAATCTCATCCCATCTCATCTCGTCTTATTTTTTATTTTTTATTTTTTAGTTTGAAATAGTTATTAAAAGAATATTTCAATTGATACACTAAAAATAATAATATTCATTAACATTAATTATCTTGATATTTTCCCTTGACTAATTAAACTTTATAAAATTAAAATTTATTTAGATCCTTTGATCTCTTAATTTATATATTTTAATTAGACCTCAACCCAACTCATTTGCATTTTACAATTCCATCTCATCTAACTTTGTGTCGTGAAAATTAACATTGTTCTAAAAATCAATATTAAGAAGGTTCCCTTAACTTACATATTGACTAAATATTTTCCAAAAAAAAAATCTTGATATTTCCCTTAAAGACTTAGTTTTTTACAACTAAGTTAAAATATGACCACTTTGAAATGCAAGCCAAACCTTTTTGTTATCCATGGTTTGATGGCACGTTACATTAGGGGTTCATTTATGGTATTCCTCTTTCATTTCTCTATGAATCAGAGGCATGAGTTAGTAGTTTCATGAGTTTAGTTTATAGCTACACAAATGTTTTTAGAGTGTTCAAAAAGTGAAGAGACTATTAGTGAATTGGATGTATCCCTTTGCCCAAGATTAATGCACACCTATCATTTTTCTCATGTGGATTTTTTTCCCTTCAAATATTTCTCCATGTAAATATTGTGTTTATTTGGGTTGTTAATTTTAATCTAACTACTAATTTTATGCAATCACACAAACATCATATGAAACTCTTTGAGTAAACAATTAATATTCAAAATCGATTATTGTTTTGAGATATTTCATTATAGTAGTTTCACCTTTTTTTTTTTAAAAAAAATATATGATATTAGCTCTGCCAACAATTCTAAATAGAGATATATACCTCTTTACTAAGCACTAAAGGTTTTTTTGTTGTTACTCAAAGTAAAGTTTTTGTATTATGTTATTTTACAAAATTCTAGAGAGGATTGAAAACCATGGCTTTCTAGTGATGTACATACTACGAAGCTCTCTATATGCCAACATAACCCAACTTATAAGGTTAATAATACAACCATCAAACATGTGCCTAATCTCACATTATCTACTTTGTTGGGATGGTTGGAACACCCTAAGTTAGATGCTTGATTCATTCACCATTGTTCTTAATCTTGAACCTTTCATAATTTGGTGTTATATTCTTCTATTTTCCTCCCTTTGATTATAATATGTAGAACCATCCATGCATCATCAATCACACCATTCATCACTTGTGGTTAGGTCAATCACAATGGTATTTGATTTGCATTGCTTTGAGGGTTTAGCAAACATATATATATCAAATTCTAATGTTGAAAAAATTCAATGTTTGAGGCCTATAACCTCCAATAATAACCAGTCATCATACTTGGGAGGCAATATACATAGACTAACCACATGGAGGTTCTACTAATGCTCGTAGATATACAACTCTAACTAATACAAACAATAAAATAAAAATGCCATCATAAAGCACCCGATAGTTAGAATATAAAGCAAAAAATATCATTATATTATCTAGGGTCAACATATTTTTTTTTAAATTAAATAATTGATAAAATGAAAAAAACAATGTTCTAGCATGACACACTATGTCAATAGCATTTCTCTTGTTGATCCAACCTCGTACTTGATTATCCTTGGTTGGGATTCTATTTTATCAAATATGTATGTACATGTGTATGGAATAAGAAAAATAACATCAAACCAAGACCTATTCAACATTGGCATTGAGCACATGTACACATAACATCAAGTGTACGTAAAGCTTTTATAATTTTGTTGTGTTGATGGATATAATTTGATTACTTGTTAAACTAATATTGTGATGTTGAGATTAAGTTGGATAAATTTTTAAGAAGTACAACATAAAGATAAGGGTGGATGCCTAAATGGGATGAGGTACAACTCAAGGTCTCACAACAAATGAGAGCTCACGAGAAAGAGGGGTTAGAAAGTGTTAAACGATAGTCAATTGAAAAGTGTGGCTAAAACATCATAATGGGAATTGGACACATGAAGTAGCAGATAGATAAGGGTTGGTCTAATATTTTAGAAATATTATTGGAAGGATCTCTAAAATACTAAGATTTGTCTTGTTGTATATTCCGAGCCACACATAGAATTTGAAATTATGATGAGCATTTAAAAAGGAAGGTTGCCCCTTGTTTGATTGTACTTTGAATTAAGACTCAAACATACACGTTCCTTGTAACTTTCATCATTATATATGGATTGTCAATTTTTTTTGTTAATCTAGACATGTTCAAGTGGATGTAAACATACTTTTAGCTATATGATTGTTGTAGGATTCACATGCACCTCAAAGTTGGGCAAGGGAAATGTAATGGTGACATTAGTATGCCCATGTCATTTCCCATTTAGTTTTTTTTTTTTTTTCTATTCAAATAAAGTGCCTTGATATATAAACATTTTGACTAGTAATTTTGTCTAAAGTTGAGTCCCTTGACCTATACTATCTACATATCAATTACACATATTTTTGCACAATCACTACTTATCCCTTAACCCTAATCACATGTTTGAACATAAATTCACCCTATTTTCTTACTTGTTTTACCTATGCAAGCACACAATTCTATAGATACATCACCCACTTTGATTTGACATTTATGTGTTCTTGAACAAGCTCATAATTATATGAACATCTTTGATTGTAGGTTGTCCTCATAGTCATAATTTTTTAAGTATTAATTTGGTAGACTCTTATCTATACCATTCTTTCCTATCAATCTTACTAAATATATAGTTGCATGATGTTGTCATATCCTTATATTTAAAGGCATGCAAGACATTCATTTTATAGATATCCATGAATTTAGAGCCATATTCCCATGTCATTTTCATTCCACATGTCAATGAAACAGATGATATGTACTTAATTTGATGTAAGTACTCATAGTCATAATACACATGTTTGAAGATTATTGTTTCCAAACTTGTTTACTCAATTCTACACAAGTATTTCTAAAAGATTGTCTTGTGGCAACATAATGACAACCATGCCAAAGTATTTTTGAATACCACCGGCTCTTTAGAGAATAAAATATAAATAGATAAGGTGGGATAGATGAAGTAAAGAAAATAAGTTTGTATATTTCCTAGTACAATTCTATAGGTATAGAATATATTTGTGATTGCAAACTTGTCCTGAACCTATGAATCATCCCTATATAGAGTTAACATAGATTTGTGAATCCTAGGTTGCTACTATACCATCACCTTTAGCTTGCAATCCCTAGACATACATATTTAAAAACATTCATCTCGATATTTCATTCGTTAGTTATATTAACAAAACCATCATAACTATTTAC
Organism: Cupressus sempervirens; assembly: GCA_028749045.1. Lineage (NCBI taxonomy): Eukaryota > Viridiplantae > Streptophyta > Pinopsida > Cupressales > Cupressaceae > Cupressus > Cupressus sempervirens. The sequence continues at coordinate 968,455,770 of CM053787.1, forward strand.
AATTGCTTATTTCAAATTATTACCCAAATAGGTGTAAGTCTATAACGATAATGACCTTTTTCATGTAAGAAAAACAAAACAAGAAGTCTAATACAAACACATCTAAGTTTTTCAAAGATTCAAGAGTGTTTAAAGCAAGTTTATAATCTTATTTTTATGAAATTTGTTGTGATCTTTATCTTGATTTTTAAGGGAAAAAATAAATGACTGCACTAATGATTACTTACATATTTTTTTAGAAAAATAGACAACATTTACATAATCTATTTCAAACATAATACTAAAAACACTTTGATTTGCTAAATAGACATTTTCTATTAATTTATAATATTAAAGTACATATCCACACAAAAAATCAAGAGATAGAGGATCACCCCATAAGAGTAAAACAACCCAAAACTAGAAACATAATACAAATAAACTATTCATTAAAAAAACATAATAAGCCACCTCAAATAACCATAAAATTGATTAGTGTTAAAACAATACAAAATTAGTAAGAACTACAAATAAAAAAAGAAAATATTTGTACATCAATTATTCTCTACAATTTAATTTTATCCCCATAAAAAACATATTATTGCTTAAATTTACTAATATATAATTTTGGAACCAATTCTAACTTCTAACTAAAATAATTCATTAATCTAGATTATATATAAAAGATTAGACAACACTTTATTTTACTTTCCACTTACACATGATTCATGTTTACCTTTATAATAATAAATGGAATATATACATATTTTTTCAAAGTCATAAAACAAAAACTAAAGAAACATACGTACCATATAGGATAATATCCACACATCATTAAATATTTTAGGCTTATCTCTCCATTCACAAAGTGGCCCCACCAAAAAGTTCCTTGCACTTATCCATTTAAAAACTCTTCCTTATCAACCAATAGAGTCGAGTTCATTTCGTGAGAAAGAAAGCTCTAGTCGGTTTTGAGTCCCACACGATACTCCCTTCTATATCAAGGAACTTCAACCAAGCACCTCTAAAACATAACATAGGAAAATATAAATAATTTACAATAAAAAATCTTCAGTTTTAAAATAACAACAAAAATGGACTTTATATTAATAATTAAAGAGATAGTGTAAATATAATAAGGAAAAATTAAATGTATAATTTAAAAATAGTATCAAAATGTTAATGAATTATTCTTGGTGTAAAGCTTCAATATCTTAAGAGACAAAGCTTGTGCTATAGATAAATTTGGTGGAATGGCAACAATAAATTGTGAGCCTCTTATCCAGTAGGTCTTGGGTTCCAATCTACTCGAGCTTGACTAATAATCCTAATAATTAATCACAACAAATAATAATAATAATCCTTGGCGTCGACCTCTCATCGATTAAAAATGATAGTTTGATTAAATATGTTTTAGTTTCATATGATTAAAAAGTAAAAGCTCAAATCTAATTGAATGAAATCAAAAAGATTAATGGACACTTAAGTAGAAGTGTTTACAATAGTATATTGCCTATGACACATACAATAATGTGTAGCTAAAATTACTTTGTGGAGGCCTTCAGGCTATTATGCTCACAAGCTTCATGCCCTTACTGCATTGCCAACTTGTGCTCTTGTATTGGGTAGCTAAGATTGGTGTGCTCGCAGGCCTCATGCCCTTGCTAGACTACTACATTTGAGCCATAGACTTGTGACCCCCCATCAAATAACTAAAACTACTTTGTGAAGACTATCAATGCACTTTGTGCTAGAAGCTTCGTACTCCTAATAAATCCAAAACTTTTGCACAAGTACCCTAGTCATGTAGTTGCACAAATGCCCAAATAATCCTACACTATTGTTACCAATAAATTGCAAAATTAATGTAATTACTATTTTTTAAAGGGCAATTATTGGCTCATATATGATTTTCTAGTGGGTTTTTAATTGGGAAACCTAGTGTGTTGCACTTGAAACATGGACATGGAAGGTATTTGTGCTTTTCCCCTAGCAAAATCCTTGTTTTTTCGAGTAAGATATCGTTGTGAGCCAACTTAATGCCCAACGTTTATTACCTTAGTTTTATTGACTCCCTAATTAAACCTCAAAAAGGAAAGAACTAGGACGAATCTAAATAATCCTACAAACAACATACATTAGATAAGCTTAACCTCGAAGCTAAACCCAAAATCAATAGAAACCAAGCCAATTTGACCACCTACTTATTACCAAATCTTACCTTAAACACTAATGAAAAATTAGAGAGCCAAAACCTAACAAAGGGAAATTTAAAAAATACCTAATTTAATATAGTCCCAAAAATTCCATTTCATAGTAATAAATTGAAAAAAAAAGGCCACAAGATAAAATAGTGGTATTAGCGAATCCCAACATGGTAGGGCAAACGTCTAGGCAAGTTGATCCCACGGGATAAACACAAGGACAAATTCGCACTGCCAAGCTGTCCGCTCAGCGCAAGCGCGTTCCGAGGCCTCTGCCAGCTGGCACCGTCTTCCGCTTCCGCCGGCGAAATAACGCGTGAGACGCGTGTCACGCATGCCGAGTCGCCGTCAAACATTTCCGGCAGTCGGTGACTCGGTTTCCCGGCGGTCCAAGCCTTATCCACATCTTCAACTTTCGCTGTCGCCCGCCGGATTTTAATAAAAAAAAATAAAGAGGAATATCCAGAGTTTTTATCGAAATACACGTCAGTATGTATGTATTTATATATTAATATTATGTATACGGTTGTACCCACCAGGAGTCGCGAGTCAACTGACCCCGGGTGTGTAACCCAATCGGAGTTTACAGCTAGGGTTTGCGAGGATTACAGCTAGAACATCGTTGTAATTTCGTTCAGAGCCTTCAAGGCCTGCTGCATGTTGTTACTTTAAAGATCATGTATTTGTTTGTTGTAATTAGTTTTTGACATTGGAGGCGGATTTTATTCATCCTCAGCGTGAAAAAGTGTCCGTTTTGGAGCTTCCTCGGGAGATTTTGGTAAGGAATTGTCTTCTTGTTGGCATCTTTGGTTTGAAGGTCTTTGTAGCTAAATTTGGATTCTGATGGAATGTTTCTTGGCTTCGGTTTGGTGAGGAGTGAGGGAAATGGAGTTTTTGCGCTGGTTTTCTGTGAAAGCGTGGTCTTTGCTGGATGCTGGCGCTTCTTTGTTTGAGATTTTTCTGGAATAGTCGTGTTTATTTATGCTTTTCGGAAATTTGGCACCTGCGGTTAGTTATTTTAGGATGCTGGTATTGCTTTCGTTTATTTTTGTTAAGATGCGGAAACTCGAGTTTGTTTCTTGATTGTTGTCGAAAATTTCCTTTTTTTGAGAGGTTTGCAGGATGCTGGTGCTTCTTTTTTCCTTCTGGTTTTGTGAAGAGTACGAATATTTGAGATTTTTGATGTGTTTAATGTGAAGATTTGGTTTATGCTTTCTTTTATTGGCCGTTGTATGCGGATTTGATTGCTAATTGATATTTTTCTTAGATTACGAAAAATCGAGATTATTTTCGATATCTCTGTAAGAGTGGGAAACACGGAGGTTAGTCTCCTTGTCTGTTTAAGAGGGAGAATTTTTTCTGTATATTTTTACGGAAGAAGCGGAGGAATCCGACTTATTTCTTTATATTTATGAAAATTTGGCTCGTTTGGCGTACAGCTGTTACTGCGTGTGATGTTGTTTAAGATCTCCCTGGCTAATGCTTAAAACTTTAACTCTCGTCAATGAAATTTCAGTCCCGTTTAATGTTTTTTGTTCTCTATTGAGGCTGAAATTCAGTTTTCTCTGGTTCATTCCCTTTTATCTTGAAATATTGTGTTTCGTTGATGTTTTGATTCTTTTTGATGATTTTTTTGAGTTTATCTGCCATGTACTTATGTTATAGCTTTCGACGTTTACACGTTGGCATGGATTAAAGCTGAAGTTCGCTGTTTGGATTTTTATTCTTCATGTGAATCTCCCTAGCATTCATATTTTCACCGTGTTAAGTGGAAATGTGTTTATGTAAAGGAGCTTGCACCCTACAGACCATTAATGGCGGTTTCCTTCGGTCCGTGCTTTTCTACCTGTAACGCATTCTAATTCATTCTGTTTGACGTTTTTCAAGCTCATTCAAGGACTTGAATTTGTTATAATTGCAATTTTTAGAGCGATTGTTGGCGAGCATTGACCATGATCCTATTAAGATTTCAATGCCATGATCCTATTAAGATTTCGACATTTGATTGGGTTTTGAGACAGCATGCACTCATTCGAAATCTGATACATTTCGAAACCCTAGTATAAATAATGTTACGATTTGTTAGTGAATAATCTCTATGAAATGCCTGCCATTTCAATTTATTTTCATGATTGTGTCTTCCAAACTTAAGAGCTGGAGTGTAATGACTTTAGGTATCTGCACGAGGCTTGGAGTAAGGCTCTCCTGCAGATATGTGAACTAGTGTTTATGGTTCTTCCTTGCATTACCTTAGTACTTTATGTTTTCTAGCTTGAGATTGTTGTGAAATTGAAAACTGAGGGTAATCTCTTACATCAAATTCACACATATATGTTCTCATCCATTTGGGCTTCTCCCAAAATTTATGCACTTTACGTTTGCACGTTTTATTTTCTCCAAGGGATATAAACATGGTCTCCATTACACGAACTCCAGTGGATCACCTCTTGATCTCATCCTATCTAACACATTGAACCGGAATTTCAATTGCCTGATTAATGGGACTGTTTGTATGGTGGTTATTAAGCAATTGCTAACATGTCATTTATTTGATCTTTTGAAAACTATGCATCAATAAATTTACCTACCATGTAGTGCGATTCTCGTTAGGTTTTCAAATAAATAACTGCCTTTGGGAGATACAATCATATACTTGTCAAATCTACTCTGAAAGAGTTTATAGCACTGAAAACATGTTAGAAACTTGAAGGTTTAAGTTGTTTGACATTGGAGCTCTGATTGAGAATGTTATGCAGTTCAAGTTTTCTAACATCAGTACTAAATATATCACATTGATCATGTCTATACAACATGGCTACATCTTTTGTGACCATATCATGCATTTGCAAATGAGGGATGGTGTAGGTTATGTTTTGATTATATGAGATTGGGCCTATAATTGCTCACGTGCCCTAATTTTTTTGTTATGTTTATGTTTGTAATTGCAGGAATTTCCTGCATTTTTGGTTCGAAAATTTTGACATTTAAATGTTGGGAGATCCTGGTTTCGTTAAGTGACAAATACCATTTAAAGCTTTGAGACAGCAGAGTTTTCCTTAGCTTTTGATCGTTTGGGGCAGGTGTGACACAGTTATCCCAGTGTGGATTAGTTTTATGTTCTGGAAATTGCGCATTTACAGACAATATTGACCTAAATTGAAGTTTACGTAGTTTGGACTTTGAAGACAAAAATGGTTTCTAGATCATATTCAAATCTTTTAGATTTGGCTTCTGGGGACATGCCCAACTTTGGACGAACTGTGAGACGGCTTCCAAGGGTAATGACTGTACCGGGAATAATATCAGAATTTGATGATGACAATGCAAATAGTGTGGCCTCAGACGCACCTTCATCAGTTTGCATGCAGCGAATGATTATTGTAGCTAATGAACTTCCTCTGCGAGCCAGCAGGAAGCCTGATGGTACAGGCTGGTCTTTCAATTGGGATGCAGATTCTCTGCAATTGCAACTCAAGGATGGGCTTTCTGATGATATTGAGGTTGTCTATGTGGGTTGCTTAAAGGTTGATGTAGATCTGTCTGAACAAGATGATGTAGCACAGAATCTGCTTGAAAATTTCAAGTGTGTTCCAACCTTTTTGCCCTCTGACCTTCAAAGTAAGTTTTACCATGGGTTTTGTAAGCAACAGCTATGGCCTCTTTTCCATTACATGCTGCCACTTTCTCCAGATCATGGAGGACGTTTTGATCGATCTCTTTGGCAAGCGTATGTATCTGCTAATAAGATCTTTGCTGACAAGGTGATGGAAGTGATCAATCCTGAAGATGACTATGTTTGGGTTAATGATTACCATCTTATGGTGCTGCCCACTTTTTTAAGGAAGAGATTCAACCGAGTGAAACTGGGGTTCTTTCTGCACAGTCCATTTCCATCATCAGAAATTTACAGGACGCTTCCAGTTAGAGATGAAATTCTGAGGGCTCTTCTCAATGCAGATCTAATTGGCTTCCATACCTTTGATTATGCCCGACATTTTCTTTCTTGCTGCAGTAGGATGCTCGGCATTGATTACCAGTCTAAGAGAGGCTACATTGGGCTTGATTACTATGGTCGTACAGTTGGCATCAAGATTCTACCAGTTGGTATTCATATGGGTCAGCTTGAATCTGTTTTAAACCTATCCAACACTGCTTTGAGAGTAGGGCAGCTGAGGGAGGAGTTCAAGGGGAAGAAAATACTATTAGGTGTGGATGACATGGATATATTCAAGGGTATTAGTTTGAAGCTATTGGCAATGGAACAACTACTCACACAACATTCTGAGTGGAGGGGAAAGTTGGTTTTAGTGCAGATTACAAATCCTGCAAGGGGCAGAGGCAAGGATGTCCAGGAAATACAGAATGAGACTTACTTAACAACAAAGAGAATCAATGAAACCTTTGGGTTTCCAGGCTATAAACCTGTTGTACTCCTAGACAAAGCTATTCCGTTGTATGAGAGATATGCCTTCTATGTGATTGCAGAATGTTGTGTTGTCAATGCTGTAAGAGATGGAATGAATCTAACTCCGTATGAATATGTTTCATGCAGGCAGGGATGTCCCAAATTAGATGAATCCTTAGGACTAAGTTCTGATACTCCTAAGAAGAGCATGCTAGTTGTGTCAGAGTTTATAGGTTGCTCTCCTTCTCTCAGCGGTGCTATCAGAGTCAATCCATGGAATATAGAAGCAGTTGCTGATGCAATCAATGCAGCTCTCACAATGCCTGTAGCTGAGCAGCAGTTGCGCCATGAAAAGCATTACAGGTATGTGAGTACACATGATGTGAATTATTGGGCTCGTAGCTTTGAGCAAGATCTGGCAAGGGCATGTGGGGATCACTATAAGAGAAGGTGCTGGGGTATTGGATTTGGATTGGGGTTCAGGGTTGTGTCTCTTGGTCCAAACTTCAGAAAGCTTTCTATCGAGCATATAGTCTCTGCATACAAGATGGGTAACAGTAGAGCAATTTTGTTGGACTATGATGGTACTATGATGCCTCAGACTTCTATCAACAAGACCCCCAGTGCAGATGTCATATCTGTTATAAACAGCTTGTGTAATGATTCTAAGAATATAGTCTTTATTGTTAGTGGGAGAGGTCGGCAACCTTTGAGCGAATGGTTTTCTCCATGTCAGAAGTTAGGGATTGCAGCGGAGCATGGTTACTTCACCAGGTTATCTCTCAACACTGCTGAAGCTTTTATATGATTCCTTATTTTCTTCAATATTTTTTTTGCATTGTATTTGCAAGTTGTCTGGAAATTTCTTTTGGGTTCTCATGCCATTTTCAGTGCTAGAATTGGGGACAAATGCTATGACTTACTTTTAGTTGCTACATATCATTCAGGTGGAGCAAGGATTCAGAATGGGAAAACACTTTACCAAATACAGACTTTGATTGGATGAAGATTGCAAAGCCTGTCATGAAATTGTATACAGAGACTACAGATGGCTCTGCCATAGAAGAGAAAGACAGCGCTTTAGTTTGGCATCACCAGGATGCAGATCCAGATTTTGGATCTTGTCAATCCAAGGAACTTCTGGACCATCTTGAGAGTGTGCTTGCAAATGAGCCTGTTGAAGTAAAAAGTGGCCAACATATTGTTGAAGTTAAACCCCAGGTGAGGGAATGTTGAAGTTTGTAAACATTGAGATTTCTCAGTCTAAATTTTATGTTCTATATGCAATATAGGCAGTAGGAAGGAATGTACACATAATTTTAATTTATGTTTACAGGGCATCAGCAAGGGTCTGGTGGCAGAGCGACTTCTGTCAAAGATGTTTGAAACAAGGAAGCCCCCAGATTTTGTAATGTGCATTGGGGATGATAGATCTGATGAAGATATGTTTGAGAGCATTGCAAGCGCTATGGCAAAACAATCCATGTCTTCTAAAGCTGAAGTATTTGCATGTACTGTTGGACAGAAACCAAGCAAAGCAAAATATTATCTAGATGATACTGTGGAGGTCATGAAAATGCTCAAGGGTTTGGCAACAGCTTCAGATCAATCAGCAAAAAATTTATTGAATCATGTTGCTTTTGAGAGCTCACTTTGACAGTACATATCAATTAATGAGCACTTGCCCATCATATTTATCATTTCCAGTGGGATTCAAAACAAGGAGCATGAAGAATATATTACTTTGTACAGACAGGAAGTTTTGTGGGAAGCATGGTGGAATGTACTGCCGTATTGAGAGATATAACATTTTGTATATGCTAATCGATATGGATGATTTTTATTGAAATGTAGGACTAGGAGGAATTGTTGAGGTAGTTTGATTCATATGTGTGGAAGCAAGTAGTGGATGGGATTTACTTATCCACGCTGATGTTCACCTTCTCATGTAAGGAACAATGTTCTATCTATAACAATATTTGACACTAACATTACACCGAAATTGATAAGTTGTTCTTGCACATGCTAGTTGCTCAATTCACGGGAAGCTGCTTTTTTTTGAATCCAAATAAATGAATTCATTGCTGCACAGGATAGCACCAGCAATTAAGAATGCCTCTTTTCTTGAATATGCATCAGCATCCAACTTTCTAAATGTTGATGAAGGGAGGGAGATATCTGCATTACAGGTATGTTACTTATGTTCAATGCTGTTATTTATTGAGAGCATGTAGGCATGGGAGTAAATGGAAAACAATAATTATTAGTACTTGCATGAATGATGAACAAAGTGAATGCTTGTTGAATAGTCTGGAAGCATGGCAGGGTAATAAGTAAGGGTAACAAGTAAACACATGCACACACAGAAAACTAGCGTCCAGAGGGTAACAGATTGTTTCTTATTTCATTCAGCAGTTTACATTTTTCTGTTGTCAGCTACAGAATTATTATATCTATTTGTGTTGCAAATTGTTGAAGTTGTTGGCGAACTGTGTTTATATTAAGGATATATTAACGTAATTGGTATTTAGGATCCCAAGTAAGTGGATATGTCATTTAGTCAAAAGGGATAATCAACTGCATTTTGTAGGATATATGCAATTGTTGGTGTTTGAGAAAAATACTAATAGATGTTTGTATTTTACACAATGCAATGGGGAAGCCACCCTTGCTTCTCAATGGGCCGTCTATCAACTATAACTTGAACATCACTTTTTAATTACAGGATTAAGAGCACAGAGTTGGACTCATTTATCGAGGTCTTTTCAGTTGAATAGAGCTTGTATTATTAAGGAGGCAGGTTACTCCATATTGAATGCTGTTGATTGATATGGCAGTGTACTATTCTGGAGACTCTCTCAAAAATATGGAGATGCATTAATCTTTGATGTTATCTGCCACGTGCATCTTTATGAAATGTGGGGAAAATTGAGACTTACATTGCACTTTGGTTTGCTAACTATCTTCTGACTTGTTGATTGAAACTGTTCTGTCATATGTCATACTTGCTAGTAAACTGCAAAACCACGTTGGCATTTTCTTACAAATCTACATTCTGGCTTTTGGATAGATGACAATTTTGGCTGCAAATGAGAGCCTGTTTAGGGGTGGGTCATCTAATTTGCTAGGAAAGCTGCCAAATACAAGCTGACCTGTTAACCGAGTTAGAAGGCACAAGAGTTCTTGTTGCATAATTAACAAAATGAAAAGTAAGGGAAAGCTTGCTAAACATCAACCACTGCATTTCCTATTTAAACCAAAGTTAATGGAAAAGCTTAGGAGGCATTTGAGTGCACCAGTAGTAGTTAATGACTTCTTTTGGCAGTTAGAAAAGTTTGTAATGAAATGTGCTATCAGTTTGTTTAGTTTAATCTGACATTATGCATGACGTACAAATAAGCATCTTGAAGCTATGCGTTAAATACTTGCATATAGTAACTTTAGAAAAGTTTGTAATGAAATGTGCTATCAGTTTGTTTAGTTTAATCTGACATTATGCATGACGTACCAACATATAGTAACTTTAGAAAAGTTTGTAATGAAATGTGCCATCAGTTTGTTTAGTTTAATCTGACATTATGCATGACGTACAAAGTAAGCATCTTGAAGCTATGCATTAAATACATACATATAGTGACTTGCACTCTCACAAATCCTATTGGGCTCCAAGTTTCATTATGACATCAAACAAATAATATCATGTCTGTTTGCAATTCACAATGTGATATTTTAATTTATTTTAGCATTTGTTCTCTTACATTGCATCAAATTTGTGTAATGGGAAACAGGTAATCAGGCATCAGTTATTCAAACATCATTTTGGTTAGCACATCACTTGGAAGCCGGTCAAGGTCAGATGACTTTCAGTCCACCAAAAGACAGGTAGTGGAGTTTTGTTCTGGCGAAGCTGTAGATAGAAAGAGCCGCTTTGAGGATGTGAATTATACACAAGTTGTTTTCACTGCTAGGTTGAAGATATACTAGATATCTTGGGTGCAATTTTTTTGTACAGATCATTGTTCCAGGTAGTGATGCCCAATTTGTGGAGTCACCTTTTTGCCTTTGACACATCACAGTTCAGAAATATAAATGAAATGCTTTCTGCAAATGTAACAGAGTTGGGAAAGACACATTCTGTACCATACATGATTTAAGTTTTACATATTGCTATAGCAAAGCATATGGGGGTTGATAACACTGTTTTCACTTTCAAATGTGACATATAAATTATGATAATTGACATCTGCAGGCCCAATTAAACACTTGCTGTTATTGTTTTACCCACTTAATTAATGCTGTGCTAATCAGAACTCAGTTCTCTCATTCAATTGGTTCTCTAAAGAATGCACGGCTTTTGTATTGTTAGTACGAGAAGCATCTGAACTGTTGACAATGTATGCACTAGTATGCAATAATTATCGGTTAGTTACACTGAGTGTTTTTGTGAAAGTTATGTACTCTATATTATAGGTGTTATGTCTGAAACAGGATGCATTAGTCGTCATATTTTTATTTTGTATATGGCTTGGTAAAATTCGAGTCCTTTTTTCAGCCCTCATTTGGCAATTTCCTGGTTTCTATTGTGGACTGTTTAAGGTTCCGTCATCTTAATTGTCTCGAATATTCTGAACGGATCATGGAGTTCGATCCAAAATGTTGATGCTAAAATTCCGTACACAATCAAAGCCAGAGATGAAAGTGAATTAGAACATTTCTACCAATTGAGTGGGTGGATCTATTTGCCAGGTAACATTTTTGCCATAAGTTTTCTACAAGCTGTACAATGGCTTCCATTAGAAGCTACTTGATGAAGTGTGAAAGGTTTGTCTGAAAACATACGAGTATCACCTGAAATTTATGAAACCTTTGAGACCTAATAAGTAGGACAATCCTGGATTTTAAGGAGAATTAATATGTAATTTGAACAAAATAAAAATTGATTATCCAATAGAAACTAATAAAAGTGTTTGTATTAGAAGGAAACTTGGTCTATGATTTTGTGAAAAGAATTGTGGTTTGTTCTTTACGTCGCCCTAGTATGTATTATGTAAGGATTTAAGTTTGAGACTTGAGATCATAAGGATTTAAGTTTGAGACTTGAGATCATTTCTCATTCACATGACTGGAGACATAATGTAGTACAGGTAGAATGCGTATTTGACATTCGTTCTTAAACGTTGATGGAAGCTCTTAACTTGTTCTATGGTTCTTTGAAAAGATCTGTTATGATTTTGGGAAAAGAACTGTCTTGTTATTTGCATGCGTCTGGTAGTCTGTATCATGTGAGGATTTAAGTTTGATACTTCATATGACTTCGATCATTTGTTATACGAATGTTTTAGTCGGGAAGTGTTCTTGATACGCTTTATAAGTATATATTTAGGAAGCCTAAAAACCCAGGCCACGTCTATGAGTGGGAGTGAATTTTAAATTACATGGATGTAATCACTTTTGACTGATATGGAAACGATAAAATCATATTAATGATGGTTTAGAGATTGTGCAAATATGCTTAATGTGAACTGTGAAGCGGGTGAATGGTGGTGTGTTTGATAGGTTATGTGAGCTTTTGTGTGTAGTTGAACGGAAATGATTAAGGAATGTCATCTCAAGACAAAGGTTACGAGTACAAAATATATTAGGATATGGTTTGTATACGGTTCCCTTTCATCATTCTTTCTAGTGAAGTTGTGCGTCTCTAACCATTGCTACATACAAGCATAACCGAAGCGTAATAGAATAGTAATAATCTAGGAGATTGCAATATTTTTATTTTCCCATTAAAATGAAAAATAACCACATAAAAGTGGGGTTAATAGAGAGTTATTATTGGGATGGTCTTCATGGTATGTGGATAGCGTGTGATAAGGAGGCATCTTGTTGGTAAGGCCTGTGAAGAGGTCGGGCTTCCGTGCGGGAAAATTGACATGCTTCATAGAACGAACTTAATAACATAATTGCATGCACCCCTTTCAAATTGGATGCATAATATGAATTGAGGGAATGAGAAATGCAATAGTTTAACTTTTGACTTTTGTTTAACAAGATTGCGTATTCTTTTAAAGTTCACTTTTGTATATAAATGCGAGTACTTCCTTTTAATTAACATAATTGAGTTTGTTTTCTTTTAAATTGGAATTATACATTGTGCTATAAACAATTTGTGGTGGTGGTGGTGGTGGTGAGGGAATGAATGCCCCCCTCTGTAGTGAGTTGGTCTTGAATGGTCTTGAATTATAAAGGAAACCTCATAAGTTGGGAGGATTATTTTGTCGTGCTCGAAATTTTGTAATCAAAGCATTGGTAGATTTTGTTTTTAATTTTATTTATGAGCTCATTATTTTAGGAATAGAATATGATCCCCAAGTGTATCTAACTACTTTATAAAAGAAGTCTTTCTTCTATACATAACACTTTTATATTCAAATCTGCAACTAAATAGATCTATAAATAGTTCTATGCTTATAAAGAAGTCTTTCTTCTATACATAACACTTTTATATTCAAATCTGCAACTAAATAGTTCTATAAATAGTTCTATGCTTGCAACCCTTGCCCAATTATTTGTGAACCTATTTTTAACTATAAAGGGCTCCCTTTTATCTTAAAATCTATCTCCAACCTGTGCATCCACTCCAATACTATTATTACGTACACCACAACTAAACTATATTTAGTAAAGATGTTTTTTCGTGAAAGTAAGTCTTCTAAATCCGAGATTATCTTAGACAATGCATTAAATTGACTTATTTGATAAAGCTTGCTACTTCCCGTTTATGTTAGAATAACATAACTATAATGTAATAACATCGCTATTGTTTTGATATGTTTCATATGCAAATTTGAATGACTTGCAAATATGAGAGGAATATGTCTCTCCATGAGACATGTTTCTATAGTTAATCATCATTAGTGTATATATATATATATACACACACATAATTACAATGTAATAATAACATTGCTATCATTTTGATATGTTTCATATGCAAATTTGAATGACTTGCAAATATGAGGAGAGATATGTCTCTTCATGAGACATGTCTCTATAGTTAAAGTTAATTATATATATATATACATATATAAACTAGTGATGATGATTTATCATCAACAATGTATCTCATGATTGAATCAAGCCGACTGCAACTACAAACTTAACACTCTTTTTTAGTTAAGGAGGATTGTTATAGAACACATTATGCATATTTAAGGATATCAACATAAATCCATCAACTTAGATGTTATCTTTCAATATAATCCGAAGTATGATTCAACAAGAAATATCAATCATATGATGTCCATACGTATATTTGTTGGGTATGTGCATTGGCATCCCGCCTACCAAAAGAATATGTTATATTGCAGAAGGATATGAGTTATCTAATTTTTGGCACTCTAAGACAACAATTTTATGTAGTCTATCAGATAACAAGAAATCACGATGTCATGGTCTCTATCATGACAAGTATCATGATCTCCAACACTTTGGTACAACAACTTAATGAAGTCTGTCATGATATTAGATCTACCATGTATACGATCATCATCTTACAATGGTTACCTTTTGTTTATATATGTCAATGAAAGATCGTCACGTTTCATTACATAAATGTAAAATAGTAACCACCATGAACCAAGTTACAAGGTGGTACAAAGGCTTTCACCTCAATTCTCTCTCTCTCAGAGAAGAATGCATTACAAAGAATTTCACTTAGAACTCCTACTCATAGAGAAGATATCATTCACAAAGGATTGCACCTCTAAATTCTCCCTTTGAACAATGATCTTGGGAAGTCAGGTCCAGTAGTTACTCCCTTAGAGGCTTTCTTCTCCGAAGGATTCTTGTTAGACTTACTCTAAATTTGATATTAATCTTTCGATCTTCTAGTGATTAGTCAATACTTCCTCATGTTGCACTCAAGAGTAGGCCCATCAAAATCATGCAATCACACACATGTATTTTTAGACTCCCTTTGAGTATCAATCTTCTAAGCTCTTGCATTGCCTTCGAAGAAGTATCATACTCCCTCTTAATGTAGGAGGATACTCATAATCTCAATCATCAAAGATATTTGCTTCAAGAGCCTCACTTTGTTTAGCCTGATCACAACTTCTTTTAGAGCTACTATCATAAGATTAAGTTTGCACAATTTTGGTAGCACATGTAACAACCTTATTTTCCTGCAATAACATCCTTAGGATAAAGGAAAAGATCAAGGTAAATAACTCTTCTAGTGTGTATAGAACTACAAATATGAGAGATACTACAAAGAGTAGATAAATGTAATACTCAAGGATAAGAATATGTAAAAGATCAAGGTAAATAACTCTTCTAGTGTGTACAGAACCACAAATATGAGAGATATTACAAAGAGTAGATAAATGTAATACTCAAGGATAAGAATACATATATTTCCATGAGGGTCATGGAACATCTCCTTTCTAAAGATGGTTGGAGTGGGAATGAAACATTGGTTATTATTCCCCGCACAATGTAAAATTCTCACTCTTGTATCATTGAACAATTTTGATCACATAAAATATAACAATCTCCTTTATGTTCTTAATTTTTTTATCACATAATATCAGAAAATGTGTCTATGAGGATAATCATGCACTTGAGTTACAAAATGTTTGTCTCCAAATAGTTCAGTGCTTCACAAATATTTTCCCGTTGTGAATTTTTTTTGTTGGGATTCCCAAGTTTTATCAACATTAAAAGGTCATTATAAGAAACTCTCCATAGAATAACCTTTAATCACTCAGTCAAGTTAGTTATCTTCTCCTTAGAAGGCTTGTTAAGAGAACATTGAACCAACCTACTAAAAATAAGGAACAAAAGTTTAGGAAATGAATAAACCCAATGACCATGAAGAAGTAGTTCATTCAATTCCTTCAATTTATTGTAGTAAGGCTCATCCTACTATGATAGTTCAACCATTGTTGGAGAGCTCACTGATTGTACACGTTGCACATAGTGTGACTTCACAAAGAAATTTATTTTGATCTTTCAATACCATCAATATTATAGGTCACATATCTCAAACATTGAATTTAGTCTTTGTAATTTGTTTTGTTGTTTGGTGTTTTTTTAATATTCTTTTCTTCCTATGTTAATGTTGAGTTCTCTTGTGAATGCTTTTGCATACTCCTAAGTTGTTGGCTAGAATTAATACCCCCGCCATTTGAACAAGATATTCTTATCATTACGATGCTGACTAGCTCGTGTCCTTTGAGATATTGTATCTAGTGATCGAGGATTTGTCCCCATCAAATTTCCCTTGAGTTCTTTTGTTGTCTACTAAGGCTCCAAGTATCTAAGATGTCTTCAATAGACGTCTCATATTTTATATGAAATTCTTATTGCCAATATAGAGATCTTTATTTTTAATTCAATCTTTATGTTCTCATATGAAAACAAGTGTATAAATATTCACACCCTCGTAGAAGAGGGAGGCTAAGTATATAATGCCAGTATTTCTTAACTTCAATAATATGTGCATAAAAACATTCTAAAAACCAAAATGACTTTTGCCACCAGTGGACAAATGAAACCTTTCAGCTAGAATGAACTAAGCTTATAAACTACAAGCCCTATCATGTTGAACTTTCCCTCTATCATAACATGTGATCAGTGATCTTCCAAGAAGATGTCCATATAAGAAAGATGTTCAATTATTTCATGATCCATTTCCTTTATGTTACAACACTTTTGCTTTCACGTGTGTTGAGAGAGGAGACTAGACTATTTTTAATCTCCAAAAGCTATTATGTTTGTTACAATAGAGTAAATGAATTGCTAAGTAGACCCCCATTATATGACATTACTACGGGTTCACAATAGGATAGGGTAGGTCTCTCAGGGAACGGCTTAAACATCACACACTAAGCTTAATTCCTAGACCAAAAGTGTTAAATAGTCAAAGTTTATTTTTTTTCCCAAGCTTAATTCTTCCCTTAGTATGTGATGTTTAAAGGTGGTCGTTTATCAATGAGTGAATAAGGATTTTATTCCAATTTGAACAAATAATGATAATGTGGGTTTTGAATACTGCAATTGGAAGTCCACCATTGTGTTAAAACATCTTGGCAATTCCCATGTCTAGTAACTTGTGATAGTATTTTCCGTGATCCCAATATTGATCCTCTGCTATGAATATGTGTTTTGCGGTATGTTTTATCACAATCGGTATGCAATTCTCTTCCCTTTGAACGCTGTTGTGATATTATTATTATATGATAAAATGGGTCCCTTCCTAACCGATATTAGTCTTTTAGTCAATTAATTTGTAATGACCTTGACCAGTGTTTGATAATTTATGTTTATCACTGATATATTCCATACTTCATGACTGGTACATGTTATCGCGGTCGGTTAGTAGCATATATAGTCTTCTTCAAAAAAAATACTAGTGTCCAATTTGGAACAGCCAATTAATTCAAGAAGATAATATGTCATCTGTGCTGTCTTGTTATGTGTGAGCTCTTACTCAGACTCCCAATTTTCTTCTTAACGGGAGCTGTCTGTGTGGTAGCCCGATTGATTAATAAGATTATTAAGTGCAAAATCCTGATAACATACTCTCAGCGGTAACTATACTATAAATAATTGTTATTAAACACAAGTCTATCGATGACTAATACAAGTAAGTTGTCTTGAAACGTTGTCACCTTAAAAGATAACGCTTCCCTTAAATGGCAGTTGTCTGTTAAAAAACAGTTTGTTGATTCTTTGACTGTCGTGGCTTTGGTTTCCTCTTATACACAGACTTGTCTAACACTCCATAGTCCGGACATATCTATTGCTACCAATGATTTATGAGTTTGGTTTTTTTTTGGCCTATACAAAATTATTGATGCCTTGAAAAGTAAAACACTATGCTGAACCATTTCCTTGACACACGTTTATTAAGATATTGTTCGGAGAGTTATTCTCTTACATTTGCATTCTTGTTTTGATACCATGTCAAGTAATTAGAATTGCTTTTGCAAATGTAATAACATTGTCGTTGTATTGATGTGTTCCAAATGTAGATTTGAATGACTTATAACTATGAGAGGAGACATGTCTCAATAATTAATTTATCATTAGTTAATATATTAATAATATAAACAACCATATATATAAGAATATTTATCTAATGACGATTTACCATCAGCAATGTGTCATGATCGAATCAATACAACTGTAACTACAAATGTAGAAAGAATAACATAGAAAATGACAGAAACTTATAAATTTCTGTTATGTGCAGTGTAATCAGTTCATATCTTTCCTTATTTTGATGCCAACATTGGAAAGAAAAGGCATAGAAAGGAAAGGAAAAAGATTGATCTATACAGAGGTAGAGACAAATGTAAGGCTCACCAGTGAACAAGGTTGGAACAAAACACCAAATAGCTGTTACACAACAGACATGGAACCATACTCGTCATCCAGAATTAAGGGTAACAATAACAAGGATACAAAGAAACCTAGTATTCTTCCAAACAAGAAGACATAAGATTAGAGGGAAAAGCAACTTGGGCATGGAGGAATGAAGCATATTGAGTCATACATAGTTTGTAGAAATCACAAGCATGACAGAGGAAATATTAAAAGGGAGACAAAGATACATAGGAAATACTATAGAGAATGGCAATAGTGAAGAACAGTGATCTCGAAAGGAGATCAATGAATATAGTGGGGCTTTCATGCACTATATGAATAGAATGAAGGAAGCATCATCGACAAAGAAATAAGGGAAATGATACATGTAGTCCAGCTAAAGGCAACATTGAAGATTGAATGGATAAAAGACAAAGGATACATGATAAATAGGAGATATCCAACATTTGAATTGTAAACAAAAAAAATGGCAAAGATCATTGACTTTGGGGAAATACATTTTGCACTGGGTGTAGCCTCCACCACGAGTATTGACAATACTAAGGAACATTGAACCCTACAAGGAAATGATATAGGAACCAACTGGTAGAGCACAAAGCAATAAATGATAGACTTATTGAGAAATAATAAAACAAGAAAACATGAGTGGGGTAAGTGCACAAAGTTGTGGTGCCAAAATGGGGTATAAGTGGACACCTTTTTCCTGAAATCTACAAATTTTGAACTTCAACAAGAATTTGAAGATAGTTACGCTCAAAATTTTAAGATATGAAAAAAAATAAAAGTCGTAGTCCTTTAAATCTAGTTTCTAAACTACTAATTTTTTTTCAAAATGGTTTAGTTTTAGGTCCTCAAAAAAGGGGGCCACAAAAAGTGGTACTGTTTATTCTAAAAAAAATAACACAGTACAAAGTGTGGCCCCCCTAAAATTTTAACTTTTTTTTTGAAATTCTTTAATCGCTCTGGTCAAAAGTTACTTAACACTATGTAGTTTATCCCAGATTTTTCAGGTAATTTTATAATGTGTATTTTTTTTTAATGAATTTTTTAACTAGACACATCCCAAAAACGTGAAATATTTATGTGCTCCCCCTAAAAATAATTGAAAACTAATCTAAAATCAAAACTTTTTTTTTTCAAAGTGTGTAGAATGGAGTCTAGTTTCTAAAAAACTAAGTTGTTGCAAAATTTGATGAATGAGCTAAAATCTATAGCCCAATTAGTACATGGCAGTTTTTGACAAAAAATGAACATACATTCAAAAGAAATTATAGATGAAAGGTTTGAAATAGTTCAAATTAAAAATAAATTATATGTTTAGATAGCTAACATAGAAATCTATAATGCTATGTAACCTGATCTTATCGATACCCAACCATGAGAAATCTTGAAGGGGAGCACACAAGAAAAACCAATCATTTTTGGTATGTTTGCTGGAAAACACGTCTCAAACCTGTTCATAAACTCCAAACCTTTGGGTTGGATCTCCAAGGAAAAACCAAGCCTTAGGCTTGGGTTTAAATACGCTTTCAATAGCACGTGTGCCCTATAGTGCGCACACACTATCTAAAATAAAATTTCTCAGTAGTGTGTGCGCGCTATAGTGCGCACGCACTATTAAGACCTAAATTGCATAAGAGAACTAGGTGGGGAGGGGATAAGGGAATGGCCATGTGTGTGAGAGAGAGAGATAGAGAGGAAGTAAGGTATGGGAGAGGGGAGAGAGAAAGTGAGAAAGAGTAGGGGTGGCAAAGAGATATAGGATGGGAGAGAGAGTAGGGGTGGAAAAGAGAGAGTGCGGGATGGGGGAAAGAGATTGAAAGTAGGGGATGGGAGAGAGAGGAAGTGTGAGAGAGAGTACAGGTTGGGAGAGAGAGAGATTAAGAGTAGGGGATGGGGGAGAGAGAGAGTAGGCGATGGGAGACGGAGTGGGAGAGGAAGAGTGAGAGAGAGGAGGATGGGAGTGCATGTGTGTGAAAGAGAGAGAGTATGGAATGGGAGAGGGGGAAGACAAAGTAGCTCAAGAGAGAGAGAGTAGGGGATGGAAGAGAGAGTAGGCAATGGGAGAGGGAGAGAAAGGGGAGATAGAAATGTGTGTAAGAGAGAAAGAGAGAGAGAGAGTGAAAATATAAGAGAGAGTAGAGAGAGAGAGAGAGAGAGAGAGAGAGAGAGAGTAGGCAGTGGGAGAGGGAGTGGGAGAGGGAGAGCAAGTGAGAGAAAAAGTAGGGGATGGAAGAGGAGAGAGGGGGGATGGGTGTGTGTGTTTGTGAAAGAGAGAGAGAGTAGAGAATGAAAGAAGGGAGAGAGAGATAGAGAGAGTAGGCAATGGTAGAGGGACGAGAGAGAGAGAGAGAGAGAGAGAGAGAGAGAGAGAGAGAGATAGTAGGTGGTGGGAGAGGGAGTGGGAGGGAGAGAGAGGTGGAATGGAAGTGTGTAAGATAGATAGAGTAGGGGGCGGGAGAGAGTAGGTAGTGGGACAGGGACTACGAGAGAGAGAGGGGGGGGGGAATGGGAATGCGTACTTATTTATAAGAGAGATAGAGTAAGGGATGGGAGAGAGTGTGAGAGTTTGAGAGAGAGTAGGAGGTGGCAGAGAGAGCTCGTATGGGATGGGGGTGAGAGAGAGAGAGAGAGAGAGAGAGAGAGAGAGAGAGAGAGAGAGAGAGAGAGTAGGGGATGGGAGAGAGTGTGTGAGAGAGTAGGGGATGGAAGAGAGAGAGTGAGAGTAGGGGATTGGAGAGATAAAGTAGAGAGGGAGAGAGAGTACTTGAGAGAGAGAGAGAGAGAGTAGGCAGTGCAAGAGGGAGTGGGAGAGGGAGAGAGAGGGGGGATGGGAGTGTGTGACAAATCTAGAGAGTAGGGAATGGGAGAGGAGAGAGGGAGGGAGGATGGGAGTGTGCATGTAAGAGAGACAGAGTAGGGGATGGGAGAGAGTGTGAGAGTGTGAGAGAGAGTATGTGGTGGAAAAGAGAGCTTGTACAGGATGGGAGAGAGAGAGAGTGAGATTACGGGATGGGAGAGCGTGAGAGAGAGTAGGGGATGGGAGAGAGAGAGTGATAGTAAGAGATGGGAGAGAGAGAGAGAGAGAGAGTAGAGAGGAAGAAAGAGAACTTGAGAGAGAGAGAGAGAGATAGTAGGCGGTAGGAGAGGGAGTGGGAGAGGGAGAGGGAGAGAGATAGGGGGGATGGGAGTGTGTGTGACAAATGTAGAGAGTAGGGGATGGGAGAGAAGAAGAGTGGGGGGATAAGAGTGTGTGTATCTCTGAAAGAGAGAGAGTAGGGGATGGGAGAGAGTGTGAGAGTAGGGGGTGGCAAAGAGAGAGTACAATGATGGGGGAGAGAAAGTAGGTGGTGGGAGAGGTAAAGAGAGAGGGGGGATGAGAGAGTGTGTGTGTGTGAGAGAGAGACAGAGTGGGGGATGGGAGAGAGTGTGAGTGTGAGAGAGTAGGGGATGGGAGAGGAGAGAGAGAGAGCAGGGGATGGGGGAGAGAAAGTAGGCGGTGGGAGAGGGAGAGAGAGAGGGGGGATGGGAGTGTGTGTGTGTGAGACATAGAGTAGGGGATGGAAGAGAGTGTGAGTGTGAAAGAGTAGGGGATGGGAGAGGAGAGAGAGAGAGTAGGGGATGGGGGAGAGAAAGTAGGTGGTGGGAGAGGGAGAGAGAGAGGGGAAATGGGAGTGTGTGTGTAAGAGAGACAGAGCAGGGAATGGGAGAGAGTGTGAGAGTGAGTAGGTGGTGGTAGAGAGAGCTCGTACAAGATGGGAGAGAGAGAGAGAGAGTAGAGAGGGAGAGAGAGAGATAGTAGGTAGTAGGAGAGGGAGAGGGAGAGGGAGAGAGATAGGGGGAATGGGAATGTGTGTAAGAGAGACAAAGTAGGGGATGGGAGAGGAGAGAGAGAGTAGGCAGTAGGAGAGGGAGAGGGAGAGAGATAGGGGGGATAAGAGTGTGTGTGAGAGATCTAAAGAGTCGGGGATGGGAGAGGAGAGAGGGTGAGAGAGTAGGTGGTGGGAGAGGGAGAGTGAGAGAGAGTAAAGGATGGGAGAGGGGAGAGAGAGTAGGGAGGATGGGGAGTAGGGAGGATGGGGAGTGATGTGATTTCACATAGTGTGTACGTGCTATAGTGCATACACACTATCTCAAATCATCTAAAAACGGTAAAAAACCAACCTTGGGGCCCATTTCATCCATTTATTGCTTTTGGTCTATTATGCACTCTGTTATTCCGACAGAAATCACAGGTTTCAACATAGCAAACACCATTTCAACACTTTTGGAAGTTAGCAAACACCAAATTCAATCATTGGATACGTGATTTGAAGACTTTTTGAATATTCCTTGTATAGAAAAGGTTAGTGCAATCCATTTTAAATATTGTTTGTCAATATATAGATACAAATTTGATTATAATTTGACATGTTATTTAATATATAATGAATTCATTGAAAATTGTATGTTTGAATGAAATGTTATTTTGGAATGGTTAGAAATTTGACAAGTCTTTTGATATATATTGTGTATTCATTCAAATAATTATAATTTTTATATGTAATTGACTAATTTGTAATTTACACATTTTAAGTAATTTGAATGTTTGAATAATTTGACATGTAGAAATCATCATCATGCCAAGGAAGAAACCAAATATTAAAACAAATGAAGATAGGGAGAGAGATTTGGCAATTAAAAGAGATAAAATGAAATTACTACGTGAACAAAGAAAATTCCAAAGCAATAATGAAGAATTGACTTTTGAAGAGGATCAAGAACCACCACTACAAAGAAACAAAGAGGGAGAATTAGAAAGACAAAGAGAACGAATGAGATTGTTATGCTCAAGAAGACAATTGAATTGTGAAGCTACACCATCCTCCAATGTTGGAGTCATATCGTCTACTACACCATCTTCTAAAGGCATATCATCCCCTCATGTAGAAGAGACACTGATTTGTAGATCCGACGATATACACACTCCATCATGCCATGTTGAAAGCACAACATCAACACATCAAGTAGGTGATATTCTATCTTTTACATCTTATTGCCAAGGCACATCATCTTTGATTCAAGGTACGCAATACACTCAACCTTATATTGATGTTCAAAATGTTGAGAGAATTGAAGAGATTAGAATACCTTCTAGAATTCGTTTTGGAAGACCAAAATATTTGATTGATATTGATACTAACATTTTGAAATCAATGCCTGACAAGATTAGCAAGCGTACTTGTCAAAGAAAAGTTAATAGTATGTGGAGTTTTTTTTGAAAAATTAAATATTACAGGTCAATGCCAATTATTTGTTGAAATGATGAGAAATTTGAAATTTAGGCCTATCATGAAGATTCTTGGGCTAAGAACGATGGATGATTCAAATGAAAGAAATATTGTAAAGAATTTAATGAGTGCTTATGACAAAGTGGGTTTTAAATCACGCACCAAAGATAGTAATATCACAAGATGAGTACTCACATCGACAATAGTAAGTAGCCAAATGAAGAAAGCTTGACTCATGAGAAAGACAAGAAAAACATTAAAAATTGGTAGAGGTAACCTAAGGAGAGCCATGCTAAGGTGTGAGAGATTAGAAGATCCAACAAAAAATGAGTTATGGACATTTAGCGATAGACTACCACAAAAGGATAAAGAAATTAGTGAAGCCTTGAAATCATTGATCGAAGATTTTTGAAAAAATAATACATGTGTTTCTCCTAATCAAAGAGATGTTGTAAGAAGGAGGATTGGTAGCCGAAATCGCGAGCCACATGCGAAACATTTTTTGGACTTAACTCAGACACAATTTTTTGCAAAATTTATTAGTATGTATCCTCAAATTCGAATAAGTCAATTTTTTTTTGAGATGGGTAAACCTTTTTATGTGAAGATAAATCACACACGCACAACTTGTTGTTGTAGGATACATATTGAATTTTCTAACCATTTTGATGTTTTTACGCATATATGCGTAGTTTTGCATTCTCAGTTTGTTTTGCAGGATTGTGACATGAAAGAGCCACCAAGATCTTCAAGGGAATTCATATCCAACATTTTATGTGAAATAGGGGACAACCAACAATTTTACAAGACATCATGTTTGGATGGTACGTGCTTATTTTGTGGTTCTTTGCAACTTTTATCAACTTGTCAACATATGGATAGTACGCATGCAATTGGAAATGAAATAATAGATTACGAAAAATTCAAGATAGTGACATATGCTCTAAAAGATGGAAAACATGGTAAAAGATGTGATCTAGTCATTGAAAATATTCTAGTGTATGAGTTCATGAAGATTTTTTGTGAAAAGATTATTTACGAGTATGCAAGGCATACCCATAGATCTCGATGGTTGGATTTGTAGTTCAGGTTGTGTAAGGATACATTTCCATTGGATACCATTGTTTCGGTTGTATATTTTGTAGAGAACTACACACTACAACCACAAAATGAGGTGCAAGCAAAGTATTATACATCTCAACAGGTTTCCATATTTTTTCACATAACATTCATGCATTCACCTACAAGTACAGAGGATGATAGGAAGATTTTGAGGGAGTACCATTTTTACATCAGCAATGATCGATCACATTCTACGAAGTTTGTACATGGTTATTTTCAACTATTTTATGGAGATTTGGCTAACAGGGGCATATTATTTTTTCAGCACATTATTTGGTCAGACAATTGTGCATCTTAATTCAAAAATTTACGAATGTTCTATTGTTGAGCAGGATGCACAAGTTGTGTAGAATTCAATGTATGTGGAATTTCACAGAGGCTAGTCATGGTAAGGGAGAGCACGATGGTGCAGGTGCATGCATTAAAAGAGCCTTGGCTCATGAAGAACTAAAGTACAAAGATGGAGCAAAATTAATAGATGCAAAATCCATCGTCCAATGGTGTAATGCTACAATGGGTCCAGGTAAGGAAGGTGAGTCTACAGTTCATAGTTTTTTTGGTTGATAGATAATACTAACATTGCACTATATCAAGATTGCTGCACACTAACAGGATCTAGTGAGTTACACTCTTTTAGAAGCTCCGATGCAGGTTCATGGAGTATCCACACACAAAAAATGGCATGCTATTGTCCATCATGTGCAGAGGAAAATTGGGATGACTGTGAGTCAACTGAATGGGTGGACAAATGGAATATATGAGTGTTGGATCCAATTGACACCTATCGTCCCCCACAAGCACTGGAAATGGTAGAGATGGATTCGTCTATTGACTTTGACCACTTGTCAGATCTAGTGCAACCTGGTAATATATATATATATATATATATCTTTGTAATTTCAATATGTAACTTTATAACTTTTACTCAAGTATTTTTTGAATTAATGACCACATTTTGTACATTTGTCACTACATGCCATGTTTTCGCTGTTATTGCACCTGAAGACAATGAAGAAGGGACATATTATTATTTGTGTCATTGTGTTGAAGCCAAACAAAAATTGGATCACTTGGTTATAAATGGTGAAGGTTTAGAGTACCATGTCAGTGCAGTGGTTGTAACAGGCACATGGCTTAGATGATATCCTATGAAGAATCCTAACTTGTGGTTATTCAAGGATTGGCAAACAGAGAGGAAGATTCTTCATTATTCAAACCTTGTTATCGCATCAAATGTCCACTTGATAAAATATGGTGGAAAACCACATAATAAGATTCTTTGGAAAGTTTACGAGTCAGACCATGAGGCAATATTTGAGACATTAAAATGTCGAGCAAATCCAATTGGCTCATTAGATTGAATAGGGAGAGAGGGAGAGAGATAAAAAGTGATCAATTGGATCCAAATACAATGTTACAACCTCTTCCCCAAGACTATCACATGACTAAGGTGGACCATATTGATATGATGTGTAAGTGATGAGATTTAGTTTTTATTTGTTTAGAATCTAGATACATTATTTGAATTTATATTAGATTCTTTAATAGGACCCATTTTTTAGTCTTATCTTAGATTTTTTACTGTGCTAGTTCTTCATTTGTAGGTCACCAAAGAAGAGGGCTAATAAAGTTGACGCACAAGTGATAAAGGGTGAGATGCCAAAATCATCTGCGAAATGGTATTATCAATTCACATCCTCAATATTTATTAGTGTTCTTTGTTCAAGTACCATTGTATGCTAATCATCTTATGCTTGGAATTGCAGAGGATCACAATAATCAAAAAGTAAGAAGGAAAATAGGTCTCGATCTGATGATAATGGGGCAGTGACAGATATAGTTCTCTCTAAGGATTCCAATTTGTTGGACTTTGACTCATTATTATCATAAAGTTGGAATGTTGGAAAGGGTTGATAGTTGATTATGAATATTCATCCCATGTGTGTTAATCTTAATGGATTAATCTTATCTTAGATTTTTTACTGTGCTAATTCTTCATTTGCAGGTCACCAAAGAAGAGGGCTAATAAAGTTGACACACAAGTGATAAAGGGTGAGATGCCAAAATCATCTGCAAAATGGTATTATCAATTCACATCCTCAATATTTATTAGTGTGCTTTGTTCAAGTACCATTGTATGCTAATCATCTTATGCCTGGAATTGTAGAGGATCACAATCATCAAAAAGTAAGAAGGAAAATAGGTTGTTCAAGTAACATATTCAATGAGGTTGTTTGTACAACATAATGATTGAGTTGAAGTGATTTATGAAGTAATGGTTGTTTGTACACTATAGTTTTTAGCATAGACTTCCTAGAATAATTTTTTTACTATGCTTTGAATGACAAATAGAAATTTTAATCTGCATATAATATGATCCTCTAGTTTTGTTATAGCATGTGCATACATTATCCCTCAATATCAAATATGGAAGGCTACTATCTACTATATTTAGAATTTCTTTGGCAATTCATACACATGTTAATAATAACTTATTTCCAAACCCAATTGAATTCAACCTACAATATTGATAAATTATGTCAATACTAAGGTTTGTAGCATTAATTGGTCACATTCCTAATATTGACACACAACTGAATTGGGACCAACAATTCCTCACAGGTTTACACCAGCAAACATATTTTAATGGAGATGTATATTAGAAGATTCAACACAATGGTGATGCATTTGGGTCATAGCTTTCATGAAGAGTTTGACATAGTTTAAAATAGTTATAAGTACATACTTCTGGAAAGTCACATTCTAATGACTTGAAACAGATTTACAATGCTCAGAACTCCCATTTGTTTAAAGTAGAGCACAATCATATAGAACTGGATTCCAATCAATTCCTATAGATGTCATTCAATTCAGGATAGTCACCTCATAGTCATCTATCTTTTAAGAAAATCATCACTACTTACATGTGATGCTCTATACGGCCTATTGTGTGGTGACCATTCTAAATATAAATTGTTCATCATTTCATATGAAACTAAACTATCATTGGAACCTAGATGAATTCTTGTCATTCACAACTTATCTTGACTCTTATATTGTGCTCTAAAAATTAATAGCTTTGGTTTCACTTTTTTTGTTCTCCCCTTCTAAAAATCAACATATATCCTTTAGTCTCTAAAATTAGTTAAACATAAGGATCTAAACCAAGCTATTTTCTCTAACTTCTTGACCCTCTTATTAATCTTCCTTTCACCTTGATCATTTAATTGACACTTAATTGATGTGTTCCCTACCCTTCCTGTAAACATCCATGTTCCTCTACCTAAATAAAATCTTCCTCCAACTCTATAGCGTCCTCTTTGATAAGAAAAAAAGGTTCATTACCCTTGTCATTTCTTCCTTGTCCTATTCCTATATTATTGGTTTGTCTTCCCCTTCCTTTTTTTTGCATTTCCTCTACCACCTTCTTGTCTCTCTTTCTTCCTATTGACAATATCTTATGCACTTATAGCCAATTGGAAACTATCTCTAAGCATCTTAGGAAAAATCAAGGTAATGACATTTTGCAAGTTTTATATGAGCCCATTAATCTATACCTTGCAACATTTTCATCTTTATGCTCTAATCCACCTCTTATGCTCAACTTGTGAAATTCCTCTATGTAGGTCATCAAACCCATCTCCTTTTCTTTCAAATTATTCCTTATCCTCTATTTTTGGATTGTATTATTTGATGGAAGAGGCACATCCTTCACCATTTGGTCATGTTTGTTCCACCCTTACAAAACCTCTTTTCCAGTACACTACTCCACCATGTCAATGTTGTCCCTCTTAGCTATGTTTCGTATAGCTTTACCTTATTTTACTTCACTTATATCTCCATAATTATAATAGTTCTCTTGGGAATCTATCAACCCCAAAACCTCTTCACTATCTATCTTGCCATGATAGATATGGAAATCAATTATTGTCTTTCTTCTACCACATTTAAATATCTTCAACAACCTTATCATCCATCTTTCTTCAATATCTAAGTCCCCTCCATCCTCTCCATGAGGATTCTCAAGTGCTTAAGCATCACTTTCTTGTTCTTCATGCACATCCCTCGTAGGAATCCTTTCCAAAGCTTCCAAGATTTCCAAGATGGTTGCATTTTACTTGCTTACTTGTCTCAGTTCTCTTTACCTTATTGCATCTTAGTCTCTTTGTTTCCTCAACTCTCTATCCATTATTTTAGTACCTTATATCAGCTCTTGTATCTCCTTCTATATTTTTTTTTTGAGGCATCTTCTCAATATAACAATCTACAA
The DNA here is from genome assembly GCA_028749045.1 of Cupressus sempervirens. Taxonomy (NCBI): domain Eukaryota; kingdom Viridiplantae; phylum Streptophyta; class Pinopsida; order Cupressales; family Cupressaceae; genus Cupressus; species Cupressus sempervirens. The sequence continues at coordinate 968,484,408 of CM053787.1, forward strand.
CACAAGTAACTAATTTTGCACCCCTCAATAGATCTACTAGATTTGATACCAATTATTTGAGGAGTCAAACTAGATCCCCAAGAAGTAATAAACATTCAACAAATGACTTGTTTCAAGAATAGATTCAAACCATTAAACTAAATACCTACCCTTCTCCACAAGGGTCCCTCCAAATGTTCAAATTGGGTTACCAAATTTATTGGCTTGTCCCAAGTATTTCTAAGGTCTTAAAATATCTCAATTAGGTTGTTCCAATAGTCTAAATGCATATCTTTAATAGGTTTATTCAAAACCCCTTACTTGGATAGTATCTAGGCTTGATCTTAGTATCGCTATGAATCAGGTAATTCCTTATTTTCACCAATTTCTCCCAAACTCCATACAAGTAAATTATAGTTACAAATACTACTATTGGAGTATGACAACATATAGCAATCTCATTTGTAGTTCCTTTGGACCAACTATTTGATCCAACACTATGGATTCAACAAAATAGGTTTAATTACCCTTCACTTACAAAGAAACTCTCAATATTTCTAACCCAAGGCCCTATATGGGCTATGGTAATATTCTATCATGATCTAAAACAACATATTTTCATGCCCATCTACCTAGCCATGTGCATTTGATAGGATAACTACCAAACCCTCAGTCTTATGCCCTCAAAACTAGGGCTTTCTCAAAGTGCCTTCTCCAACCACTTCCAAATTCAAACAAAGGTTACTTCACCTTACATGAAATATTATAAAGGAAAATATCACCTACAAACCAAAATTTCCATTTTGAAGAAATAAAGCATTTCCCCTTTATCTCTAGTCATCTTAGTTTCTTGCACCAAAATCACATCCTATTTATGCTACCAAACCACATTCTAAAAACTATCCTTCTTATGAGGAGCATTCAATCCTCTAATATTCTATGATATGATATTCCTTTATAGCTTTTGTTACAACTCTCCTAGATGGTGAATTGTCTCCCATTTACTATATCAACGTTACTTGCCAATTCTCTTATTTCTTTATTATTCTTCCTACCCAAACAATAATTCTTACCATCCACATTAGGTTTTTACTTTCTCTTAGTAACCATGTTAAAAAGGGGCTAGTAGTCGAGAACTTCTTCTTCCTACTATTGACTTCTAGCCATTGGCTTTGAGCTTTGTTGGTGCAAGAGCTCCTAGGAAATATGTCAAGTTTCCTAAATCATTTTTGGCTTGTAGTGGTCTTGGTCAGACCACATGAATAAGGGCTATGTGATAAAGCCCCAAGTGTGTGAGCTGTGTTTGTAAATAGGTTTTTTCTGTGTTTGAGTTCCCAAGTTGCTTCTATGTTGGCAAAATTGATTAAATTGCTTGTTAGAGCCTAGAATGGTCGAACATTGACCAAGACCCCAGGAGGATGGGAAAGATGGAAAAAATGTTAAAAGTTGTAATTACATGGAAATAGCTTCATTTAACCATGTTTGAGGTCATGAAGCCATTAAATGCACAATAGTGCAAAAGTTGCACTTGGCAACTTTGCAAGTTTGCAAAGTTGCTTGACAACATTAACAAAAAGTGCTAAATCTTTATAAGGACTTCAAGAATCAGTTGGAAACCTATGAGATCTATTGATTCACATGGCTAAGAGGTATTTAAGACCAATCCAAGTCAGTTTGAGGGTTGGCACATGCTTTTGTACGAATTTTGGCATTGGAATGAATAACAAACTAAGCATTTTGATGACAGTTTTCTGATTTCACCCTTCATCCACACCTTTAATGGATTGATAGGGTTGCTATTTTCATGTGGTTTGATAGTGTATGGAATGTAGATGCTTTGGTAAAGATTAGGAGTTTTTTTATCAGTTTCTTTACTAGTTTGAAAAATCTTTTTAAAGTTGCCAGTTCGCTGGTCTGTACAAAGCAATCAGCAAAGAAACCTCTATAACTTGAATTCCAATCGTGGAACCATGATGGCCTTTTGGAATCAAGTAATAGACTGTATAAACAATGTAAATATTTATTTTGGTCTTGTTTTTCAGAGGTTTGTTTTTTTTTCCCAAGAGGCCCTAGGCGAGTTTGCATACCTAGCTAGGTAATGAAATCAGCAAATAAGTGTTTGAAAGGAGCATAGAATATAGCCAAGAATGCACTCTTGGAAGCTAGTTGTGAAGAACGGTGCAATGAGAGCACTAGGGAGACTCCATGGTGAAATAGAGTTTTGAGTTGATTGGTGAGGATTAGTGTAATAAGGGAATAGAGAGAAGATTCCCTTGGAATAAGGTATAGGAGAAATACCCTAAGAGGCTAGGAGAAAGCTTGGACTAAGTTCTAGTAGTTGAGGCTAGAACCTTGTTCAAGATAATTTGTCCTCCAACTCCAAACTATTTCCAATACCAAACTGAAACTGATTTTCTAGAACAATCAAAACTGACAACACTAGAAGGCTAGATTACCATGCACCATGCACCTAGTACATACCAACTATTATAAAGACTCAAAACTGGCTATTTCAGTATGGCAACTATGCCTAGTTTAAGGTCATTTACAAAGCAACTCACAATCCCTTGACTTTTGGAACTCTGATGACCCATAAAGTCTTAAGAGATGACTCAAATGCAAGGATTCTTTTATTTTTTTGGTCTCATGATCAACTTTACAATGGTTTTTACAAAACCCTCCTTTCCAGCCCCTTTACCCTAGGGCTTTCTAGAAATCTTACTTTGCAATGTCTCTAGAATCCCAAAATGGTTCAAACACCTTCACTTTGGTTATATTAGACGACTTCCAATGTAAAATGAAACTCTTGTTTAGAGAAAACACTAAATCTGCCTTTGGAGCAATCAATTTTGACTACCCAAACTTGTCTCCCACATGTGGGAATGAGGTTTTAAACTCCTTTAGACTCTCAAAACCAAATGAAACCTCCCTTTGGACCCTTTACATGACTTGATTAAGCCCATATTATTTACAAAATATTGCACTTTTAGTGCCTTTTACATCTTTTAGAGGCTTCGATAGCCTTATTACATTATTTAATACATTTATAGGTCTTTTCTATCCACCCCTAACCTAGGATCAATCCTGATGCAAAGGATAGGGTGATGGACCCAAGTAACAACCCAAAATGAGCAAATTTGTAACAATGTGCCAAGTGACCCTTATAGGTCCTGATGGGAAAATCCTACAAAAAATCAACTCTAACATGTTTTTAGGCTTTAATAGGTTTGTTCTACCCTATCTAGCATGTTCCGATCAACACCTTTCAGTTTCCATACCCTCCAAGCCAAAATGCATAATTCACCCAAATGTTGTCAATGCAAAAATTGCAAAGTTGCATTAGCAACTTTTGCAACAATTTAGCAACTTTTAGGAAATAACCATAAAACTGTCTATATTCCTATATTCCTTTGAGGTTTTACTATTTCCAAACCTTTTCTAAGTCATTGAATTGGAATCAAGTGAAAAATGTAAAAATTGCACTTTTTGTGCAAAGTTGCATTGTTGAAAGTTGTAAAAGTTGCTCAAATTTACAACTTAGTGGAAAAAAGGTTGTGGGATCGAACTGTCTACTCCATTAGCTTCGAGTGGCTAGGTAAACCCTATCCTCAACCTTTTCATGTCCCCTTCAGCGCTCGAACATTCTTAGGCATGCCGAACCAGAATGTCCCCAAGTGTCACTAAATCCCACAGGGCTGCGATCTTTGATGGGGCATATCTCAGAGCTTGTGTGAGGTATGGATGCGATTCTAGTTCCTACAGGACCATGTTGTAGAGAACTACAATAACCTCTCTCTCTTTTTGGATATCACATTCTATTTTCATTTTACAATGCCATCTCAAGGGATGCTGAAACTTGCAGTGTTGGCTAGTACAAAGTTGCCAACTGCCAAATCTCTCTCATCTTTCATCGTGGGATCAAACTGTCTACTTTGTTAGCTCCGAGTGGCTAGGTAAACCCTATCCTCAACCTTGTCATGTCCCCTTCAATGCTCGAACATTCTCGAGCACGCTGAACCGAAATGTCCCCAAGGGTCACTAAATCCCACAGGGCTGCAATCTTTGATGGGGAATATCTCAAAACTCGTGTGAGGTATGGATGCGATTCTAGTTCCTACAAGACTTTTTTGTAGAGACCTACAATAACCTCTCTCACTTTTTGGAGATCACAGTCCGTTTTCATTTTACAATGCCATCTCGGGTGATGCTGAAACTTGCAGTGTTGGCTAGTACAAAGTTGCCAACTGCCAAATCTCTCTCACCTTTCATTGTGGGATCGAACTATCTACTTTGTTAGCTCTAAGTGATTGGGTAAACCCTATCCTCAACCTTGTCATGTCCCCTTCAGTGCTCAAACATTCTCGGGCATGCCAAACCGAAATGTCCCCAAGGGTCACTAAATCCTATAGGGCTGCGATCTTTGACAGGGCATATCTCGGAGCTCGTGTGAGGTATGGATGCAATTCTAATTCCTACAAGACCATGTTGTAGAGACCTAAAATAACCTCTCTCTCTTTTTTGAGATCACATTCCATTTTCATTTTATAATGCCATCTCGGGTGATGCTGAAACTTGCAGTGTTGGCTAGTACAAAGTTGCCAACTGCCAAATCTCTCTCACCTTTCATCGTTGGATCAAACTGTCTACTCCATTAGCTTTAGGTGGCTGAGTAAACCCTATCCTCAACCTCATCATGTCCCCTTCAGCACTTGAACATTCTCGGACACGCCGAACCAGAATGTCCCCAAGGGTCACTATATCCCATAGGGCTGTGATCTTTGACAGGGCATATCTCAGAGCTCATGTGAGGTATGGATGCGATTCTAGTTCCTACAGGACCGTGTTGTAGAGACCTACAATAACCTCTCTCACTTTTTGGAGATCACATTCTATTTTCATTTTACAACACCATCTCGGGTGATGCTGAAACTTGCAGTGTTGGCTAGTACAAAGTTGCCAACTACCAAATCTCTCTCACCTTTCGTCGTGGGATCGAACTGTTTGCTTTGTTAGCTCTGGGTGGCTGGGTAAACCCTATCCTCAACCTCATCATGTCCCCTTCAGCGCTCAAACATTCTCGGGCACGTCGAACCAGAATGTCCCCAAGGGTCACTAAATCCCATAGGGCTACGATCTTTGACGGGGTATATCTCGGAGCTCATGTGAGGTATGGATACGATTCTAGTTCCTATAGGACCATGTTGTAGAGACCTACAATAACTTCTCTCACTTTTTAGATATCACATTCCATTTTCATTTTACAACGCCATCTCGGGTGATGCTGAAACTTGCAGTGTTGGATAGTACAAAGTTGCCAACAGCCAAATCTCTCTCACCTTTCATCGTGGGATCAAACTGTCTACTCTGTTAGCTCTGGGTGGCTGGGTAAACCCTATCCTCAACCTCATCATGTCCCCTTCAGTGCTCAAACATTCTTGGGCACGCCGAACCGAAATGTCCCCAAGGGTCACTAAATCCCACAGGGCTACAATTTTTGATGGGGCATATCTCGGAGCTCATGTGAGGTATGGATGCAATTCTAGTTCCGACAGGACTATGTTATAGAGACCTACAATAACCTCTCTCTCTTTTTGGAGATCACATTCTATTTTCATTTTACAATGCCATCTCGAGTGATGCTGAAACTTGCAGTGTTGGCTAGTACAAAGTTGCCAACTGCCAAATCTCTCTCACCTTTCATCGTGGGATTGAACTATCTGCTCTATTAGCTCCGGGTGGCCGGGTAAACCCTATCCTCAACCTATTAAACAAATATTTGTAGACCACTATTAAGTCTATCTCTCTAATGACTTGTTGAATGTCTTTTGTTGCATGAAAATGATCACCAATTGAACCATTGATAATTACAAAAAATTTTGCACCCTCTAAAAAAGACATATTCCATTTACATCATTTCTTAATGGATCCAAATTTTATCATAACTTTGTGCAAGAAATCCCTTTGAAGCCTATCATAAGCTTTCATCATAGTCAGGTTAATGACACATGAGGGAAGGGAGTTTTTTTTAATGGAATGCAATACTTCATGAAAAACTAATGCACCATCCATAGTTTCTCTTCCAAAAATAAACCCCCTTCTATTAGAAACAATCAAAGGGGGAATATACCTTCAATTTTCTCATCCCGAGATAGAATGCCATTGAAATCCCCAAGCACAATAAATTTATCATCTTCAATGCTAGAAATAGCCTAAGAATAGGAATCCAAAAGTTCTGTCTTATCATCACATGTAGAAGTAGAGCCATATATATTGAGCACTGTGAATGACATACCAAAATTAGTAACAAATACTTGCCACTAGTTAGGAAAAGACTGAATATATAGCAGTGCAAGATTTATGGTTCCAAAGAATACATGAACCACCCGAAGCACGTGCAATGAGTTCCACTTAGTCAACTTTGCAATAATAGAAGAATATGATTATTGAGACAAATTTTTTTTTTGAAGCAAAATTACATCAGCACCACCCGCATCAAGTTAGATTAGAAAGTAGATCTTTTGTCTGACATTTCACGAAAGGTTCCTCATTCTTCTAAGGAGTGCCTTTTGCACTCCTTTTCCTATTTCTATCCATCAAATTTTTATCCAGAGTGCTTGAATACTAAGGTCAATTTTCTCCTTAATCTTTTAAGAATTAGGTTTGCTTTGTTGTCTCTTACAAGTAGACACTTGAATTGAATCAGGCATGGGAGTTTGATGTGGAGAATATCTTTGCAAAGGATCAAAATTCTTCTTAGAGTCCTTATTTGCAAAATATGACTTACTAATAGGCACCTTATGCACAACCAAGTCAGAATTAGTTAAATCCTTATATAAATTATCAACTATTATAGGACTATAATGAATAAAAGGAAACATTATTGGGGTTACATGGATTAGTAACTATCACTATTCCCTTAAATAATAATGAACACTATTGTATACTCATAGCCAAAACTAAACAAAATTGTTGTTTCAAATGTTGTTATAGGGACACTAGCTAAATAGCCTAAGATTTGCACAACAAAAAGTGGGTAAAGTAAGACAAACCTTTAATTGATGAGAAAAATAAGAAATCTAAGGAGGAGATGGCTTTAGTGCAACCAATTATATCACCAAGTACAAGATCAATCACATTACACGACAAGAAAAAGGTGAAAAAGAGTAGAAGAGATTAGGTAATATTAGATGAAGCTATCATACTTTCAATCTATGATCATACAAAATTGGATTCTGATGCTATGATAAACTATGGAGAATTGTGAAGGGGAAAGATGCAAAAGAGAAAGATAGGAAGTGAAGTACAAACAAGTATTATAAGATGTAAAGGACATCTTATTACAAATTGTTCTGGATGCACTAGCCAATGACAAACCTCCAATGATTGATCAATTAAGTTTACTCGTAAAATAGGTAAATGCACCTGATGTTGATGTTAATGAAAATTTGATACAATTAGAAGAGAAAAGAATAGAGAAGAAGATTATGGAGAAACTAAATGAGTCCATTACTGCTCAACAAGTTGAACTTGGTGGTATTACAACCGAGCTAGAAAATATTCTTAAGGAGATAATCCACCTACTACAATAGTTATGTGATGTACTACATTTGACACAATATATTTTAAAGAAAGTTGAAAAATATTTATGAGGATTTAAAGAATAGTGTTTCTAAGTTAACTGAGGTACTTTAGTTAATCCAGGTTGATTTAAGTAAAGATATGGACAAGATGAGAAGACAAAGTCTTGAATTTCAAGCACTCTTGATACCTTACTTGGAACTCATACAAAAGAATGTTAATAAGGTTAGATAACTTATTCTTACTCCTAAAATGTCTATTATTTAACATGTGATTGAACTTTGAATGGAGATACATCCACAACACTTGGCATTGGATGGCCACTTGGTAAATATTAAGTCTATCTCTCTAATATTTGTAGACCACTATTTTGTTGGATAGAGTAATTTCAAACTACTGATTTCTTTAATGGAGTTCCTAATAAATCTCAAGGTTCTCATTTAGGTGACCAATTGCTAGGAGGTCCATGAATATTGCCTGATAAAGTCTATTGCCAATCAATATTGTATCAAAAATTCAAACTAATTAGGTATTGAATTAAACTTGATAAACAAATGATAGAGAAGGAAAACTTTAAACATGAACAAGATCATAAATCATATGACGATGACATATTGCAAATGATTAACTTATGCTTAAACAATGATAAAGTTTATTGTTAATCAATATTCTATCAAAGTTTTTAATAGATTAGGTATTGAATTTAATTTCATACATGCACATATCTAATTTAAAGTCATACATGAACAAACATGAACAAACATATCATATCATATGTCGTATATGAACAAACATATCATATATTAACCAATAATGTCATCAGTCGAATAATGTCATACATCAAATATAGAATGTCATATACATCAAACGTGTATCGAAAATGTCCCATTGATGCCTATATATATACATGTCTAGATCAACTACATCTTTTCCTTCCAACGAGGGGAAGGAAACAAGTCTCTTGACGTCCTTTGCTGTCGTGTGGAGGGAGACGGTGGAGATGACGAGGCCCTCCTGACACGCTCACTCGACCTCTTGTTGAGGCTCTTCTCCAACTCCAACTGATACAAAGAAAGTAGATATGAATCAATATTTATTATACAATAAAATCAAATATATGTACACACAAAATCAATTATTTTCTTACCACCAACAAATAGTCACTCTGTAAGTTCACCTCAAATGCTTGTGGATGATTAGGCATGACGAGACCCTACAATAATTCAATAAATATAATCACTTATAAATACACATATCACCAAAAAAAATATTGTACCCATTTAAATATCACCAAAGTCATCTTATACCCACCAATTCCAACCCAAGTTTTGACTGTGGGTCCAAGATATTTAGAGTGTGTGAAATTTGATCTAACAACTTATTTTTTGGGTTTAGAGAGAAAATACATGTCATAAATGGTAAGATAAGATCCAATAAATGAAATGAATTATTTGATTGAAGTTGAAATAGAGAAGCAAACCTATAGATAAGGGTAACCTTGAGTTTTTAAAGAAAATGAATCAATATAGGACTTAAATAATAATTTGAAGGTCCAATGAGTGTTAGGAGAGTGTGAAATCAATGTAGGAACCCATAATGTGTATTAAAATGGGGCTAAAATTAATACCAAATAAGTGTTCTTACTTTTTCAAATGATACATGTAGTCCCCACTTTATTGGAAACATGTGTCCACCTCATGCAAACAATAAAGTAGAAGAAAAAAAAAGAGAAAGAGGTAAAGATTTTGGGAAAACTAAAAGGAGATTAAATATCACCAAGCTGAAGGACAAAAGCTCCCAAACCAAGAATATTAACTATTATATTCATTTGCAAGGATACATAAAAGAACAACAAAATCCTAAAGCTTACTAAGATTCCAAGTCAACTAGTTGAAGAGACCTCACTCAAGAAAACGTCTCAATCTCAAGCATCGTGTTGAAAAAGCTATAGCAAAAGCTCAAGTGGTCACTTGAGAAAAGAAAGAGCAAAAATAAAAGATAAGAAAATACTCAATGATTTATCCCACTAGCATAGCTATAAGAGCATGAAAAGAAGAGAGAAGGGCCATGAATCCAAAAGTCTAGTAAGTTATCTTATCCAAGTTTATTTTGTATGAGAGGAGGAGGAGGACGAGAATGAAAGAATGTAGAATTTTGTTATGCTAGTTCCATTCATCCCAAAGAAATAGTGAAGGAGAGTTGATGGTGTTGATTCCAAAAACTATAGTTTCTTTGAATCCTAAGGATATTCCTAGTTCTATCATCAAGTTCAACATTTGACTTTGGCCTATGAATAATATTAGTTTAAAACACTAATTCTCTTGCACTTATGACTCTACTAGACCAAGGTGAGTATATCTAATCACCAATTATATCTTTAAACTTGACTATTATTTATAGAAAACATATAACTTCCATCTTGTAGGTCCTACTCCTACTTGCAATCAACTTGGAATGCAACTAATCTTCTATTCCTATCTTTACTTTTAATTTCATTATCTCCTACTCTTAGTCCTCATACCTTTATTTGATTTTCCTACTTCTTCTCTACTTCTAACTTCAATATGTGCTCCTAGTTCTTCTTTATCTAATTCTTTCACTGCCACTTCTACCTTCACTCCTAGTTTTTGAATTAAAAGTAGCCAAAACTAGGGGGCTGACCCTTTAACAACAAACTGAGCTACTATCAGCAGATAACCATTAAACAAAACTACCCCTTATCACTTAGTAAAACAAAAACAAGGTTTTGATCCATAATTAAAAGAGTATCAGTAGGCCTAACATACATACTGCTTGTGTAAAAAACATAAAAGATATATTAATATATAAACAAAGGTTAACATTAGAAATTTTGAGATTAACTATTATAAACAACAACTAAAACAAAGAAAATTCTTTCATACCTCCGTCAGTGGCTGTGAGCTAGCCACAGCTGTGGCCACTCCACTATCAATAGACTGTCACAGATGAGAAGGTGTGTTTGACATCATGAGCTGCACGTCATACAATACACATTACATATAACATGAAACATAAAATAAATATAATCAAATGAACTAAATTAACATAAAACAACTGTACCTGTGTGAAGCTCGTATGATGTCTATGCTCCAAGTCTGTGGTAAAGGTTGAGGGTCCTGTGGAGAACTGATACACATGCATAAATTTTTTTTGTCAATCCTTAATATGATTACATAATAAATATATGTATTAATTAAAATGATTAAATCGATACATACCTCAGGACTTGTGGAAGGGACAAAAAATGGGCCTAGAGGATCGCTGCTAGGCCTAGCAACACTCTGACCCTAAATTTTGAACAATGTCAATAGATGCTAATTAATTAATCATTCACTATACATATGAAATGTGATCAAAATAGTAAATTATAATTGTAATTTACCTATATGTCAATGCCAAATGTGTCGTTCAAGAACTGATCTGTGATAGGCCCATCATTTGCACCATCTCCAGCATGAGTGCCAAATGTGCATAGGGATCCGCATGAAGTGCACATGTGACCACGATGCACAGAAGGCTCCCCCTCAACTAATGGGCTCATGGAATGGATGAGGGTTTGCATCAAAGCATTAATGGTCCCTAGAGTGTTGGCCTCTACATTTTCCTTCACAACTGAAGGAATAGTCACATGCTTGCGCTGTGGCCTGACCATAGGTGCCCTAACTACATCAGGGTCATGACGTGCTCTCGGCCACTCAAATGATGATCCCCCACCTCTATATTGAGAGTCTAATATATCAAAATAATTGGAGATCTTCCCAAGGACAAACTCACAATATAATTTCTTCAAAAAATACATGGGGACCTCATGATTTTTGCAAGGAGGGGCATCAAAAACCATCCACCATCTATCCCAAAAATTATTTCTAATAGCATCGTGTATGCACCAATGGATGGGGAATCATTTAGTACCCTCTCTAATAGTATTTTGCTCACCGAATTTTCTAAATAATGCACATATACTACCTTTTGGTATTTCTTTTTTTTTTAACATCTTCATATGACAATTTATTTGCATAAAATCTTTTTTGTTCATCCCTCTTAACCCACCAAATATCTAACTCACCACTAACTAAGGCTATCTGGGTGTTAATGGATTTGAGGGATGATACCAATTGAGCCCTCATTGGATTGGTTTGTCTGGATTCTTTCAACTGAGCAATGAGTCTTTCTAATTCAATTTTTCCTCTCACTATTTCATTTATTATATTTTCTTGTGTTCTTGGCGGAGGTCTTGCAATTGGTTTGGGTTGTGGAATTTGTTGTTCTTCTTGAGGAGGGTTTTGGTTTTGAGGTTTTTGAGGGTTTTGATGTTCTTGTGGATTTTTCGGTTGATTATGGACATTTCCTAATAAAAAATCAATTGAAATCCAAATAAATAAACAAATCTAAATGAAATTTGTAAAAACCCTACAAAACAATATAAAAAACCTACAAAACAATATGAAAAACATATCAAACAATGCAAAGTTAGGTTTGTATCACTTACGGCATCGTCGTGGGTGCACTTGTGGTCTTGGATTTTGACAAGGAGGAGGCATTTTGGCAAATGGTGGTGAAAATGCTATCTTTCCAACTCACGCACGTGCTACTTGCTATAGGAGTAGAAGAAAATACCGATGAAAATGATGGGTTACGGGTCTGCAGCCCATCATATACACTTTTTTTTGTTTTGTTAATAATGCGCATGCCCTATAGCATGCACATTCTATGGCTTGGGTAACCCAAGCCATAGTGCGTGTGCGCTATTTAAAATAGGAAAAAAAAAACTACTTGTCACCTTTTTGGCACCACAAGTTGGTTCATTGACCCAGTGCACCATCGACCTGACAAATGATCATTGAAGGGATAAGTACAAAGGAGTGAGTCAAAGTAAATGATAAACAAGGAGACCTTATATTGTGAAGCAAATATAATTAGCAAACCATTGTAAGTAGGAAATCAACATACTGAAGATTACACAAAAACACTTAAACATCCACAAAGACAAAGGGAATTTAAGCAACAAATATAGGAAATGGATATTAAGATATTAGAGAAGGGAATTTCAAACAGAAAAGGAAGGGAGAATTCTAAGAGATTTGAAATACTTACAAGTCCACTACTTTAATTGCTTAATAAAAAATGCAGTGTCCTACCAAAGCACCAAGAACAATCAATGGTTGAAGGAAAGAATTCAAGATCTTGGTGGATGGACTAGATAATTATGTACATAGTATATAACTAAAAGGAATTGATGAACTTCATCGTACTCTATTGTCAAGAGTGATCCACACTATTAAAAGATGCAAGTAGGAATCTATAACATTATGCTATGATTTCACAATGTACACCCCTTTTCTCACAGAAATGGGGACTCACTAGTGAATATTTTTCCCTCTACTAGGCTCCCAGTTTGAAGCCTTGGCCATTTTGGACCTCACATGGGTTTGGGTCAAACCCCAGTCTCTAATTGGGGAGAGTTGGGAAACTAAAGAGGAGGAAAAGGTCAATTTTTGGGCTCTTATGTGCTTTAAGTGTGAACTAGTGCACATGCGCATGTGTGCTTAGCCTAGTCTTGGGGTGCACACCTCAATAGGCATGCAGGGGTGCACACTAAGAGCCTGGGGTTTGTATAAGACCTTGGACCCCCTCCCTTCTCCTCACTTTGTTCTTTGCCCCTCTGATGTCACACCTTTGCATAGTTGCCCAATGTGCTACTCAACCTCCCTTCTCACCTGAATAGAACACAAACAAATGATAAGGTTAAAACTCCATTAGGTTCTCACATACACACTTTCATGAGGTGTGCATGTGTGCACCTCTGCTAACCAAGAAAATAATAAAACTGACCTAAGGCAACCATTGAAGGTGTGCACCTCCGCACTTTAAAAAAGACATATAAAATGCACTAAAATTTCAAAGACCTCCATCAGGTGTGCACATGCACACCTCAATGAGGTGTGCATGTGTATACCTTAACTATCAAAGGAAAAGAATAAGCTTTAACTCCTCCCCCCTTGTAATGCATTGTGCATGTGCACACCTTCCATAGGTGCACAACTAGCCAATTCCAAGGCTAAATCAATGCACCAACACAATTGTAAAGGTGTGCTTGGTGCACCAAAGTGCACAACAGAGCATTTTGAGGGGGGGACTACCTTTTTATGTATTTTGAGTGTTTTGATCTATTGGAGTTAGTTGGAGTATGTTTTTAGGTCAAGTTTTTACCATCGGACTAATGTTGCCTCTATTATGTAGATGAAATGCAATCCTCATCCTCTTCCATGGTGGATAAATGACACAAAAATAAGTCATGTTTAAGTATCAAGGAGCATCAAAGAAGCCATGATTTTAGGATGGGCATTCAGAGACCCGAGACACTGAATTGAGACACATAGATTAGAACACATTCCTCATAATCTATAATAAACCAAAGGAAATATTGATAATGGTATCTGCATTCATCTAGTTAGGGCTTGTGAACACAACATCTCACCCAACATCGGTCCAATCTTTAGAACTGATAATAACCCTTGCAGAACACTATGTGATCAAAGAGAAGGTTGTAAAGAGTGTCATAGGAGAGACAATCTTGGACCTTTGACCTTGGAACATAAAAAAGGTATTTCACCTCCTAAGGGCAGATCAATACTTGCAAATCTTGTATGAAGGGGCAGAGAGAAGGTATTAGGGGCATGAGAAAGAGGATAAAAAAAAAGTTCAATCCTCTTTCTTAATTGATAAAACACCAATGTGCCGCAGAGTGAAGAAAGTAGATATGACAAGGGGATACATGAAGGATGATAGTGGATATGCAATTGTACTTCTAAGAAGAGTCATGGGCCTCCCAATAGAAGATCACCTTCAAACTTGGATGGTCTATTTCATTGAAGCCATTAGAATGACAAAGATGCCAATTGATTGGGTTACCATCATAAGTGACAACTTGGATGAGAAACTAGTAGTTGTCAAAGAAAATCCACAATTCTATATGACATCATATGTGGTGTACTTACTGGTAGCAAGAACCACAAGTTACCCAGGCCTTTACAAAAAGGGAAGCATGTAGGATGCAAATTCTCAGCCCTATGTGGTACACCCACAATTGGTAAAGAAGAAGCTCCCACTACAAATTGTGGAATATTAAGTGGCGAATGATGTGTTTATCTTTGCAATTATCAGGCTTATTGAAGGCAACTATGCAAAGAGAATGTCAGTAGAGGCAGCAACCATAATCACAGAGATCGACGCCTACTACATTCAGTTCAAAACCTTCACATATCTTCAAGTAGTGGGTACTCTTGAATTCCTTAAGAAGCTCCCAAGGTACCCATCAGATAGGCTTGTACTCTTGGAGATTGTGCACCAACTCACTTTTACATATGACAGAGTGAGAAAACATAAGAAGACATGGGTTTGGCCCATCACAATTGGTGCCTTCGAGGTGAAGCACGAGAAAGATATTGCAACCTTTGACTATGAATGAGATCAATATTCCTTACAAGAATACAACTCCCCTCGCCTTTTCTTTGACAACATTGGGATGGTACAATATCTAGCAGCTAAACAGTTTGTACTTGTGATGCCCTGGAGGATCATTGGATGAATACAATAGATGAATAGGATATCAAAATAAGGGACTATTGTAGATTGAGTCTATACCTAGTAGAAAATGTGCTAAAGATGAAGATTCCTCTTAAGATTGTAGAGAAGGATGCAAAAGAAGTCATGGACCCTTTGTCTAATATAGATAAAATATATGACAGATCAGTCATGAATGCAGAAATAGGGAGAGATGAGAATCATGATATAAATCACCAAGCCAAGAATTTTTTCAAATTGAAAAAGGAATGGATCCAGTTCCTTAGGCTATACCCCTACAAGCCACAATTAAGCCAATCAAATGAAAAGGTACAAAGGTCATTGTGCCAACTTACTTTGCTCAATCCCTAGTAAAGACAAAAATGCTTCAACAAAATGAGCGAGAGGTTGAGTACTTCAAAGATGATCAAGGAACAAAGAGGAAAAGGGTACCTCCAAGGTAATAGAAACAAGGAGCTCAAGCTCAAGCACAACCATAGTAGAAAAAACTTGAATAGGCACACGCTAAACCTCAAGCACAAGAGCCTTTAGAGCAGGTAAAACTAGAACAGTCAGAGGAGCAACAAGTAGAAGAGAAGAGGTTTCCACTAGTGACAAATATAGAGGAAGAAGCCTCCCCCTCAGCTCCAAAGAAAGAAAGAATTGAAAAAACTTTGGTGGGAACACAAAGGAAGAGACTAAAGAAGAAAAGTACTCCATCCCTACGTCATCTTAGAAGTTGAGGATGAAGAAGAAGGGGAACGAATAGATTTTTTTCCCTTGAGCCAAATGAATTGCTTGGCTAAAGTTGTAGAGGAAGAGAGGAGAAGAATATCCACAATGACACCTCCTTCAACTCCAAGAGAGCCTATCCAAATGTCAAATTTAGAAGATGAACAATAGAAGTGGATAGCAAAAATGGAAGGTGAAGGAACTGATGTCTTTGACCTTTCTGACATTGACTTTATGCTAGTGTAAACTGAGATGGTAGGCGAGAATATTAGAGACACCCCACTAGTGAACCCTTAGGAGAGAATTGGAATCGATTACCTCCTCTACCTATAGGACCTTTGGACATTCCACCACCACCATTGTAGGATATTGTTGTTCTAGAAAAAGGGTTGGTAACTCTACCTCCTCTGGGCACTGAAGAAGAGACAGAAGAATAACAAACTAAAGAAGGGGAGTTCCAACAATAACATGCGGATGAAGTATCTGAGGAAGGAAAAATACTAGAAGAAACTTAGAAAATTCCTTAGGATACAGAGGCTAGATCCTTAACCAAATAGAGGGGAGCAACTCCTATTGAATATCTTCAACATGAGAAGACTCTAGAGAGAAGTGATAAGGGTAAGAAGCAAGATTGAGAACCAGTCTCTTCATCCAAGTACATGTCACCCATGGGAACTACACCAACATGGCTGAAGAGGGAGGTTATGTTTCATCAGAAAAGGTAGCTGGACCTAACATATGAGGAAGGAATGAAGGAATTGATCAAAGCAATAAAGAGGCCCGAGCCACCTTAAGGGTGATGCAAGAACATTGGCCTTCATAATGAAGAACCAAGATCAAGACTCACTTGCACATATTTAAATTCCTCCTCCTCATGCCGACACCAAAGAAGTGACTCCAAAAGATTATCAAATCAAGGAGGTTATGTTGGGAAGGACCATGGTGGATACAACCAAGGTGATGATCACTGCAAGCATGAAGGAAGTGTTTCAACACATGGACCATGATGAATATGAGTTAATAATGTTGTGAAGGTAGAAAAAACTACTGAGAGACTACTTGAATGAACTTGTGGGTCCCCTTGACTTGAAGAATTTAGAGATCACTCTTGTAGTGGCACTAGGGGAAAAAGGGACAAGAACATAGCTGGATACGTTTTTGGAAGAATGTTAGCAATGACATGACAATTTTGAGGAAAAGGGTGTGTAGATCATACATGGAAATTTGAGCCTATTACACCACATCCAATCAAGTGCTGACAAGTTGGTTTCTATAGCAAACCAAGATTTAAGGCTAATGGATGAAGTACATACCTAGGCTTGCTTCTTTCCCTTTTCCTTATAGCCTTTATTACTATCATCTTTTCTACCTCTTTATTTGTCTTCATTCTTGCTATTTGACTTTTAATGACATCTTGCTGCAATATAAACAACTTCATTACAGTTAAAAGATATGATGGGTAACTTACCTTTTTATTTTCCTTTGCTTTTGTGAAATTTCCTAGCTAGTAGTGCTTCTAGCTCTTCTAACTCTTCTATATCACTATGACTAGTAGCATGTTTGACCTTTTTCTTTTTCTTATCTTTAGGTTTTGTTAGTGTCATCTTATCTTTGAAAGAAGATTCAACATTCTCAAATTTGAAAGTTCAAAAGAAACAAGTCTACCAACCAGTTCTTTAAGGGTCAGATTACTACTAAGAGTATACCTCAGTTCTTTGATAGCAAAGACTCTAATAGCATAAATAGGCAACAAGGTTCTTAAATACTTTTCTGATCATAGTCTCATCTTCAATCTATCCATCAAATCTTCAAATTACATTAATAACATCTTTGATCCTTGCATAATGCTAGGCTACAGTCTCACATTCTGGCATTCTAATTTCATCAAAATTTCCTCTAAGACTTTCAACTTTGGCTCTCAACACATTCTTGTCTCCACCATAGATCTTCTGTAGGGCATCCCACATCTTTTTTCAAAATCACATTCTTTGATGTCATCAAACTCTGAATAGCTTAGGGTAGATGCAATCTCCAACATTGCTTGACTGTGTTCCTTCTTCTATTTTAATTGTTCAATAGTTGGGGCTCTAGTTGGATCAACATGCTTAGTAGTGATAGTTGACAATGCATAATCTCAAAGACCTCATAGATTTAGCTTCATCAAAATTTTCCATGTAGGATTTTCCTTGTTTAACTTGGGCACTTCCTTTCTATACATCTTGATCTTTAGCTTGAAGTACCTTCAAACTTTTTCCTTCACAAGTAGTTGGTGCTTTGATACCAATTGTTGGAATGTTTAGAATAATTGAGAAGGGGTGGGGGGTGAATCAATTATCCAAGGTCCAAATGTAAATAATAAAACTTTTTAGTACTTTAACTTATACTTATGCAATCATTGATCATTCCATATCTTAAACATTTGTATATTGTTGTCCTAGGTCAAAATAACTTTGCAAAAATGTAAACATGCAATACCACAAAATCAATCACACATTTTGACACAAGGATTTTATGTGGAAACCCAATTTGGGAAAAACTACCAGTAACATGCTACCAATTTTCACTCTTTTGAAGTGAGCCTTGTGAGGAGCCAACCATGTTAAATGTTACAATAAATAAAGTTAAATGTGATCTATTTAAAGGTTTCAATCACCCTATCAAGAGTGAGCCTTGTTAAAGGACTTTAGACCATTCCATTAGAATTTCACCCTATTAAAGGATTTACTAGTTGTTGTTAGGTCAACCTTAGTGCAAAGGATTTGTCTAGACTGGTATAGTTGTTAGAAAGTAATAGCGAGACTTGATTTGATAATAAAAAAAGTCACTTGCAAATTACAAATCTTACATTTAGTCATCCATTCTACTTAGCATTCATCCTCTTCATTTCTAATAGATTTTTCACCCTTCAAGCATTCATCTCCTTAGCCTTATTTCTTAGTATGACAATTGCAAACTCTTTCATTCATCCACCATATGAAATAACACCCTAGACTTCTTGTCTTTCTCAGGTTCTCGCACATGACCTTAATTTATTTTGGCATGTTATCTCCTTATATAGAGAATTTAGGTCTTTTTCTACTTAACCACAATTTTCCATTTTAGGGTTAGGCTAGATTCATTGAATCTATCCATATTTCTATTTTATTCCCTCTAGAAACTTTCTTTACAATCCTCTTTGGATTTGTCTCAAAACAATTTATCTTGAATTCTATGCTACCAACTCATCATAGTTATCTTTCACATGCTTCACACAATTCAAGAAATCAACTTTTTCAGCTCATAGTCATCAAATCTTTGATCTAAATCATTTTACTGTCACTCGTCAATAACAAGCTATTTTCTCAGAAAACACCATCTTCTAATTCTTGGCCAACACTAGGTTGCTCGGCATACACCAAGCCTTTACTGGTGCTTGACAAATACCAAAATTTCTTCACTTGACACCAACTAGATTTCTCTCTTCTCCACACATACTTGTAGAAGTTGATAAAATCCAACCTTGCAGTGCACCAAGATCACCTGCATGCAAATAGCTTGCTGAAGAGAAACCAAAGGAGCAAGAGCTTGAAGTAAACAATGCAAGAGAAAACATTTCACAATAGGAAAATGAAATTGCAATGTGAATGAATTTACAATGAGTTGAGTTTACAATGAGGGAGAGACCGAATATAAAGGCCTCAAGGAAGCTTGTAGAACAAGCTAGAAAGTGGTAGAAGATAAGGTTGACAACTAAGCACACTTCCACAAAAGGTGGAATATACTAGAAGGGAACAAACTCCCATGTTGTCAACAACTCATCAACTACAATTTTTAACTAATGCATTAACCTAAGTAAAATTAAGTAATACAATAAATAAATAATAAATAATTATATACTCTAACACCCCCTCTTAAGTGAAACTTAGGGGAATGCCTTAAGGTCACAAAACTAAGAGAAAATGTAGAATGGGTCTCGGCAACAAGGCCATGTTAGGTACCCATGTACAATGCAAAGAAATGCAACTTCTGAAAACCTATAAAGAGGGAAAACCTCATGGGAAAAACCCTCCCCAAAAAGAGGTAAAAAAATGCTAAAAATAAACATGAATTGAAGGAAGGAAGGCCTCAACCAGTCCCCCCAAGGACAACTTCTATAACCCCAAGCATAGACTGCAACTGAAGATAGCATGGCAATGCAAAAGGTTTAGTGAAGATGTCAACAACCTGTGCATCGATGGGAAGTACTCCAATGCAATAACACCATCCTGGATCAACTGAAAGATGAAGTGCATATGAAACTCAATGTGCTTGGTATGCTAATGCTCCATTGGGTTGCATGAAATGTGGATGGCACTCTAATTATCACACCACAAAACAATGAGACAATCAGGAGGAAAACCAAACTTAGTCATCAATTGCCAAAGCCATAAAGCCTCCTAACTAGCAAGTACTACAGCCTGGTACTCAACCTCTATAGATGAAAGTTCTTGAGCATGCTACTTCTTGCATGACAATGTGATAGGACTAGAGTGAAGAAAAAACATGAAGCTAGAAGTAGACTTCTGATCATCGACATCATTGACCCAATTTGAGTTAGTGTAGCCAACAATGAGTGGAGTTCCCATGGTGTAATGAATGCCATACATGAGTGTGCCTTGAATGTAGCACAAAATATGATTGGAAACTTGCCATTGAATCTCATGAGGGTCTTGAGAAAACTAAGAGACAAGGCCAACTGCAAAGGAGAGATCAAGACGAGTGTGTGTCAGGTATAACAAGCTATTAACTAATTGCCGATACAAAGTAGCATCCATAGAAGGTGAAGAGAAAGAGGTAGACAAAGTGACACCCAAATGAAAAGGTGTGGGAGAAAGCTTGCAATCAAGCATGTCAAAGCAACAAAGCATGTCAAGAGCATACTTCTGTTGATACACAAAAATCTTAGTAGAGGATTGAACAATCTGGAGGCCAAGAAAATAGTGCAGAAAGCCAAGATCAGTCATCTAAAATTGGTCCATCAATGCAAGCTTAACATCCTAAATCATGGATGATGAGATACATGTGAGGATAAGATCATCAACATATAGAATAAGAATCAAAATTTCATCTCCAAGATGATGAATGTACACTGTGGGATCAGAATAGTAGTGAGTGAAGCCTATAGAATGCAGAAAAGAGTCCATCTTCTAATACCAAGCCCTAGGGGCTTGCTTGAGACCATACAATGAGCATCAAAGTCTATAAACCAAGGAGGAATCCTACACAAATCCTAGAGGCTGCTCCATATAAATCTCCTTAGTAATATCACCATGTAGGAAGGCACTCTTCACATCCATCTGATGAATAGGCCATCCCTATGAAGCTATGAGGTATAAGACAAGGCAGATAGAATTCATCTTGGCGACATGGGAAAATGTCTAGGTGTACCCTCAACCTGTGAAAAACCCTTCAAAACAAGATGAGACTTATGCTTCTCAATCGAACCATCAACAAAATACTTAGTACGATAGATACATTTGCATCTCACTAGCTTTCTCCCCTTGGGAAGAGGACAAAGATCTCATGCGTGATTCTTCATCAAAGAAGAATATTCCTCCTCCATTTCACTATCCCATTTAGAATGTCCTATTGCTTTTGCAACTGTTTGAGGATCATCATTGATAGCATGACTAAAAATACTAGAACCCGTAGTATGAGAATGGGTGTGACAAGAAGTAGAAGGGTCACTAGCTAGAGATCCTACAGCCTCAACTGTAGCTCAAGCCCATTTAGGCATCTAGGGAGGATCCTATGGTGGAGGTAAATGAGGATCACCATGATCATCATCCTCATCATCTATGGAAAAATCTAGAAAAGAGGAGGGAGTAGTGGGAGGTGAAGTAGGCGCTGAAGGCAAGGAATGAACTGTAGGAGGGCTCTCATCAAACTGGACATCCTGTCAAAATAGGACCTCTTTGGAATTAGGATCAAAAAACTTGTAAACCTTAACATCCTTGTAGTAGCCAAAAAAAATGAGTGGTTGGCTATTCCTTTCCATTGCTTTCCTCTGAGCATCAGGTACAAATGCCCATGTTGTACTCCCAAAAACTCAAAATGATGATACATTAGGCTTGACATGAGATCGAGCCTCCTTAGGAGTCATATGTCAAACTACCTTGTGAGGCATCTGATTCTAAATATAGTTGGTTCAATTGACTGCCTCTACCCAAGAACACGAATTCATGGACTTGGATAATTAGCCATATCCCAAAGTGTTCTATTCTTTTTCTCGGCCACACCATTCTATTGACAAGTGTAGGGCACTAAAAACTGATGTTGAAGACCATGCTCAAAACAAAAATCTCTAAAAGCTTGGTTCACATAAACCCCCCTATTGCCTAAGCATATCTATCGAATAGAAAGACTAAACTGCTTCTCTACAAATGCTATAAAGACTTGAAATGAATCAAAGACATCAGACTTGTACTTAAGAAAGTACACCCATGTGCATCTGGAGAAATCATCAATGAATGTAAGCACATATCTGGCAGCTAAAAAAGTAGTGGGAAATGAAATGAGGTCACTATGAATCAACTCCAAAGGTTCCAAAGCACGAGTGGCTCGTCCATGTGGAAAAGAATCCCTATGTTGCTTGCCAAGTGCACAACCTTGAAAAACACTATTTGGATAGGAAATTTGGGGAAGCCCAAGAATGATTGCTTATGTGCTCATTTGCTAAAGATATCTATAATTGAAATGCCCAAAATGTTCATGCCAAAGTTTGCTTACTGAATCTACATGTGAAACTAAACATGACCCTATGTCATCAAAAGACTCAAATCCATCAAATCTGTAGAGGTGAGATGCAGACTCAACACTCCCAATAGCCACAATCATCTCAGAATCATGTAAGTCTTGAATAACCACATCATGTGGTCAAAACTCAATTATCTTACCAGAGCCAGATTGGCAAATTTGATAGATAGATAATAGGTTCATCAAAATGTTAGGGACATAAAGAACATCCTGAAGAGAGCCCCTGACTAGTGCAATAGAACTAGAACAAAGAACTAAAAGTTGTGAAGAGTTTCCAACAAAAATCTATGTGGTAGCACAAGGAGCAAGTGAAGTAAGCAACTTAGGAGTGTTTGTCATATGGTGAGAGGCACCAAAATCAAGAATCCATGTAGGCCCTAAAGTTGTAGCTCGAGCAGAAAGAACATGACCTTTCCTTGTAGGGGGAATGAAGATTGAGGGGTTGAAATATGATGCTCCTTCATGGCTTCTCTAAAGCCTCCAAATGTTTCTAACACCTAGAAATGAGATGTCCATCCTTGCCACAAAACTTGCAGGTCTCACTGGATTTCTTCTTGGTCTTGGAGAGAGACGTAGTAGACTTTGAAGAATCTTTACCCTTTGAAGGGTTTGCTAGAGGCTTAGGATCAGATTTTGATGTGTCTTTCTTCAATTTTCTTTTCTTCTTTGATTTCCCCTTAGAATTTTGAGCAACCAATGTTTGGCTGGAAGAGCCAAAGACATCCACTTGTTGGATCTTTTCCTATTCCCGAGTCAATCGATCACAAAATGTCTCAAATGTAGGCATCCTATGTCTATCACCAAGGGCATCCATAGTGGAGTAGAAAGTAGAAGAAAAAATCTGATACTATCCTCGCAACTTTGTGAGTATACAAAAAATGCACTCATCACCTATTTTGGTTTTCCCACATCCCTATAAAACTACACACAAAGATTTGAACTTCATCAAGAAGTCTTTAATGGTGGGAAAGCTGGTTGGTGACAAAGAAGTCAACTTTGCATCTAGCTAAAGTGCCCAGAACTCATTCACTATGCCAAACAAAGTCTAAAATTTGAACCAATAAGCCCGTGGAGTGGTCAAACCATCCAAGTGAAATAACAAACTATCGGAAATGTTTAGTGCAATCAATCCCATGGCCTCATCCATTTTATTCTTGTGCTAAAGAACCTCAAAAGCTCATGTGAGAACAAGTTGATTCTCATCTAGACATGACCATAAGCCCCTTGACATGAGAAGTCTAGTCATTTGTGCTTTCCTGGTGTGATAGTTGTGTGGTGTGAGACAGGTCACAAATGGATCTACCATTGAGAGAGAAGAAGACATAAATAAAAGGGTCTTATTCTAAATTAAATTATAGAAAAGAAAATACCCACCTCCCCCATAATAGATAATGATATCCCTCAAATACCATAAAAAATAACTATGGAAAGCAAGTAAAACTAAAAAAAGAACCTGGATTCTGGATGTAGAGAAGGAGGAAACAAAAGCCTCTACTTTGATGCCAAAAACAAGAGCTCAAATGAACTTAGAATCTGATGAAACTAGCACCATTGTCTCTATCTCTGAGTCATCTTTTCGGTACTTCTTTTGGATTAGAAAAATACCTTTTCATGCTCAAGTTATGGCCAAAAAATTGACTATTGCTCCAAAAACCACCTTGTTGGAAAAATTATAGTCATTGGATTAAATTTGACACCCGTACGATCGTTTCCTGATCGTCGTCAGAAAAAATTCTAGTCATCAATTTGCTGATGTCAGTAGTTGGAAAGATGACATCACCTGACCAAAAAATGACATCAACACAGGGTTCGATAGTGATGACATTAGCAGCTCAAAAAGGGTGACATGGCACCTGAAAGGTGACATCAGCTACTAGTTTGCTAATGCAAGATGGTCACAGTGTGACATCATCTGCTAGAGCAGTGATAGTTGATGGTCCACCAGTGGTGGTAGCACCTGGAAGGAGAACCCAGTAGCACAGTGGCCGCGCCGCTGGCAGAGGCAGAGCGAGAGTTGTGCGATGGCAGTAGCTAGGGCTAAGCACTGCATGGGTGGCACAACCAGTCCTTGACAGAGTGCAGGTGGCATGTAGGTGGCACATAAGTATTGCTATAGTGGCAACCCTTTTTTCATTTTTTTAAAAAACTGTCAAGTCTGTACAGTCCGTACGGCTACCTGTAGTGGGCTAAATTTTTTTCCTTGACACTTGAAAGCCAAAATTGACAAATTTTATATGAATCTTGACTATAATTAGCCTTTCAGATCTAATGGCAACATCCATTTGGGCCCAAAGTGCTGTGAAAATTTCTCTACCCCTGGATTGAAGAAAAATGCATAAAGAAACTAGGGTTTGTGTCTCCAAATCATGGCTTCAAAAATCCTTCAAACAAGAAGCAGTAGGGAGGCTTTGATACCATGTAGAAGTTGATAAAATTCAACTCCGTAGTGTGCCAAGATCACCTGCATGCAAACAACTTTCTGAAGAGAAACCAAAGGAGCAAGAGCTTGAAGTAAACAATGCAAGAGAAAATATTTCACAATAGGAAAATGAAATTGCTATGTAAATGAATTTACAATGAGTTGAGTTTAAAATGAGGGAGAGACTAAATATAAAGGCCTCAAGGAAGCTTGTAGAACAAGCTAGAAAGTGGTAGAAGATAAGGTTGACAACTAAGCACACTTCCACAAAAAGGTGGAATACACTAGAAGGGAACAAACTCTCATGTTGTCAACACAACTACAATTATTAACAAATGAATTAACCTAAGTAAGCTTAAGTATTAGAATAAGTAATTAATAAATAATTATTTATTCTAACAATGCTAAACTTACTGCTCAACTTCAACTAATTTTTTGCTTGGCCTACACTGACTTGCTCAGCTTGCACTATTTTCTCAGTCAAGCTTGGTGTATACATTTATTTACTTAGCCTCCTTCTAGTATTTTCTCAAGAAACATTTGATTATATCCTTAAGTAGATAAACAACACACTATATCATCAATGTCTTGCTTGGTCTTGGTGCTCCTTTTATACACCATATTGTTTACTCTAACAATGCTAAACTTACTGCTCAACTTCAACTAATTTTTTGCTTGGCCTACACTGACTTGCTCAGCTTGCACTATTTTCTCAATCAGGCTTGGTGTATAAATTTCTTTACTTAGCCTCCTTCTAGTCTTTTCTCATGAAAAATTTGATTATATCCTTAAGTAGATAAACAACACACTATATCATCAATGTCTTGCTTGGTCTTAGTGCTCCTTTTATACACCATATAAATCAACCTTTCCTAGGTTCTCTTATTATCCTTTTTTTTCAAATCCTCTTCATCAATTAAAAAAATGATAAAATTCAGACCAAAGTAAGAAATTGTCTCATTGACAAGCAGTAGGTTTGACATTAGTGATGAACTAATGATTGTTCCATGATAGATTTCATCAATCTTCTTCATTTCAACAATCTCCTTTCAACAAATTTGAGCCTATATCAGTGAAAGATGTTCTAGACAACAAATTTTAGATCCAAACAATGAATGAATAAATTGAATAGATTGAGAAGAATAACACTCGGACCCTAGTGCCTAGACCAAAGGAAAAAAGTGTAATTGGAATAAAAATGGGTTTTTAAGAACAAGCTAACTGAAAAAGGTGAAGTCACAAGGAATAAAGCTAGAGTGGTATGCAAAGGTTATTCTCAAGAAGGAGTTGACTATGGAGATGGATGTCATTAGATCCAGGAAATGAATGAAGAAATTGAATAGATTGAGAAGAATAACACTCAAACTGTAGTGCCTAGACCAAAGGACAAAAATGTAATTGGAACAAAATGGGTTTTTAAGAATAAGCTAAATGAAAAAGGTGAAGTCATAAGGACTAAAGCTAGAGTGGTATGCAAAGGATATTCTCAGGAAGAAGGAGTTGACTATGGAGATGGATGTCAAAATTGCATTTTTCAATGGTATAGTTGAGGAAGAAGTGCACATAGAACAACCTAAAGGATTTGTGGACCTAGATAAGAAGAATATGGTATGGAAATTAAATAAACCTCTATATAGATTGAAACAAGTCCCAAGAGAGTCATATGAAAGACTTCATAATTACTTAGTAAATATTGGTTTTGAAAGGACAAATGAAAAAATAAGTCTATACTTGAAGACTAGTAAGAACAATGAGGTACTACTATCTAAAATTTTTGTTGATGACATTATATTTGGAGGAAAAGAAACATTATACAAATCATTTTCTAACAAAATAAAGAAGGAATTTGAAATTTGAAATGTCAATGTTTGGTGAAATTAAATTCTTTGTTGGTTTGCAAGTATATCAAATGAAGTTTGGTATTTTCATTACTCAGTCCAAACATATCAAGGAGATATTGAAAACTTTTGAAATGGAGGAATTAAGACTGGTGAACCTATGCCTACAAGACATTAGTTATCAAAAAATGATGAATTTGCTGACGTGAATCAAACACTATACAAATCAATGATTGGAAAATTGCAATATGTTGTTCATAGTAGACTTGATATTGCATTATTTGTTGGGATAGTTGCTCAATTTTCATCAAATATTAGGGAGAACCATATGATGGTAGTGAAAATGATATTGAGATATTAGAAAGGTACAAAATATTATGGATTGTATTACAAGAGAAGCGGTATATTTTAACTAAATGTATTCATTGAATTTAATTGGGTAGGAAATATTGATGACAAAACAATAACTAGTGGAGGTTCTTTCTTTCCAGGAAAGATATTGGTTTCATGGACAAACAAGAAACATAACTATATTTCCCAATCAACAACTAAGGCTGAGTATGTGGCAGCTATAGTGAAGTGTTCAAATATTATATGGATCAATCAATTACTAAAAGAAATGAGGGAAGAAATTATAGATCCAGTGCTTATCTATTGTGATAATGGAAGTACTATCAACATATCAAAGAATCTTGTAATGCACACAAAAACCAAAAACATTGCTATCAAGTATCACAAATTGAGAGAACTAGTTCAAGACAAAGAAGTGAAAGAATATGTACACACCAAAGAACAAATTGCTAACATATTCACTAAAGCCTTACCTAAAGATTCTCATGAATATCTCAGAGGTAAACTGGGGGTGATTCCCCTAAGAAAAGAAACTTAAGGAGAAATGATGCATTGCATCAAATTTACTAATCAAAATATCTTACACATTGATGCAAATAGTTCTACTTTAGGAGGTACCTAAGGTAGTCAAGTAAATAAGTAGAAGGAGAAAAACATAATAGATCAGCTATACATAGATGATAGAATTCAACCTTGACATATACTTATCTACATAATCAAGATGTATGAAGAATATGAAGCCAAGAGAACTAGTGTTTTTGACATTGTTGCCAAAGAGGGAGAGAATTACTAAATAGGGATAGAATTACTAAAGAGGGAGAGAGAGTACTTAAGAAGGAGAAATATCTATGATAGAGGGAGTCTAAATTCATAACTTAGAGGGAGTTTCTGAAATTGGATGGATGCAAATAAGAATGAAACTAAGGATATTGGTCACTCATGAGAGGAAAATATTTTGGATTGCATGGTAACAAAGTGGGAGATTTTATTCCTATAGATAAAAATATTTGAGGTGTTGCCATCAATGCAAATGAGGGAGGTTGTTGGAAACTACAATTGAAAAAATTATTATATTGTCATTCATGTCAAATCTATTAATGAGACATGTTGCTACCTAATCTAATTTTCATATCTATTTGATTTATGAGGAGAATTTGAGAAATTTATCATAAAAAAAAGTACCTAGAGGAAAGGTTGAGTTATGAAAAGGAAGCTACAATGGAGATTTTATTAGTTAGACCTTGACAAGACAAAGTGATTGTTTACATCACTTTGATGTTCAAGTCTTGACAATGCAAGCCAAGATAGATCACTTATGTAAAGCTTGACTGAGGAATAAAGTAAAAGATCAAGGAAATTTGAAGTTCATGCTAAGTGATGCTAGTGTCAACCAAGCTATAGTGAGTGCCAAAAAATTTAGTATTGGCCAAGCATCAGTATCGATCGAGCACGCTATATTGATGCTAAGCTAGAAGCTCTATAGTGACCAAGAAATTTAGTGATGATCTAGTGTCAGAACTTAGTAATGGTCAAGTGAAAGTATTTTGAATGTGTATGAGAAAACGTGACATCTAGTCAACTTAGTTGATTTCTTGGGATATGGAAAGTGTGTGTTGAAGATAATGATTGATGAGTTGGATCATTTGATTCAAGGAGAAGATTAGGTAAATGATCAAAGAAATGAATTTGATGAGAATTTTCTAGAAAAGAAGGAAGATGAATAGATATAATGAACATGATGAATTGAATCAAGAATCCTAAGATCTAGAGTGATCATGGAAAATGTAAAATGACCAAAATTACCTATTTACAGAGGTATAGGGATAAATTTTAAAGAATGCACAAGAAAGGGGGAGAGAAGAGTGCAAGGAGAGGACATGCAAAGATAAGAACAAAATAGAGAAGTTGTGTATGTTTCTAGTTGGATGGAACAAAGTTTTTGAGGCTGATAAATGAATCTACATAGAATACTTAAGTTTTTTGTGAAGAGAAGGGTGATTGCTTGAAGGGTTTCCAAGAAAATCAAGGACAAAGGTGACAAGGAAGGCTTATCAGGGAATTAGCATAAGAATTGAATTGAGATTTAAACTTCAAAGTGAGTTGTAACCATACAAATCAAACCCTATTGTTTTCTTTCTAATCATTGTAAATAGTTTGTATTGAAATTCTTTTAATCAAAGGTTGACCTAATAGTCATTGAAGGATTTAACAATCTGTGTAAATCCTTTAACTGGGTGACATTCTAATGGAATGTTCTAAAGTCCTCTCGTGAGTCCACTCCCATTAGGGTGATTAAATCCTCTAACTAGGTCACATTTAACAGTGTGTATTGTAACCTTCAACAGGGTTGGCTCTTAACATAGCTCTCTTCAGAAGAATGAAAAAGTAGTGACATGTTGCTAGTGGTTTTCCCAAATTAGGTTTCCATGTTAAATCCTAGTTTCAAACTTGCATTGAATTTTTTTATGGTGTTTTACATTTTAAATGTTTACATTTAGCAAGTTTGTTATATTAGGACAATGAACTACTAGTTAACATTGTTATTCAAGATTATAGTACAAATTGAGTTACAATAGGATAAGCAAAACAAATAATATTTAATTTTTTGATTTTTTAATTAGTACTTATGGACCTTGAGTAACCGATTCACCCCCCCTTAGTTATTCTTAACATTCTAGTAGATCACTTAGCTTCTCATCAAGCACGAGTTAAAATGATTTTTGATCGTAAGGAAAGATCCTAAAAATTCATGGAAGATGACAAAGTTTTATTCTGGGATAAAAGAAGAGAACCTAAAGGATCACATGGTAATTTTGGATCACTATGGAAAGGTTCTTTTGAAATCAGAAAAGTACTAGGAGCTAATTCATTCAAACTAAGGTATTTGGATGGAACTAAAATTCCATTGTCATATAATGGGATGGATTTAAAGCTTTATCATCTTTTGTCTTGTTATTTGTATATAATTTTTTTTTTGTGTCTTTGCATAGTCTTTCAATTTCTTTATGTTTTAGCTTTGTTTTGGTCTAGTCGTTAGTATTAGTGTGAAACTAGAGTTGTCTAAATTCCTTTTTAGTCCTTTGGAGCCAACTGTTACCCACATATTTTCCACATCACACTTATTTGTCACATGTCAAGATAAAACCGTAATTCCATAAACAAGTTTCCAACGTGAACTAAGAAGTTGAGTTTTTTATTAGTTCAGAGCTTCCATACCGCTTCCTCTTAAAACAATACATCCTTAGCATGAACCTCAAGTTGAACATAAACTCTTAACATGATGTGGTCAAAGGTTCATAGTTTCAAAGTATGGGGTCATTTTGGCCTCAAGTTAAGTTTTTGACCATTGGACCTTGTTGTTCATTATTGATTTTGAACTTTTAACACTTTTTGTTCAAGTTTAATAGTTCACTCGTTAGAGTTTTGTCTTATCATGAGCATCAGTTCCAATGTTTTAAGACCCATAAACTTGAACATTGAGCTATTGCTAATTTGTTCAATTGTTCAAAGTTCACAGACCGAGAGGTTCATCTTAGCAGAGACACATGTCCAAGCAAGTGGTAGTACACAATATTTTTCTTTCTTTTCAAAGCTTGTGGGAAGGATACATATTTATTGGTAATTGATGTTAATGATGACAAGGTGTTCTTTAGTATGTGTAGAATTGAAGGAACATTTAATGATGGAAAGTACCCTATCTTTTAAATTATACTCTTTTCCATTTGCAAACTTTTCTCTCCAGGCTATATGCCTTAAAAGGCTATTTTCTTTTCATTCCTTTTGCCTTAGTTGTTTAAGATAAGATTTTTTTTTGTATGGAGATACAAGGAGATAGTAGTAGGCCACATTATCAACAATTCTTATTCAACCAACACAATGAGTCCTCCATTTTCTTTTGTTGGTTATTTTTTCTTTTTTTCAAATTGAATGCTTGTATATATGTTTTCTTTGGGTCTTTCCTTTGCTTTCTATCAATCAAACTCAAGTCATTCATGGATTCATTTTTCCCTAAATTTCCTGAGAAAGATAAGTTGTTTTCCATTAGTAGTTTCTTACCCGAGATTGAATATACATTCCTAGCTAACGAGGACATTGACAAGTTAGGGGCTAGATTCTCCAATGCAAAACTTGGATTGATATCTAAAAAGCTCTTAGGGAGTGGGTTATTACAAACCTTTGGTTTTCTTGATGCTATTACTTTCCCAAAACTAGTTCTAGCATGTTGTGATAGGTATGATGTTGTTGAAAGGTGTATTTGCACACACTATGGTGAAATCTTTTTTTATCTAAACTAAGTTATTGTTATGGGTGCAATGAGAATTCCTCTACATGAATTTTATGAGAACTGGACTATCAAATCATCCTATGCCCAATTAAATACCAATGATAATGGGTACAATAATTTAATTTCCAAGGATTGGTTACACAAGCCTAAAGGAGGTGGTACTGAAGAAAGTGAAAGGGAACTCTCATGCCTTTCGTTGGGAAAATTGGATGTACTTTTTCATCCAAACTATTATACAAAAGGATAAGTTTATTGGCTGGGGTAATATTATAGCAAAAATATTTCAAAAGGAGATTTCTCAAGTATTTGCAACCTCTAGTTTCTATATGTCATCATATCTATTTTTATTCTAGCTTGTGGGAGAGAATAGAAAGGCCTCTCTCACAAGATGTGGAACTAGGACATGCCCATCTATGAATAGTACCCGTTATTATAGAAAGATAAAAACCTAGAAGGTTTTAAGAGAGTTCAAGATACCTTTTTGGCCAATCTAGTGTTCAAACTCCATGGAAAAGAAAACAAGAGGTTGTTAGAGGAAGAAAATCAAGTGGTCAACATTTTTGGCAGTTCCTTCATTCAGTTTCAAAAGTTCACTTACTTGAGGATTGAAGGATACAAAGTAAAACATTTAAGAATGTCCTGACATTGCCTTGACTATTATGTGTTAATTTAAGTATGTAGGTGACTAGTAGAGGCTGAGAAAAATTGAAAATCTTGGAAAGGATCTAGTTATACCTTTCTAATTGAAGTTGGACATTATAGATGCAAACCTTATCAACATTCCCTAAGCCTAAAAGTGGAGGTTAAAACTATGAACTTGTTATCCTATGCTCCTCGTTCCAACTTCGATAGTCAAGATTTTGTATTAAAGCATTTTGAGATGCATTCATCTTTTTTCCATGTTCCTCAAATTGAAGATTATTTGGCATGTTTCCAAGATGATTATGAAGTTAGGAGAAGATTGTGATCAAGGCTTACTTTGAAGAAAATCAAATATTTTAATCTTCAACTCGACATCTCAAGAGTCATTGAGGAAGTGGATGAAGAGATAGTTGACTCAGTGTATGTTGAATAGATTGAAGTTTACCCCCTACCTATTGTCAATTGGTCAACACCAGAGGAGGATAATTTGCAAGGCAAAACTCTTGCTGTAATGTCTAGAATTGAACAATGGTTCAAAAGAAAAAGACATCCCTTATAAAGCATCGTTAATTTTCAAGTCACATCTGCTAGCTGTAGTTCAACTCATCATATTTTTGACACTAATGGAATCATTCCCTCTCATGCTGTAGATTTGTCAAAACTGAACATTGAACCTAAATTAAGTGTTAAAAGTTCACTTGAGATCCCTCCCTCAGTCAAGTGGACTTGTTTGCGCAATAGGAAGTGGTTGTGTCTGTTGGCCTAGTTTTTCACCCTTTATGATATTTTGTTCTTCACAATGAAAATCCCTAGTTGAATTCCCTAAAAAGTCTTGTAAACCCTTTTTTGTGTGTCCTAACCCTCAAATTATTTAAAATACAATTTCCAAATTTTAAATTGCACGAGACATGCTTATCCTAAGTTTTTCTTTTCAAAGATTATTATTTTCTATGAAATAAACCTTTTTGTATTAAGCTATCCCTAACCGTGGTCATCCTTCTTAAGTATTTAATGAAGCATCATAACTTTGGTAGTTTTCTTTGATCAATTGTTGATCTTTCCATGATCGATGGTTAGCGCATGCTTGCATTGAGAAGATGCATGGTCTTTAAGTGAAGCAGGAAAGCACGTACGTGCCACATAGCACTTGTTGATGATGGGTTTTGATTGCACTACAAAGAGTAAAACTTGTCAGAGCTTGTCAGTACTTTTTCAGATCCTTTTCAAAGTTGTTAGTACCTGCCAACTACACATTCCATTTTCTTGCAATATTATTGGTTAAACCAAATGTTGAGGTTACTTTTTATTGACATATCATTGAGCCGTTGATCTTGGGAAGATCAATGGTAGACACTTTACCACTCTATGAAAGTGCTCGACACTTAAGTAATGCGAGCAAGTGCCAACATGATATGTGGCACATAATGACATCATGGGCCTGCAAGCTCTAAAAGGAAATAACCCAGTTTGTACTATGGTAGTTGTTAGACGTGTTGGCAAAAAGGGAGACATTCTATTGGTTAGTTTGGCTCTCTGGACTTTACAAAGATGCAATTTTGTAACACCATTGATCTTGGTAAGATCAATGGGAAACACTTACTCACATTATTAACTTGACTGAATTTTAAGCAAAGCAGAGAAGCGCCAATTCGCCACATGGAAAGATGGGATCTACTATAATGACAAGCTATTGAGTCATGGCAAGGTGGAAAGGGGTCATGAAATGAAGCATAGTAATTGGTAAATTGTGACATCTATCTGCCAAGATGGAGATGAGTGTACCAGTGGGACCACATTCTTAAAAGGTTTACTTGAAAAGTAAGATGATTTTCCATAATCGTCGATCTTTAGAAGATTGATGATCAACACTTCATCACATTAAGAAGATGCTTAAGCTTTAAGAAAAGTGGGGAAGCACCTACCTGACACATGGCAAGGATTTCAAAACTTTAAAGAAACTTTTTATTTTCAAATAAGACCGTCAGATGTTGTTTGATCGACGGATGAAATTCAAACTTAAGGCATGCCACAAAAGTGACTGTTAGAGACATTAATGCTGTTTAGTGTTACTTTGTGTGACCTTAATGCCGTGGAATAACTTGAAAATTCACCATTACTCAACCACACAATCATAATTTTTTCAGAGCACAAGGATTTCCAGAGCTAGGGCACAAGATTCTTTGAGGTTTTTGGTGATCTGAAAAGCAATTCACAGAGAAAAGAAAGTAGAAATCAGCAGGTAAGTGGTCTATAAATTTTGAAAAGTTGAAAGATTATAATTGTGCTAAGTTGAATTAAAGATGCCTCTCTAAAAGGAATCTTCTAGCTAGACATATTACCTAAAAATATTTGTTCATGAAAATTTCCTTGAACAAATGCCTCTATCTATGAATGAATTAAAAAAAGGTAGATAACTCATCCCTAAAAACCCTATGCTGGTTGTAGGTAAGGGTTTCTATGACAAGTCCAATTGGGTAAAAGATGCACAAGTTTCAGTAGGAGGTTTGGAATTGTTCAAAAAATGGTTTGCAGAATGCAATTTGGACACCTTTTTGAGCAATGTATGGAAATTTGACATTGGCAAATTGGTTGTGCCTGGGGTATTCTTTGAAAATGATTTTTTAATTGACATGGCCAAGAAATACAACCCCATTGTTGGAATATTCAAATATGGAAAGAATACTTATGAGAGGGGGGAGGGAGGGGTGTGAATCAGAAGTATCACACTTTAACCAATAAAACTTTTAATTGAAAGTAAATTGCATGCATGTAAATACATCAAGTAAACATGAAACTAAGACATGCATCAACAACTCATAACGCTGGAATTTGGTAACCTAGAAACCCTCCAAGAATAAGAAGGTAAAACTGGTGTGGGGATGATACCCACAAAAATTACTGTAGCAATATTGTTCAACCACTTTTGATGGTCTTCCCTGTTAAAGGCCTGCCCTGTTAAAGGCTTTACACTATATTAATAGTGACCTGGTTAGAGGCTTTACAAACACTTTAAATGAAGTGTCACCCTGTTAAAGGATTTAATCACCTAATTAAAGGATCTTCGAAATAGCTATTAAGCTAACCTATTACCATAGGATTTTCATTCTAATACAATTGCTAGAAAGTATTAGGTATAATGAACCTGATAGATTACAATCCTTGATTGCTGAATGCAGGCACCTGTTCTGCTTTCTCTGATCTTGATCCTTTTGTGATCTGATAACCCTCGCTTCTGAAAATAGATTTTCTTGTGCACCCTTGTATGTCCACTCATATGTTTTACAATGAAATTTCATCTTCCTTATAAAGACATTTGAGGATTTAGGGTTAGGTATGGATCTACGATCCATATTCAATCTCCATTTTCCGCTTATTATTTAAATTTCTTCTATTGGTTGCATGCCTTTATCATTTTTCTTATTGGCTACATGTAGATTGCATAGGAAAGATAAAAGATTCGATCTCATCATTAAATCCTTCAAGATTTACCTTATGTCGGCTGCAAAAACTGTTTGCATCATAATTTGTGCAATTACAAACTTTTATGCTGATATTCTGAGTTACTCGGCTCCTGAAGTATTGCTGATACTCGACACATGCTATTTCCTGGATAGTTTGGCACCTAAAAAAAATTGTATCACTTGGCACCTTATGTTACTTGGCACTTGTTAACACTCGACACCTTATGTTGCTCGACACTTGTTAACACTCAGCACCTTATGTTGCTTGACACTTGTTAACACTCGGTATCTGATCTTCACTCGGTATCTAAAAACTACTCGACACATGAAGATCACTCGGCATTTGTTGTGGCTAGGCATGCATGGTGTACTCGACTCCAATATAGAGTAGGTAAGTGTTATTGGAACTAAAGTGTCAAAAACCATTACGAGGTTAACAATCTCCCCCTTTGACATTAGTGACAAAAACACTTAACTAACCTTATGAGTACATTTACTAATCTATCAAAATTTGTAACTTACAATATATACCTCAAAAATTTTGTAACTCCCCCTGAGTTGATTGTGCCTTATCTGTATATCAAGCTCCTCCTTTGTATCTTTTCTCCCCCATTAATTCATCTCATAATATATGTATCTCCCCCTATTATGTCTATTTTTTCCCCCTTTTTTGACACTTATGTCAAAGAATGTTTAAGGGTTAAGACCATATTTAGCCAAAAATGTGTTGTTTACCTCGATAATCATCCTAAGAGCTGCATCCCAATTGTTCAAAGCAATTTCTAGTGACTTGTGCTGGATGACAGTCTCGGTAGCAAGATGAATAAGTCCTTCTGAAGTAGGAAGATTTGGGTCTTTCTTGAGAACAGTTTCAGCATATACTTGCTCTTTATGGAGTATTTCTAAATGTGGGGTAATGGAGGATTGGAGCTGTATTAGTTTGGCCTTGATATTAGCCTCATCTACTGTTAATACGACTATTTCTTTGTGAGTGTGAAGCGATTGAGCGAAATGCTTCTCACTTTGAGCTGGATCATTTGGTAGTTGCATGCTTGAAATGTTTAAATTTCTTTCTAGGCTCAGTATCTTTTGGCTTGTCGCTTGTGTGAAGTATGAAAAATCACACAACTTTTTGTACAATGAGAATATATTTACAAGTACCTTTTTCACTTTTTCAATGAGCTTTGATAATTCAACCTATGAAAGTGCAATTTGACTTGATATTTGTTCATCTACTTTTCCTTGGAATTTTCTCTCTGACCATTCCATAAGTTTTGCATTTGTTTTTAGGTCTTCATTTGTCACCTGGGCAATAATATCTGATAATTGCTCCATGATATGCTTTGAGTCATCTGGTGATTGAAAACTGAAGGCATCCATAAAGATGTCCTTAATTTCATATGGTGTTTGCTTTTGTTTATACTCCTTCCTGAGTATCTCCTATCTTTTCCTCCTATTCAGTTCTTCCTGCACCTCATTGATTTGATCAATGGTTATTATTTTTGAGTCATAGCCTGGTATGACTATCTCCTCATCTAATTTAGGGTCTCCATAGTGAAGTACCCTTGCAACTCTGGTAGAGGTAGATCCTAGAGCTATTATTTGCAATGGTTGATGTGAAGGAGTTCCCGAGGTAGGAAAATCTATTAATGTTTGTATTGCCTCCTGTTCTTTAGGGGTTTTCATTGTTTCCTCCTCCTTCTTTCTACCATGATCAATTATTGTAAGTTGTGGAAGTGCACCTTGTGTTTGTGCTGTAGGATCAGATGTAATAGTCTATCCTGTTTGTTCTGTTCCTTTTTCTACAGCTGCACTTGGCTTCTATCTTGTAGCATCACCTATGCTTGTTGGCATTTGAAATTGACTACTAGTAGTTGTAGAGATGATCAAAGGTGGTTCTTGTGGAGTCACCTTATCTTTGACTGTATTTTCTACTAGTTTTTGCAATTCATCCATACTGACCAATACTGGATCTGCACATAATATTGCTTGTTGGGTAGATTGGTCAAGAATTGTTTTAAGATCTTCTATAGTTAATGGATTGATATTCTGACCAGAAGTATCAGGAACATCAGTAATAGTTATAGTGTCTATAGGTGAAATGGATGCTAGAGGAGGGCTAGGGGGTGGCAATTGTGTGTCTTTCACACTCTAATCTGGTTGCTGCTCTTGCTCAGCTATTCCCATTATATCCTATTTTTGTGCCTTTTTCTCCTCTCCATATTTCTTTTCTTCATCCTTCTTCTCTTCTTCTCTTTTCTTTTTTTCTTCTTCTTTCCTTTCTTCTTCTCTTTTCTTTTGTTCTTATTCTTTCCTTTCTTCTTCTCTTTTCTTTTCTTCATCTTCTTTCCTTTTTCTCCTCTCCTCTATTGGTACAACAACTTCTTCAAGAAAATCTTCAATCTTTTTGTACAAGTTCTTCCATGATTTCATTGTTCTTTGAACAATCTCTTCCATCCTATTTTGAAGTATGAAGAATGCCCTGTATTTAGGTGTAAACCTATTATTGTTCCTTTTGACTGCATTCTTTACTTGTTCCTTAGTCAAATCCAGCAATACACTTGCTAGAGTTGATTCCCTCGTCTCCTTCTCCATTTTCAAACAGAAATCCATCTATCTTCTACAATTTTTGACAATTCTTTTGGCAATTGTCCATCTAGTTCAAGTGGAGTGTACTTGAACTGTGCCATCATTCCATAAACTATTTCTTCTATCTTATTCTATTCTTCTTTAGTAAATTTATTGAAATCGACTTTATTTAAATTACTTAGGTCACCATTTCCAATCTTTTTACATAAGGTATCAACTGAATAATGGCTTACCTTTTC
Organism: Cupressus sempervirens; assembly: GCA_028749045.1. Taxonomy (NCBI): domain Eukaryota; kingdom Viridiplantae; phylum Streptophyta; class Pinopsida; order Cupressales; family Cupressaceae; genus Cupressus; species Cupressus sempervirens. Next base: position 968,522,879 of record CM053787.1, read on the forward strand.
AGATTGGTCTTCTTCATCAGTATCAGGTTGAGCCACATATCTTCTTCTTTTCCTCGGCTCTTCTTGTGTTTCCTTGATTTTTTCCTTCTTTGTAACTTCCTCTTTGGCCTTTTGAGTGGAGGCCCTTGTTGTTGCTTGTGTTGTTGGCTTTTGAGGTGATGGTGTGGCAACTTTCTTTGATTTGGGATTAGCTGGAGGCTGTTCTGTTGCCTTTCTCTTCTTTGGCTTAGCTTTAGTTGGTGCTTCCTTGGCTTCTTCTTCCTCTGCACCTTCCTCCTTGTCTTCTCCAAAACCTTGAGTTAATTCCATTGGCCCTTGTTCTTGCTCATCTTCATCATCATTGTCATCTTCTTCTCCTTCTGCTTTAGCCTCAATTTCTTTACCAAATTTCTTCTTAATCCTTTTTAATAATTTGTCTTTCTTCTTCAATGTGGAAGCAGTTTTTAATTCCATGTTTATCTCTGATCTTACCACATCATAAGTACCAAAATGTGGAGCACTTTTATCTGTTTCTTCAGCCAATAATGTAGTTATTTCTGCAGATGCCTCATCAACATTAATTTCATATCCAAATGGCCTTAGCCATCTTACCCTTGGTATTACTGCTTGAATATAGGTAAAATAAATGTCAACTAAGAAACATATATCATTAGTATGTTTTTCCACTAAGGAAATTGGTATCCTTGATCTTTGCTGCATGAATTTCTTAAAATCTTCAAAATAGCTTGTCATCAAGGTATCAAAATTTTCTCCCATTTGTTCTATGTATTCATTGATTTGGGCAATGATGGTTTTGTCATTCCTCCATGCCACTTTTCCAAAAGAAGGAAACTCATTCTAAACATAAAAGAATATGCAAACTAGGATTGCTCCAAATTTGCATTGAGTACCCTTTGTTCTTCTTATGGAAGCTAGGTTTTCATTGATCTGTTGTAGTTGTAGTTCTGCAAGATCATAAATATGATCCTTTTTCACCAATTTGTAGCCTACATCTACTGCAATACATGGTACACTGTTGAGTCTACTGGATTGGTAGAATTTATGGGCGATTACTCTAACGGCAAACTCAACTAGAGGATCCTGTATGGTGTGAATTGTCATTCCTCTTTTGTTCCACTGGGCACCAGTGTTCTTTTCAATAACCTCCTTTGATTCACTTCTCAAATTTTTGAACTAATCTAGGGTTGGGTACCCTGTTACTCTATGTATGATTTCTTTTGTCAATTTGATGGGAGTATCTTCTAACCACAAATTTCCACCATGAATTCTGCTCAGCACAAGTCTAACCCATTCTATTTTGAATATGGTGGGAAAGCTCAAAACTCGGGTTAAACCCTTTCTTTCAATGATTTTGAATTCATCTTTAAAGACTCCATCTATGCACAATTTTTCATAAGATTGTCTTATTTCCATGTCTCCTAGGGCACTTATCTTACAGTTGTAACATTTTCTCACGTCTTGGACCATTACAACTTTTGGGGGAGTTTGGGAGAGAGCTCCGGCTGGGTCATTTTTGTAGGCAACTTCGGGAATGGGTCAAAAATTGGGTTGCTTGACCTCATTTGAAACTAGCTGAACTTCAAACATTTCTTTATCCTCAATTTTCTTCAAACTTGATGCCATTCATGCAAACTAGGGTTTTCACAATAAAAAGATACGAAACTACGTAGCTCAACATAAATAAAAATACCTTAAGATCAATGAAAAATGTGTTGAATGAGGTTGTAAACTACTTGAAACACTGGATTCCTGCTATGAAGTTGCTCATATCTCTTTCTTCTTCTTTGCTCTTTGATTGCGATGAGTAAAACTGATTGAAATTGCGATAATATACCCTATTTCCATCGCATTAAATGCTCAACTGCCAATTCAGCTTCTATTCGAGTTAACCAACTCAACATCAGTTATTAGCTTGGTCACTGTTAGGAACTCGACATGGGTTGGAGTTTAACTCGACATCCAAAGATATTTTGGCAACAACATTTAGATTTCGTCTTGACATCTTGTTTCATGCAGATTTATACTTAGCATGGCTTCTTTGTCTTGGGACTGATGTGTGATATAGGTTTGTATATCAGTCCAGTATACTTCTTATGCTTAGTTTGATGAGGTGTGATCACTTGACCCATTGGGTGAAGTGATCCCTTCACTTGATGTGTTGCACTTATCTTTCTTTTTCCAAGTCTTATTCATTTGCCCCCTTATCTTTTCGACATCAATCTTTTCTTTTCCCTTGTTTTCTTCAGTCTTGGGTGCCTTTGATCTTATAGGATAGTTTCTACTAATATGACCAATTTTCAAACAACTGAAACATGTAGTTTGATTCAACCATCTTTTGTAGTTCCCTCTGAAATGTGTTCTTATGCAGTTCTATGGTATATGTCCATATTCTTGACAATAATGACAACTATACCTAGTATTGTAATCCCAATGATAATTTCTTTCATTCCCTTCTATTTTTGCTGGTTGATTTTATGTCCACATAGGTTTTGACCTGCACTCAAATGCCCTATGTCCATACTTTTTGCAATTATAACAATGTCCATCAAGTCTCTAAGTCCTTGTGACATTGGATTTGCAATTTTGTGTCGTATGTCCTTGCATGTTGCGCTTGTGACAGAAACTCTTATTTTTGGGTGTGTTTGATTGATTGAATCTTCTACTCCTGCACACATTAGCTGTATGCCCCTTCTTATTACAGTAATGACAAGTGGGTTTTGAATTCTTACCTTTGTCACTTCTTTGTTCAGCACTCTTTGATGATTCCCCAACTTCAGTGCTATTGTATCCTAGTCCTGATGTATCATGGGTAGATTTTGGGGATTTCAGCAATTGTTCAAAATACTTAATGGATTCACTTGACTTGTTGAGATTCTCTGCTACCTCTTTTTCTCTATTCAATTCATTCTGCATTTGTTCATTCTGCATCTTTAAAGTAGAGATCTCAATATCTTTTACATTGAGTTCATGATGAAGGTTCATCATTTGGGCAAGTGTATCCATCTGCATGTTTGAGATTCTTGTCAATTCAATACATTTTTCTTCAAGTCTGTTTGCAAGATTTCTTTTGTCATTTTCCATCATAACTTTATCTTCAACTGCTCTTTTCTTGTGCTTAGTGATTTCACATATGATTATGGCCTGTGACTCATGTTCCATCTTGAGAGATCTTATCTCATCTGCTTGAACTTTATTTTTCTCCATAAGTTCTGCTATTGTTGCATCAAACTCTTTAGTATCTCCATTGGAAAATATGTTGGTGGTATCAATCTCCTTGTAGTGTATATCATTTTCAGCTATGGCTAGATCCTTCCTTTTTTTTAACGAGTTTCTCAACTTGTTTCTAAATTCCTCCAAGCTATGCATAGCAAGTTGCACATCTATCACCTTATTTTCAATGATCTTTCCAAGTTTGAAAGCTTCAATCTTTAGATCTTTTCCTCCAAGCTGTTAGGCTTTTCCTTGTGAGAATCTAGATGATCTGATACCAATTGTTGGAATATTCAAATATGGAAAGAATACTTATGAGAGGGCAGGGGGGGGGGGTTGTGAATCAGAAGTATCACACTTTAACCAATAAAACTTTTAACTGAAAGTAAATTGCATGCATGTAAATACATCAAGTAAACATGAAACTAAGACATGCATCAAAAACTCATAACACTGGAATTTGGTAACCTAGAAACCCTCTAGGAATAAGAAGGTAAAACTGGGGTGGGGATGATACCCACAAAAATTACTGTAGCAATATTGTTCAACCACTTCCAATGGTCTACCCTGTTAAAGGCCTACCCTGTTAAAGGCTTTACACTGTATTAATAGTGACCTGGTTAGAGGCTTTACAAACACTTTACATGAAGTGTCACCCTGTTAAAAGATTTAATCACCTAATTAAAGGATCTTCGAAATAGCTATTAAGCTAACCTATTACCATAGGATTTTCATTCTAATACAATTGCTAAAAAGTATTAGGTATAATGAACCTGATAGATTACAATCCTTGATTGCTGAATGCAGGCACCTGTTCCGCTTTCTCTGATCTTGATCCTTTTGTGATCTGATAACCCTCGCTTCTGAAAATAGATTTTTTTGTGCACCCTTGTATGTCCAATCATATGTTTCACAATAAAATTTCATCTTCCTTATAAAGACATTTGAGGATTTAGGATTAGGTATGGATCTACGATCCATATTCAATCTCCATTTTTCGCTTATTATTTACATTTCTTCTATTGGTTGCATGCCTTTATCATTTTTCTTATTGGCTACATGTAGATTGCATAGGAAAGATAAAAAATTTGATCTCATCATTAAATCCTTTGAGATTTACCTTATATCAGCTGCAAAAACTGTTTGCATCATAGTTTGTGCAATTACAAACTTTTATGCAAATATTCTGAGTTACTCGGCTCCTGAAGTATTGCTAATACTCGGTACATGCTATTTCCTGGATAGCTCAGCACCTAAAAAAAATTGTATCACTTGGAACCTTATGTTACTTGGCACTTGTTAACACTTGGCACCTTATGTTGCTCGGCACTTGTTAACACTCGACACCTTATGTTGCTCGACACTTGTTAACGCTCGGTATCTGATCTTCACTCGGTATTTGTTCTTCACTTGATATCTGAAAATTACTCAACACATGAAGATCACTCCACATTTTTTATGGGTTGACATGCATGGTGTAATCGAATCCAATATAGATTAGGTAAGTGTTATTGGCACTCAAGTGTCAAAAACCATTATGAGGTTAACACCCCATTACTAAAATTGTAAAAAACCATGCAGGAGATAACCTCTTTAGGGTTTCACCTACCCTAATTAGTGAAGTATTTAAGCTCAACCCCAACAAGGTAGTCCATGAGAAAATTGATATGGAATAATTTCAAGCAAGGTATGATGCAAAAAGGGCATACTTGAGGGTAGGACCATTGCAGCAATATATTGTTAAAATTAGGTTGCTTCTTCTAGTTACACTGAATACTCCAGAGCCTGTGATGAAAAAAATACTTTAATCCTAGGGCCTAGGCTTTGTATTTTTCTCTTTGCAAGATATTTGGAATGGACGAGAAAGAATATATTCAAGGCTCCATTTTCCTCAACATAGCTTAGACCCTTAAATTTTGAATTAGCATATTTCTTGATTTTGCTACCTATCTAGCTGAGGAAATTCATAATGGTTTAATTGGGATAACTCAAGGTAAGGTAAACATGCCTTTTTTATGGTATTCTTTGTTAATGTACAAATGTCTCTACAAGTGAGCTACCTTCTTCTCCAAGGAAATGAAGTTAGAACTAGAAAGAGATGGAGAGAAGCTCCCAATTTAGTTATGGAGCACTAACATGACTTGGGAAGTCATAGATGCCAGCTATGTTAGATTTGATTGATACTTTTCTTCAAGGCTCAAATTTGTTTTGAAAGTGGATAGTCAAAGAATCCCACAACCTTTATTAGAACTAATAAGACCCAAGGACCATGCCAAGGGGCTATTGGTTAGTCATAATTGGGGGGATATATTCCAATACCCTATTTCCACTATGATTAGAGTTTATGGTTTCTTGGGAAAACCCCATGTATTACCTTTTCATGTTCCTTTGAAGATATGAAATGCACAGTTACTATGGTAGATTGGGTCAGTTGAGGAAAGGGATATAATGGGAAAGGGTAAAAGCACTTTCTTCCCTATTGTTACTATTATACATGATTTTGTTTTTGTCAAAAAAGGATGGAGAAATTTGAGCATATTTCTAGATAAATATCAAATGGCCCAATCCCATGCTAGATACATTGATCCAAAGGGATTTTATGACCTGCTTAGGGAGAGAACTAAAGCTAAGGTTCTTGTACATCTATGTATTTCTTGGAAGATATTATTAGAAATTTATTTTCACTACAAGAACAAGAGGTCAAAAAAGAAAAATGGGTAGTTTTTAGTAAAGTTTATTAATTTATTAATTCTTTTGAGCCTGACTACAACCCCCTGGCAGATAAGAAATATTGGAGAGCCAAAATGAATACTGTAATAAACAATTTTTCTGTGATAATGCAAACTTTGAATGAGAAGAAGGGTATCTTACTGAAAGCATATCCAAACAAATTTGCTGAAGTGGAGAGAAGAATAAATAGTAGAATGGCGATGACTCTAGGCTAGTATACACTATAGAGGAGGGATGGGTACATTGTAGCTCAAAACATACAACACATTCCTCTCTACAAAAGTTTGAAATTAGAGAGTCCACCTAATACAAATACCTCTAAGAGGTAGAGGTTAGGACATGGATCCTCCTCTTAGGTAGGAGAGTATTCACCATCTCAGACCCCACTCAGAATAGATGATGAAGCATCTTTGAGAGAGCAACTAAGACAAATTGGAGGGGAGGGATATATCATAGTCACTACTGCTAATATAGAAAGGGGAGTGCTTGAGGAGCCTCATATGACATCCTTTGATCTCACTATTATTGATTACAAAGGTAAGAAGATAGATCCTATCATTGCACAAGCCTCTCAAAAGTTTATAGATGATGAAGATTTTGTTAAATCTAAGGCCTTCGCATAATTTTTGTGGAGGAGAAATATAGACAATTTTGAGGAAAAGTGTAAAACAATAAAAATAGAGCAACTAAACAAATTGGACTCTGAAATTGAAGAAGAGGTAAAAGCCAAATTTTTGGAGGACTTTTCCCATCTAAGACTTGAGGTTGGGAGATAGTTGGTTAGAGAATCAAGAGTTTTAGTTCTGCTAGAATGAGACATAAGTAATGCTATGATTTTTTATTCCATTAGAAAGGAGAAAGATGCATAGTATAAAACTAAGGAAGAAAAATTATAGGCACATAGAGGGGTAAAAATCTATAATGATCACCAAGTTTTGGTGATCCAGTCCATTGAAAAGAGAAATAAGACCAAAATTTAAGAGATTTCAAGTGTTGAGCATACTGGTACACTCATATTGTACAAAGCAGACAAAGTTGATAGTGAAGAGGTCACTAAAATGGCTCAAGAAATGCTATCTTTTAGAAGTGTGGTAACTAGGAAAGAAAAGAGTAAATTCCTATAGCTCAATGCCAAGTTTGAAGAAATACTTAATGCATATGAGGAAAGAGGAAAAATGATACAACTGTTGGAAAATCAAATATCTCAAATGGATAAACAACTCAAAAAAAGGAAAGTGGGGGAGCCTAGTAGACCAAGGATTGTATATCCTCACCCCTCAATTGAGTCATTCAAATCTACCCCAATTGTTGAATTTCTTGATACCCCATAGAGACCTGAGATCTACACTACAGAAGAATTTGAAGAAGAGAAGAATAAACTATTGGAAATGCATGTTGAATTAAATAATCAATATGAGGAAAGACTTAGGAAAATAATTTTGTACTTAGTAGACAAGATTGACTGGCCAACTTTCTATGATCAATTGGTAGGAATCCTAGAGATGTGGGATGAAATAAGGAGAGATGAAAATACATTGAAGCCCTTAGTCTAGAAATAGAAGGAAAGGGATAATGATGTTACTTCTATGTGTATCTCTGTCATAAATTTTTCATGTGATCAAACCAAGAATTTTTTTGATATAGTTAATGATCTGTCAAAATTTGATGAAAAAAGGGTTTTTGTTCAAAAAATAATAATGATTTTTCTTTCTCAGTATATAGCAAAAAAGTTTGATCTCTTTCCTAGAGCACTTAAAAAAATTGACAAAATAAAAGAAAAGGAAAAATGGGGAAAAGAATTAGATGATCTATTGTGTCATAGAATGAATTAGGTCATAAATGAAAAGGGGCATGTACTATAGGAAATGACTAATGAAGAATTTGTCAAAATACAAATTTTTAATAATAATATTAGAAAAGATTTTGCTGAAATAGAGAAAATAGGAGGCTTTGTAATAAAAAAGAAATGGGTGATCCTACATTTTGATTGGCCTAATAATACTATTTTCAACAAGTGGAAGGAAGAACTTTTGGCTTCATAATAGGTGGCAACAAAAGAAGAGGGTGTGGGCTAGGAAGGGGATCAAATAATTGATATCTCAGAAGAAGAAATCAAAGCAGAACAATCACCCTCAACAATAGAAACAAAACAACCAATTATGATTGCTAGTCTAGAGGACCAAACTAATGATGTGGTAGCTAAAGACTCAGAAATAATTGTTATTCAAATAGTTCATGATGATTCTAATGGAGATTCTTGAGTTGAAATAAACTTGCAAACATCAAAACTGAACACATCATTGGCAAACCTGATAGTTACATACTTTGAGGATTCATAATAGTACAAAGCCAATCATGGAATTCATAGAATTTAAAAATGTAATAGAAAATGGACCCACCAAGAGAATACTTTGATGTAAATTTTTTCTGTTGCATAAAATTTTGTTTTTGTGTAAGCAATAGATGTAAATATCTTTTGTGTAAAGGATAGCTATCAATTATCTATGCCTAAAGCTTGTTGCATCTCACACTATATAAGTGAAATCCCAAGGCTAGAGAAAGGGTATGAGTTATTGCATATTTTAGTCTTTTACTAAACTTGTTCAATCTATTTTTTCTTGATGTGTACTTTGTGATATGTTTTCCCTACAAATTTTATGAGAATACTTTAACTTGGCAGGATTTGGATGTTTTATCTTGAGTCATTCTCAGTCTTGTTCAATGGTATACAATTTTCAAAGAAATTTAATACAAAGATGAACTATCCCCATATTTGTTCTTGCTGAATCTTGTCTCCATTTTATTACCTAGTTATGTTGATATTGTGTGAGCAAGGCTTATTCAATTGAATGCAGTTAAATCAAGTTGTATATCAATTCACTATTGCTTTTAATTCAATGAATTAAGTAAATTCTTCAATGAGATTGATAAGATTTCCATGATACTAGGAAGGATATATGTGAGAATGAGTTTCAATGAGAATTGTTGATGATATTGATAGTAATGTAATCAATTAGATCTAGAAATTGAATGAACTCTGAGTCCCAATGGATGAGGCACTTATCTATTGATTTAGTTTGAAAATGAAAGATCATGAAAAAGCATCAAGCTTAAGTTCAAAATCAATTTTAATTTACTATTTGAAGAATATCAATGTTGGTCAACACTTGTTTGCATTTAATCTCTGAGTCTTAGCTAGCTACTCTTGCCAAAAGTACTTGTAAACCTAAGAAGAATTGTGACCAAATCTACTTTAAGGGATGTGTGTTGTGGTAAAGTGTCATGGAATGAACCAAATATGTATATGATATTAGATTGAAAATCTTCCATCCCTCAGGTATACACACCTTGGTTTTGTAGAGCCTAAAGAGTAGAAAATCTGTTTGATTTTGTTCAAGTTGGTTCCATAGATGGAACACATGTAATTGTTTATAGGAAGTAGCCGACCCTTATATTATTTGTGATTTTATTGTCTTGGTATTGAATATTTGTTGTTTGATAGTTGAAAAACACCAACAATGTTAATAAAGATCCATCAAGGAAACTTGTACGAAGCCTATTGAGATAGATCTAAAGGAAAACTTTGCATTTGAGAACTAAAGTAATGAATGGACTTAATAATCAAGCAAGCAGTTGAAGGGGCAAATTTTTACCTTAAGTTCAATGATAATCTATACATCTCATTTTTTCAAAGGATAGTTCTGTGGACAATTGGCTAATGAAGATACATAATTGTTGTCATTTATGGAAACACATGATGTACATGCTTATAGGAAATCTCATAAATTTATGGAAACACATGATGTACATGCTTACAAGAAACCTTAGAAATAAAGATACTTAGCTTTTGGTACTCAGAAAATTGTCTAAATATGAATTTGGTATACAAAAATATATTGTTTTGTTTGTTACTTGTTGTTAATGTCATATTATGACTAGTGAAGTTAGATGGAGATAGTATACATGTTGATGGTGATGTGTATAACCTTAGAAGTCAGCACAGACTATACAAAAAAAAGATATATGTGTTTTACCAATGTAACAGGACAACAAAATTAAAGGAAAGTAATTATTTTGTTTACGAAATAATTATTTATTCAATTAGGGCCGACATCCTAGATGTTTACTCTAAGGTGGAAAAGTGTATTGTGGTCTTAGCTAACATAGTAGAAAATTTATGAAAAGGAATGATATTTATGCAAAGGACATCTTGTAAATTCAAGTGTGCTATCTTGGAGAAATTGTGTTGAGCAATTGTATGTGAGCTTTTGTAAAAAGTGATATATGAGAAGTTTGTAAAGATATTTTGTGATCTAAGACCAAGCTAAAGATCAAAGATTATTCAAGAAATAAGTTATAGAATCTATATTCTAGAAGTCTAATTACTTGTTTCAACAGTGAGCTTTTCTTTCAATTAGAAGTGCATGTTTGAGAAGTGGGCTCATCTTGCATCTATTATACCACAACTCCTAATAGGGTTGGAATATCCTAATAGGGATTCAAAGTCTCCTAATAGGGACTCTCTATACTAAATTTTCTCATTGACTCCTAATAGTGTCCATCCTCTAATAAGGAACTTATATATCAGTATATTATCTAGTGGGTATCATCCCCACTAGGGTTTTCCCTTGGCCAATGTTTCCCTAGTTAAAAAAATATGGTGTTATGAGCTATCTTTGTGCATGGTTACTATTATTGTTCAACATTACTTTATTACTTTGTTATGTATGGTTTAAAGTAAGAAATAATATCTAGTTGGAAATTAAAGTTTGTAGATTATTGATTCACACCCCCTTGCAATAATTCCTATTTCTAATAATTGGTATCAGAGCACAGTTACTCAGAAGAGGCTTAATAACTTGAGTAAGATCCCTATGGATATGGAATAGTTGATGAAGAACCTTGAAGAAGCACTTAAAAAAATTAATCTCCTTACTAAAGAAAGAGATGAGTTGAAGGACAAATATGAAGACTCGAAAGTATACATTGGACAATTGAAGGAAATGATTGAAAATCTCAAATCCAAGCCTAAATCTACTGAATCTAAAACTAGTGATGATGATTATTCAAAGCTAAAGATAGAGTACAAGATCTTGAACCATGAATTAAAATTACAAATATGAAGTTTACTTTGAGGAATGGTCCTAGAAAATTTGAATCTAATTTGAAGACTGAGAATGTAGATCTTAGAGAAAGTCTAGCAAAGAAGACATCTGATTTGAAACATTGAAATAAGATCATGAAGAACTTCGTAAGTACAATACTATTGTGAAAGGTGAATTAACTCAGTGCAAGCAACAACTTGAGAAGATTTATTCTAGTAGAGAAAAGCTTGATGATTCAATGTTAATACAAAGACCTACTTATGATAAGACTAGTCTTGGTTATCTATTTAACCTATCTGCAAAGAAACCTTAGATTAGATTAGATAGAAAAAAAAGATAAATCCAATGATAAGATTGAATCTAGTCAATATTATGATAAACCTAAAGAAGACAAGGAAGTTGAGATATTGGATGAACCAAAGCAAGTGGAATCTCCTAAGGAAACCAAGTATAAATTTAGAGGTAAGTGTTTTTCATGTAATGAAATAGGTCATATGAAAAGAGATTGTAAAAATAAGTCATTTAATCATGTTACATATTTCTATTGTTATAATTGTCATGGTATGGGTCATAGAGAAAATTATTGTAGGAAACCTAAATATGATAATGATAGAAGGAATAGTAGAATGTCTAGAAATACTAACCCTACAGATAGAAGAAGATTTAATGAAAGGACATCAAGAGAATGAAGACCTTATGAGGAAAGAAGATAGATCGTGTGTTATAAGTGTAACAATTTTGGACACATAGCTTGAAATTTTCATGTACCTGATAATTAGTAGAATCCTAGAAACAAAACACTAGTATGTTATTTATGTAACAAATTTAGACATACAACAAAGTATTGTAGAATGGACAAAAACTTTGGAGATAGAAGGAACAATGGAAGAAACTTTAGAAACATAAGAAATGATGGAAGAAATGTCAAAAATGATAGAAGGAACCATGAGAGGAATTTTGGAACTATCAAAAACAATGAGGAACAAAGAAACGTAGTTAGTGAACTTCGAGAAGAACTCAATGAGGCATTTGTAAAAGGACTAGACATCTCAAAAGAAAAGAGTAGCCAAAGAAGAAATGAAAAGGAAAATAGAAGAAGATGAGAAGAAAGAAAAAGAAAGAAAGGAAAGGGAAGAGAAAGAGGAAGAAGAAAGAAGAGTCAAAGAGGAAACTAAAAAGAAGAAAAGGAAAGATGACACTAAACCTTCTAGTTCATCTACTCCGCTTTCACTTGCTAGCCTGGAAACTGATGATGATGATCAAAATAACTTGATCTCATCTTTGTCAAAAATTATTTAGAAGGAAAAGACAGTGAAGAGCCTATAGAGAACCTTGATGAAGGTTACTAACATATTACATAGTACTCTGGTAGTGCAACACATAGAGTTAGATCTAGAACATAGGGCATAGGAAGTGCTAAAGTATTTTGATGAATAATTCAAAAATTTGTTGAATTTGCAGAATCTAAGGCACAAATCTCACATGATCCTAACTTGTTTAGCACCATTTGTCAAAATATTAAGAATGATTTGATAAGTATTCATACTTGTATCAAGCAACTTTAGAAGTATCAACAAGATGGTAAGATATTGTACATCAAGTGTACTCTATCTCAAAAATTGACTAAGGATATTGATAGTCAAATTGAAGGAAAAATGAGTGAGCTAGAAGATCTATCTAGCCAATTACAACATCTTGCTAGTAAAATTGAGGATTTTGAAGGACAAGTGGCTAGTATTCAGAGTGATATAAGGAAATTGGAACTTTGAAAGGAAATTTTTTTGAAGAGAGTATTAGATTTTAGAGAGTCTATTGGTTTGAAAATATATTTTATTGATAAACAATTGGAGGAATGTGTCAAGGCTAAGGACACTTATTCTAACTTTTTATATTTCAACCTTAATGCAATTGAGATTGCATCATATGCCTTATCTGCAATTCTCGCCTTTGTTGAATCAACCAAAGATAGGTGGACAAAAGGTATGGATGGTATAAAAGAAAATTTTGATGATTGCATGAAGATACTATTAGTTTAAGGTAGATGTTTACATAAATTTTGATAGCAGATGGACAGTTTTGGACATTTTAACCTTTGTCATTGATGTCAAAGGGGGAGAAGTACATAAAAAAATTGTAAATCAGGTACAAGGAAAGAGTATGAAATCATATTGTAAGTGGAGCATGTGTAAAATGGAAAAATTGTAATAGATGTAATGTTAATAGTTATTTATTTTAAGTTTTTTGATACTTAGCCAATTTTCTCTATTTTTTTGTCATCATTGCCAAAGGGGGAGATTGTTGAAAATTCACTAATTAAGATATGTAATTATTGTCATTTATGGTAGCACATAATGTACATGCTTATAGGAAACCTTAAAAATAAAGATACTTAGCTTTTGGTACTCAAAAATTTGTCTAAGTATGAATTTGGTATACAATAGTGTATTGTTTTGTTTGTAACTTGTTGCTGATGTCATATTATGACTAGCAAAGTTAGATGGAGATAGTATACATGTTGATGATGACATGTATAACATAGAGATAGTATACATGTTGATGATGATGTATATAGCCTTGAAAGTTAGTATAGAATATATGAAAAAGAGATATTCATGTTTTACCAGTGTAATGAGACAACAAAATTAAAGGAAAGGAATTATTTTGTTTACAAAATTATTACTTGTCCAATTAGGTTTGACATCCTATATGTTTACTCTAAGTTGGAAAAGTGTATTGTGGTCTTAGCCAACCTAGCAGAGAATTTATGAAAAGGCATGGTATTTATGCAAAGGACATCTTGCGAATTCAAGTGTGCTATCTTGGAGAAATTGTGTTGAGCAATTGTATGTGAGATTTTGTGAAAGAGATATATGCAAAGTTTGTAAAGATATTTTGTGATTCAAGATGAAGCTAAAGATCAAAGATTAGTTAAGAAAGGAATTATAGAATCTATATTCTAAAAGTCTAATTACTTGTTTAGGCAGTGAGCTCTTCTTGTAATTAGAAGTGCATGTTTGGGCAATGGGCTGATCTTGCATCTATTGTACCACAACACCTAACATGGTTGGAATCTCCTTTCAGGCATTCATAGTCTCCTAACAAGGACTCTCTATACTAAATTTTCTCATTGACTCCTAATAGGGTCCATCCTCTAACAAGGAACTTATATATTAGTATATTATCTAGTGGATATCATCCCCCCTAGGGTTTTCCCTAGGCTAGGGCTTCCCTAGTTAACAAAAATTGGTGTTATGAGTTATCTTTGTGTATTGTTACTATTACTATTAGCATTACTTTATTACTTTTTTATGTATGGTTTAAAGTAAGAAATAATATCTAGTTGGTCGACTAAAGTTTGTAAATTACTGATTCACCCCCCCTAGTAATTCCTATTTCTAACAAATTCCTTAGTTCCTAAATGGTTTGACTTATCAATGAGTAAGAAAGGGAGTCTAGTTCTTGCAACTCTCTTGGTTGAGGACATGGTGAGAAAATGCCTTGGTAAAACTCCTAAATCGAAGAAGCTAAACGTCAAGACTATGATAAAAATTGATAAAAATATTGGACATTGGGTGCTAGATGTTCTAAAGCCAACAAATTATAAGAGTTTAGATGAAACTCTTCCTTAGGATTATGCGATTTAAAATACAATCCTTGACCTCACCTCTAGAGCTGCAAACATGAAGATATGGACTGCCAACAATTCTAGGATCTCTCATCAAATATGAAAAGACAAAAGGAATAAAAACTCAAGTAGTCCCTCTACAAAATTGTAGAATAAATTCATTAAATTCAACATCAAAACATAGAAACCCAGTCAGATGCAATTTTTGTGATCTGACAAATGCTTAAATGTAGTGAATAGTGATTAATCATATGGTTGTTCTCTTTTTATCAATTAGATGATCATATGGTTGTTTGAATTTATTTTAATTTTGTGTGGAATTCAATCTCATTGTGATGGCTTATTTTCTTTGCTAAAATAGTGGGTGCATCTATCTTTACAGTTCAATAAGTTTGATCAAAAATCCGAATAGCATATTTATATATGTCATGTGGCATAAATTGTGGAATAGTTACTCTTTGAATCTACAACCTTCATTTGTATTTATAAGAGAATTTTTTTTATTTCCTTATGTTCTTTTGGATTAAAAGAATCATTATTCAAAATTCTTTTGTAAGGATTCTCATGATTAATATTTCAAAAAGGGAGATGTGCCTGTAAATATAGCGAGTCTTTTGTTTTCTTTCTAAAGTGATAATAAGACTCATTTGTGGCAAGTTAGTTTTTATTTTGTTATTAAAAGATAGAAACTATAAAGAAGGAAAAAATATTTACTAAAAATATGGAATAAATAATGGGTGGATAAAGGATAGATGGATACAAGTTGCGATGTCAAAAAGATAACTAGAAGCATGCATCTAGTGGTGGCCTTTAATTTTATCAAGATCCAAAGGATGATGGAGGAGGTGAAATGGAAGATGTCGTATGTATGTTAGGAGGTTAAGATGGGTATGGTGGGTGGTGGAACTTTCCCCCAAGTTTGTAGTGCATTTGGACGGAGTGATTATGCATGATGCTTGTTCGCCAAGTTTTCATCATGATACTTGTTGAAGGCACTTGAATTTGCAAGTTTTCACCACTGGATGCTTATTTTTATTTACTTCAATTTATTTACTTCTTGATCTCTTTCATGTTTTCTTTTTTGGATTTGATGGACTTGAGCATGTAGATCAATATTGAGGTGATAGGAGCCCATTTGGAGTTATCACTAGATGTTGGTAGAACCTTATTTGGGACTCGGGGGATTATGCAAAGAACAAGATTAGATGATTTTGGTGGGGCATGAACATGGTACAAGGGATATTGTGGTAGGAAGTGTTGGGATGCAAAGGTTGGAAGTGAGTGTGAGAGGGGGATGTTGTCAGGACCACCATTGACACATGTTGTGATGGGTGTGAAAAGACTGTATAGGAAGTGGTTGTTAGAAGTGGGGATGGTGGAGGAGCTATAACAACATGTTTTGGCACATAGAAACCCAAAATACATTTAGGATATTGAGGACAATAATTATTAGTTAGTGGATTAATAACTATGGATGCTATTGTGCATTTTACTTCATCTTTTTTCTTTGGGATCCACATGGTTTTTGATTTTTTGTTGATGGACATTTTGTGGGATTTGAGTTTAAGTGCATTCTTTGATTAGATTTTTATTTGTTAGAGTACATCTATTAGAGAAGACATAAATATTTAGGATGTTCTAGATAGTTATCTCTATGTGTTTTGAAGTTCACATCCACATTATTACAATAAGCATTGGAAGGATCATAAGAAGATTTAAGAGATGAAGGGGATATGGAGCAATTTATAGTGGGAGGATGATGGATGATACACATGGATATGTGCCTTTGTTGATCCTAATTGGGAATGCAAAGAGTGGGATATTTATGATGGATGATAGAAGTATGGATTTGGTAAATGGTGGATTGAGTAGGATAAGGTGGGGGATGATATTTGGGGATATAAGGCCCCAAAATGGATTTGGTATGTGGAGGATATGTAATGGTAGGTTTTGGTATATATGGACCCAAATTGGATTTAGAGGTATTGAAGGAGGAATGTGATAGGTAAATCAAAAGGTGGATATGGACTTCATTTCTTCTTCTATAAGTGGACCACCATGGGTGAATGTAAGTTAACCAAAGGGGTAGAGTGAAAGTGGTGGGCTAGTTTGGATTGGTGGTAAGAAATTATCAGGGAATTGAGGATATGGGAGGATAGGGTCTTGATTGGATGGATGGAGGATAATAGCTCTTGACATGGAGTAGGTATAATGTTAGGATCTTGATTTGGAGGGGATGGTGACTTTTCTTTAGATGGAGTGGATGGAGAAAATGGATCACATAGGAGAATAAGTGGGATGGTAGGATCTTGAGATATAGTGCATGGCATGCTAGGATCTTCTTTTGTGTCATGAGATATTTTAATATGATTTTGGAAAAGATCTTGATAGGACTGTATTAGAGTGAACAATGCGATAGGGTAGTTATGGATGGATTATTTAAGTTGTGTATATGGATGAGTGGGAAGTTCTTCAATGGGGATGTGTGGATGGAGGATGGATTTATGAGGTTCATTAGATGGGGTTTCAATTATGCTAGGAGGAGATGTGGATGGGAATTAGATAGATTCAATGGATGGGAGGTTTCAATGATGGTAGGAGATGGAAGGGGATCAATAAGTGGGAAGGATGAAAGAGAGATGATAGAACTAATACATTTGGTACCAAATTTAGATGGTAGCTCCATCGTATTATGGTGTCACAACCTATCACCATCATAATTTCAATGGTAGATTATCAAAATTACAATGATGATAGGTTGAGACACCATAATTCTAATAGAGATGCCATCAAAATTTGGTACCAAATGTATTAGTTTAGGTGTGGAATATGGAAGAGAAATAATGGGAGTGGGATATCGAAAAGTTTATCACTATTTATTCCACATGGTTGAATTAGATGACATTTCTCATCAACTTTAGGAGATGGGTTTTCTTTTGTTCCTTGTAAAACTCCTTGGAGACTTGCATGTTGGAGATTGAGATGGAGGATTTGTGGAAGTAGATGATGCAAATCTATGTAAGGGTGTAGTGGAATATTGTAGGTATAGATGATTGAGTGATGGTTTAGAAACAAGGGTATGAGATGGTATGACTAGATAGTTCACCTATGAAAGCCTAAAGATGACTTGTGGACTATATTGACTTACTAATGGAGGAGTGATGGATTGTGGTAGGGAATATGAATTGGATTGAGGGATGTACACAAGTTTTGGGAGGGAGTTTGTGGTATCATAGGAAGGAATAAAATATGGTAGACTAAGACAAGGTGGAGGAGATATGTTGAATGGAGTGGATGGAATTGGATTAGAAAGAGTAGGGGGACTATGGTGATACATTGCATAACTAGGATTGATGGGAGGACTTGGAGAATGGGTCAGAGGATATTGAAGTAGTGGACTTGGACTAGGGATGTAGCTTTTATAATTATTGTGGAAAGGTGGAGATTGGAATTATTGATATATGACTAAAAAGATCATTCGAGTAGAAAAATTGTTGAAGAAGTATTTCAATCATTATTTTTTCACTGATGTCAAACATACTACATGCTGGTAAGATAAATACTTATATGTTTCAAGCACTATCACTTAGTTGATTTATAAGGAGGATTTGATCAACAAGATGTAACAAAAGTATCTAGAGGAAAGGTTGAGTTATGATTATGTATTGAAGTGCAAGAATCAGTTAAGATAGTGATAACATAATGTATTGATGATCTATTTGAGGTTACAAAATGATTGGCTACACTTAGAAAGTTCAAAAGAATAAGGTTGAAAAAAATTCATTTTCCAAGCTTGACCAAGTTGATAGAAGGTGCCGAGAAAAGTCAGTGCAAGCTGAGCAAAAAGTTAGTTAGAGCTGAGTGAAAGAAAATTCTAGTGGATGCCAAGAAAGTTAGTAGGTGCTAAGAAAGATAGTTGAAGCTGAGTGATTTTTAGTTTATGTCGAGCAACAGTAAAATCTAATTGATGCTTAAGTGATTTTACAATAGATGCCAAGTAACACAACATGTGTCGAGCATTAGTAAATTGATAATGCCGAGCTGCTGCATTATGAAAAAGATCAAAGATTTGCTAATTAAAAATTGACAACTTTATTTTCTTGGAACTTGTAAATCAAGAGGAAGATAAGATCGATGAGTTGGAGGCACATAATCTTATGTAAACCATTTTGTAGCTGAATTCAAATGAATTCTAGGAGAAGTTTCTAGAGAAGACAAGATATGGGGTAGATACATTGTATCCTACTTAATCCATCAAAAACCCTAATTTTTGTGATGGAAAATGAGTAGGAAAAGAGTTCTAATTTCCTATATGTAGGGATGTCTAGTCATAAAGAAAAGAGGTTAGAGAGTTTTGAATGTGAAAATCTAACAAGGAGAAGGAAGAGGGTTTTGCTTCATCTAGTGACCCAAGAGAAGGAGTATGCAATGTCAAACTAAGAAAGAAGGCTTAAAGAGGATGAATGCTAGAAGGGTGAACAAGCTATCTAAGATGGAAAAATTGGAAGCCAAGAAGAGTTAAGGACTAAATAGTGATCTATAATCTGCAAGTAAGGTTGTAAGTTGTATCAGATCAAATCTCTACTATTACTTTCTAACAATTATATCAAATTAGGGTAAATCATTTGGAGAAAGGTTGACTCAATAGTCATTGGAAAATCCTTCAACAAAAATAGGGTGGCATTCCAAGTGAATGGCCTAAAGTCCTCTAACAAGGCTCACTTTTAACAAGGTAATTGAAATCCCTTAACTGGGTCACATTTAATAGGGTGTGTCGTAACCTTTAATAAGGCATCACTTTAGAAGAGTGAAAAAGGAGTAGCATGTAACTAGTGTTTTTTTCCAAATTAGGTTTCCATGTTAAATCATTGTGTCAAATGTGCTGATGGATGTGCTATGTTTTATGCTTTACATTTCTGCATGTTAATTTTATAGTAACATAATTTTTGGTAAACACACAATGAATGCATGCATGGTTAAGAATTTCTAGTGTAAATATGTATTTACTATTTACACTTACTTAAGTTTACTTAGGTTAATACATTATTTTATTATTTTATTTTGTGAGACACTTAGGAGTTTGCACACTTTTTGAGTTGTCATGTTGACAACATAGAAGTACATAACTCTATTTCAACACATGGTGTCTACAACATTAGAGTTTGCATCATTCACTGAGTTTTCATGTTGACAACACATTTATTTGCACTCCTTTTTTAGCACATGTTGTCTACAACACTAATTTGCATGTTACACTCTTATAGGCTTATCCTCTCATCATTGCACTTACTTTTGTGCTTAATGGAGGATAACCCATATCTGGTGGACATGTGCCTGGTTATATGACTTATCATAATGTTGATTTTGAGGCATTATAGATGTATCTTAGAGGCCTTTATATATAGGCACTCCTAGTGTACTCTTATAATGCATATTGAATGAATATATCGTCATTCTAATCGTACTTTCTCTTTCTAGTCTACAATTATGCTTGTGTTTGAGTTCTTAGTTCCTGGGTGAATTTTTCCCTAAGGAAAATTTTTACATGGTATTAGAGCTAGGATATTTTCTCATCATATAGCCATTTGAGACCATTGTTGCTTTAGCACCTCATCCTGAATCTAGATAGTGCAGAAATTGGGAGCATCTAGAGCCATATTTGACCTCACCATTATGTTTGGAATGTTGATTAAGTGAAGATCAAATATAAACTCAGCTATGTTAGGCCAAAGTTGACCATGATGCAATTTTTTTGCAACTTGGCCCCCAGAGGCTCCGATTTGTAGTTTGGGTATGGTCATTTGCAGATCTATTTGATTCATTTTTGGATCTATATTTTTTCTCTACATTTTTTCAAAATTTTATCAAATTTTTTTAAGGCCAGGAAGCCTTGTAGAGAATTTTTTTTTGGTATAGGAACCAGGCTGTTAGATCCTAATCCTACACAGAGTATATTTTGTTTGTTTGCAAGGAATATTCCTCAGGGAATATTTCCCAAGCATATCCTTTACTATTTCAACATAGTATTAATTGCACTGAGAAGTGGATTAACTTTTTGACAAATGAATTTGGCGAAGCCCCTACACCCACTGGCCCGACCACATCAACCACCGATGGGGCTTCCTTTATTTTAATACCTATGGCCTTCACCATTTAAAAAAGGCAAAGCGCATTCCCATACTCCATGTGGGATTAAACCTACAACATTTTGGCACCGCTTTATGAGTTTCCTGGCCATGCAGAATAATTTTATGACACTGTGAGAAATCAGCACCTATGTTTCTTCCTCTAGCCTGCATCCAATTTTCTCAAAGCAATCTCCTTCTTTGGCAACAGAAATAAGCATTTTGGGTAATAGTAAAGTTACTATACCTACAACCAAACTCCAATGGTTACAACATGAATGTCTGACATTGCATTTTATTTTTGGTGTGTGGTATTCCCACCATTTTGATCCTGACAAGATTTAAATTTTTTGGCACTGAAGTGCAGACTTCTCGGCACCTTGTAGGTAGACTGTCACTTTTTTGGCATGCTACCCTACACTATACACAATATTGAAATATTTTCCCACATGGTTTGAATATGCCTCCACATAGACCATTAATTGCTCTCCACATTGTAGAAGCCTGCACATGCAGATAGATCAAACCCTACCATGTGGACATCCTACCACATCAATGCTCAAACCAGTCAACAACTGCATAGTCAAAACATATAGTATGAGTGGTACAACCATGTAGATGGACATGTTAATTTTTATGTAGTAGTATGTACCACCACGTGCCAAATTTCCATATGTCCATACAGTACGAATGTCCCAATCACATTGCCACATTAGGAGGCACCAAATTTTTTGTTGACATCATCATTTTGATAGGTTAAATTTGATGACCATATGACCATCAAAACTAGGCCATTTATAACTATTGTGATAGCCATTTGACCGTCAAATTTAAGATTGGATTTTTTCTACCAAACCCCTCTTCAAATTGCTTTTTGATTTGGCAGCCTAACTTTGCGAGCCCATAACTTAGTCATCTAGACTTTGATTTAGGTGCAATTTTTTTTGGAAATTGTGTATAATTTCTTGAAATTTCTAGTGGTGTGTTCTTTTCTAGTTTTGGTGCAAGGATTTTTTAGAAATTGCATTTTTTGGTGACTATACCTGCTTAATCTTGTATTTTGCAACTTTAAACACTCCGCATGGGCTCATATGGTCACCTTTTTAGGTTCCATTTTTTTGAAAGTGCATTATTTTTTGTCTACTTTCTAGATCTATAGTTAGATTCTAGGGTTGTGTAGATAAAATTCTCACTTTCAGAACTAGGGCTTTTCTTGGGTTGTAAAGCTTTGATTACTTTTCAGAATTGTTGTATATCTAAGCTACAATGCTTAGTGATAGATTTGGGCCTCAAAAGGTAGTTTCAAAAAGAAAAATTAGAAAGTCCACTTTGTTCATTTTGACAAGTGGCCCATTGTACATACACTACTTATAAAGTGCCAAAAGTGTCTTTTTTGTGGGGGTCTTTTGATTGAGTGAAAAGGGGGGTGTGTACTATGTTCTTGTGTCTCTCTTTTGTGCTCTTTTCATTTTTTTCATCATGGGTTCATTTAAATTTCCACCTCTAACTTCATGCAATTATTCTACATGGAAAGATATTACATAGAGTAGATTAATAGAAAAAGGATACAGTCTTTATGTTGATGGTACAATTACTAAACCTACTGATGCTAAAGAAGTCATTGAATGGAAAAAAAAGTCCAACAGGCTTTAGGAATTATCAGGAGTTGTGTACATAGAGATTTCTTCTTTCACATTGCCAGTTGTACAAAATCCAAACTTGCATGGGACAAACTTGAATCATTGTATGGTAAGGTGGATGAAGAAAAGTCAGATTGAGGATGATCTACTTCTCTTGGATCCAAAGAACTTTGACACAATTCAAGATTACAACAACAAAGCCAATGAGTATAGGGCACTACTTAAAGATTGTGGTAATCTCATGAAGGATGACAAGTTGATTCATCACATCCTCAAGAGGCTACCTTTAGAGTATGCTTCCTTTGTTTTGAGTTTTAATACTCATAGGTTGACCATGGAAACTACTTACTAGAAGCCTTAATTTGATGCATTTGTAGAAATGTTAATTGTAGAACAATCTCACTTGATGGATTTAGGACTTCTCAAGTCATCAAAGACCAAAGCCTTGGTGGCTAGTAATGAGCACCAATCAATTCAAGGAGGAAAAATTTCTAGGAACAAGTAGAAGAAGCAGTGGAAGTAGAAATAATAGTCTGAGACACAACAATCCTCCTCATAGTAAGGCAATTCTTCTTCCAACAAGAAGGGAAGTAATGAAAAGAAGGATAAACTTTTTTGTGCATATTGCAAAAAGAGAAATCATGATGAGCATCATTGCAAGACTAAAAGAATTGATGAGTTGGAAAATCTACTCAGGAAGAATAAGATTCAAGTGCCAGGTACTTCCAAGGATTCAACTCTAATCTCTTCAAAGGGTAAAGGGCAAGCACTTATGGAAAATTCAAGTTCTTCTTTGGAATGGATACTTTACAGGTGCCTCCTATCATATGGGTTCTTTAAAGGGAGACTTTTCTTCATTGAGGTAGTCAAAGGTACCAGACATCTTTGTGGGAGATGATACTAAAATGGAAGTTGAAGGGAAAGGACATGTGGAAATGGAAAATGGGGAATTCAGAGATGTTCTCTATGTTCCAAACCTTAGCTCCAATCTCCTATCAGTTTACCAAATCACTCACCTTGGAGATGGTCACAAAGTTTAGTTCCTTCCAGATTTAGTGATGGTGCACAGTCTACAAGATGATTCATTGGTTATAGTGGGGAAAGTCAATGATGACAAGAGGCTTTATTCCTTCTCCCAGTTTGCACCTAAGTCTCCTTATCAAGCCTTTTTGACTCACTCTACTTCATAAATCAACCTATGGCATGAGTGGTTTGGTCATCTTGACTTCCACTCACTTTAGCAACTTTTCTCAAAACACATGGTCAAAGGTCTAGCTAACATCAACTTTTCTAAGGGAGAGTGTTCATCATATTTAGTGGATATGCATCTCAAGGAGAATTATGATAAAGGGAAGTCTTCTAGAGTACTAGCTGTTCTCTAGTTGGTTCACATGGTTTTAGAAGGTCTTTTTGTAGTGACTTAAGTCAGCCAAGTCCACTACATACTTACTTTTGTTGATGACTTTTCATGATTCAGTTTGGTCTACTTCATCACAAAAATGAAGTGGTTCAGAAGCTTCAAGCCTTCAAGGCTCATGTTGAACACAAATCAAGGAAAACCATCAAGGTCCCATGGGTTGATGATGAGAATAAATATGTAGACAGAAGACTTAGAGACTTTTGTAGACTTGAGGAGATTGATCTTCAGAATCCACCAACATTCACTCTGCACAAGACATATATTTTTGCTATGAGGATTAGAACTCTCAAGACCATAGCAAGTTGCATGATAAAATCCAAGTCTATTTATCCTACACTTGAAGTTGAAGCCATTAGCAGTGCTACTCACATACTTAATAGGTCTCCTCATAATGCCTTAGACTAGAAGACTCCTTTTGAGGCATGGTACGACAAAAAACTAGTTGTGAGTTATTTTAGAATCTTTGGTTGTCCAGCATGGGAAAATGAAATGTCCATTTACTGATTTTACATGATATTTCATGCCTCTAATCAGATCTTCAAAATCAAACAACTAATATCACAAAGATCCACCAAATTTCTCAAGAAACCCCAAATCGGGTATGCCAAAAATAGTGCCAAAAGCTTCACAGCTTCACCTATTATTAATAAATCTGAAAGTGGACATTTTTAAAGAAATTTGAGCAGCATAACAGCCTATAAAATGAAATTTTCAGATCTGTATTGCCTTTACACAACAGCTCACAAATGTAGGACAAAAACTATGCTCATCGGGCTCCTGAAATTAACACAAAAATGCCCGAAAACACCACAAAAACACTAATAATCTATTTCAGAAGTTTAATCACATCCCAATACATATATTCAACTATATTTTAACATCTTAAAGTCTAAAATACAGTAGCAACCCAAAATGATATGAAATACTCAACTGGAAACACCAAACTCATACCAAAAAATACACCCGAAAACCCACAAATCTGCACTGTTCAACACAAAGGCAAACTCTATATGAGCATGCACATGGAATGGCTTCAAACTCTGATCCTTAGCCTTCTTAGAAACCTACAAACTCCTATTCTTGGGTCTTCCTGGAAACCTGCAAACTCCCGTTCTTGGGTCTCCTTCTCCACAGGTTTGGCAGCCTCTGAAGAACAACAAAGAATGAGCAAAAATCAAGTTCTGGAATCAGCCCAAAATGCCTCCAAACCCCTTAAAAGAGGGCAGAACCATAACTCACATCCAAGAGAGGTTAATGAAACATATTTTAATAATAATTTTCATTTATTAGTCCAATGGTTTCCAAAGATTAACCCCCTTTTTCCGAAACTTCACTTTCTTGGGCCTGCCTGCCTTAGCAAAGATTATTATTTTTTAATTATTTGAAAAGGGGACATGACAAGTCCTCCCCTCCCAAACATTTCTTGTCCTCAAGCAATGGCTGAACAATAAACCAATCAATCCACCTGGATCCCAAGTGTAGTCATGAACTATACTACTACCAATTAACACAAGCTCCTACAATATCCTCTGCAATATGACCAAGAGGAATCCATAATCAAACTGACAATTATAGCTCAACCAAACTCCAAAATCACCACTACCACAATCAAAAACCCATGAGACACAAACTCTTAGAACATCAAAACCCAAGTAAAGTGGACAAATCAAACTACCAACACAGTAAATACCATCAACGCATCCCACTGGCCTATACGGAATGCACAATCCAAATTTGCAACAATGGTGAATGCTCTCGAATGAAACTATACCAAGTATGGAGAATCCACACACTGTTCAACTCCTGTAGTCAACACAACTCTGCAAATCATCGACCACTATCTCATAACCATAACTCCCATGCACTGCTGATGGTGAAAAGACATTACAAGATAAAGAGTAAGAAATGGAATCCAAACCAAATTTTCCTGCCGTCAACTCCTCAAAAAAAGGATCAAATGATAACAGATGTACATACCCTGCAATATAATGTTGATTAAAAAAACCAACCTCAGTCAACAGCTCACCATGAACAAGTAATACAACCCACTATGACTGATCACTAGCTAAGTTAAGAGATGTCATAGCCAAAGGAGTAGAATCAATAACAACACCCACTAAAGCATCACTCCTAAAATCCTTCTCTAAGTCACATATTATTAAGCTATAAACTACATAACCTATCACCATGTCATGCCCATCACAACTCTCATCTTGAGGCATCAAACTATCCCATAACTGATGATAAGCACTAGGAACCAAAGTACATCTCTGTATCATCATCTTGTCAACATGGTCATCAAAGGTAAATTGATGAGCGTACCTCACAGTGTAATGCCGATAGAATTCACCAATCTCAATCAGTGGCTCAAACTATAATCTAGATGAAACTAACTACGATTGATCATTAACCATGTTGGAACTGACTACTAGCTTTGAAGATATCACCAAGGGAGTAGTATTACTAGTAGGAACCATGCCAACTACCGACTCACCAACATCACACATGATCTTTGATACATCTCAAGTCTTCATGCCATCAGTACTAGAGGCCACCACCATGTCAGGCATACAACAATCTGCTACAACACCCAACTCAACTGAACCTGACTCTAGTGGGAATGAACCTAATATGCCAATGTTAGTATCAAGAATGGATGCATCCCCATCTCCACTGTCTTTGACAATCTCGGCCATGGACATCCTTGGATCACCAAATACCACAACTTGTGACTATATAGAATCAGGTAAAGACTGTAGTCACTCTAACTCCATGGTCACCTTAGCCAAATGAAACTGTGACTCCTTGAAAGCCAACTGTGTACTCTCAAGAATCTCAAAAGTCACCTCAAGCTGCTCAGTAAACTCACTCACCTCATCTTCCTTGGCCAACAATGCATCATATGCTATACTACCCCACTCCATAAGATAATCTCTGTCGGCTACCAACTACATATAATCCTATCTCAGAATTTGGATAGCCTCCCATAAAGAGTGGAACTCTATCAAGGAAAGATAACTGCCTCCCTGCTCATCACTAGTAGGAGAACCCCATCCATAAACTGCTAACAACTGACGAGTAGCATCAAAATGTTGGCAAGTGATAGCAATGTCTCGGTCACTAACTCTCAACTGATTAGATACATGGTGGCACTGGCTTGACTGTCTCCTACAAACCTCCTCTGATGCACTGTCTAAAGGAGTATCCTCAAAGTTACTAGTCTCTAGAGTATTACCATCCATATCGTGTGAATCAAATCTAAAGTTCATATCAACATACAAAGTATCAAAAACATTCGAATTGCTGTCCAACTCCTCTATACCCAAGGAAACTAATTCTTCAAAACTACCCATTGCATCCTCCTTGATGTCATCATTGCCAATATGATCCTAGAACTCATCTATACACACTACCAAATATGAAATATCATCAACACATTCCAGCAAGTATGGTTGACTGGATATATGAACAAAGCCCAACATCGGTGTATAAAAACTAATACCAACATCAGACAAGATACTGGCACAAGAAAAGACAACACCGTGTAATCTGCTAATCAAATCCATGATAGAACCCAAACAAACACTGCTACCAAAAAGTGTTAAAGATCTCCAGTCAACTGAATCCCAAATGCCAATATAACAATCTCGAGTCCATATCCGTAAACTAGAATCAACTGGTAACTCAAGCAAACTCCTCACCTGAGTAATATGACCAATACCAACTAACTCCACATACCTGTCATGATGAGATAATGAAGTCACAATACTATCTTTGTTCACCTTCAGCTGGCTAGACAAATCATGTGAAGTACTACTAGCCTCAACCTCATGTGATGAAGCATCTAACTGTGCCTGGTACTCTTTCTCAGCAAAGTCATGAATGCTCAATGTTTGCTCATCTCTACTAGGTATCTCACCATCCTGCACAACAACATCCTCATAATCATCATCTGGACCCACTATACTGTAGTCACTGCCTGTTGTAACTATACCATCCTAAATACCTATGGCATCACCTTTTGACGACCTATAAACAATTGTCTCAATTTGAGTATCAAGTTGACCATTACTATCAATCTATGTAATATCCTTTCCCACCACCTCCTGTGGTAGAGTAGAATCTGAGACCTCGACCTGGCTATCAGCTAGTTTCTCAAACTCCTCATGCAAGTTCTTGGGAATTGTGTCATTTGTCCTGTGAGAAAATCTACCAAATAGAAATCCAATCAACTTATCCACCTTAGCTGGGTCGGACAACATGTCATTCATTACACGGTGGTGCTCAACCAACTGTTTAGACATGTCATGGCTTATTTTCATAAGTTTATCTCGAATGTCTAAATAACCATCCTTTCTACTGTTTTGACTCTGGATATCAATTGTCCAAGATCGTGTCCTCTGAGACTTTGTACTATACCTGTCCATTCTGGATAAAGTAGAGTGTAACCCCAATAGGATATAACTTCTTCAAACACCAAGAACTAACATGCAAATGATTAGAAGTAGCATGCAACCATAGATTTTGACATGCAACTGATTAGAAGCAACATGCAACCACCAAATTCACCAAGAACTAACATGAAAATTATTAGAAGTAGCATGCAACCATAAATTTTGACATGCAGCTGATTAGAAGCAACATGCAATCATAAATTATGACATGGAAGATCTGGGTAGTTGTCAAAACTGACATGCAAGATCTGGGTAGTTGTCAAAATTGACATGCAAGATCTGGGTAGTTGTCAAAACTAACATGCAAACTTCTAAAACCACAAAATTCACCAAGAACTAACATGAAAATTATTATAAGTAGCATGCAACCATAAATTTTGACATGCAGCTGATTAGAAGCAACATGCAACCATAAATTATGACATGCAAGATTTGGGTAGTTCTCAAAACTGACATGCAAACTTCTACAAACCTTCAGGCTGGCAAGATCATGGCTCTGATACCACTAAAATGTACCTTTACTGATTTTATATGATATTTCATGCCTCTAATCAGATCTTCAAAATCAAACAACTAATATCACAAAGATCCACCAAATTTCTCAAGAAACCCCAAATCGGGTATGCCGAAAATAGTGCCAAAAGCTTCACAGCTTCACCTATTATTAATAAATCTGAAAGTGGAAATTTTTACAGAAATTTGAGCAGTATAACAGCCTATAAAATGAAATTTCTAGATCTATATAGCCTTTACACAACAGCTCACAAATGTAGGACAAAAACTATGCTCATCAGGCTCCTGAAATTAACACAAAAATGTCTGAAAACACCACAAACACACTAATAATCTATCTTAGAAGTTTAATCAAATACCAATACATATATTCAGCTCTATTTTAACATCTTAAAGTCTGAAATACAGCAGAAACCCAAACTGATATGAAATACTCAACTGGAAACACCAAACTCATACCAAAAAACACACCCGAAAACTCACAAATCTGCACTGTTCAACACAAAGGAAAACTCTGTATGAGCATGCACATGGAATGGCTTCAAACTCCCATCCTTAGCCTTCTTGGAAACCTGAAAAATCTCATTCTTGGGTCTCCTTGGAAACCAATCTCCTTCTCCATAGGTTTGGCAGCCTCTGAAGAACAACAAAGAATGAGCAAAAATCAAGTTCTGGAATCAACCCAAAATGCCTCCAAACCCCTTAAAAGAGGGCATAACCATAACTCACGTCCAAGAGAGGTTAATGAAACATTTTTTAATAATAATTTTCATTTATTAGTCCAATGGTTTCCAAAGATTAACCCCCTTTTTCCAAAACTTCACTTTCTTGGGCCTCCCTGCCTTAGCAAAGATTATTATTTTTTAATTATTTGAAAAGGGGACATGAAAAAAAACCTATCTTCTAGGGGTTGCAAGGCACTAACACCTAGGTCTTGTACTTTCATCAGATATGAAGACAATGCTAAAGCTTATAGACTTATGGATCTAGAGACTCACGAGATCTTTGTGGAGAAAGATGTTCACTTTGAGGAAAGTTCACCAAGCTTATCCTCTAATCCTCTCTACACTTCATACACAATGAAAATTGATAGTGACACTAGCGATAGTGCTTCAAATTCAAACACGTGGGGTTCTATCAGTAGTTGCAGTGAGAGGTCACATCATCGGTCTAGTCCACATGCTTAGATTGCCACAGTGAAAGGTCCAACATAGTAGGGTACATGCTATCTTCTAGCTCCAACAATAGTTTATGACTACATGGTAGACAATGCAAGTTTTTTCATGGAGTCAAACACTACAGACTTTGGAGACAGTCTTGAGGACTTACATCTTCTCTTTGATGAAGGTGATCCTTCTACAATTATTGCGAGGTGTCACTCTAACCCTCATGTCCATTCTCTACATGATCAATCTCTATAGGTTGGCATGATTGTGGATCCTTATGAAAAATGGTTGTTGAAGGTCTCTTTTTCAGTTGAGGAGATAGATGGTTCATTGGAATAGGTTCAACATACATCCTTGCCATATTTGTATTCATTATTTTTAGTACAATGGGAAGGGGCAAACATTAGCATCAAAACAAGGATACTTGAGTAGGTTTCAAGGCCCCTATACATCTTTAGGATTGTACCTTTTCCATTGTTTCTTCCAAAGGGGAGGAACATCATTCTGCACTCTTGGACCAACTTCTTCCTTGGAGCGGATTTCACTGATAGGCATTCTTCATTTGGGGGGGGGGGCGGGGGGGGGGGGGGGGGGGTGGGGGGACTACCCCTTCTCTCTTCCTCTTCTTTCTTATTGGGGGGACTTTTTACTCTTGTGAAGTTTTGTTTCTCTCCTTCTTCACTTATTTATATACTAGATGTATGTCATAATGGGGGGGAGCCTTGATTACTCCATCCATCCATGTATCCCTTTTCATCTCTCTTTTTGGGGGAGGGTTTTTCCCATGAGGTTTTCCCTCTTTCTCTACTTTATGAGAGATTTCATTTTCACTATGTACATGGCTACCTAACATGGCCTAGTAGCTAGGACTCATCATGCACTTCATCCTAGTTTTCATAAGCTTAAGGGCATTCCCCAATGTTTCACTTAAGGGGGGTGTTGGTGTAAATACGTATTTACTATTTACACTTACTTAAGTTTACTTAGGTTAATGCATTATTTTTCATTATTTTATTATTTTATTTTGTGAGACAGTTAGGAGTTTGCACACCTTTTGGAGTTGTCACATTGACAACACAGAAGTACACAACTCTATTTTAGCACATGGTGTCTACAACACTAGAGTTTGCATCATTCACTGAGTTGTCATGTAGAAAACATAGTTATTTGGACTCCCTTTTTAGAACATGTTGTCGAGAAAACTAATTTGCATGTTACACTCTTGCAAGCTTATCCTCTCATCATCTCACTTACTTCCATGCTTAATGGAGGATAACCCATATCTAGTGGACATGTGCCTGGTTGTATTGCTTATCATGATGCTGATTCCAAGGCATTCTAGATGTATCTCAAAGGCCTTTATATATAGGCACTCCTAGTGTACTCTCATAACACATATTGAATGAATATATCATCATTTTGATCATACTCTCTCTTTTTGTTCTACAGTTGTGCTTGTTTTTGAGTTCTTAGTTCTTGGGTGAATTTGGCCCTAAGGCAAATTCTTACAAGAATGTTATATGGGTTCACTAAATTGTGAAAAGTATTATTTTATACATCTAGACCTTGAATAATTTATTCACCCCCCCCCCCCCCCCCCCCCTTAGTTATTCTAAAACAATTCTAACAATTGGTATCAGAGCCATCTACTTAAAAGGATTAGTTTTAAGGTACTAGAAGAACAAAGATCAAGATGTCAAAAAGAGAGGTACCCAAGCTAAAAAAAGATAACTTTTTTGCATGGAAAATTTTGATGAAGCTATGCCTTGGAGGACTTGGAGATTATGCACAATCTTTCATTTCAATAGAACATGTTGACCCAATAGGAGCCCTAACTACTAAAGATTTGAAGAAAAAGAAAGAGCACAATTAGACAATGTTGGAGATTGCCTCTGCCCTAAGCTATGCTAAGTTTGATGATATCAAAGACCTTAAAAGTGAAAATTAGATGTGGGATGCCCTAGATACCATCTATGGAGGAGACAAAAATGTTCAAAGAGCAAAGTCATAGAGCCTCAGAGGTAAGTTTGATGACATGAGAATGGAAGAAGGTGAAAACATTGCTTAATATGTTTCTAGAATAAAAGAAGTTGTTAGTGCAATAAAAGGTGGTACTGGTAAAATAGATGATGATACTATGCTAAGTAAAGTCTTGAGAACATTATTTTAGATTATGATAAAAGAAATTTTTGAAGGGGCTCCAAAACCCTTTAACAAAAACAAGAAAGATAGGCAATTAAGACCACCAGGAATAGTCCTGAAACCTACTAAAAAGTACATAAAAAAATAGGTTTTACAGGGATGTGGAACCAGTAGCAAAGTTCAATAAAAGTATCCAGGTTTTACAAGGACCTGGAACCTGAAACAAAGTTTTACAAAAAATAGGACTAGAACCAGAGACCAAAACCAAAAACATAGACCAGATAAAGGACCTATACATAAAAAAAAACAACACAGAAGACCCAAAACTTCTATTGCAATTTTGTAATCATCTTGACAGCCTCCCTTTTGATTGTAGTAGTGTTCTAAATGGAAGTGGCAGCTGAAGTCACAATAGCTTGCAAGGCTTTCTTCCTCAAACTCTACCTTGTCCTCTTACTTGAGCCCTTCAAAGAAATAGTGTCTTCATTTACTCTTTTTCCAAGGCTAGCTGCAGTGGCACAAATGCTTGATGTTACCTGCTCCATTTTTGTACCACTTTCCTTGATGAGAATTCTAAGATTTAACTCATAATCTTTAAGTTTTTTAAGGATATCTCCCATTTGCACCTCCAAGTGATTAATTATGGCCTGATCAGCATCCTGGTTGTGTTGCATTATTTCCACTTTCTTCTTTAGCCCCATAATTTCATTATAGATCCAAGAATCAACTTGGAGAATAGAGTCCACTTTGAGCTTTGCAGAATGTAAGAAGGAAAGCTTGTTGTCCCTCTGCAGTGAATCACAAATGTCATCAATACTCTCATGTAAAGGGGAATCAACCTTATCCATTTGTTCCTCCCTAATCATTTGGACCTCCTCTCTATTTTCAACAGGGGCTTCTTGATGAATTGGATCCTCCTTTTGTTGTTCCCCAGTCTTCGTAGTAGGAGTAGAATCAAGAACCATATGATCCACATCCTTCATAGTAATTGGATCATCAGTTAAGTTATCTTTGTCTTTAACACTCCCCCCAGACACAGTGTGGTTACCTTCATTGTCATAGATGCTCTGTTCTGAGTTACCCTCTAAAGTATCATCCTATTTTTCTTTATCAAAATTTCCTTTTGTTTCCGAATATCCCTCCAAATTTGAGCTGAATTCCCCAACATCTATCCCTTCCTCTTCCTCTGAGATATCCTTCTCAGAACCCTCAAAAATCTCTAACTTTGACTCTATTTCAACAATATGTTTCTGAGAACTTTAGGGTTTAGGTTTAACCTTTTCTTTCCCTTTAACATTCCCATCCAACATACACTTCTTGGATTGAGAACCTTTCTTTTTATCAGAAGGAGTTGAAGCAATGGACTTATTTTTACATAAGCCCTCAATAAGAAGTATCAGACCTTCATGTCAAATAGGTCGAGACTCCTTCCTATTGGCAAATAAAATTTGAAGCAACGTAAAATAAAGATAGAAAGGGAAATAAATTCTATCCTTGTATCTAAAATGGTTGAGGAAAACAAAATGAAATTTGTGAACTCTTTTGTTCCTACCATCCAAGATAAAATACTGAAAAATGTAGCAAAGCACATCATGCTAGATATCTTTAATCTGCTCCACATTAAAGAAGTCTCCATTCTTTTCCAATTGCTTCTCCTCATCATCTGTCTTCAAAATTTTTTAATAGGCCACATTGGAGATACTGGTTTGTTTTGAGAGCTTAATGCCATGCATGGGGAGCCCTGTGACCTTGGCAATGAATTCCTTAGTAAGCTTCACAGTGACTCCATGGAGAGTGACTCTATCATCAGCCCAATTTTTAAAGAAAGTGGTAGTGATATGGGGTTTGAAGCCATGCAAATGCTCTAGATAACTAACCACCTTCCCTTTCTGAAGAATCTTCCAAACATCCTGACGAGCCTTCCAGTCATCACATTTTTTGGGTTCTTGTTTCCGTGGCTCACCCCCCATTTTGCCAAGCAAACACAAAACTAGAAACACCTAGTTATAGAATGCAGAGAGTTTGAAAGGAAACCAATTTTTAGTTACTTGATTTGGAGGTTGTCTTTTAGAAGATACATGCTAAAACCACATAACATTCACATGAATGTACCTCCTCAAGGAAGGTAATCTGATAGTCATAAGGCTACTCCACCAAATCATTAAATTGCTAATGCAAAAAAATCTTTCCCACTTTAGAATGAATGGCTCCATACTTAATAATCATTTTAAGATCAGCATGCTTTTTTAATTCCCCATGCCACCTCACCTTATGCCCCGTTTGAACAACACAGTTGGCTATCTAGTCAACAACACTATTGGCCTCGTGGTATGTATGGGAAATGACCACCTTATCAAAATTTTGAATTAAGGTTTTAATTTCCATAACCATAGCTTCAATAGACCATGAGATAACATCTTTATTAGTTAGGGTATTTATAATGTTCAAAGAATCACCTTCCAACCATAATTTAGGATACCCCAACTTGACAGCTAGCTTAATAATATAGAGGGCAGCAGTGGCTTCAACAATGTGGCTATTAGATTTACCAATAGGGATAGAAATATCATCAATAACATTACCCACCTCATCTCTCAGGACCCCTCCACATCTCACTCTTCTCGGGTTTCCCTTTGTAGCTCCATCAAAGTTCCCTTTGATCCATCCAAAAGGAGGCACCTTCCATTTTATAGTCAATCTAGGATTATTCAGATTGGACCTTTCAGATTGTAAAGGGTTCTCAAAGTGGAAAGTTTTCTCAAAAATTCTCTAGGATTTAAAGTTCTCCTTGATGGCTCTAATGATATTTTGACCAAGCACCCATCCCGGAAGATCTTTACTCCTAAAAATTTGATTATTTCTTTCTTTCTAGATTCCCCACTAGAGGTGAGGGAGAGTAAGTTTCCAAAGAAAAAGAGCATCAGGATCCTTAGAGGGGCAAAGCCAACTTCTAAAAGAGAGCTCCACATTGTTTTGATGGACCCATGTTATACCCCAAAAGTTAAGAATCTCCATCTAGACTTGTTGGGTGTAGGAACAATTCAAAAACATATGGTCTCTATCTTCAAAACCATTTTTGCATAAAATACACCTGTTAACCACATTAATACCTCTCTTTTGCAAATTATCTAGGGTCAAAATTTTATTTTGAAGCAGAATCGAAAAGAGGATATTAATTTTGGGAATGCGACACTTAATCTAGGCATGAGACCAAAGAGGTTGACTTCCCTTATCCTTTGAGGCAAATATAGAAGAGACTTTAAAATGGCCACTAGGGTTAGCATGCCGAATAACCTCATCCTCACGATTAGGATACAAAGAAACAACATTTAGAGATAATTGGATATTGGTGAAGCCTTGATCAACATTAGTTAAATTCACCTAGGAATCATTTTGCCAATAATGACTAACTAATATGCCAAATCTCTGCTTGCATTGGTCAACAAGATCATTGTCAAGGATATCTTCAAACAAGGGATGATCCATTAACTAAACATCTTCCCAAAATTTCACCTGAAGCCCATACCAATTTTCCATGAACATCCTTTTCCTAGAGTTTTCTTGGTCCCCTGAACAACCCTGCATATAGAGGAAGGATGAAAAACATCAGGAGCAGAGAAGAAATCAGGAAGGGATTTAGCATTGAAGAGGTATTTTTGTTTCTATATGGTGCTCCACTCTTTGTTATCATGATAGACTCTCCAACCTTGTTTTGCTAAAAGATCATCATTCACACATCTGATTTTCCTGATTCCCAAACCCCCTTCTCTTAATGGTTTGCAAACATTATCCCAAACAATTAAAGGCATTCTCTGTTTCTCCTTAGAACCAGTCCATAGGAAATTTCTTTGAATTTTTTCAATAGAATCAACATATTTTGTAGGGATTCTAAAGATACTTAAAGCATAAGTAGGTATGCTTTGAAGAAAAGCTTTGAGAAGAGGTCTTGAGAATATTGTTGCTTGTGTATGCCATTAGAGTATCTACAATTCAAGAGTTAAGATGTATCCTAGGAATTGATCTAACCCTTGAAGGTTTGGTAGGAAGACTCACTTCTTTTGAGTTATCTAATTTTGACAACTACAGACCATAGAGTATTGAATCAACTTTCAAAGAAATTTTTTTACTAAAGGATTTTGAGGAGGTAAAGCCAAAGAAAAAGAAAAGAAAGATAAGGTATGCATCTAGTGATAGTAGTACAGATGAGGAAGACATTGAACAATTGGAAGCATTGCTAGAAAGAATATTTCATAGAGGAAAAGGTAAATTCAAAGATAAGTTACCTATTATTATTTTTAATTGCAATGAAGTTGGCCATATTGTAGCAAGATGTACATAGAAGAAGAGCTTTAGAGAAGGGTGTTAGGGTTTTAAAGCTACTGAACAAAAAAATGCTTAATACCAAAATGATAATACTCATGCAACCTAAGGATTAGCCATTTCCTATTAAAAATTACATGTGCAAGTCATTTGGGCCTGACTTCAACAAAACCAAGGATGATTTTCTACACTTTAGGCTCTGCAAAACCAAGGTGGGTATATCCAAGGGATGATTCAAATCAAATGCTATTATATGAGAATTATATTAGTTTCATTCTGATTCTCATCTTCTATCTTCAAACACATACATGATTTTGACATTTTATATAAAATACATCCCATATAGTAGATTTGGTCACAATTCTTCTATAGATTTGCAAGTATTCCTAGCAATAGTGGTTGACTAAGGCTACAACATTCTATGCAAACAAGTGCTGACCACCTTTGAAAATCTTCAAGAAAAGTAAAATAAAGTTGATTGTGATTTTAGACTTGATGCTTATTTATGATCTACCTATTTACAGACTAAATCAATTTGATCAATGCCTATTCAATTGGGATTTAGAGTTTACTCCAATCTTTAGATCTAATTTTTTGCATTACAACAAACATTATTAGCTATTCTTATTGGAATCTATTCTTACAGACATCCTTTCTATTTCCACAACAATCGCATCAAATTCATCAAAGCCTTTATTTTATTCATTGAATTAATAGCAGTAATGAATTGACATAAAACCTAAATGAATTGCATTCAATTGGACAAGCTTTACTCACACAATCTCAAAATAACTAGGTAACAACAAAGGAGACAAAATTCAACAAGAACTAATATGGGGACAACTCAAATTTGTATTAATTTTCCTTGAAAATTGTATACAATTGTAGTAAACTCAAAATGACTCTATAAAGAGACACAAAGATCACACAACATTAATGTATTCTTAGAAAATTTGCAGAGAAGATAATCATAAAGTTTTCTGAATAACTAGACCGAAAATATTCTAAGTGTAAAACTAAAATGCATTAGGAATCAAATCCTTCTCTAGCCTTGGAATCTCACTTACATAATGTGAGATGCAACAGGCTTCAGGTGTAGAGAAATAATAGGTGTCATTTTACAAAAGATATTTACATTTTGCTATGAAAAAAGACAAAATTATGTGTAACAGAAAAACTTATAAATCATTACATTCTTTTGGTAGGCCCTTTTTCTGTTACATCTATTGGAACAATAAAAAAATAATGATTTGATTCTCTTATTATTTTGAATCTTCAGAATAAGTGGCTATTAGGCTTAAAAGAAATGTGTCCTCTTCAATTACCTGCAAGTTTACTTTAACTTGGGTGTTCTCCTTGTCTTTATTATTAACTATTAAGGTAATAGTTACATTTGCATCTTCTTCTACCTCATCACCATCTACCATTTGTTCTGGAGACAAAAATTGTTCCTTCCACTCATTGTAAACAGTGTCATCAGGCCAGTCAAAATTTAGGATCTCACTTTGTATAGTTATTAAGGAATTTTCAACTACTTCTATTTCAACAAAATCTTTTCTAATGGCACTATAGAATAACTGCACTTTAACCAACTCCTCATTGGTCATTGCCGATAATAAATGCCCAGTTTCATTTATAACATTATTCATTCTTTGACAAAATATTTCATCCAGTTCCTTTTTACACTCTTCCTTTTCCTTTATTTTATCAATAGTTTTTAGAGCACTAGGAAATAAATCAAACTATTGAGCTATTTATTTGGAGTAACAAATTGTCACTCTTTTATGAAATGAATCCTATTTGTCATCAAAATTCTCCAACTTATCTAACAAATCAAAAATCCTCTCTATCTAATGACATGGTAGCTAGATGATAGATATGTATATGATAGTAATATCATTATTTCTTTTAGTCCACTTCTATACAAGGGGTTTTAATCTATCTTCACTTCCTCTTAATTCATCTTTAATTGTTGCAATCCTTGCCAACTAATCAAAAAATGTTGGCCACTCAATTTTATCTATTAAATACATTATACCCTACCTTATTTTTTCTTCATATTGATTGTTCAACTCTACATGCATTGTATATAATTTATTCTTTTCTTCTTCAAATTCCTCTACAGTGTAAAATTCAGGCCTCTCTAGGGTGTTTGCTATCTCAATAATAGGAGTTGACTTAAATGGTTCAATCGGTGACTGGGGGTATACAATTCTGGGCCTACTAGATTCTCCTACCTTTCTTTTCCCAAATTGCTTTTCCATTTGAGATACTTTGTTTTCCACTAATTGTATCTACTTACCCCTTTCCTCATATGCCTTCAAAACTTCTTCAAATCTAGCATCAAGCTCCAAGAACTTATCCTCTTCTTGTCTAGACACCACATTTCCAAATTTTACTATCTCTAATGCCATTCCAAATAATTTCTTGCTACTAACCTCATTGGCCCTATATACTGTAAGTGCACCAGTATGCTTTGCACTAGAGATTTCCTACATTTTGGTTTTGTCTCTCTTCTTAATTGACTGGATTACTAGGGCTTGGTGATCATCACTAAATTTAACTCCCTTGTGTGCCTACAATATTTCTTCCAATATTTTGTATTGTACATATTTCTCTTTTCTAATTGAATAAAAAATCATAGCATTAGCTATG
This sequence comes from Cupressus sempervirens, assembly GCA_028749045.1. Lineage (NCBI taxonomy): Eukaryota > Viridiplantae > Streptophyta > Pinopsida > Cupressales > Cupressaceae > Cupressus > Cupressus sempervirens. Next base: position 968,561,984 of record CM053787.1, read on the forward strand.
TCCCATTCTGGAAAAATTAGGACCCCTCACTCCTTGACTAATTGACTCCTAGCCTTAGGTGTGAACTGGGAAAAGTCAATCAAAAATTTAGCTTTTACCTCTTCCTGAATAACATAGTCCAGTTTTCCAGGTTGCTCTACTTTTATTTTCTCACATGTTTTCTCAAAATTTCCTATATTTTTCCTCCACAAAAATTGTGCAAAAGCCCTAGATCTAACAAAATTTTCATCATTGATAAACTTCTTAGAAGCTTGAGCAATAATTGAGTCTATCTCCTTACCTTGATAATCAATAATTGTAAGGTCCAAGGAGGGTATATGAGGCTCTTGAGGTACTCCACTTTCTAGGTCTATAGTGGAAATGATGACATCCCCTTCTCCACCAATCTATCTCAGTTGCTCCCTCAAGGATGCTTCATCATCTATTTGGATTGGGGTTTGGCTTGGGGAGTACTCTTCTACATGAGAAGAGGATCCTTGTTCCAACTTTTGCCTCTTTGGGGCACTAGTTGCAGATGGGCTCTCTATCCTTGGTCTTCCATGAGGGGAAACCTATTGTATGTATTGTACCATCACATATCCTACCCTCTTTTGCAATGTGTACTAACCAGGAGCAACTACATTCCTTCTATTTATTCTTCTTTGTACTTCTACAACTTTGTCTGGATAGGTTTTGGCATATGTAGCCTTTTTCTCATTCATTGTTTGCATTATTGCAGCAAAATTGTTCATCAACACATGCATTTTGGCTCTCTAGTATTTTTTATCCTTCAAAGGATCATAGGCAAAGTCAAAAGCATTGATGACTTCTATCACTTTGCGAAATACTATCTATTTTTCTTTCCTAACTTCCTACTCTTGTAAAGAGAATATATTCTTGATAAAATCTTTAGGAAAGTACACCTATTGTATCTTGCAGGTAGCTTTTGTCCTTTCTCTTAAAAGATCATAAAATCCCCCTAGATCAATAAATCTTACATGGGACTCTGACATATAGTAACTATCTAGAAATAAACTGAGATGTTTACATCCCTTTCTTACAAAAACAAAATCATGTGCCACAATAACAACTGGGAAGAAAGTACCTTTCTTAGGAAAATCTCTTTCATCAATAGTCCTAATTTTCCATAAAAATTTTGCTATCCCTATCTTCAAAGGCACATGGAAAGGTAGCACATGAGGTTTCCCCAGAAAGCCATATACTCTTATCACAGTAGAAACATTGTATGGGATTATATCCCCCCAGTTATGACTAACCAAATGCCCCTTTGCATGGTCCTTGGGTCTAATCAATTCTAATAGTGATTGTGGAATCCTAGGGCTATCTCCTCTTAAAAGTAGTCTAAGCCTGGATGCAAAATATCTATCAAATCTAACAAAATTGTCATCTCTAGCATTTGAAGTCATATCAACACTTGACAACTAGATTGGGTTCTTTTCTCCATCCTTTGTTACTTCCAAATCCATACCCTTAGAGAAAAAATTAACTTCCTTAAATAGACATATATGCATGACCAATGAATACCAAAAAAAGGGTATATTTACCTTTCCTTGTGATATCCCCACCAAACCATTGTGAATTTCTTGTGCAAGAAATGTGGTAAAATCAAGAATACTGCTCATTCCAAATTGCAATGTCTGAGTCATGATAAGAAAAATGGAGTCTTTAATATGTTCCTCCTCATCCATCCCAAAAATTTTGCGTAGGATGAAGTATAATGCATGAGCCTTAGGATTGAAATGTTTCCTTATTAATGGTTCTAGTGTATGGGCTATAACCAAAGGTAATGTACCAATCCTAGCAAAATGTTGTTGCAGATGCACTAGCCTTAGGTATGTTCTCTATGCATCATACCTTGCCTAAAGATCATCCATGTCATGCACAACATGGTTAGGGTTAAGATTGAACACTTCCCTAATTAGTTTAGGAGAAACTTTAAAAATATTGTCTCCATCATAATTCTTCACAAATCCAGTAATATGATCATACTTTTTAGCCAAATCAGTAAGTAGATCACTGTCAAAGAAAACCCTAGGTACTACTAACTTTCCAATATCAAATTCTCAAACATTTCTCAAAGAGGTGTCAAGGTTCCTCTCAACAAACCATTTTTAAAACAATTCCAAACTTCCCATAGAAACCTTAGCATCTCATACCCAGTTAGCTTTGCCATGAAAACCTTCTGCTACAACTAACCTAGGGTTCTTAGGAATCTTCTTTCTCCTTAGTTATTTCATTTATAGATAGTGGGAGTTGTTGAATGAAATCATCATGTACTACCCTCTTAAGGTAATTATCTTGTCTAGAAAATTCCTTTTGTGGAGGCATCTTGAAAACTCTAAGCTCTACAAAACACCAAATACTTAAATTTTATGAGTTGTAGATCACTTACCCACTAAATTTAGCCTCTTTTCTATGAAATTTTTGGTGCAATTCACTGAATTAGGTAGTAAAATTTCTATGCCCTAGCTTTGAAATTTTTTTATGCTCTAATAAATTTTTACACTTTGGTGGTTCAATAATGGTGAGAACGTGAACTATATTAGGGCATTGAAATCACACAAATGAGCTCTAAGTAGTATTAACTTCCATTAGCTATTATTTCCATATTGCACTTAGATTTGAATCTTATCCATTGATTTCATTAGATCAGATGATCTTAATTCAAAAAAGTAGAATTTTTTTATAGTTTTATAGATCTTACCACATGTTGAACAGGCACTTCCCCACATTGTTTAAATCTCTAGTATTTTGAAATTGTAGGCAAGCGCCAGCCGTTGATCTCTATAAGAAAAATGGCAACATAGCTTAAACCTTTTCTAAGGTAGAGGCTCTAACATCATCATGGATGTGTGTCCACATGGTGCTTTCTCACTTTGCTTAAACTTCTTACAGGTTCTTAATGCAGGGCATCACCCTTTGTCAATCTAACCAAGATTGATAGTGGGTTAAAATCTTTGTCTTTTATGGGCCAATCACCCAATTTGACCAATAAAATAGTGCCTTTTATCCATCATGCTTTGAAAATTTTGACTGTCATATTAGTTGTTAGAGTTTTTACACCCATGATATCATCACTCCCAATTTGGCATACACGTCATATTTGACCAATGAATGCACTTGAATTATTATAGTTTTACAACATGGCATGACTCAATAGTCTTTCCAAAAGCTGGTCCCACTATGCCACGTAGTGCAAGGGTGCTTTCCCAAATTATTTAAAAGTTGAGCAATTTCTTATTGTGGGTAAGCACTAGCCACTCATCTTCAAAAAAATCTACAGTTGTGAAGAATCAATTCATCTTTGATAGAAAACCTTTCTAAATGGCCCAACTAGCATTACACATCAACATCATTTTATAGCTTAGCATGACTCAACACATACCTTCTGTAGTTGGTCCCACCTTGCATGAATTAGATTAGTGCTCCCCTACATTATTTAAAATTTATGCAACTTCATAAAGTGGGTAAGCATTGACCATAGATCTTACATAGATCAATGATCACAAAATCTTGCACCCTTATAACATTGAGTTAGCTGAAATGAACAATGAGATACTCCCTTTTAATCTAGCTCATCTAACAACTACCATGGAAGATATGTCATTATTACCCTCTAAAAAGGTGGGCCCATGATGTCTTGTTGTGCCATGCATCGCATTGGGGCTTCCCCACTTTGTTTAATTCTTGTGCATTTTCTTAATGTGGGCAAGTGCTGGCCTTTGCTCTTAACAAGATCAACAGTGCATCAAAATTGAACATAAAGTAATACCTTCATTAAAAGACCAACCAATGACATCACAAGAATCTTAGAATGTGTATTAAAGATACTATCTAACAATTCTGAAATTTTTTCTAGCCAACTCTAAAAAACCATAAATTTTGTGATATACTAAAGTTCCATCATGAGCAAGGGCTATGTGGCATAAAGGTGCTTGCCCACTTTAGTTAGAAACCTTGCATTTTAATATTGTGGGGATACGCCATCCGTCGATCTAACCAAGATCAATGGTTGATAAAAAGGTGTTGTAGTCAATAATTTCAACAAAATATTCGAAATAACTACTGTATATGCTACTTTAGTATGTTAGAAACACTAAATTAAAACAATCAAAAAGCATTTGCATACTAATTTAACATAACTTCATGAGAGACAAAGTGAAGTCCTCAAATGAGAATATGAGCCATGAATAGGCTCTCTCAATGAGGATGATCACTTGATGTAGAGGTGTGTCTAATAGCTAAGATGGCTTGATTATATATGTATGCTCAAATGCTCAAATGGACTTCAATGGAAGATTTTTGATAGATTTTGGTGAATGGATTTGATGTAAAAATGGCTTCTCAAAATGGCATTATGGCTTTACTTTCTAGATTGTGTTGAAATGGCTTGGGAGGGGATTCAATTTATAGGCTAAGGGCTTGAGGGATGGAGGGTTAAGATGCAAGGAGAGATGAAAGCTTAAGGAGGGCTAGGATGCACTTAAAGGAGAGCACATGGACTGTGCTTGTTTAGCACCAACTAGGGAGTGACACATGTCATAGGGTGAGTGGATGGAGACAAGGGGATGGATGAGTCAACAAAAAAGGCTCAAGGGATAATATCTTCATAAAGACCCTTCATAATGGCTTGTAAGAGCAATGAATGGGCTTGTAAGAGTCTTTATGGCCTTTGCAAGAGCATTCAAAGCTTAGTGGTTGCTAACATATTTCTCATATATATTGCTTGTTCCCTTGGTGTTCCAAACAAATATCCAAAATCTAATGGAGCTTGTAAATCCTATATAGCTTGTAAATCTTGAACCTTAGCTTGTAAATTTTGTACCAAAGCTTGTAAATCTTGTATCCCCCCTTGTAGCATAGCTTGTATATCTGAACCTTGTCCAAAGTTTGTACCATATTCCAGCTTGTAAATAATCTTGTATCCTAGCTTGTATCCTATCACATGCACACAAAAAATCATATTTTCACTTAAGCTTTTTGCAAACCATCTACCTATCCGCCTATCAACTATTTCAGACATCCCACCCTTCACAAACATTTCCATCTCACAAAAACTAAAACATGAACAACCTTGTACATTTGTAACATATCTTGGTCTGTGAGCTTGTACATCCTCTTTAGCCTAGTGCCATTGTATCTATCCAACTTTTGTGTTAGTTCCTCCTTGATCAAAAAAAATATATGAGAAATATGTTAGCAAGAAATACTAATCTATTAAGAGAACAAAGCATTAACTAGTATAAAAATCATAACATATATGAGAGACAAAGTGAAACCCTCAAATGAGAATATGAGCCATAGAATGGCTCTCCCAATGAGGATGGTCACTTGATTTAGGGATGAGTCTAAGTAAAGGATTGGTATGTATGCTCAAACTTGCTCTATGCTTCAATGGTGGGGATGAGTAAATGGAAAATTGGTAGCTTTGTGAGCTCTCAATTTGGCATTATAAGGGTATGGTTGATGGCTTTTGATTCTCAAACTAGCATTATAACTTTGGCTTAAAGGTTGTGATGAAATGGCTTGGGATGGGATTCAATTTATAGGCTAAGGGCTTGAGGGATGGAGGGTTAAGATGCAAGGAGAGATGAGAGCTTAAGGAGGGCTAGGATGGACTCAAAGGGGAGCACATGGATTGTGCTTGTTTAGCACCAACCAGGGAGTGACACATGTCACAGGGTGAGTGGATGGAGGCAAGGGGATGGATGAGTCAATAAAAGAGGCTCAAGGGATAATATCTTCATAAAATCCCTTTATAATGGCTTATAAGAGCAATGAATGGGCTTGTAAGAGTCTTTATGGCCTTTGTAAGAGCATTCAAAGCTTAGTGGTTGGAATTTTTTGGAGGGAGTTGAGATTGTTGACTTTGCTTGGCTTAGGAAAGTCTTAAGCTTACTTAGAGAATGTGACAAGGTTGGGGGGGGGGATTAGAGGTGATTTAGGATTAGACTAAGCTTGTTAGAGATTTTCAAGTGGATGGCATTCATGAGGGTGGGTTGAGTTAGTGGCTAAGCTTGGTTAGTATGGGTGGATGGGGTGGATTAGGCTAAAAAGGGGGTTTAGGATAGTTTAGGGGTTATTAGATTTGAGGGCTTTATTTATCAAATAGATTTATTTAATAAATGAGGATTTTGGAATTAGATAGAAGAATATCATTAATTGATAAATAATAGGTTATTTGTTTTATCAATTAGGACTATAGATTAATTAAATTAATCAGCTAGGGGATGGCAAAGGATTAATTAAATAGGAATTTAATTAATGATGCCTTTAGAGATAACTAAATAGGATTACCAAAGTAGTGTAATCAAATTTAGGTGTCTACAACTACAATAAAAAATAAGGATATAAAAGGTTTAACAAAAATTAATGAAGTCATCCTTGTGTAAGTAAAACCTTAGGGTAAAAATGTCCCATCTAAATATAGTTTGAAATAATATTTTCAAAAGTTTTTAAAAAAACTACGGTAAAACAAGATAAGGCATTAAGGTTTTTTGATGAATTTTACCCAGGGTCTTGACCTAATTTCAAAATTTCAAGGCATATAGTTAGGGTTTTTCACTACTAAATGCACAAAATAAGAATGGTGGAAAACTAGGCCAACAAAAGGAACAAGTACAAAAATAGAAGAGAAGATGATGGAAGAGACTATGGAGATAAAGGCAAGAAGCCATGCTACATTGCTGATGAACATGACTATGATGAAAATGATGATGAAGTGGTATATGTTGCAATGAAAGATGAATCAGATAAGGATAAGGAAACTGCACTTGTGATTTATGTGAACAAGAATGACAAATGGATCATTGACAGTGGATGCTCACATCACATGACTGGAGACAAATGTAAGTTCATTACCTTAACCTGTTATGATGGAAATAGTGTAAGATTTGGTAATGATACACTGTGTTTGATAAAAGGAAAAGGATCTATCAAAATCACAAACAAGATTTCATGTGACAATGCTTATTATGTTGAAGGATTGAATTATAACTTGTTAAGTGTTTTACAATTGAATAAATTGGGGTGCAAAGTTGAGTTTGAAAAGAAATCAGTCAGGATATATGATGCAATTGGAAACTTGATTGGAAAAGGTGATCAAACTAGGAGTAATCTATTTTATTTGGATATAGAAGATGCTACTTATCTTATTGCAAAATTTGATGATGTATGACTTTGGCACAAGAGATTGTGTCATGTTAACTTTGATAACCTATTTAGTATCAGTAACATCAAAAGAGTTAGAGGTTTTCCTAAGTTGAAAAAACTAGAAAATATAATGTGTAAACAATGTCAACTAGGCAAGATGACAAAGTCAAGCCTCAAAAGTAAAGCTTATACCTCTAAGGAAATACTTCAAATTGTTCATACTAACTTGTGTGGACCCATTGAAGTGCAAAGCTAAAAAGGAGATAGGTATATAATTTTGTTTATTGATGATTACTCTAGAATGGGGAGAGTCATGTTTCTAAAACAAAAATTAGATGCTTTTCAAATGTTTAAATGGTACTTGGCAAGAGTTGAAAAAGAAATAGGTAAGAATCTGAAATGTTTGAGATCAGACAGAGGAGGTGAATTCACTTCACATGAGTTTGAGATGTTCTATAATGATAGACGAATCAAGAGACAAACATTTTCACTTAGGACCCCTCTACAAAATGGAATTGTTGAAAGAAGAAATTGATACATAATGGACTATGCCAGAACACTCATGATGGAGAAAAAATGTTGCTCTAAAATACTGAAGAGAAGCTATAAGTACTACTATATACACCTTGAACCATGTCAATTAAAGAAACGTACTCACTCAACACCTTTTGAACTACGGTACGGTCATCCACCTAATGTGAAATATTTTAAGGTATTTGGAAGAAAATGCTATATTTTTAAAGATGTTAGAGTGGAAATTTTGATGCAAAGAGAGAAGAAGTTATATTCCTTAGTTATTCCACAAGAAGTAAAGCTTATAAGTGTGTAATTACTAACACTAACAAAACTGTGGAAAGTGTAAATGTGAATTTTGATGAGTTTACAGAAGCACAGGAGGCTGAAACTACAAAAGAACCAAAAGATTACAAGACATTTGTATACTATTGTGAAGGAATGCCTATAGAAGAAGATGCTAAAAATCATGTAGCAAGCCAACAACAAGTCTAACAACTACCAAGTCACATCCTATGAATTTTGAGTTGCATTTAGATGTTGAGTTGCAAAATAAGGAGAATGCACAATCTAACTCTGAGATTAGCACACATGAAAGAGATGCTAAAACACCTAACAGAGATGCACATAGTGATACTAAAGCTGAGAGACAAAATGTAGTCACAAGAACTGAGCCTATACTATCCAAATATGTAAGAAGACACCATCTTGTAGATCAAATCATTAGAGACAAAGATGCAAGGCCAATGACAAGAAATAGATTGAGAGGTGAATCATGTTTTTTAAGCATGAAGGAACCTAAGACAGTGAGAGATGCATTGGAAGATGATGATTGGTACAAGGCTATGGAAGAGGAAATTAAGGAGATAGAATAGAACAAGACTTGGAGTCTAGTTTCTAGATCAGAAGACAAGAATGTGATTGGCACAAAATGGGTATTCAAAAACAAGCTAGATGAGAATGGTGAAGTGACAAGAAACAAAGAAAGTCTAGTTTACAAAGAGTATGCACAAGAAGAAGGAATTGACTATGGTGAAATTTTTTCCCTTGTTGCAAGAATGGAAGGAGTAAGAATTCTGCTTGCTTATGCTTCATATAAAGGTTTCAAAGTTTATCAAATGGCATATTAGAAGAAGAGGTCTACATAGAAGAGCTAGAAGGATTTGTGGATATAAACAATAAGAACATGGTATGTAGATTGCACAAAGCCTTATATGGATTGAAACAAGCACCAAGAGCATGGTATGAGAGACTTCATACTTATCTTGTTAAGATTGGATTTGAAAGGACAGATGATAACAACAATTTATACATGAAGAATATAAAGAAAAAGGTATACTATTATTTGAAATATTGTTGACAACATAATATTTGGAGGACAAGATTCTTTGTGTAAAGATTTTGCAAATCAAATGAAGCAAGAGTTTGAAATGTCAATGTTTGGTGGGATCAGATTCTTTGTGGGATTACAAGTCTATCAAATAAAATATGGTATATGTATCACTCAGTCAAAATATGTGAAAGAGATATTGAAGACATTTGAACTTGAGGATTCAAAACTAGTAAGTACACCTATTGTAAAACCACTCAAGCTATCAAAGAATGATGATTCATCTAAGGTCAATCAAACATTATACAGATCCATGATTGGAAAATTGCAATATGTAGTACATAGTAGAACTAATATTACATTAGTTATGGGGATAGTTGCTAGATTCTTTGCTAACCCTAGAGAGAATCGCTTGATGGCCATGAAAAGAATAATGAGATACTTGAAAGGAACAAAAGAGGATGGTTTATACTATTAGAAGAATGAAAAGCTTGAACTGAAAGTTGGAAATATTGATGATAGAAAGAGCACTAGTGGAGGATCATTCTTCTTAGGTAGTAGAATTGTTACATGGACTAGCAACAAGAAAAGTTGTACTTCCTAATCTACTACATAAGTAGAGTATGTTGTTGTTTCTATTAATTGCACAGACATTGTATGGATCAAACAACTACTAAAAGAAATGAAGGAAGAGATCATTGAACCAGTGACACTTTATTGTGATAATACAAGTGTTATAAATATATCAAAGAATCCTGTAATGCATACAAAGACAAAGTACATTGCAATAAAGTATCATTATGTAAGAGAGTTGGTTGAAGACAAAGAGGTGAAGATGGAATATATCAACACAAAGGAGAAAATTGCTAATATCTTCACCAAAGCATTACCTAAGGATGCTCATGAGTATTTGAGAGGTAAACTAGGGGTGACACCCCTACCAAAGGCTATGTAAAAGGAAAAGGAAGTACCTTGCATCAAGCATGCTGACATTCATTTCATAAAAATTGATGTAGTGGATCTTACTTTATGAATTTCGTAAAGTAATCACAAAACTATAATTTCAAATCAGTCACAAGCAAGGTGATAGAGGGAGAGAATTGATGAGTCTGCAAAATCTTATGTATGCATATATTGAGATGCCAAGTGCTGAGTATATGTCTTTGGCATTGTTGTCAAAGAGGGAGAAAGTATAGTAAACTAATCAAGTGCATACTAATCAAGGGAAATGATCAAGGGAGATGAACAAGGGAGAAAGTACATTAGAAGTTTAGTTTGGTAAGAAAGAAAGAGGGGGAAAGTATAAAGCACTCAGAGGAAGGATCAAAACAAAAGGGAGAGTTTTATTTTGTAACCTAATCAGAAGAAGGAGGTTTCTAATAGAGAGAGAATTTTTATTCACAAGCTTTCTTTTTGGTATTGTCTTACTATTTTAACCTAGTTGGTTTGATAGAACAAGATGTTCATCATTTATTTGACTAGTTGATCAGTTTGGTTTTTCATCAATGCCAAAAAGGGAGATTGTTAATATATGATTAAAAAGATCACTTGAGTAGAAAAATTATTGAAGAAGTGTTTCAATCATTGTTTTGTCACTAATGTCAAACTTGCCACATGGTGGTAAGACAATTTCTTATATGTTTCAAGCACTATCAATTAATTGATTGATGAGGAGGATTTGATCAACAAGATGTAACAAAAAGTACCTAGAGGAAATGTTGAGTTATGATTATGTATTGAAGTGCAAGAATTGGTTAAGACAGTGATAACATAATGTATTGATGTTACAAAATGATTGGCTACACTTAGAAAGTTTAGAAGAATAAGGTTGAAAAAATTCATTTTGCAAGCTTGACCAAGTTGATAGAAGGTGCCGAGAAATTTTAGTGCAAGCCAAGCAAAAAGTTAGTTGGAGCCGAGTGAAAACAAATCCTAGTGGAAACTGAGCAAGTCAGTAGGTGTTGAGCAAGATAATTGAAGCCAAGTGATTTTTAGTTGATGCCAAGCACCAATAAAATCTAGTTGATGACGATTGATTTTACAATAGATGTTGAGTAACATAGTATGTGCCGAGCATCAATAAATTGATAATGCCAAGCTGGTGCATTATGAAAAAGATCAAAGATTCACCAATTAAAAGCTGAAAAGTTTGTTTACTTGAAACTTGTGAATCAGGAGGAAGATAAGATTGATGAGTTGGAGGCACAAAATCTTATGTAAACCATTTTGGATGTAAATTCAAATCAATTCTAGGAGAAGTTTCTAGAGAAGACAAGATATGAGGTAGATACATTGTATCTTACCTAGTCCATCGAAAACCCTAATTTTTGTGATGGATAATGAGCGAGAAAAGAGTTCTAATTTCCTATATGTAGGGATGTTGGGCCATGAAGCAAATAGATTAAAGAGTTTTGAATGTGAAAATTTGAGAAGGAGAAGGAAGAGGGTTTTGCTTCATCTAGTGACCCAAGACGAGAAGTCTGCATTGGTGAACTAAGCAAGAAGGCTTAGAGAAGATGAATGCTTAAAGGGTGAACAAGCTATTAGAGCTGCAAAGATTGGAAACCAAGTAGAGTTGAGGACTAAATAGTGATCTATAATTTGCAAGTAAGGTTGTAAGTTGTATCAAATCAAAGCTCTACTATTACTTTCTAAAAATTGTATTAGATTAGGGAAAATCCTTTGGAGAAAGGTTGACTTAATAGTCATTGGAAAATCCTTTAACAGGGTAGCATTCCAAGTGAATGGCCTAAAGTCCTCTAACAAGGCTCACTTTTAACAAGGTGATTGAAATCCCTTAATTGGGTCACATTTAACAGTGTGTGTTGTAACCTTTAAAAGGGTTGGCCTTTAATAGGGCATCACTTCATAAGAGTGAAAAAGAAGTAGCATGTTACTGGTGGTTTTTCCCAAATTGTGTTTCCATGTTAAATCATTGTGTCAATTGTGCTAATGGATGTGTTGCGTTTTATGCTTTACATTTCTACATGTTAATTTTACAATAACATATCAGTTTTGGTTAACACAATGAATGCATGCATGGTTAAGAATGTTATATGGGTTCACTGAATTGTGAAAAGTTTTATTTTGTACATTTGGACTTTGAATAACTGATTCACCCCCACTCTTAGTTATTCTAAAAGAATTCCAATAGGAATATTATGGTGGAGGAAGATGGAGACATTACTGATGTATGAGGGGGCTATATGGGTGCGATATAGAAAGGAGGTGTGGATGAGTTCAATAATGGATTTCCCTTGTCAAAGTTATGATACAAAGTACTGGTGGGTATGCATGGATGCATGAAGGGGTAGTTTGGAGCAATATTTGAATCTTGGAGGATGTTTGGAGAAGGATCTCTAAGGCTTTCAATATGCCCATCATGGTCAAGAAGACCTTCATCATCATTGAATAGGATGGAGTGAGAGAATAGGTGGGATAATGATATTAGAGGAAAATGACATACGATGATAGAAAGGATCTTATTAAGATGATAATTTTGTAGAAGCTTGGATGAATCTTTGATGAGGTAGTGACCATTCTAAGTATTCCATAGTTTGACTTTGAGACAAATTTTGTGGATAAAGTGAACAAGAAATCCCTCAAAGGACAAAGCAACTTTTAGGGAGATAAATAATAGATATTTTTTTGGCAAAAGGACTTTGATAACCAACTCTAAAACATGTGTATGTTCAAAAAATGTTTTCCATGAGATCATTTCATAATGCAAAAAGTTAGCACACTTTATCCCTATGGTCAATTTGGTTTCAATGTTTTACTCAATGGGCTATTAGGCGGATCCCTCATAATGTTTTCTAGATCTAATGTGATATTTCCCTCTCAATATAAGAGATTAGTTGATACATGATTCAATCAACAAACTTACATGACAATGATCCTTGAAGGTATGACAAATAGAAGTCCCCCTTCTATGGGGACAACTCTTGGTGATGAAGTCCAAGTAGCCTTATGCCTCTATTAGGAAAAAAAAAAATGTCAAATAACTTTAGAGAAGCCTTATATTATCTTGCACCATGAGTAACAAACCAAGGATAAAAGGGTAACTACTAAGTAGTTTGTAATAAGATCTATTGCATCCTCCCAAATGGTTGTTACATGCATGACCCACTTAAGATTCTATTCTAACCATGTTGAAATTATAGGAACTTGTTTCCCTACCTCAGACTACCATCATAAATACATCGCCTGAACTTGGTGGATTGAGAATTTTTACCTTACTTTTCATTTATATACTGGTTGGTGGGATTTACTAGTTTGATCTTGTCTCCTAAGAGGACGTGCATTTTTCAGAGGATATAACTCTCTAGAGGCACTCCTAGGCTATTACAAATAGTCTTGCTAACAAATTTGGTACATGTGTAATGTATTTAATGTTTCTAATTGGCAATAAATAAAAGATAGCTCAAAAGATGTTTTGAAAAACACATCTTCAAACACACAAAATACTTGGGTTCATTTCAACCTTGAACCTTTTAGATTTTCTATGTACGATTGAAGACACTCATGATTAAGCATATATTGTTCTTTCTAACTTGAAAATATACATCAACATAAGAAATCAAGTCGACTTATTAAATAACACAAGAAATATTTTAAAAATGATGGGTATAAGAGTGAATTTACCTTAGAGCATTCAAGGTTTTGTGATTTCTTTTTAAGCCCCAAAATTAAAGGTTGTCGATTTACAATGTTCTTTGATCCTTTAAGAATTTGAGATTTGGTGAAATTATTTTAAGTACAAATTGAAGTGTGATTCATAGCAGTGTTCTTTGTTTTTTATTGAATTCAAGAGCGTGTTTGATTCTATGCATTCATTCCAATGAAAATATTTGAGAATATTTTAAAAATTCAAGATGGAGTTTGCACTTGTTCAATTTTAGCATGCAAATTGAAATGTGATGGGTTTGTCCATTTTTATCCTTTTGCATTGAAGACTTTTTTTGATGAGTTAATAAGCCTAAATAGAAAGTGCGATTGAACTGTGATTACACATGCAAGTTAATTACATATTGTAAGTGTGATTAAACCATGATGAAGCATCCAAGTTAATTCTAAAGAAAAATCATTTTGATTGACACCTTACAAGAAAAAGTTAGTGAAATAATAGTTTCCTAAGCTCCTCAACCTACACAAAAAATGAAATCCATAGTCATGTCTTTATGATTTTGTAGTTTAACAAATTCACTATAAAAACATTAAATGTGTTGCAGAACTATGTAAAAGTGCTAAAATAATCTATAAAATCTCTATATAACACTTTACCAGGTGTTAAGAAAATATTATCCTCATGTTATAAGATGATCCAAATGCACATAAATACTTGGTAAAAGAATTATTTTTTGGTGCAAACATGCTAAAAAATGTACATGCACTATAACAAAATGCAAATGTTCTATAATATGTTCAGGTCCTTTGGTGCAGGTAGAAACTGCAAGCTTGTAGTGATTTCAAATGTGCTACAAAATGATGTAAATGCAAAGTAGAATGATGTAAATGTGCAACAGGAATGCATAAATGCACTATAGAACAACACAAATGTGCTAAAAAATTGCACATATGTGCTATAGAGTTAAACAAATATGCTAGAAGATAGAGTAAAAGTGTTGAAAGTTTCTATATATGGATGCGTTAAAACAATGTGTAAATGCATTAAGACAATGTTCTAGTTCTTTGGTGTAGATAGAAAATCAAATTTATTGTGATTTCAAATGCATTACACTTTCGTCCACATGCACTAAAATAGGTTTCTAATGTTCTCTAATAGGTTACAAATGTACTAAAAGAGGTCATGGATGTGTTACAAAAAGTGGTATATGCAATCAAATGGCCTAGAAAAAAATTTCTCGGGCTGTTAAGAGGTCGTTTAGAAATTTTTGAGGTCTCAAAGGCATGGATTTTCCTTCCAAATGTGTTTCCTAATCTACACAAGAATAAAACCACCTTGAAGTACACTCAAACAATAACAAACATTATATTGTTAGTTTTCAAGAAAAATAGATTGATATGGATGAATGAATGACCCATTTGTGGGTCCCACTGGGTGTACCAAATTGCATCACCTATGATTGTTATTTCCAATGGAATACCAAGGTTAGACAAAAAATTCAACAAAACAACAAGGTTAACACTAATGAAAATACCTTCAACATGAAACCAAAAATAATTAAAAAGAATGGAAACCTCACTCCTCCAAGTAGCTCCAAGTTCAAGAGGGTTTGTCCAAGTGATGGAGATTTGTGCTCAAGTATGCCTCAAGCCTTAAATGGATGGTAAATGGAAGTGTGAGATGGGTATTAATTTGAGCATGGTAAGGGTGTATTGGATGATTGTGTTCTTCACAAGAGCATTATAACATTAGCATAAAGAGTGGAAATGGATTCTGAAGGGAGAAGGTTCATTTATAGGCCAAGGGAGGTGAAGATGGAGGGTCACAATGCAAAGATGGAGGAAGGATGAGGGGGGGCTAGGATGTAAGGAGAGATAAGAACATGGATTGTGTTTTCTCAAATCCATAGCCTTGTGAAAAACATCACAAGGAGAGACGATGCGAGAAGATGAAAAAAATAGAGGGAAAGTGAGGGGACAAAGGAGTTATTAGGGGGATGGAGTGTGTAAGAGGAATATAGGTGAGTGTAAGAGATGTGTAAAGAACCATTAAGTCTTTGTAAGAGCATTTAATGCATGTGGGCGGGAGTGTAAGAGAGGTGTAAGAGATGGGATGGTAGGTTTGACTTTGGTGTGGGTTAAGATTTCTTAGTCTATACTTAAAGTTGTGCAAATGATTAGGATGAGGATTAGGTTCAGATTAGAGTGGGAATTAGGAAGCAAGTATAATGTTAGAGGAATAGAAGTGGGTTGTAGGATAACTAAATGGGTTTAATTAGTAGATTTAATAGATTAGCATAGGTGAATGGGTGGGGTTGAGTTAGAACTAAGGATTTAGGATTGGGTTAAGGGTTAGTTAGGGGTTGAGGATTTAATTTAAAATAATTATTTTAATCAAAGGGGAATTTGGGGTTAAATTAAATAGATATTATGCATTTATTTAATTTAATATAATTAAAATGAGTTAATTGATAATTATTCTATTGATTGTCATTTGAATTTATCAATTGGACTATAGTAAATAAAATGAATTAAATCAATTAGGTGATGACATTAAATTAATTAAGTATTAAATATTTAATCAATAATGCCTTAGGAGATGACTAAATAAGATTACTTAAATGAAGGAATTAGATTTAGGTGTCTATAGAGATGAGGCCTAGAAATTCTTCTTAGATAATACATTTCATCTGGTTTCCTAATCAATAAACCTTTTGGAAGGGGATTGGTTTTTAAACCCTTCTCATCATTCCTAAACCAGTGCACATTCAGGGAACTTTATTGTGAAAAGAATATGAAAATCTTGGGAAGACATCAAATCATGGCTCCATTGGAATGGGGAAAGTTTAAGGGGTGGGTCCTCTATGAACTAACATAACATTTGATGGTCTCCCCTTTTTGTGGTGCAAGGGGTTCTACTTGCTAAAGTGTAGGGTGTTAGTGCATTTCATTTTTTCAAACATGGCATCAAGACATCTAAAGATTTATTTTTTAAAGTCACTATGAGCCTTAGAAGTTGGGTATGACATGTAGGTCCAATTTTTTATGAATAATCTAGATTGTTATATGTTTGATCTATTGGTATTTTCCTTATCCCTTCACATACTTCATAAGCTAGGTATTCAACCTGTCAAGATACGGTGGAAACACTAGAAGTGGTATATGTGTACATTGTTCATTATAATCTTAAGATGGGATAACTCTTATTAGTGTCACACATTCCTATGGTTGATAATCTCAACCAATGGTGGCACCTCCAATCTTCTCAACAAAACTAGGGATACATATATATAACATTATTTGGACCACCATCACCAAGCCAAAGATTGCACAATTTTCTTGGTGTGGTCTATTCTAAGATTGTCTCTAGGCCCTCAACTGAAACACCTATGAGTTCCTAACCCTCAGTGTCCTTTTTGTGGACAACCTGAGTCTTTTTTGCATATCTTTTAGATTTGTCAAAGAGCTCAACAATATTGGCTCTAGATTCATGATTTTGTCAAGCCCTTTATGCCAAAGCCTTTTTATTTGCAAGTGATCTTGCTTTGAGATTTTCCCAATAGTCCCTTTCTATATACCCATATTTAGAATGCTTTTAGGATGGAGATTCTATTCACACTATGGAAAGATAGAAATCTTGTTCTTTTCATTCACATCTTTCTTGATATAAATGTTTTTATGTATATTAAATCTTGCATATATAACAATGTAATGATGCATATTTATGTTATGATTAACCCCATTTAGAAATAATAGTTACATGTAGATATAAAAAATATTAGAAAATAATAAATCACATAGAAGAGAACACAAGACATAGGGATTTAACATGGTTTATCCAATCCCTAGGCTACGTCCACCAACAACAAGTCCATTATCATTATTATCTAGTTATTACAATATACAATCCCTTACAACTAAATACCATTACAAGAAGCTACAATCTCATCATACATTATGAAATCTCTAACGCTAAGCCATTTTATATAAGCTTTTTTTACTTACAATTTTAGAGTTAGAGTAAGACTTCCAATAGAAAAATAGCAATCAATGCCTTTTACAATAGTTGAGTCACTTTTGGCTTTGGGAGAGCTTCCTCTAAAAACCCTCATGGGGGCATTTCCCCTTAACCCCACCCTATACTCCAATAGGGAGTGCACCTTGGGCACTATCCCAACAAGGGGTGCTACCCTTTGACCCTATTTTGAGGACACTACCTCCAAACCCTCATAGAAATAATCTGGATGGAGACTATGTCAAATAAATATCTGAGTTTCATTAGGCTCCACATCATAAAAATCTCCCACTTAGAGACTAATCAGACTCCACAATAATAATCTTCCACTTGGAGACTGATAATAGAATCACTAAACTTGTATCTCCCATTGGAATATCAAACCATCCTAGACTCTGATGTTCTTTTATTCTATTTAGTCTAGAAGACCAACTAAAGCTGAAGAGGAGTTCAATTTCTTCCATGTTACTCCCTTGGTAAACATATCTACAAGATTATCACTCGTATGTATCTTCTCCAACTTTAAATGTCCATCATTCAAAACTAACCAAATGAAATGGTACTGCAACTATATGTATTTTGTATTTGAATGTAGAGCATAATTCTTAGAAAGATGAATGACACTCTAGCTATTTTTAAAAAAATAATTATCCCTTTGTGGGTGTCCTAATTCTTCCATGAAGGGCTAAATCCATATCATCTTTTTGGCTACATCTATAGAAACAACATACTCTGCCTTTGTAGTGGATAAAGCATTAACCTTCTGCAACCAAGAAATCCAATTCACTGTTGTTCAACCAATAGAAAATACATAACCTATACTAATCCACTTGGTATCAATATCTCCTTCCAAATATGAGTCAACAAAGCCTTATAAATTAGTAGTAGAAGCCCCAAAATGTAAGCACTTACTAGATAATTCTCTCAAATATTTGAGAATCCATTTTACTACATTCCAATGCCCAATCCTTGGATGACTCATATACCTACTAAAAACTCCCATTGTATGTGCAATATCTAGCCTAGTACATACCATGGCATACATTAAGCTTCCTACAACTAAATCATAAGGTACCTTGGCCATTTTAGCCTCCTCTTCTAGCATCTTTGGACACATCTCCTTAGTCAATTTCAAATGACCAGGTAAAGGTAATTTGACAACTTTAGCATTCTCTATAGAGAAACATTGCAATTACTTCTCAATATAGTCAACCTAAGATAATGCCAATTTTCTATTCTTTCTATCTCTATGAATTATTATACCAAGGATTTTCTTTGGTGCCCCTAAATCCTTCATTGAAAATGAATGTGCTAACTATTCTTTTAACCCCTTAATGTGATCCATGTTAGACCCATCTACAAGCATGTCATTGAAATATAAACATAAATAATGTAGTCTTCATTATCTAACCTCTTAAAATAAACAAAATGGTTAGAATGACACCGAATAACCATGCTTATTCATAAGACTATCAAATTTCAGATTCTATTACCAAAGTGCTTTCTTTAAGCCATATAAATTTTTCTTCAATCTACACACTAAGTTCTCCTTACCTTTTAGCTCAAATCCTTGTAGTTATACCATATATATCTCTTCATCCAAATCACTATGAAAAAAAGTTGTTTTAACATCAAGTTAATCCAAATGAAAATTTTAGTAGCCACAATACTTAAAATAGTATGAATAGAAGTCATTTTAACAAGAGGAAAAAATATCTCATCAAATCAATGCCCTTTTTCTGTGAAAATACGTTTACCACTAAGTTGTCCTTAAATCATTTCTTACCTCCATCCTCTTCTTCCAATCTATAAACCTATTTATTTTTTAAAGTTTGTTTACCTGCAGGCAACATGCATAAGTCTCATGTTTAAATATTTAGTAAGGAGTCCATTTCTTCCTTCATTGCAATCTCCCACTAAATCTTTATATCCAACTATACAACTTCATCATAACATTCAGGTTCATCAAAATCTATTAATAAAATAGAGTACAATGAGGGATAAGCTCCTTTTGGAGGTCTACTTACACTTGTTGATTGTCTAATATTTATTGGGGTGTGTAGTATTTGTTGTTGCAGTTGTTGTAGAGCATGATGAATTGTTGGAACATCATCTTTTCAAGTATCATGGAGCACTACATAATCATTTCCTTTCTTCTCATGTTGCTGCAATATATCTTTGTACAACACTTTCACATTGAATATGACATTCTTGCTTCTTATAATTTTATTATTGTTAAAATCCCAATTCCTATAACAAAATTAATCAAATCCATATCTAAAAAATGCACATTTCTTTGACTTAGCTTCCAACTTGGTTCTAATTTCAAAATCTATATGTACAAATACTTCACAACTAAATTTTTTGAGAAAATAATAACTCACTTTCTTACTAGTTCATGCTTTCTCTAAAATATTATAGCCTAAAGGAGTAGAGAGACTTTTATTTATCAAATACATAATAGTATTGATAGTCTCCTCCCACATGTTTAAGGGCAGCCTAGCATGCAACATCATGCTCCTTGCACACTCCATTATTGTTATATTCATGTGTGTAGTAGGTTTTTGTCTATGAATACCATTAGTGAAGCAATAATCTTCAATCCATTGCTGCAATATTGAGCACCATTATCATATCTAAGACATTCTAGTCTCTTACCACTCTCATTTTCAACCAAGCATTTTCATTTCTTAAAAGTATAAAATACATCATATTTCTTTCTAAGAAAAAAAATCCCATACTTTTCTAGTTGCATCATCAATGAATGTAACATAATAACGAGAGCCACCAAGAGAAGAGGCCTGAACTAGTCCCCATACATTTGTATGTACAAGCTCTAATTTCTCATTTTTGTTTTCCTTACCACTCTTCACAAAACTCACTCTCTTTTATTTTCCATACACACAACTTTCAAAAAAAATCCATATTGACACATTTTAGACCTAGTAAAATGTTTTTCGAATGAAGTAATTTCATACCTTTATTACTTATGTTCCTAAGTCTTTTGTGCCATAGCATTGTATCAAAATCTATAGAAATTGTTTCTTCTCCCTATTCAAATGTAGCAATTATTCCTAAACATTCATTTTTTCTTAAACAATTAAAGTAGAAGGAATAATATGACTCATACAAAGATGTAAGGTGCCTACTTTCACACCTTTTTTTACTACAAGATAACATTTTGAAACCTTCAAATTTTTTTCATTAAAAGTAACTACACAACACCTTTCTAAAATTAAATTTCTACTCAGCCTTGGAGCATGTCTTACCTCATGTAGTAGCAAATGATTCTCATTCTGCAACTTAATCTTAACTTTTCCCTTTCCAACAATTTGAAAAGGTTCATTATCTCCCAAATAAACAAGCCCAAAATCTCGTTGGACATAATCTAGGAAATAACCTCTATGGAAAGTAGCATGTAATGAAGCCCCTAAATCTAAAACCCAAGAATCAGCAATACTTTCTAAAGAAAGAAGCAAAACATCTTCTTCAAATTTGTCACTTACCCCATTTACCTCCTTGTTTCCATCTAGTTTATCTCCTTCATTATAGTTTTGAGTCTAATAATATTTCTTCTTATGCCCTAGTTTCCCACAATACCAAAATTCTCTTGGTCCTCTAGATTGAGACCTCTTCCCCTCTAATTTTCCTCTTGATTTTCCATGATTTCTAGAATTACTTCCTCTCTTAATCATTCTACTTCTACTTTGTGCAATCAAAGAAATTCCTAATGTAGATCCACCTAAGGATTTTCTATGAGTTTCATCACTTAGAATAACATCAATCACATCATCAAATTTTAGGGTATTAGATTCAGAAATAGAATTACTTGCAACCATTACCAAGTCATTCCAACTTCTAGGCAAAGAACACAAATTCAAGAGAGCCCTAACTTCTTCATCAAAATTAACATTCATAGAAGATAATTGACTAGTAACCATATTAAAATCATTTAAATGATATACAATAGATCAACCTTCTTCCATCTTCATATTAAATAAATGCTTCATGAGATATACTTTGTTTGAAACATAGAGATTTTCATACAAATTTTCTAGGGTTTGCATTAGCTCTTTCATTGTCTTTAGTTTTGTAATGTTAAATGTCACTGATGGTACCAAGAATAATCAAATATTTCCAAGTTCCTTTTTGTCTAAAATTTTCCAGTCCTCATTTGTCAAAGTTCCCTATTTCTTGGCTTTTCATTTGAATGGCTTCCATAAATCCTTTTGATAAAGATGGTCCTTCATTTTTTATTTTTCAGAACTAAAAATGCTTCCCATTAAACTTCTCAACTTTCATCTTACTCTCATCTGCCATCGTTCCCACTCAAACATGAGACCTTCCTACAAAGGATCACTAAAAAAGAGTTTTGGCTTTAAAAAAATGACAGTTTGGCTCTGATACCACTTATTAGGATTAACCACAAATAGAAATAGAAGTTACATACAAGTATAATTAATACCATAAAATAATAAATTTCATAGAAGAGAACACAAGACACTAGGATTTAATGTGGGGGGAAACCACACCAAATAAACATCCAAGTCTAATTAGGATCCACATCACAATAATTAAAGTACAATCCAACAAGTTGGCCAACCTATAGGAACTAATTAATTATTGGGGTAATTCCCCTTGTATGGTGGCTAGAGTGTCATCAGATTCTAGTTCTGCTAACTACACTCTATCCTATGGCCATCACTAAGGCTGTAATTATTTTACTCATTACTCTCAAACTCCTTAGTCCTAGGTTCCTTTCCACTCTCCTAGTGGTGGGAATGATGGTTTGTGTCAGTTCTTGGCCTCTCCATTATGGCACAACTATAATTGGTCCCTAGGTACCCCTTCTCCTACACCTTTTACTACTCCTATTGCTATTGTTGCTAGCTAGTCCACCCTTGGTGATGGTTGTGCATAGCCTGATGCCACTTCTTCTAAATGGTCTTTCCCTTCTGTGGCTCTGGAAATGTTTCCTCCTAAGAATGAGGAGGAATAAGAAAAAGATAAAGATACTACTAATGATTGGTGACCTCTACCCAACCCACCTATTGACTCCACTGATATATGAGGTTCAAATGATCACTAAGATCCTCCTCTCTTCTCTCTAGAACTACTCTTGCAATCTGAGGTTGTTTATAGTTTTTTTTAATGAATATTTAGTAAGTTGTTCATCCTTGGTGTTGTGTGAAATTTCATGAGGTGATCTTATATCCACTAGCCTTTTTTTATGAATGTATAACTTTTAATATTTTGATTAATAGAGAAGGGACTATTCATCAAGAAAACCAAATCATAAACTAAGGTCAAACATAAGAGCCAACATAAGGTCTCTTTCCTCAAAATTAAGCTATAACACCAGTTCTATCCAAATGATCTTAATAAAAAGACAAATAATAAATATAATATATTATTTCCAAAATAAAAATATTATATAAAGACATAATACCATAATACATACATACATTAAAAAAAATCACATTTAAACATCCAATGCTAGCTCAAAAAACCCAATTGCTTAAAGAATTTTTTTACTAGAAGTGGAAATCATCCCTTCAAAAATAGTTAAATATTCAAACTTCATGAAATAAAAAATAGTATAAAACTGGCCCTCGTTCATCTAATATCCCAAAAATACAATCAATTTCTTGATAAAATCCAATAAAAACCAAGTAGTAACAATACAAAAAACTCGCCAATAGTAGTGTGCTATGATGGTTAAGTTGTTAAGTTGTTATCCTTGCCATAAAAGTTCAAATCTAATGGGGATGAGGTCCCCCATTTTTGGCCTCATTGGTTCATAGCTCGAGGTCAAAGCATTTACCCCTCTTTAAAAAAAAATTTAAAAAATATAAAAAACTCTCATGTTCTAACCCAAATAAAGGAAATGCTCAAATCAATACCAAATAAAAATTTGCATGCTATGATCATGATTAAAATATACCTACTCCATTGTGATAACATTTTAACAAAAAAATTAGAGAATGAAAGAGAAATAAAAAAGATTATTATCCTCAACCAAGAAAATCTTCAAAATAGAAGATGTCACTATTAGCCATATTTGCCCTCCTACCAAAAAGTTGAGTTTTTCTTGTCAAACATTTCTAATGATCATATCTATTTAAATATTTAAATAATTCAAATGAAATAAGAATATATTTATAACTTTGGCTTATCCCTTGTTTTCCTAGGTTCAAGCTTTTTCATGCTTTACCCCCTTGGAGACCCAAGTCACAATCATGCAACTATCCTTCATTACCAAATCATTGTAGTCTATGGCTTAACTATCAAGGGAGGTGTGAATGTGCAACATGGTCTTTTCAATGGTTGGCATGGCTTTTTGGTTTAGAAGAATAGCATCTAGTTATGAGTGGTGACATAGTGATATGTATTTATCACTCGATCACAGGGTTATGATCCCGACTCAAGGTTTAAGTTGTAATATCATGACCCTTCCTTATTTGCATGATCACATAGAGTTTAGTGTTAACCATGGTCAAGATGGTGAAGTCACAAATCACCTTTTGTGCATGGTTGCTGGGGTTAGTGATGGGTTAAAGGATCAAGCTATGAAGCAACAATAACATGAAATGAGCATATCAGATTGTCATTGTGGCTTCACTGGTTTATGGCATGAACCATAGTTAGTAGAACAATTATGTGCCTCTTCCTATTTTCATGGTTGCACTGAGTTAAAGATAATCCTAGGTTCAGGTCATGGAGTTTTGATATGGCATCATATGGATGACCTTGGTGATGTGGCAGTTCTTGATTGGTCAAGGAGCTAAGCTATGCAGGAGAGGTCCCAATTGTATTTTGATCGATTGGATCTATGACTATCATTATATCACTATAGGAAAACATAAGATTAAAATTTGTAGTGACATAATGACATCATTCCATGTGTCTCATCGAGCCTGGGCAGAGAGAAAGCAATAGCAGTTAAGTCCATTTTTGTATGCTCATGGGTATTTCATGTCAAGTCAAGGATCTTGTTGCAGTGATGTGAATGGTATGTTGGTAGTTTGGATCATAGTTTTGCATGGTCGTAGACATTGAATGCTAGTTGGATATTAAGTGGAAATGATGAGAGATGTCTATTTTATGCTAAAGCCTAATCATAATAGTTAGGAGAAGATGTTAAGGACAAGCTATGAAGTAGTGATGTGGCTTGTTTGTGATTTCACAAGGAATAAAAACTAATTAAGAAAGGTGGTTGCAAAGCTATGATCATAGGTGGTCAAACATGAAATGTAAGTTGAATGCTGGTAGGGTGCTAAAATGATAAAGAATGATTGTTCCACATGGAAAGGCCTGAAGGTTGACTCTAGTATATCAATGACATGGCTGACTCAGCATGTTGATAACAAAGAAAGTATCTCTTTGATGACATATTTGATCTTTTTGATCTCCTTCAACCACTTTCATTGTTCCCCATGTCTGATAATGTGAAGAGAAACTCCATCATCACTTGGTGATCCATCTAATTAGTTAGAGTCATAATGGCCACTGTTTCTATCTTCTCAAGGTTTTATTTGGAGAATAAGTGATTTCCCTATGTCTAGGTGTGTGTGATGACTAGATCTTTCCCAGATTTGCAGTGATGTTCTCTACAATCTTGAATGCAGTTGTTGTGTTTTGCCTTAGGGTAGAAGCTATCTAGGTTATGTTTGAACTATAAAAGAAATTTTTTTAACCCTCCTTTAAGGTTGATCATTTCTCTAATTATGTAGCATTGTATGTCTATGCTCTGCTACTATAATTTCCTTTGCCTCTAAGTTAATGCATTCCTCTATTGTATCTCTTTATTTCATTAATATACAGTGCAATACCTTCTTGCCTTTGTATTAATGTATTATCTTCATTTCTTAATTGTATGATTGTATCTACTTGGCTTTTGAATAATATAAAGTGAAGTCTCTTATAAAATTCTTTTGGTTTCTGATCTACATATGGTTTTTGGACTAAGCAAGGATTGAATTTGTATACTTTGAGGTTATATTGATGAACTATGCATTCTTGGGTAGATATAAGGTTGAACATACTATTTGGTGTATCATATCCTCTTAGATTAGATTAGGTAGTTTTTTTGCATTCATTCCTTCTCCCTTTTCCTCTCAAGAAGTAGTTAGGTGCATCTTGATAGTAAGGAAATTTTCCTTCTTCAAAGATTCAATCTCAAGTTGCAAAGTCCCACACTTTCAAGATTGTTTTCATGTTACATGAGGCTACCTTTGGGTAAGACTTTAGGCAAGGGTGAAAGCTTTTGTGTCAACAGTTTTTGGCATGCCTATTGAGACTAAAATTTGAAGCACTATAAGTTCACTAGCTTCAAAGAAGAAAAAGTTCCAATATATGCTAAGAAGATAGTGTTGCTCTCAGTATTTGAAGCCTTCAAGAGGCTCATTTTCAAGTACTTGGTGACTACACCTCTACATTCTAGTTTTTGGACCAAAATTATTGTGATTCATGCACAAGGCTCACACAAGGGCATCTTCTAGAGGTAATTTTCAATACATCAAGCTTTCATTTTCAAACCCTAGAAGGAAGAGAAGTAGATTATCTCTATCACCAGTTAGGAGTGTAGTAGTAGCACATACACCTGCAAGATCTCTCTCCACTCCTCTTTTTGATAGATCATAACCTAGGTTGCCATATTTTCATATAAATAAGTCATTATTCCATATGGAACAACCTAGAGCACATGCATTTTCCACCTTTAATGGTGGACGTCCTCTCCTATTAGATTAAAGACATGATATTCCAATGTTAGCTCTCAAGAGTATACCTAATTTCACTAGTGAAACTTCCATCTCCCCTATAGAACATATTCAAGAGATTTAAAATATTTGTAACATACATGGTATTATGGAGGATGATGTTTATGTTATGCTTCTAGCATCATCCTTAAATGGAAAAGAATTGCAATGGTATAGAGGTTTGCCTCATAACTTTATTACTGATTAGGATGGGTTAGGAGTAGAGCTTTCTAAGCATTTTGAGGACAAAAGTGATCACCTATCACTTTTGGAGCAGCTGACAACTATCAAAAGAGCACCCCATGAATATATGACTGATTTTAATTATAGGTTTTAGAAGACATGGGATAGAATACATATTATAGTAAAACCTTCCCATGGTAATGCATTCTTGTATTACCTTAGATCTTTTAACAATGACATTGCTACCACTCTACAATCTATGGGAGGGGACACTTTATCAAATACTTATGAGATTTCTATAAGAGTAGAGAATATCTTGATTAAAGGAGGGAAGTTATCTGCAAGGCCTCCAATGCCTTTCTTTCGTAACATGCCCAATCATGAAATTGCAATAGCCCTCATTCCTACTTGCTCTACAAGTCAGTCCCTTGTTGTGTTCCCAATTTCTTCCATATCTTCTAATGGAGTTGATAAGATTGAGGCCATGATGAAAATATTGATTCAAAATATAGACAAGAAGTTGTAGGATCGAGAAAAGAAGATGGAGGACAGTAATATAGTGATGCAAAAAATGAGTAATGAGTTGGTAACTATGAAGAGGCAACAAGCTCAAAATAATAAGCCTCCCCAACCTCAGTATCAGGGTTCCATACATAATAGACCCTCAAACTAGAGTCATCTCCCCTACAATCAGAACAAACCTATCGACAATGCTCCTTCTATGAATACCAACCTAAATAGGGCTTTAGTCACTAAAAATAATCTTTCTCAAGGTCAAGACTTATGCCCTTCTTGTAACTACTCCTATAGATATTGTATGTGTTAGAGGGTAGAGTATTACTTAGAATTAACTACACAAGAACAAGCACTACAGAAACAACACAATGTTAATCAACCTGCTAATGCATCTCATATATAATGACAAGGTGATTTCTCTTTCATGAAACATCAACTAGGGGAGCACTACCATACTAATCATGATGCCATAGCTCACAACACCATAAGTAAGAGAAGAGCTATTGAGGATGGCACTCCTCCACCAATCTAAGCTTCAACTTTAGATGCTACTCCACATGTGCCAATGATGAATGTACAATTTGATGTTAGTCCTTAACAGAGACAAGATATGAGAAACAAGAAGTCTATTGAACCTCAAATTTCTCAAATTAAGCCACCTATCCATACAATTCCTAAAGCTTCAGTCAAAGTAGTTATTGCTTCTCCCTTCAATGTGGTAGATCACATGAAAAAGACTAATGTCAATATCTCTATATGGGATGTTGTTGCTACTACACCATCACAAAAGAAGGTACTATAGCAAGAGATAGAGGGAATAGAAGTGAAAGATCAGCCACCTAGAGAGGAGAATGCAAAAATCCTAGTGCAACCAACCAAAAAAGGAGAAGCAAATAAGAAAATCAAGCCTCCTCCTTTCTATGTCTCTTTGATCATAGGAGATAAACTAGTCCATAAATGTATGATAGATTTAGAGGCTAGTAGCTCTTTAATGCCTAGTTGTGTAGTCAACCTCATAGGTATTAAATATGAGCCAATGGTTAGAGATGTGCTCCAATGGGATGGCATCTATGTCAAGACTATAGGAGTCTTTAAAAATGTAGAGATGACATTACATGCTTGCCTTAGTTGTACTATAACACAAGATATAAATAAGTAGCTGAGGTCAAAGCACATTTTTCCATCTATCTTTCCAAAGGCTCTAATACACAAATATGTGGCTATATTTCATCTGATTGGTCTTATATGTTTTTTAGGACAAGGTATGGAATAAAATATTCCATAAGAGTAGAACCTCTAGCCCTCAATCATATAGAATCCTACACCCCTAGTCCCATAAACATGAATTGCACCATTTTTGAAGAAGAGGATGGAGACATAGCACATGAGCCTACTACTTCTTTGGCAAAGATGCTTGAATTTATTTTGGATGAATGTGCCACTACTTATTAATTTGATCCAGTACAAGAGGCTCTAGAGATAGGCCTTGGAACATATTACATAATAGAGAGGGATGCTCCTATTCCTAATCTCATATAGAAGGAAGAGGATGTTGATGGATTATGGAGCATGTTCATTGATGGATCAAGAAATAAAAATGGATCAAGGGCTGGTGTCATGCTCATTTCCCTTGAATTGGAGAATTGTTATTTCTCTTATAGGCTCCAATTCAGTTGCACTAATAATGTAGCAGAGTATGAGGCTTTTATCCAAGGACTTTAGCTTGCACAAAGGAGAGGAATCAAAGCTCAAAGCATATTTCGGATAGTGAGTTGATCATTCATCAAGTAAAAAGTTAGAATGTTACAAAGAACAACCTTCTCAAATCATACAAGCATAGATTTTGGGATTTTGTTGAGAGCTTCCAAGCATTCAACATCCAGAGTGTCCCTAGAAGAGAAAATAAACATGTTGACAAACATGTAGAAATTGGTGCTTCTTATGATATACCATAGCATGTTGTTGATGAAAGGGATAAATATATTAGAATTTTTGTAAGGCCCATTTTTCTCAATAATTGCACAAACTGGTAGGTTTTTGACTCTGATGAGTAGATTGTCAATTTCTTGCAAAATGAAGGTCTAACCTCCAAAGTCAATATGGAGACTAGATTTTGAACCTAAACTCCAATAGATTGCCTAAAGGTTTAGTCACCTTGGAGGGTATTTTTGATTTGATGATCAAGCAAAGGGAAAGGGTTAAAATATGACTATAAGAAAGGATAATCATATGCCTATCACTATTGCTAATGGAAGGACTCTCAACTTGGGAAAGGCATGCATTGATATTGAACAAAAGGTCTTCATTAAATTATGTTAAGAATTCAATGATGTCATTTCTTGGAAATATGAAGACTTAAATAGTTTTGACCCAAAATTATCTTAGCACACCATTGATTTAGATGATAATTCCAAGCCTATGAGGTAGAAGCAGAGGCCAATTAACCCTAAGATTGAACCACTAATGAGAAAAGAATTGTCAAGGCTCATAGAGGCCAATATTATTTTCCCTATCAAGCACTCCTCATGGGTGGCTAACCTTATTCCTATTAGGAAGTAGAGTGGAGAGATTAGACTATGTGTAGACTTTAGAGACCTTGATAGGGCTTCTCTTAAAGATCACCACCCCCTTCTCTCCATGGAAAAAGTACTATCCAAGGTTAGTGGTTTAGAAAGGTTTTCCTTTTTAGATGGTTTTTTTTGGTTATAACCAAGTACTGGTTCAAGAGTTTGATAGATATAAGACAACATTGACTACTAAGTGGGGCACCTATGCTTATTATAAGATGCCTTTTGGACTAACCAATGTAGGTGCCACATTTTAGAAGGCAATGGAGATGGCCTTTAAGGGTATGTTGTAGAATTTTTGCACTAGTGTATCTGGATGATATGAGTGTCTTTTCAAAGTACACAGTAGATCATTTTGATCATCTAAGACATGTATTTGATAGATATAGAGTATGGCATGTCCCTAAAACCTAAGAAATGTGCATTTTCTACTCACCAAGGAAAGATTTTAGGGCATATTATGTTGAGAAATGGGTTAACAATAGATCTAGAGAGGGTATAAGCAATTCTTTCTCTCCCACTTCCCACCCATAAGAAAGGATTATAGAGTTTCCTTGGTAGGATCAAAATTGTAAGAAGGTTCATCCCTGATCTTTCTTCTATGTTAAAGACTCTCACAACTATGTTAAAGAAGAACCTAGTGCTCACTTGGACCAAAGAGGGAAAGACTAGTTTTGAAGAAATCAAGAAGTCAATTGCATCAACCACTACTCTTCTCAACCAAAATTTTGACAAATATTTCGTCCTCTACTATTTTGGAGGAAAGTCAAGTATTTCAACTATTCTTACACAGTTAAATGATGAATATTTGGAACAACCCATTACTTTTTTCAGTGAAGGGCTTAATGATTATGAGGAAAGATATAGTTATGTAGAGAAACAAGTCCTTACTATTGCGAGGGATTTCAAAAAATTTAGACACCTCTTGTCTCACAATAAATTCTAGCTTTTGGTTCCACATGAAAGTGTAAAGGATTTCCTCTTGAACAAGGATATAAATGAGAAAAGAGTTGAATGGATTACCAGAGTCATGGAATATGATATTGATATTAAGATCACCAAGTTGGTAAGAGGTAAGGGACTATGTGTGATATAGTCAAAGAGGGAGTGAATAACTAGATCGAAAGGCTCACCCAACTATCTAAACCACCCTACAAGATTTAACACAATGGAAGCAAACACAAGGAACAAAAACCAAAGGAGGAAGAAGAGAGAAATACTTTTATTGATTCATCAAAACATCTTCATACATGCCGGCTACAAGGCCTTCTAGGTTACGGCCAATTACAAATACATTCACACTCAAAGATCCAACTGCAAATTTGCACTTTTAGTTATGCTCTCCCAAATTGCTCTTTCCCCCCAAAATTTTTCCCATCAATCTTCTCCTTACTCTAAGCCTAAACACTCTATATATACTTTCCAAAATAACTTACAAAAAATTCTAGAACAAGGAAAGCCACAAGTCAGCCCATAATAGATACTAACTACCTATACCAAAATTAAATGCAAGAAAAGTCAGCCCAAATAGGAACCAGACATAGAAAACTTGACAAATGAAGACTTTGCAAAAAATGTTACTTAACATCTACACAAGCTTGGCATTCAAAGGAATCACATGATAAGAACTATGAACTCGACATGCAAGGGATCACTCAGCACCAATAAGAACTCAACACCCAAAGGAAATAACTAAGTACCAATAGGAAAAATGAACAAAGAGGGCAAGATTGCCAAGGTAACATTGGATGCTCCTACATTAGACAACTAGGGTTGGAGAAAATGATTCTCCTAAATCATGTAAGTGTCACAACCTAAGGTAAATCTAACTCATATTGAGAAATACATGTAGCATCTTCAATAGGTCTATTCTTCCACTTCACCAAATACTCATAGTAATCTCTTCCTCTTGTGCTCTTTCCAACTCTTTGATCCAATATCTATTCAATTTTGTCAGTCTATTTCTTAGGGTAACCATTAGGTACAACAACTTCATCATCTAACTCATGATACTTATACAAATCAACAATATTGAATATAGGAGATATATCCATGTCATCAAGAAACTCAACTTCATAAGCATTGCCACTATCAAACTTGTTCAAGATCTTACAAGTTCAAACATTTCTTCATCTTTAGCTTATTGTATGTTCCAACTAGGAATCTTCCTTTCTTCAAATGAACCATCACCTTATCACCAACTTGAAAATCATGATGTCTTCTAGATTTATCAGCATTCTTATTATACTTTTGATTACTTTGTTCCACCCTCAACTTCACTTATGCAAAGAATCCATAAAACCAACAAATTCTTCTCCTACAACACTTCTCTTTTCTTCACCAACAACATCTCTCAAATCTAATATACCTCTAGGATGCACTCTGGTAATAATCTCAAAAGGTGTTTTCCCTATACTCCTATTCACAAAATTGTTATATGCAAACTCAACTTGTGCTATTACTACTTTCCAATTATTTGGCTTATTCCCAACTAAACATCTCAGCAAATTACCCAAACTTCTATTCATAACCTTTGTCTATCCATCTTTTTGTGGATGGAATGTAGAAGTAAATTTCATCTCAGTACCCATCTTCTTCCACAAAGTCTTCCAAAAATAACCAAAAAACTTACTATCTTTGTTAGGTTTCTTGGGGTTCAATGCCCTATGAATTGAAACTGACTTTTGAGCATGCATTTGAGGTGTACTTCTTGGTAATCCATGCAATCTCACAATCTATTTAAAGAAAAGTTCAACAACATGCTCAACATTTGATGTCTTCTTACATGGTATGAAATGATCCATCCCAAAAAATCTATCCACTACAACAAATATGGAATCATACCCTTTCACTGTCTTAGGCAATCCAAGAACAAAATTCATACTGATGTCAGTCCAAGGTTTCTTAGGAACACTAGTAGGTGTATACAAACTAGTATTTTGATTTACTCCTTTTGTAACTTGGCAAACTCCACAACTCTTTAAAAAATTTTGAACATCCTTATACATTAGTGGCCAATAATACTTCTCTTTTAGCAAACTCAATATCTTATCAATTCTAAAATGTCAAGCCAATCCACCACTATGCTTTTCCTTAATCAGAATCAACCTCATAAAATTTCTAGGAATACACAACTAAATACCTTTGAACAACATAACTTCTTGAATGAAATACTCATCATACTTACTTATGTGATCTGTCAAATTTGGTGCTTTGTAACCTCTCCACACCTCAGAAAAATTAGGATCAACATCATACAATTGTTTGATTTCATCAAAACCAAGAACTTCAACCTTCATTTCAGTCAACAAGGAATGTCTTCTACTCAATGTATTATTAGCTCTGTTAGTAACTCCACTCTTATGTTTGATCACAAATGTAAAACTCTACAAGTACTCAACCCACTTCATATGTCTTTGATTCAATTTATGTTGACTTCCCAAGTATTGTAAAGCTTTATGATCAATATACAGTACAAAATCTTTAGGAATCAAATAATGACTCCACTTTTTCAATGCTTGGATACTAGCATAAAATTCTTGATCATACATAGAATATTTCCTTTTAGCATCATTCAACTTTTCAATAAAGAAAGCAACGGGTTTACCTTCTTGACTTAATACAACTCCTATTGCATTACCACTTGCATTGTATTCAACTTGAAATACTTTGTTGAAATTAGTTAAAGCCAATACAAGTAATTCAACAACCTTTTGTTTCAACTTCTCAAAACTCTTATCAGCTCCATGTGCCCACTTGAACTCCTTTTTTTCTCCCCTCATTGTTTCAGTCACATCATTACAAACAACATTGAAATTCTTTATAAAAATTTTGTAAAAGCTAGCCAAACCATGACATGATCTTACCTCACCCACTTTCTCAGGTGTAGGCCATTCCAAAATTGCTTTAACCTTCTTAAGGTCCATCTTCAAACCATTAGTTAAAATCACAAATCCCAAATACAAAATCACCTTTTGCATAAAAGAACACTTTTTTAGATTAATCAATAACTTTTCCTCTTTCAACCTCTGCAATACTTGTCTAATATGCTCAAGATTTTCTTCCTTAGTCTCACTAAATATCAAAATGTCATCCAAATAAACAATCACAAACTTGCCCAAGAATCTTTTCAAAACTTCATTCATCAACCTCATGAAAGTACTAGGTGCATCAGTCAAACCAAAAGGCATAACCAACCATTCTTACAAACCATCTTTTATCTTGAAAGAAATCTTCCATTCATCACCTACTTTGATTTTGATATGATGATAGCCACTCTTCAAATCAATCTTGGTAAAATAATTTGCTCCACTTAAAAAATCTATTATGCCATCCATCCTCGGCATAGGTAACCTATATTTCACTGTGATCTTGTTAATAGCTCTAGAATCAGTACACATTCTCCATTCGTAGGTACAACACATGGACTCAAGATTTCTCTGATCAAACCTTTCTACAAAAACTCATGCACTTGTCTAGTAAGTTATTCATTCTTTGTAGGTGTCAATCTATAGGGTGCTTTATTCAGCAAACTGGCTCTAGGAATTAGATCCATACAATGACTTATACTTCTTACTGGAGGTAAACCATTAGGAATATTGACAACAACAATATCCTTGTACTCATTAAGCAGTTCTACAATTTTTTCTATCATTTTTTCATTACCAACTTCTGCTACTTGGCCATTACTACCAACACTTGGTCCTCTAGGAACTATAACAAAAAAAACTTGATTCTTCTTTACTTCCTTTTCAAATTGTTTCCCATTAACCATCAAAACTTTTATTGCAGTACAATTGACCTCATCTAGTCTTTCAATCAAAGTCAACAATATTTGTTTCTTCCCATTTACCCAAAGAGTATATTGATTCAATCTTCCATCATGTATAGCATATCTATCATATTTCCAAGATCTCCACAACAAAATATGACAACAATCCATGGGCATAATATCACACAAAATTTCATCAAAGTAATATCCAATCTTGAACTTCACAAGGCATTGCTCACTTACCAATACCTTATGCTCATCTTTGATCCATGATGCATGATAGGGTTTGGGATGTTTCAATCTCTGCAACTACAACTTTGTAACCAACTCTTCTAATGCCAAATTTTTAGAACTTCCACTATCAATGATCACTTTGTAGCATTTTCCAGCCATCTTACATCTTGTCTTGAAAAGGCTTCTCCTTTAAAAAGGTTCATCATCACTTCCATTATTACATAAGGTTCTTCTCACCATCAAATTTTCTCCAACCTCAAGTCCACTTGGTGAACCCTCATCATATCCTTGTATCATAACATTTCTCTTACCTTTCCCACTTTCATTGGATCTACATTCAAAGGATCTATGTCCCTCTTTACCACATCTAAAACAATTACCATGAAATCCACCTCTAGAATAAGAATTACCTGTTCCTTGGTAAGAATTAGTACCTCCTCGATAAGAATTTCCACCTTTCCATCCAGTCTTTTCTTTGTCATAATTCTTTGATTTAGATTTTCCTTTATCCTATAAAAAAATTTCATATTTGCCACCTTTACCATAAAATCTACCTCTGCCTCTCTGGAATCTACCTCCTCTACCTCTTTTTCTTTATTCATGCTTCTTTATCAAGATCTCACCAGCTTTCAAGACATACCAATATGTTTCTTCTACACTTTGCAACTTCACAAAACTTATTTCATCTTGAATTCTAAATCTCAATCCATTAATATACCTTACATTTTTCTCAACATCATCAACCAGATGTCCAGATCTGATGTCCAATCTATAGAATTCCTTAGTATATTCTTTTATAGTCATGTCCTTTTGTTTTAAATTTTGCATATTTCTCAACAAGCTAACTTGGTAATTAGTAGGGAGGAATTTTTTCTTTACCTTATTCACCATATTCACCCAATTTTTGATCTTTTCCTTTCCTCTCCTTTGTCCATCAATTTGCAAGTGCTCCCACCATAGTGATGCATGACCTTTCAACCTAGTGACTATAATCTTCACCTTTCTATTATTAGGATTGTTTTCATACTCAAAGAACTTCTCCATATCAGAGATCCAATCCAATACAACATTTGTATCCAATTTTTCATCATAAGGAACAACTTTTATAGAAAGCCTCAAATTTGTCCTAGACAACACTTGCAACAATCTTTCCTCATCTCAATCTTCTTTAGGTTCTGGATTATGGTTTGGTGTTGCTGCTTCATCATCACTTACATCAACAAGATGTGTTCCTCTCCTCTAGGCTATCTACACAACATCTAATCTATCTACAATTTGTCTCAACTAATCCAATATAGCATCATTGACATTTCTTCTACCACGAACCATCTTTATAAATCAGGTTCCTACAAGATCATAATCCTCTGCAAGTTATAGGTCAAATCCATAGATCTTCCACCCTACAACCAAATCCAAATTAGGGTTCTACATGATCCAATCTCCACAAGGATGAACCTCAAGCTTTGATACCAACTAACATAGGAAAATAGAGAGTGAATAAATAGAACCAAAGGCTCACCCAGCTATCCAAACCACCCTACAAGAGTTAACACAATGGAAGCAAACACAAGGAACACCAATGAAAGGAGGAAGAAGAGAGAAATAATTTTATCGATTCATAAAAATATCTTCATACATACCCAGTTGCAAGGCCTTTTATGCCCAGTTACAAATACATTCACACTCAAAGATTCAACTGCAAATTCGCACTTTGAGTTCTGCTCTCCAAAATTCCTCTTTCCCCTGAAACTTTTTCCCCATAAACCTTCTCCTAACTCTAAGCCTAAAAAATCTATATATACTTGAAAAAATAGCTTACAAAATATTTTAGAACAAGGAAAGCCAAATTTTTGTTAGAAATGATTAAAAAGATCATGAATGAAGAATGATGGAACTGGTAAAGAATGTTTTCAATCATTGTTTTGTCATTGATGTCAAACTTTCTACTAGCAAGAATGAAAATTGCTTAAGTGATCCAAATACCATCAATTGGTTGATTGACAAGGAGGAGGCAATCAATAAGATGTAACTAGAGCACCTAGAGAAAGGTTGAAGTTATGATGTTGTAATAAAGTATAAAGATCAGCTAAGCCACTAATGAAATAGTGTATTGATGACATACTTTAAGACATAGAGAATGGACACACTAAGACACATCAAAGATGTAAGGTTTAACTAAGTCATTTGTAGAACCTGACTAAGTTCATTTGTGAGTGCTGAGCAAGCTAGTTAAAGTCAAGAAAGTTCAACTTCAGTGTGTGTCGAGCAATCCTTCAGGTGCTGAGTAACATAGAAGGTGTTGAGCATCAGTAAATGTAGTAGAAGTTGAGTAACAAAGAAGGTGCCAAGCATCAGTAAATGTAGTAGAAGCTAAGTAATATAGAAGGTGCCGAGCATCAGTAAACCAATGATGCTGAGTTGCTGCATTATTGATAAGACAAAAAGATTCACCAGATTAGTAATGATAAGTTTGTTACATTGAATTTTCTGAATTAGTTGGATGATAAGGATGATGAGTAGATGTCACAAAATTTCATGTAAACCATGCAAACCAGTTTTGAGCAAATACTGATGGACTTATGATGAATTTTCTGGAAGAAATAATTTGGAGGGAAAAAAATATCGTTCTCTTAGATCAAATCAAATTGATGAGGGGGAAGATTTGAGTAGGAAATGAAGACCATAAATTATTTATAAGGAGTTACAAGTTTGAGATCAAAGTGAGGGAGTTGGTCATAAGTGTGGTCATGCGAAGAAGCCAAGAGAAGGCTAGTGTGAAGTGTCAAGAAGAGGACACAGTGAGGAGTAAGCACAGAGCATCAAGACTCTGAGTTGATCAAGTGACCATTGACTGCATTGGAATAATGAGTGAAATAAATCAAGGAGACAAATCTTGAAGGGTGGACAATCTATCAACACTGCAAGGGAGAAAAGCCAAGCAAAGAAAAGAACTGAAGAGTGATATGAAATCTACAAGGTTAGAGTTGCAATCTTTATCAGGTCAAAACCTTTCTAATACTTTCTTACCATTGTATTAGACATTTAAATCTTACATTGCTAGGCTAGCTTAATAGCTAGGTGGATAAGCCTCAAGAAAAGGATAGAAGATCCCCAGAAGAATGATAAGAGATCCTCAGGAGAATGATAGGATATCCTTAGAGAGGGATAAAAGATTCTTTTGGGAAGGTGACTATAAATCCCATGGACTTGGGTGGGCCTAATAGCTCTATGTAAATCTTTTAACAAGGTGGTATTCTAAGTTGAATGTTCTTAAGTCCTCTAACAGGGCACACTCCTAACAGGGTGTAGAAATCCTTTAATAGGGTCACATATAATAGTGTGTAAAGCCTTTAATAGGGAAAACCATTAGAAGTGGTTGAAATCTATTGTGCAGTAATTTTGTGGTTATCATCCCCATCCCAATTTTACCTTCTTGTTCTTGGAGGGTTTCTGGGTCACCAAAATCTTTTGTGTTATGTGGTGGTGCATGTTTACTTTTCATGATTGTTTAATGTTTAATTGCATGCATGATAATTTCAATTATATGCCATTAAGGATTTGACAAGAAAGTAAAAAGGCTAGTACTCCTGATTCACCTCCGTTTTATTAAAAAAATTGTATTGGACATTATTGGACCTTGAATAACTAATTCACCCCCCCTCTCAGTTATTCTAAAAGAATTCTAAAAAAGTTCACCCATAATAGATATTAACTACTGATACCAAAAATAAATGCAAGAAAAGTTGGCCCAAACTAGAACCAGACATAGATAACTCAACAAATGTAGACTTCATAGAAATTGGCACTCAACATCTACACAAGCTCAGCATTCAAAGGAATCACATGGAAACAACTATAAACTTAGCACCCAAAGGATCAATTAGCACCAATACGAACTTGAAACCCGAGGGATCACTCAGTACCAACAGGAACTTGGCACCCAAAGGATCACTCAACACTAACAAGAACTCAACACCCAAACAAAATCACTTGACACCAACAGCCAAACTGAACAAAGAGGGTAGGATTGCCAGGGGGACCCAAGATGCTCTTGCATCAATGTGAATAAATGGCTTTATCTTTTGAGACACATGAAGAGGCTTCCCTCTTAATCCAAAATAAGCAACCAATGGAGAATGAAGATCAGATTAATTGGTTGAATAACATGACTACCTTCTTGATAGAATCAAGATTCCCCCAAGGTCTAGACAAAGCCAAGAGGAGATAGTTTAGATTGCAGGTTATTCCCTATGTCTTGGTGGATAGAGTATTATTTATAAAGGATTCTAATGGAGTCCTGCTAAGATGTATATAGAAAGATCAAGTCAGTAGGTTGCTAAAGAAATTTCATGATAATCTTGTTGGTGGTCATTTCTCAACCAGAGTCACTATGATGAAGATAATGAGGGCTAGCTGTTATTGGCCCACCCTATTTAGTGTTTTCCATAAGTGCGTAAGGATGTGTGAGAAATGTGCTTTCTTCTCAAGAAAGAAAAGATTGGCTACCCTTCCCCTCAATCCCATTCATGTTGACCAACCTTTTTCCTAATGGGGTTTGGATTTCATTGGTCCAATAAATCCACCCTCTAGTACTGGTCATAAATGGATCTTAGAAGCCACAGACTAATTCAAAAGATGAACTAAAGTACTGGCTTTGAAGGATACAGCAAAGGCCTCAGTAGTTGAATTCCTTGATTGAATTGTGACAAGATCTATAGTTACCTCAACTATCATATCTAATAACACCAAATCTTTTGTTGGAGCTCACTTATGTTCTTGGGTTCTAGAATATGGGATATATTTGAGCAATTCCTAGAATTATTATCCCCAAGGAAATGGCTTTGCTGAATCCTCTAACAAGAATTTCATAAGGATCATGAGGAGGACAATTGAAGACAATCAGAGGAGTTGGCATGCCAAGTTGAAGACAACCCTTTGGGATGATAAAATTACACCCAAGAGAGTAGTTGGGAATTCACCTTTTATGCTAGTTTATGGAAGGCAAGCTAGGCTTCTTATTTTACTAGAATTCCCCTCTCTTGAGTTGGCTCATAAATTGGAGCTAAAGGAAAATGATCCCATGATGATCAGATTAGCAAAATTGATTGATTTAGAAGAAAAAAAGGCAACAGGCTATGCATACTCTTGACGCTCGTCAATAGTAGGTTCAAAGAAGTTTTGACAAGAAGGCCAAGACTAGAATTTTTAGAGAAGGAGATCTTGTTCTTAAGTGGGATGCAAATAGAGAAAATACAAGAAGGCATTCCATGTTTGATGCTATCTAGAGTGGGCCTTATGTTATCACTAGTTGCAAGAAGGCCAATGCTTCCTAGCTATCTAGGCCCAATGGTTATGCTCTACCCATTCTAGTTAATGGGATTTACCTCAAACGTTGCTTCTAGAGAGGGTTAAGGTTTTCTTTATATATTAAGTTAGTTTCTAGTTTTCTAAGAATTGTTGAGCACAAGTTATCTCTCTCTATGAGATAGCTAGGTTTTGAAGATTTTTAGTTGCAAAGAAGTCAAATGTAGAGTTATAATTTCACAATGTACAAGATCTCAATTTTTGTGACTTTGTAGCTCAATGGATGCTTTAGGTCACTAGTTATATACATAGCAACCAAGTATCCCCTTTGAGATTTCAAATTTGTTAGCCATATTTTTCCTCCCATTGAAAATTTGAGGTTTTCCTATCAAACATGTCCAACAATCATATCTATTCAAATATTGAAATAATTCAAATGACATAGGGATATATTTAAAAAAATTCTTATCCTTGATTTTCCTAGGTTCAATATTTTTCACGATTTATCCCCTTGGAGACCCAAATCATGATCGTGTGACTATCATTCATTGCCCAATTGCTATAGTCTATGGCATAATCATTAGGGGAGGTGCAAATGTGCAACATGGTCTTTTCATTGGTCAACATAGTTTTTTGGTTTAGAAGGATAACATCCAATTATGAGTGGTGACATAGTGAACTCTCTTTATCGCTCGATCCCAGGGTTATGATGCTGACTCAAGGTTTAAGTTATGATGTCATGACCCTTCCTCATTCACATGATTGCAATGAGTTTAGTGTTGACCATGGTCAGGATGGTGAAGCCATGAATCACCTTGTGTGCATGGTTTATGG
Organism: Cupressus sempervirens; assembly: GCA_028749045.1. Taxonomy (NCBI): domain Eukaryota; kingdom Viridiplantae; phylum Streptophyta; class Pinopsida; order Cupressales; family Cupressaceae; genus Cupressus; species Cupressus sempervirens. The sequence continues at coordinate 968,602,788 of CM053787.1, forward strand.
GGTCAGTGATGGGTTAAAGGATCAAGTTATGAAGCAATGATAATATGAAATGAGTAGATCAGATGGTCATTGCAGCTTCACTGGGGTTATGGTAAGAACCACAATTAGTACTATGATTATGTGCCTCTTCCTATTCACATGGTCATGATGAGTTAAAGATGATCTTGGGTTAAGGTCATGGAGTTGTAGCATGGCACCATATGGATGACCTTGGTGATGTGGTAGTTCCTAATTGGTCAAGGAGTTAAGCTATGTAGGAGGGGTCCTAGCTATATTATGATCAATGGGATCTACAGCTATCATTATATTTCTATAGGAAAATGTACAATCAAAAGTCCTAGTGACATAACAACAATGTGCCATGTTTCTTAGCAGGACTGGGTGAAGAACAAGAAATGATAGTTTTCACATGGTTGCATGCATTTCATCTAAAGTCAAGGATCATGTCATGATAGCACAAATGGTATGTTGGTAGTTTAGATCATATTTTTATACGGTCACGAGCATCTAATGCTAGTTGGATATTAAGTTGTGATGATATAAGATGCTGGTTTCACATTATTTCTTGATCGTGGAAGTAAGGACAAGCTATTAAGGACAAGCTATGAAGTAGTGATGTGGTTTGTTCATATTTTCACAAGGAATAAAAACTAATAAAGAAAGGTGGTTAGGAAGTCATGATTATAGGTTTTGGTGTTTTAAATGGTACTAAAACTACTAAGCGACAAAAAGCTTAATACCAGAATGACAGTACATACACAATCTAAAGACTAGCCTATTCTTATCAACAATTGCATAATGTAAGGTATTTGGACCCAACTTCAACAAAACCACAAATGGTTTTCTACTCTTTTGGCTCTACAAAACTAGGGTGGGTATACCCAGGGATGGTTCAAATATGAAACGACTATATAGGGATTATTCTTAGTTTCATTCTGATTCTCATTTCAAAATCCTCAAATATATATATATATATATAATTCTTACTAATCTTTCCAAACACATCCCATAAACAGATATGGCCAAGAAGTCTTCTATAGATCTGCAGACATTTTCAACAACAATGGCTAATTGAAGCTAAAAAGATTTCATGCAGACAAGTGCTGGCCAACTTTGAAGATCTACATGAAATAAAAGTAAAATTTGAGTTGATGATGTATTTGAAAAAACAATTTGTAAGATACTTCTCTTTCAGCTGAAATAACTTGATCAGTGCCTAATCCATTGGGGTTTCAGAGTCTATAACAAAATATAAGATCTAATCTGTTGCCTTACAACAAATTGTATCAGCAATTCTTATCAGAATTCATCATTCAAAATCCTTTTCAATACTTAAGGAAACTTATCACATTCATCAAAGCTTTTACTTAATCCATTGAATTAACAGCAATGATAGATGGATATACAACCTAACTAGATTGCATTCAATTGCACAGGCTTTTACTCATACAACATCAAGGTATCCAAGTATTGAGTAGGAGACAAAATTTAGAAAGAACTGATATGGGGACAGTTCATAATTTGTATTCATTTCCTTTGAAAATGGTACATCTTTTACAATAAACTCAGAAAAGCCTTCAGAAACAAACACAGTTCATTCTATCTTCATGTACTTTCAAAAAATTTTATAGAGAAACACATTACAAACTTGCCTTCAAAATTTGGACCAAAAACTAGACTAAGCACAATACGTAGAAGAAAAGAATTTGGACTATTCTTTAGCCTTGGGATCTCACTTAAATAGTGTGAGATGCAACAAGCTTAGGGCTAAAGAGAGTGACATGTGTCCTGCTACAAAAATTTGGTAAATTACCCCTTTTCAAAAGAGAGCCGAACAAACAAAACCAAAACAAATAAAATGGAAGGCAAATGATAGCTGGAGCATAAAATCTTCAATTTTGTCCTTTTCTCTAACTGCTCCCAGTTGGTAACACTTTGATTTCTGCAATTGCTTCCCAGACAAATATTTCTCTTTTAGTGGGCCAATCACATTCTTTAACTGTTGTTAATTCATCCACTGTTTTCTGCCACCTGGCATCAGTAATCACCCTTCCTTCTATGATAAACCTATTCACTTCAGTTTCAATTTTGAAAAGGGTATCAATTAGTTCATTGAAAAAACATCCATCAATACCATCTTGGAGGACGGACACCACTTGTGGCAAGTCTATAATGTGATCAAAAGAATTAGACCACTCATCAAAATCTTTTAACTTATCATTAGAATTGATAACAGAAGGAACCAAAGAATAGAAACCATTTGTTAGCATTTTTAATTTAGTTTGGATTATTGCCAACTTCCCTGTGAAGATTTGCAATAATTCTTTCACTTTGTCCATACCTTCCTTTACAGTAATAACTTTATCTGGGAGGTTTGGCTTCTTGGCTAACAAGGGTATCAACCTGTCAAAAAATTGCATATAGGGTCCCCACTGTTGAAACATAGGCTCAAGCCACCTAACTGCACCTATGCATACCTGTTCCGCAGATTGTAGATTGATGAATGTATTATAAGTATCCTGAGATATTCTTTTTAGAATGCTGATTCTATGATTTAATACATTCATCAAAATAGTTTTCTTGGTATTATTGTCAACTTGGGAAACTTCTGTTTCCACACTAATCACAGTCATTGACACTATTGTTTCCATGAGCATTTCTTCTATTTGGGCCTCTACTTCTACTTTGTGCCTTCTTTCTTCCTCTTGTCTTGGTACATGCTCTGCCTCTGCTACTATTTTGAGCTGTTCTTTGAGGGATTTTATTTCTGTTTCCAGAATTTTAATTTTTTTCTCCAACTCCTCTATTCTTTGTTTCTGTATATGGTTCATTTTGAGCTCTTCTTCATATGTTCTCCTAATATCAAGGCATTCATTAAACATTGCAGCTAACTTATCCTCAATTTCATCAACCTTTTCCTCATTCATTAGAGCAAAATGTTTTACCAAACTGGAGATTTCCTTCCCAGTAGTGCTCTCCAATGTCCACACAATCATATTGCCCTGAGCAATTTCTTCTATATCCATCATCTTAGGCTTCTTGGTGTCAGGGGCCACACTCCATACTGCTAGGGTTTTAGTGTCCACATTAAAACCTGACCCTCTTTTAAAACCTTCACTGCTAGTGGCTTCATAACTGATGGCCTTATCTTGTCTTCTCATTTGGTCCAACACAAAAGCTTTCTCAATATCCCAATGTGGTATTAGAATCATACCACTCCTATGTACTAATTCCCTAGCTTCTGCGGCAGTCATTGTTTCACTTTCAATGTCATAAGCCAATAGTTTTTCAACTAACTCTTTATTTTTTTCTGGATCTTCTCCTGGCATGAGACTCAATGTGAGTTAATTATGCTTGATTTTATAGAGAAAACTTTTAAATTCTGATGATTTAATAAAATCATCATCTTCCATTAATTTCTCAGATTGAATGAGCCTGTCATCCAATCTTGACGCTGCAATTTGCATTTTAGTAGAAGCTTTTCCTACTTCAGTGGCCCTTTGATGAAAATAATTTTGCCTAATATCAGCAAAATACTCACTACTTCCAGACATGACCTGTATAGCTCTGATTACCACCTTTTTAGGGATGTGCATTGTCTTTTGTCTTTTATTTCCTTGTGGTATCCAGGCTGAAGTTGATGGCTGCTCTTCTTCCAAATCAATTTCCAATTGTGTATCTGGTTCAGGGGATTCTCTATTTACAACGAATTCTTCTCCTTCTGGCTCATGAGGCATTTGTAACATAATATGATCAAAATCTTCAATCATTTTCCTCAAATTATTAGGATATGGGATTTCTATATAAAAACCCTTAAAATCAAGGTTGGTCCTCTTTAGAGCATTCTCTACTTTCCTTATTTCTTCATACTTCCTTAGTAACTCATCTTCCTCCCCTATTGCTACTATGTTGGCAATTAGGTCCTCTACAGGGATAGGCTTACTTGGAGGCAGGACAAAACCCCTAATGGTCTTAACCTCGTTTGCAATGTAACCATCAGGATCATATACCCTATAGGGCCCAATAGCAAATTTATACTGACCTAAAAAGTCACTCAATTCCTCAAAAACATTCTTGCCTATTTCAAAATCTCCTACCTTAAAATTTCTACACACAAAAGTAGGCTTATGCAGCGAAGGAGGGATCATTTCTTTATTCATCAACAAGAATTGCCAAAAGAATTCAATAATGGCCAATCTAGGGGGTAGATATTTAGGCAATAGATGAGGAGGCTGTGGGCATGCAAAAACTCTGATTAAAGTACATTCTTTAAACAAAAATATGCTTCCCTAGTTATGATCTAATTTTGTTTTTTCATCTAAGAAAAGGGGCCTAAGCAGAGTCTTCAACACATTGGGTGCCCTAAAGAAAGTATGATCTAGCTGCCTCATAATAACTGAACTGAACAAATTGAAAAAAACTAGAGCATTTGAATAGAAAAAATCTTTGTGCCAGATATGAGTCCAGAGTTGCACAGGTAACTCACCAAATTCATCAAAAGTTTGATCAATGAAATCTCCACTGATGTACCCAATGTTGCTATACAGGATAAGGTGCATCAATAATGAGTAATGGTGGAACTTGAAGTCTTTTAGTTCTCCTTTCTTAGCGTCACAGATCTGCATGTGCATACTGTCAATGATAAAAGCCACATAATCATACTCCTTATGATGAAAAGGATCCTGTATGTCGCATGCCATTAGAAAAAGAGAACCATATACACAATCCTCTGTGCCATCACTTCCCAATACTTTTTGCAACCCATAAACTTTGTTTTTGAAATAATTTTTGAATCTACTCAGAGGTAAAAAATCTCCCACCTTTCTTGGAATTAACCCTGCCTTCTTAACTCTGTGAGGAATGTGCCGCAGCATGACATTGTTTACAAAATAGGTTTTATTCCTAGCGAACTTTCCTTGTAAGTCTACTATGTCAATAGGTATATCCATTTGTCCCATCAATCCAAAAGCTTCAATAAAAGAAGTTCTGTCCAATGTACATAACACACTCCCATTATGCCTGTGAAAAGTCCTAGTTACTGGATTGTATGATTTTATTAGGGCTTTCAATAGGTCAACATCAACAAACACTTCTGGAAAAATTAGTTTTGCCATATTTCTATTCCAAGGGTTACATACTAGCACATTCTCTATTCTGTTCTGATAAAAGTACATGAAAAGATCATAGCCGATAATTCTAGGGCATTCAGCATCTTGAACAAAAGCATAAGGGTCTCTGAATATATGATCATTTGCAGAAATTGCATTTGACGATCCTGGAAGAAGTTTTAGCCAGTCTTCAGCATGCTTGTTCAGTTTTTTGACCCTTGTCTTCTTTTCCGTTTTGACAGTAGTTTTCTTCCTTTTTCCTTCTGGTGTGACTTCTATCACATCATCACCCTCATCTTCAACTTCAAATTCTTTTGCGTGAACTTCTTCAACTTCTTGGTCAGCCATTTTTTACTTTGAATTCTTCTGCAACTTCACAGGATATACAGAGCTCTGTAGCTTTTAAAACTTCAGAACAACACAGGAACAAGCTTCTTGAGGCAGGTAATTCAGATAGATCCTTGATGTTTTAATTATATGTCTACCAACCTTTTTTAATAAATTTAGCATGCATGAGCTTTAAAACTTATGATCGCAAGGTCGTCATCAAGGTATATCAGCCGCAAAATTTGATTCTGATTGTACTTTTCAAAACCTTACTTTGCTTGGTTGCAATAGTTTTGTCCTTTTTGCTTATCTGTCGTGATACATCAAAAGTTTTTTCTTATATGACTACCTTTCATTCATACGCTGAGTCAAAGCTTCAATCTTCATGAGGCCGAAAAAGCTCTTGATGGATCTCTACGCTCACTTGGAGAAAGCTTCAAAATGCCCTAGTCGTAGGAACGTAATGATGCTCTTACAATGTTTTACAAATCCCTTTTATGTTCCTACGAAACCTTTTACCCCATAGGATCTCAAGCCCTGTTACTATGTATCTCCACCTCTACGATTTAATATTCCTCGTGCGAGCATAAAACCCTCATTCAAGCCATTCTGGTTGCCTTTACGCTCCTACGTGCACGTATCTGCGGAGACCTTGGAAATTCCTTCTACGTTGTTCCACTTACTTCATTTCTCGGAGCAGCATAAGGCTTCAAAATTTATCACCCGCTCTTACGACTCAGCTTTATTCATATCATCGGAGAGCCTTCTCAACTGCTATTGCAGTCTTACGTCTTCCTTTTGTCGTATGAGCGTGAACCCCTTTTTACTGATTTTCCTTCTTGCCTCTTTACGCTTACATGCTAAGACTAGATCCATAACCACGGAGGAGAGAAAAAATAGCTCTTCGTTTATACGCTTAACCTACAAGCATAAAGGCGTAATATCAAAGGCTTAAGTCATATGCCATGAGGGATGGGCCCATCTGACACAAATGTTGTGTCTCCATCTGATTCGCTGCAACTGGGCCCTTCTGACACTTCAATAGGTCCCACATGATTCTTTCACCGCTAAGAACAAAACTTTACGATTTTCCACAAATCTAAGAATCATAAACACGTAAACATCATGAAACCTTGCTTCCATGCTTACGAAAAACCTTTACTCGTAACACTGTGATACCCTCACCTACCCTTAAAATCATGCTTTATGCCTTTACGCTACCCCTTGAGGTGCATATGCGTAGGTCACATTGTAGGCTTCCCCGCTCCTTCACTCACGGTATTTACTCGTAAGCCTGTAACGAGAGCTTTTCCAAGCGCGATAATCCTTTATGCCTCTTCGCTGTATCAAAAAGCGTAGCCACAGAAAACAAAAACAAAAGGCATTTCGTTGTTACGTGAATCCTCACACCGTAAGAACGTACAGGACGAACTTAAAACACTTTACAACTCCTGAGAAATTCAAAAGGGATGCCATCAATTTCGGACCTAGGACAAAAACATGGGTGTTTTTAGGAGATCAACCTGGAAAAAACAACGGACTCTGATAACATATGAGACTGAGAAATTCTTAGGGCAACCTAAGAATTCAAATGATTTCTCACCATGATTTTAAAAAATTGTAGGTTTGAAAAATCAGACCAACAATAGGTGGTCAAACATGAAATGTAAGTCAAATGCTTGCAGGGTGACAAAATGATAAATTATGATTGGTCCACATGGAAAGGCTTGAAGGGTGACTCTAGTTGACCAATGATATGGCTGACATAACATGCTAATAACAAAGGAAGTATCTCTTTGATGACATATATGATCTTTTTGATCTCCTTCAACCACTTTCATTATTCCCCATTTTTGATAATATGAAGGGACAATCCATCGCTGCCTAGTGATCCATATAATTAGTCAGGGTGATAATGGTCACCATTTTTGTCTTTTAAGGTTTTTTTTTTTGGTGAATAAGTGATTTCACTATGTTTGGATGTGTTTCATGATCAAATCTTTCCTAGATTGTTCTCTATAATCTTGAATGCAGTTGTTGAGTTTTTGCTTTGAGTAGAAGCTATCTGAGTTATGTTTGAACTATAAAAGAAGATTTTGTAACCCTTCTTAGGATTGATCTTTTTTTCAATTTTGTAGTATTGTATGTCTATGCTTTGCTATTGTAATTTCCTTTGCCTTTGAGTTAATATATTCCTCTTTTGTATCTCTTTCTTCCATTAATATATAGTGCAATACCTTCTTGCCTTTGTATTAATGTATTATCTTCATTTCTCAACTGTATGATTGTATCTACTTGAATTTTGAATGATATAAAGTGAAGTCTCTTATAGAATCATTTTGGTTTATGATATATGGTTGTTGGACTAAGAAAGGATTGAATTTTTATACTTTAAGGTTATATTGATGAACTATGCATTCTTGAGAAGAGATAAGGTTGAACATACTATTTGGTGTATCACCTCCTCTTAGATTAGATCAGGTAGTTCTTTTTCATGCATTTCTTCTCCCTTTTTCTCTCAAGAAATAGTTAGGTGCATCCTAATAGTAAGGAAGCTGACCTTCTCTAGAGATTCAATCTCAAGTCACAAAGCCCCACACTTTTGAGATTGTTTCCATGTTACACAAGGCTTACTTTAGGTAAGACTTTAGGCGAGAATGCAAACTATTGTGTCAATAGTCACCTAAAACACAATGAAACCAAATGAAAATTAGAGTGTCAACATATTTAAATGAGTAGAACCCAATGAGATAAAACCTTTAAAATATTTCCCTTTAATCTCTTACACAGAGAAAATTTCAAATTTAGGCAAGACAATTTGAACAAAACTCCCAAAAAGATGAAAAAATATTAAGAGTTTTTTAAAATGATATTTTTACCATTTAAAATAGGTTTAAAAAAAATAAATTAAAATAATATAAAATGACTTAATCCAAGCTTCAAAAAAAACTTCTAAGGTCCCTAAAACCAAATATAACCATTTGATTCGAATTAAATCAAATATTTATTTAATATATTTATTGGTAATCACAAAACACCAAATAAAAATTTAAAATGACATTTACTAATTACACAAGGAGTAGAAAAATAAAAATAAACTAAAAATGAACAAACATTTTTCATGAGTTGACTACATATGATACTAGTATCAAGTTGACCAATGATAGTAGTCAAGGCTTAATCAATAAAATAATTGGGAAATCACCCAAACATAGGAATGATTGGTCTAGGTGTAGGAGTATTTTGATGTTAGCTATCTTTGTAACTGTAAGGAAACTTGGCAATAAAGAATATAACCATTTCCACATAACCCATAATAGATCTGAAATAAACATGGAATTAAAAATCCACATGCAAGAGAATAGACAACATACCCATAAAATTGTGATACAAGATATACCCTGGGAAACCCTCATTGAGGGAAAAAAACCCAGCCTCCAAAAGCATCCATCACCATGTATTATTTAGCAAAAAATACTATTGCCATACAACCATGGAAGCCTTCATGGCCATAGCCACAACCGAGCAAACTATGTGAACAAGCATGAATCCACACATCCCATGCCATGCTTTCAACCTTCACAGATGCTCCCTTAGCTAACCTGCCAAGCCTTGTCCCGCTCGACTCTTGCCTTTTGTCTTCTCCTTGTCACTCTCACTCTCTACAACAACTACCCTTGTGGCTGCTTATATAGTAGCAAGTCCCACAAAACCACCAAGTGGTATTACATAAACCATGTGCTAAAACCATGTACTACCTAACCCACTGACCCCACATTTAATATTGGGCATTTAATTCTTTTCCCCAATATTAAATAATTACATGAAATATTATCACAATGTTACAATAAAACTCATCAAGAATATTCCATGAGAATCTTTACATGTTGCACGTCCATCTAGGTACAACATTACATAATAAAATAACAATATTATGCAATGTGTGCAACACCCATTATCTCAACAGTAACCACTATCAAGGTTACCATAAGCATTCAAACCTATGAAGTTATGTGGAGTCAATACTTGGTGCTTACCCAACTTAGTAAAATAACTTAAGCACATATATAATACAATATCATTAGTCGATAAGAGAGAACTTTAATAGTGTAATCATTCATACTTATTGAATGTCATGATACTTTTCTTTCTCATAAATTATTATCTATCTAAATACATAATGTAAAATCAAACAACATTGCCTAACATTAATATCATTAATCATTATTCAAAATCACATAGTAAAATCTTCTAAACTAGTAGGTTAGCCATAATCAATCACCAACTATAAGAATTAATATCAAAAAGGTGTTGAAAATATAAGGGATTAACTACAAGGGGAGAGGTGAATCAGTAGCCACTAAAATAAATCTCAAATCCTTTAGATGTCAATACAAAATAAACTTTGAAAAGCTGAACTCTAGTGATGCTTGAAAAACACACAAAAATGTTGTAACTTGGTAAATACTGAATATGCTCAGCAAATACTTATCAAGATTGCTATCTGTGATTACTTATTACTTTAACTTAGTTGAAAACATATAAAAGAAATAACATGAACACTTTTAACATCAAGATTTAACATGGAAACCCAATTTGGGAAAAACCACCAATTGCAGCTAGTTACTGATTTTCACTCTTCTGAAGTGAGCCCTGTTAGGAGCCAACCTTGTTAAAGGTTACAAAACACACTGTTAGGTGTGACCTTAATAGAGGATTTAATCATCTTTTCAGGAGTGGTCTTGTTAGAGGTCTTTAGACACTTCAATAGAAATGCCACCTTGTTAGAGGATTTACAAATAGTTGTTAAGCCAACTCTATTAGGAGATTTAGATCACTACTACAATGGTCAGAGAGTAACAATGACATCACCTGATTTGGGTGCAACTAAATTATTGATTATAGATCTCAATTCTATCTTGTATACTTGATCCTTCTTGATCAATTATATCTTTTCATCTTCTCAAGGATATTCTGCTTATCCTTCTGATTCAGTTCTTAGCATCATTAAATCTTCAATTATCTTCCATGCATTCACACACTTCTAATTCTCAACTTGACCTTATATTTATATCTTTCACATTGTCAAGTCAGCTAGAATACAACTTAGAATAATTAATATATATCTTCTCAGTTGACTAGAACCAACATATAAATCAATTGAACTTAATATGAAAAAACTAGAAAATCCTTTGTTAGCTGACCCTGCTTGGTAGACACTAACTCAGAAAAGATTTTCCTATGTTAACCAAGTGAACTTGGTCAACACTACATATTCACATAGTTCCTTTGGTAACCAAGTGAGCTTGGTTCCATCCAACATTTCCTTCATTAACCTAGAGAGCTTGGTTAACACTCATCTTTTGCAAACTTTCCTTTCATGCCTAAGGGAACTTGGTAGAAACTATCTTTTGTATTAAATAGACTCTGGAATTCTTGATAGCCATAGAAAACTATCTTCAAGGCTCAAGTGATATCAATATATATTGATTGGAAATTATATGACATTTGTGTAACATTAAAGACAATACACAATTAATCAATTATTTCAACAATCTGCCTCTTTGGCATTGATGGAAACACAACATGTCCTAACATAATGAAATTTTAGATCAAGAATAAAGTAAGGAACATATCCTTAGTTTCATTTTGATTCTTATCCATGAGAATTCCCTCTATTAGTGTAAACTCTTTCTGCCTTCAATTTCTCCCTTTATCAAAAAAATTCTATCTGATATGACAAAAAACTTCTTCCTCTTTAACATCTGATGCCAAAGACAATGTTCAGTGAATATCAATGTACCTCAAGTAAAAATTCATTTGCAGTATGCCCTTGTCAATACTGCACCAACTGATTGATCTTCAACATGCTCTAGTTGATGCATCACTAAACTTTATTTAGTAAGCTTTAGATAGGGGAATGATCCCTACTTACCTCTTAGATACAAAAGTACATCCTTAGATAATGGCATGATGAATATGTCTATAATTTTCTCTTTTATGCTTGCATATTCCAATTTGATTTCTTTATCTTGTACAATTTCTCTCAAGGAATGATATTTTATAGCAATGTGCTTTTTTTTGGTATGCATTACTAGTTTATTTGATATATTGATTGCATTGGTGTTATCACAATATATAACTACTAGATCCTTGATCTCTATCTTTATACCTATCATTAATTGTTTGAACCAAACAATATTAGAGCAATTGACTACTGCTGCCACATATTTTACCTCTGCTATGGATTGAGAGATAAAATTCTATTTCTCTCTTATCCAAGACACTAGTCTTTTACCAAGAAAGAATGCTCCACCACTAGTGCTTTTTCTATCATCAATACTTCCTACCCAATTAGCATCAGTGAATATTTTTAAGTCCAAATTTCCTCCTATTTTATACCATAAGCCATAGTCTTTAGTACCTTTCAGACATCTCATGATTCTCTTGATTTCCATCATGTGATTTTCTTTGGGATTTGTAGAGAATATTTCCACCATACTAACTACTAATTCAATATTAGGCCTTCTATGTAGTACATACTACAATTTTCCAATCATTGATATGTATGTGGTTTGATCTACCTCTTTAGAATCATCATTCTTGGAAAGTTTATGTCTAGTAGGCATAGGGGTTCCAACTAGTCTTGAATCTTCTATTCAAAATTTGTTTAGCATTTCCTTGATATATTTAGATTGAGTAATGTAGATACCATCTTTCTTCTACTAAATTTTCAATCCAACAAAGAATTTTATCTCACCAAACATAGACATCTGAAATTATTTACTCATTTCTTCTAAAAATGCCTTGCACAAGTCATCATTTCTTATGAATAAAGTGTCATCCATAAATATTTCTGCTAACATAATCTTCTTATATAATCCTTCTTTGATGTTCACACTACTATTATCATTTGTTCTTTAAAACCAATTTATACGAAATAGTTATGAAGTCTTTCATACTAAGCTCTGGGAGATTTCTTGAGACCATATAATGTCTTTTGTAATTTTTTGACCATGTCCTTTTTACTAGGATCTATAAAATCTTTAGGCTATTCAATGTAGACTTCCTCATCAAGAATTCCATTCAAGAATGTAGATTTTACATCCATTTGATAAACTCTAAGTCCTCTATGAGCTGCATATGCTAGTAAAGTTATAACACCTTCTAATTTTGCAACAGGAGCAAAAATTTCACCATAATAAATACCTTCTTCTTGAGAATAGCCTTTACATACTAACCTTGCTTTATTTCTAGAAAATTTTCCATTTTCATTCAGCTTGTTTCTAAATACCCACTTTGTGCCAATTACATTTTTATCCTTGGGTCTAGGAACAAGAGTCCAAGTTTTATTCTTCTCTATCTATTATATTTCTTCATTTATTGCTTCAATCCAACTTTCATTATCCAAAGTATCTTTAACATTTGTAGGTTCAAATTCAGCAAGTAAACATGTACCTTTAAATTTTCTTCTTCTCATTGTTCCATTTGATTTGTTTCCAATGATTTGATTAGGTGCATGATGCCTTCTGATATATTTTTCTAACAAAAGTTCTTTGGATTTGGAATGGATTTCACTGATTTCATTATGAACTTTAGTATAACGATCAGGTCCCATTGTTTGTGGCTCGGGTCCATCAAACTTGGTTTTCTGTAGCTCAATAGTCTCTAACTATATTTTGGGTCCTTAATACTTTGACTCAAGTTCCATTGCCTACAACTTGGTAGCTATTGGAGATTTTGGGGACTCGAGAGGTGAAGCCTCCTTTCTTCTAGATAGATTTAGCAGGGTATTAGGTTCATAAAAAACACATCTTCTATAATCCTCAAGCTCTTTGCTACTTTCTTCTTTACTCTTTTTTGCAAACTCATCAATTCTCACATGTACACTTTCTATGATTTTATGAGTAGAAAAATTCAAACACTTGTAGGCTTTACTTTTGTAAGAGTATCTTAGGAATATATCTTCACCACCTTTGACATCAAATTTTCCTTTTCTAGATTCTTTTAGGATATAAAATTTTCTATCAAATACTTTCAAGTAACTTACATTAGGTTTGTAGCCATACCATAGTTCATGAGGGGTTTGGTTTGAGTCTTTCTTTAGTTATAATCTATTCAAGGTATGTATTGTAGTGTTGATAGCTTCTTTCTAGTATTTGATTGTGATATTCTTTTCTATCATTAATTTTCTTGCATAATCCATGATGGATCTATTCCTTCTTTTAGCTATGTCATTCTATTGAGGTGTACCAGGGGCTAATACCTATATTTTAATTCTTTTTTCAATGTTGAATTCATTGGAAATGAGTTCACCACCTCTATTTGATCTCAAACATTTCAATTTCTTTCTAGTTTCTTTTTCTACTCTTGCTAGATACCACTTGAATTTTTGAAAATCTTTTGATTTTTCTTTTATATACATTACATTCATCATTCTAGAATAATTAGCAACAAAAAGAATGAAAAACTTATCTCTACTATAACTCTCTATTCCAATAGATCCACATAAGTCTATATGCACAAGTTCTAAGACTTCTTTAGAATGATAGTTCTTGCTTTTGAAACTAGTCTTTCCCATCTTCCCAATTTGAAAATTTTTGCATAGACGCATATTAGGTTTCTCCAATCTAGGAATCTCTCTTACTCTTCCATGTTTGCTTATCTTGACTAGGTTATCAAAGTTTAGATGACATAATCTTTTGTGCCATAACCAGCTTTCTTCTACTTGAGAAATAAAACATGAAATTTCATTGAGATCAAGATAAAATAGATTACATTTTGTTTTTTTGTTAGATCCAACCATATTTCCTTTTCCATTTAGCAGTTTGGCCTTCCCATTCATAAATTCCACCTTGAATCCAATGTTGTTCAATTGTGCCACACTCAATAGATTGTGCTTTAGTCCTTCAACCTAATAAGTATCATTGGTTAATGAAATACATCCTTTTCCTTTTATGGAACAAGGTTCATTGTTTCCAAATCTCACACTACCACCATCATAATATTCTATGTGGTCAAATTTTGTTTTATCTCTAGTCATATGATGTGAGCATCCACTGTCAATAATGCATGTATCATTTTTGCTAACATGAGAGATAAGTGCCATCTTATCTCCTTCATCATAAAATTCATCTATACAATAATATATCCCATTTCATCTTCACTGTTATTAGAATCTTTATCCATAAAAAAAAATTCTTACCTTTGTCATTATAGTCTTGAATTCCTTCTTGCTTTTGTACTTATTTCCTTTCTTATCATCCTTATTTTCTCTATGTTGGCACCTAGCAACAATGTAACAAACTTATTCACAAGAAAAAAAAATTAGAGGGATTTTACCTTTGTACTTTCCTCTACCTTTGGAATATTTTCTTGCAAGTAGGCCTTCAATAACTTCAAGATGGCTGTCAAAAGTTTTTTCTTCTTCTTGTTCTTCAGTTCCTAATTGTTTGGTCTTTGATTTCTTGTTCTTTTTCTTGAGTGAGAGTTTGACTTCAAATGCATACTCAATACCTTTGGAACTAGGAACATAGTTATCATAGTTATCCAACTCAAAAGTTGTCAATCTTCCAACTAGAGCATCCAAATTTATATTGCTATTTGGATCACATCTCATCTCTTGAATAGAGGACACTCTAATTACATAGATAGGAAGTAGAGTTCTGAGTACCTTGATTACAACTATTTTTTCATCAATGTCTCCTCCAGATGCTTTGATTATGCTCACGCTTTGATTCTTTCCATATATTTTGCAATGTTTTTATCTTCTATCATTTTCATCTGATGAAATTGAACTATGAGACTATCTGCTTTAGCTCTTCTTACATTGTCATCTCCTCCATAAATGTCCTTTAGTTTGATCCACATTGCATGAGCTGATTTTTAGTTTTTTACTTCATCATATTCAAAATAACTAAGGGAAGATTCAATATCAATCATCATAATGTTATGATTTTTCTTTTTAGCAATATCTTCAACTAATAATGTTCCAGAAGGAGTCTTGTATTAGTATCAAGATACTTACAAATATTAGAATTGCTTTAGAATAACTAAGCGGGGGGGGGGGGTGCGTATTCAAAATTTTCACTAATTATAGTTAGCCCATTCATCCAAGCTTTAACTTATCTAATTAGCAAGTTATTGTAAATCAACATCAAAGCATAACGCACAAGAAATCAATACATGACATAGTGATTTACATGGAAACCCAATTTGGGAAAAACTATCAATAACATGCTACTCAATTCTCACTCTTCTGAAGTGATGCCCTATGAAAGGATTTCCTTGTTAAAGACTTGCAACACACTATCAAATGTGACCTTGTTAGAGGATTTAACCACCCTAT
Source organism: Cupressus sempervirens (assembly GCA_028749045.1). NCBI lineage: Eukaryota > Viridiplantae > Streptophyta > Pinopsida > Cupressales > Cupressaceae > Cupressus > Cupressus sempervirens. The sequence continues at coordinate 968,618,571 of CM053787.1, forward strand.
TAGAAGTGGGCTTGGTTAGAGGACTTTAGAACATTCACTTGGAATGCAACCTTGTTAAAGGACTTACAAATGGCTATTAGGCCAACTTAAGTCCATAGGATTTTTAGATATAATACAATTATTAGAGAGTATTAGAAAATATTGACCTAACTACAACATACAACTTATCTTGTAGATCTCATATCACTTCTCAGCTGATACCCTTGCCCGACTTTCAATCTCTACAACTCTAATAAATTTCCCTCATTTCAAGCTTAGTTTCCTTGAGTCTCCATGCTCAATGTAGTGATGCAATCATCTCTTCATGACCACTCATAGAAGTAGAGCCTCTATGCTCTTCCTTCTACTATATGTCTCACCCTTGAGACCCTTTCAATCACTTCACAGATTTGGCTCTTCAACAGCAATAGTATCAACAACTCTTTGCTTCTTGGTCTATGACTTCTTAAATAGAATTCTTGGAGTTCCTTTTCCCACAACATGGATTAGGTAGGATTCATTTCATCTAACCCATATTCCATTTCCTCTAAAAATTTCTTGAACAATCCTTTAGAATTCACCCAAAAATGGTTTACATATGATTCTATGTGACCAGCTCATCATCCTTATCTTCCAAATCATTCACAAAATTCAATGTAACCACTTTTTCAGCTTAGATTTGGAAAATATTCATCATTTGAAATAATATAGTAGCTCAGCACTATTGAAATACTGGTGCTTGGCAGATATTGTGTTACTCGACATCAACTGTCTTTTTCCTTATGCTCAATACATGAAGATCACTCTGCACCAACTAATAATTTTTTGATGCTTGGCATTGATCTTCACTTGGCACCTAAAGATCACTCATCACACACTAGAATTTTTTGTTACTTAGGTCCTACTGAGAATTTTCTCAGCTTCAACTAACTTGCTTGGCATCCACTAATGATCTCAGTTTGAGCTTTGCAATCAACCTTGTTACAACTTCTTCCTCCAATGTTTCTAAGTGTGACCATCCTATGTATCCTTGAGTATGTTATCAATACATCATTGAACCATTGTCTTAACTAATCCTTGTACTTTATTACAACATTATAACTCAACCTTTCCCTTAGGTTTACTTGTTACATCTTTTTGATCAAATCATCTTCATCAATCAACTGAGTGATAGTACTTGGATCATATAAGAAAATATGATTCCTACAAATAGAAAGTTTGACATAAAAAAATAATGATTGAAAACTTTTTTTTACAAAAATCTCCCTCTTTGATCTTCAACAATGAGCTTTTAAATCAGATTTCCAACAATCTCTCTCTTTGGCATTGGTGGAAAACCATACTGATCAACCATCAGACTAAACTATTCAACCAAATGCTAGCTAGGTTAGAATAGTAAGTCAAATACCAAAAAGTAAATTGTAGCTTCACATCTCCTTCTACTAATCTGATTGCTTCATTTCAGCTTCTCCCTCTTTGCTACTACTTTCTTGTTCTTTGTCTTTCTCGCTCTGTATTTCTCATCTTCTATTGTTTTGATCAACCTCTGATTATTTCTACCAATTTCTCCCTCTATCTTCATTTGATCAGTTTTTTTCTATTTCTCCCTCTTGATCCTTCTCCTATTGATCAGTTTCAAACATCTTCTCCCTCTTTGAAAATAATGCCAAATACATATTAGCATCTTAGTATGCAAGTGTAGCTTTTAAAAGTTGATTCAATTTCTCCCTCTGTCACCTTGCTTGTGACTAATGTGGAGTCTTCCCACATCAACTTCTTTAGGCATGAATCCCAAAGTAAACATCCTCTGCATCAATGTGCAAAATATTCTATATTAAGCTCATTTGATGCATGACATTCTTGCTTTTGTTTTAGGTAGCCTTGGCTAGGGGTATCACCCCTAACTTACCTCTAAGGTAATCAAAAGCATCTTTAGGTAATGCTTTTGTGAAGATGTTAGTAATCTATTCCTTTGAGCTAACATATTTCATTTTCACTTATTTTTCTTCCACCAACTCTCTTACATATTGATACTTGATTGCAATATGCTTAGTTTTAGCATGCATTACTGGATTCTTTGATATGTTAATAGCACTTGTATTATCACAATAAAGTATCACAAGATTAGTTACTTATTCCTTCATACCTTGCAAAAAATGTTCAATTGATACAATATTGGTGCAGTTTATAGTAGTTGCCACATATTTAGCTTTAGCAATGGACTGTGTGCAGCTTTGCTTTTTGCTAGTCCATGTAATCAACCTTTTTCCTAAGAAAAGTGCTCCTCCACTGGTGCTTTTTCTATCATCAATGTTACCTCCCCAATCTACATTAGTGTAGGCTCTTAGCTCAAAATTTTCACTCCTCTTGTAGTACAAACCAAAGTCATCAGTTCCTTTCAGGTATCTCAGTATTCTCTTCAATACCATTAAGTGATTTTCTCTTGGATTTGCAAAAAATCTTGCTACTATTCCAATAGCTAATGCAATGTCTAGTCTACTATGTACAACATATTGCATCTTTCCAATCATTGACCTATACAATGTCTGATTTACTTTAGTAGATTTATCATTCTTGGATAGCTTATGGCCTGTTGCCATTGGTGTGCTAACTAGTTTTGATTCTTCTAACCCAAATGTTTTGAGTACCTCCTTGATATATTTAGATTGGGTCACAAATATGCCATGCTTCAATTGATGTACTTGTAATCCAACAAAGAATTTGATTTCTCCAAACATTAACATCTCAAATTCATGCTTCATTTGATCAATAAAATCTTTGCAAAGGACATATTTTTCTTCGAATATTATATCATCAACAAAGATTTCTAATATTAAAATGTCTTTACCTTCTTCATCTTTGATGTACAAGTTGTTGTTGTTATCTATTCTCTCAAATCATATCTTCACAAGATATTTGTGCAACCTTTCATACCATGCTCTAGGTGCTTGCTTCAATCCATAAAGTGCTTTGTGCAATTTGTAGACCATGTCCTTGTTCGTCTCAAATAAAAATCCCTCTGGTTGTTCTATGTAGACTTCCTCTTCTAGTATACCATTCAAAAAAGTAGTCTTTACATCCATTTGGTACACTTTGAAACCTTTGTATGTAGCATATACAAGTAATGTTCTTACTCCTTCCATTCTTGCACCAGGGGCAAATGTTTCCCCATAATCTAGTCCTTCTTGTGCATAGCCTTTACAAACTAGTCTAGATTTTTTTCTTGTTATCTCACCTTTATCATCAAGTTTGTTTCTAAACACCCATTTGGTACCAATCACATTCTTATCAGCTGGTCTAGGAACTAGAGACCATGTTTTGTTCTTCTCAATCTGATCTATCTCTTCTTCCATGACTTTATACTAGTCAACATCTTGTAGTGCATCTTTCACTATTTTACGTTCAACCTTGCTCAGTAAACATGATTCATTCCTCAGTCTATTCCTTGTGATTGGTCTGGCATCCTTGTCACCAATGATTTGATTTGTAGGGAGATGTCTTCTCACATACTTGACTAATCTTGGTTCTATCCTTTCCATGTTTGATCCTTCAGCTTTAGAGTCATTTTGTTCTTCTTCATTTGGAACTTCATCATTCCTCTCATGTGTACTATTTTAGAGTTAGAATGTGCATTTTTTGCATTTTGTAGCTCAACTTCTGAATGCAGCTCAACATTCATTGGTTGAGACTTGGTAGATACTAAAGTTTGTTGATGATTGACAACTTGATTTGTAGCATTGTCTTCAATAGTTATTCCTTCATAAAAGTATACAAAGGATCTATAATCCTCTAATTGCCTGGATTCATGAATCTAAACTTTTGCATGCTCATCAAAATTTATATTTGCACTCTTCACAATCTTGTTGGTGTTAGTATTCAAACACTTATATGCCTTACTTCTAGTGGAGTATCCAAGGAATATGCCTTCATCACTCTTTGCATCAAACTTGCCATTTTTAGTATCTTTAAGAATATAACATTTACATCCAAATACTTTAAAAATTTTAACAATAGGTGGGTGACCATACCACAATTCAAAAGGTGTTGCATTTATGCCTTTCTTGACTTGAACTCTATTTGATGTGTAGACTATAGTACTTATAGCTTCTCTCTAGTACTTTAGTGCAACATTTTTCGACATCATTAAGGTTCTAGCACAATCAATCACTGACCTATTCCTCATTTTAGCAATACCATTCTGTGGTGGAGTTCTTGGTGCTGATGTTTGCCTTTTGGTACCTTTATGATTGCAAAATATTTCAAATCTATTTGATGTAAACTCACCTCCTCTGTCTGATCTTAGGCATTTTAGGTTCTTTTCTATTTCCTTCTCAACTTTGGCCAAATACTACTTAAACATTTGAAATGCATTAGATTTTTTCTTTAAGAACATAATAGTCATCATCCTAGAATAATCATCTACAAATAGCATTACGTATCTATCTCCTAGGTAGCTTTGCACTTCTATTAGAATACATAAGTCTATATGGACTAGTTCTAGTACTTCATTGGAAGTGTATGCTTTTTTTTTTGAAACTATACTTTGTCATCTTCCCTAGTTGACATTGTTTACATATTGTGTTTTTAGGTTTCTTCAACTTGGGCAACCCTCTGACCTTCTTCTTCTTGCTGATGCTAATTAGATTGTCAAAGTTAACATGACACAACCTTTTATGCCACAGCCACACATCATCAATTCTAACAACAAGACATGTTGCATCTTTCGTATCTATGTTAAAAAAATAACTCCTAGTTTTTTCACCTTTTCTTATCAAATTTCCATCAGTGCCATAGATCTCAACAATTTTGTTTTCAAATTCAACTTTGCAACCTACATTGGCTAACTATGATACACTCAACAAGTTGTAATTTAATCCTTCAACATAGTATGCATTACACATGAAATTTTCTCTGTGAGCTTAATAGAGCCTTTTCCTTTGATTTGACATGGGGCATTATTACAAATCTAACACTATTTCCATCATATTGAGTAAAGGTAATGAACTTACTTTTATCTCCTGTCATGTGATGTGAACATCCACTATCTATGATCCACTTGTCACTCTTGTTCACATAGGTAACCAATGCTATTGCTTCATCTTCATCTTTCATAGCCACATAGACTACTTCATCGTCATTCTCATCAGAATCTTCTTCAACAATGTAGCATCTCTTTCCTTTCTCCTTTTAATTATTAGATTATGGTGACTGATCAAGAAAGTACTATACATATTATGGCCAACATATGAACGACATGTTGTAACCCTAAAATAGATAAAATACTTGTATAAAAGGGTTTAGGGTTAGGTATTTTCATTATGTTGTGATGCAAAATTGCTTCTTATAGCGGTATTGAGATGTAAGGGATTACAGACTATAATCAGGTTGTAATCACTGGATTGTAATAAGATCGAACTTGCTATTTGGTGGACATAGCCCAGGGATTGGGTGAACCATGTTAAATCTTGGTGCCTTATGTTCATTTCTGTGTGATCTATTATTTTTCTATTATTGGTTATATTTGCATGTAGTTTTTTTATTCCTGTCTGTGGCTTATCCTAACAAGTGGTATCAGAGCCTAGTTTTTTTTAGTTATCCTTTGCAGGAAAGTTTCATGGTTGAGTGGGAGTCTCATAGTTGAGTGAGAGAAATGGCAGATGAGGGTAAGCTAAGGGTTGATAGGTTTAATGGGCAGAACTTCTAGTTATGGAAGATGCAAATGGAAGACTATATGTATCAGAAGGATTTATGGAAGCCGTTGGAAGGCAAAGCCAAGAATCAGGGAACTATGTTAGATGTTGAATGGGATCTTTTGGATAGAAAGGCACTTGGAAGCATTCAATTATGCTTGGCACCATTAGTGGCATTTAATATTACAAAAGCAAAGACGACAGAAGAGTTGATGAAAACCCTAGTGACACTTTATAAAAAGTCCTCTGCTTCAAACAAGGTATTTCTCATGAAGCATTTATTTAATATGAAAATGGTAGAAGGTGGATCTGTTGCAAATCATTTAAACGAGTTTAATACAATTACTAGTTAGTTATCTTTTGTGGGTATCAATTTTGATGAAGAAATTAGGGTTCTCTTGATTTTGTGTCCTTTGCCTGAAAGCTGGAATGGCTTGGTAATGGCTATGAGTAATTCTATTCCTGGATCTAGTACCCTAAAATATGATGATGTGATCGGTGTTGTTTTGAGTGAGGAAACTCATAGGAAATCCTTAGGTGGATCTACATCATGAAGTGCTTTGAATGCAAAAGCAAGGGCAGAATGACTAAGAGAGGAAGTAACTCAGGAAATCATGGGAAATCAAGAGGAAAGTCAAAAGGGAAGAGGTCTCAATCAAGGGGATCGAACGACTGTTGGTACTGTGGGAAACCAGGGCACAAAAAGAAAGATTGCTGGAATTGAAAGAAAAATGAAAGAGATAAATTAGATGGAGACAAGGAGGCAAATGTGGTAAGTAACAAATCCGAAGAGGATGTGTTGCTTCTATTTTTAGAAAGTTTTTATGATTCATGGGTTTTAGATTATGGTTCTTGATTTCATGCTACACCTCATAGAGGTTATTTCATTGATTATGTCCAAGGGGATTTTGGGCTTATTTATTTGGGGGATAATGAACCCTGTTAGATTGTTGGAAAGGGAAAAATTAAGATTAAGTTGCAAAATGGGAATCATTGGCTACTACATGAAGTAAGACATGTTCCAAGGCTGAGTATGAATTTAATTTCAGCGGAGCAACTTGGTGATGAGGGTTGTGTAGTTACTTTTAATAATAAAAATTGGAAGGTTTCAAAAGGTTCCCTTGTAGTAGAAAAAGGTGTGAAAGTAGGAACCTTATATCTTTGTATAGGTCATATTGTTCCTTCTACTTTGATTGTTTCAGAGAAAAATGAATGTTTAGGAACAATTATTGCAGTTGAGCAGGGAGAACAAATAGCTATTGCAGATTCTAATACAGCGTTGTGGCACAATAGACTTGGGCACATGAGTGAGAAAGGTATGAAAGTACTTCATTCAAAGAAAGTTTTACCAGATCTAAAATGTGTTAATATGGATTTTTATGAAAGTTGTGTGTATGAAAAATAAAAGAGAGTGAGTTTTGTAAAGACTGGGAAGGAAAATAAAAAGGAGAAATTAGAGCTTGTGCATACAGATGTATGGGGACTAGCTCAGGTATCTTCCCTTGGTGGCTCTCATTATTATGTTACATTTATTGATGATGCAACTAAAAAATTATGGGTTTATTTCCTTAGATAGAAATTTGATGTATTTCAAACTTTTAAGTAATGGAAATGCTTGGTTGAAAATGAGACTGGTAAGAAATTAAAATGTCTTAGATTTGATAATGGTGGTGAGTGTTACATTCATAAATTTGAAGATTATTGCTCCACTAATGGTATTCATAGACAGAAAACTATTCTAAGGACTCCACAGAAAAATGGAGTGGCTGAACGCATGAATAGGACTATAATGGAGCACACAAGGAGCATGAGGTTGCATGTTGGGTTGCCCTTACACATGTGGGTAGAGGCTGTCAATACTGCAATATATTTGATTAATAGAGGTCCCTCTACTCCTTTGGGTTGTGGTATTCTAGAGGAGGCATGGACTGGTAAGAAGGTGAGTTATTCTTTTTTCAAGACCTTTGGTTGTGAAGCTTTTGCTCATATAGACTCTGAAAATAGAACCAAGCTAGAAGCTAAATCAAAGAAATGTGTCTTTTTTGGATATGGACTTAATGAATTTGGTTATAGGCTTTGGGATTTTGAAAATCTTAAAATTGTTAGGAGTTGGGATGTCATATTCAATGAGAAAGTGTTGTACAAAGATCTGTTGCAGTAATATGAAAAGAAAGAAGATGATTATGTAGTGCTGGATGATACTCCAAAAGATGATGTTCCAGCCATTCCTCATGATGTGCAACAACTGTAACAACAAATACCACACACATCGATGAATGTTAGATGGTCAATGAGGCAAATTAGACCTCAACAAAGATTTTCTCCCTCTTTGTATTCTATTTTACTTACTGATGCTGGTGAACCTAAAAGTTATGATGAAGTTGTGCAGGTAAATACTAAGATTCAGTGGGAGTCTGCAATAAAAGATGAAATGGACTCTTTGCTAAAGAATAAGACATAAGATCTATGCAAGTTGCCTGCAGATAAAAAGGCTTTATACAATAAGTGGGTTTGCAGGTTGAAAGAAGAGGAAGGAGGTCAGAAAAGATTTAATGCAAGGTTAGTTGTAAAAGGATTTGCATAGAAAAAGGGAATTGATTTTGATGAGATATTTTCTCTTGCTGTTAAAATGACTTCTATTCGTACTGATTTAAGTCTTGTGGCTACTAAAGATTTGCATTTAGTGTAGTTGGATGTTAAAATAGCCTTTCTTCATGGTGATTTGGATGAAGAAATATATATGGCTCAGCCACAGGATTTTGACGTCAAAGGTAAGGAGAACTTACTGTGCAAATTGAAGAAAAGTTTATATGGCTTGAAACAAGCACCTCGACAATGGTATCTGAAATTTGACAATTTTATGCATGAGCATGGATATAATAGGTGTCATTCAGATTACTGTGTTTATTTTAAGAGGTTGGATAATGATAGCTACATTATTTTATGTTTATATGTTGATGATATGCTTGTAGCTGGGTCTAACATGGATCATATTAAGGGGCTAAAATGCCAATTAGCACATGCATTTGCTATGAAAGATTTGGGGGCAGCAAAAAAAATCCTTGGTATGAATATTTGTAGAGATAGGAAAAACATAACATTGATGCTATCTCAGGCTAATTATGTTGAGAAGGTGTTGCAACATTTCTCTATGGAGAATGCTAAAGCTATCAGCACACCTTTACCTGGTCATTTGAAGTTGACTAAGGAGATGTGTCCTAAGACACAGAAAGAGGAGGATAAGATGTCTAAGGTACCCTATGCTTCAACTTTAGGAAGCTTAATGTATGCTATGGTATGTACTAGGCCAGATATTGCACATGTACTGGGAGTCATTAGCAGGTATATGAGTCATCCAAGATTTGAGCATTGGAATGCTGTCAAGTGGATTCTGAGATATTTGAGAGGAACATCCAATAAGTGTTTACACTTTGGGGGCTCTACTACTAATTTACAGGGCTATGTTGACTCAGATTTGGTAGGGGATATCGATACCAGGTAGAGTACTATAGGTTATGTCTTTACTATTGGTGGGGCAGTCATGTGCTGGGTTTCTAGGTTACAAAAGATTAATGCTCTATCCACTATAGAGGCAGATTATGTTGCTGCTATAGAGGTAGCCAAGGAGATGATATGGCTTTAGTTCTTCTTGGAAGAATTGGGACATCCTCAAAAGGATAATTATTTGTTCACATATAGTTAGAGTGCCATTCATCTTGCAAAGAATTCAGCTTTGCATTCTAATACAAAACACATACAGTTGTGGTACCATTTCATTTGGTTAGTTTTGGAGGATGGACAGTTAAAGCTAGAGAAGATCCATACAAATGACAATCCAACAGATATGTTGACAAAGGTTGTAACAAGGGAGAAGCTGAACTCCTCTTCAACTTTGGTTGGTTTTCTAGACTGAACATGAATAAAAGAATAGTAGAGTCCAGGGTGGTTTGATCCAGTGGGAGCCCCATGTGTTAGAAGTATTGCTACAAGATCAGTCTCCAAGTGGGAGATTTTTGTTTAGTGTGGAGCCTGATCAGTCCCCAAGTGGGAGATTGTTAGCCGACATATTATGGCCGACATATGGCCGACATGTTGTAACCCTAAAATAGATAAAATACTTGTATAAAAGGGTTTAGGGTTAGGTATTTTCATTATGTTGTGATGTAAAATTGCTTCTTGTGGTGGTATTGAGTTGTAAGGGATTATGAACTGTAATCATATTGTAATAAGATCGAACTTGTTGTTTGGTGGATGTAGCCCAAGGATTGGGTGAACCACATTAAATCTTGGTGCCTTGTGTTCATTTCTATGTGATCTATTATTTTTTTGTTATTGGTTATATTTGCATGTAGTTTTTTTATTTATGTTTGTGGTTTATCCTAACAGTATTCTTTGCTATCATCTTCTCTCTTGTTCTTGTGCTTGTTTCCCTCTTTGTAGTTCTTCTTCTATGTACATCTTGCAGAAATATGACCTACTTCATTGCAATTGAAACATATAATAGGGAGATTACCTTTGAATTTACCTTTGCCTCTATGGAATCTCCTAGCCAATAGTGCTTCTAATTGTTCCACATCTTCCTCATCTATGATGCTATCATTAGATGCATTTTTTCCTTTTCTTCTCTTCTTTCTTGATGTTTCCTCCTTAGTATCTTTTATTGTCATCTTGGCCTTGAAAGTAGATTCAAGGTTTTTAGGTCTATAGTTATCAAAATTAGAAAGCTCAAATGCAATAAGTCTTCCCACTATTCCTTCAAAGGCTAGTGTGTTCCCTTGTACACACCTTAGCTCTTGTATGGCTAAAACTCTAATAGCATAGATAGGGAGCAGAGTTCTCAAGTATTTTCTAATTACAGTTTCTTCTTCCAATTGAACACCTAGACTTCTTATTGCACTTACCACTTCTTTCATTCTTGTAGCATATTGAGCAAAATTTTCACCTTCCTCCATTTTCATGTCATTAAACTTTCCTCTTAGGCTTTCTCTTTTTGCTCTCTGGACATTCTGATCTCCTCCATAGATTTATGATAAGGTTTTCCACATTTTGAATGCAATGTCACAATCTTTGATTTCATCATATTCTACATAATTAAGTGTAGAGGTAATCTATAGCATTGCTTGATTGTGCTCCTTTTTTTGTTCAAATCATCTACAGTAAGAGGTCCTGCTAGATTTACATGTTCTGTTTCAATTAAAGTTTGTGCATAGTCACTTATTGATTGAGGGTGCAATTTCATCAGAATTTTTCATGCCACAAAGTTATCTTTGTTGAGCTTGGGAACTTCTCTCTTGGACATCTTGATCTTCTTGCTTCTAGTACCTTGAAACTAAATCAGTAGATGACTTTGATACCAATTTTTAGAATTTCTTTAGAATAACTAAGAGGGGAGGGGGTGAATTAGTTATTCAAGGTCCAAATGTCCTATTCAAACTTTTCACTAATTATAGTGAGCCCATTCAACCATTCATTCATCCAAGCTTTAACTTATCTAATGAGAAAGTTATTGTAAATCAACATGAAAGCATGACACATAAGAAATCAACACATGACACAGTGATTTATGTGAAAACCCAATTTGGGAAAAACCACTAGTAACATGCTACTCAATTCTCACTCTTTTGAAGTGATGCCCTGTGAAAGGCCTACCCTATTAAAGGGTTACAACACACTATCAAATGTGACCTTGTTAGAGGATTTAACCACCCTGTTATAAGTGGGCCTAGTTAGAGGACTTTAGAACATTCACTTAGAATGCCATCCTATTAAAGGATTTACAAATGGCTGTTAGGCCAACCTAAGTCCATAGAATTTTTAGATCTAATATAATTACTAGAGTGTATTAGAAAATCTTGACTTGACTACAACATACAACTTATCTTGTAGATCTTAGATCACTTCTTAGCTCATACCCTTGCTTGGCCTTTAATCTCTACAACTCTGATAGCTTTCCCTCATTTCAAGATTAGTCTCCTTGAGTCTCCATGCTCAATGTACTAGTGCAATCATCTCTTCATGACCACTCATAGAAGCAGAGCCTTTGTGCTCTTCCTTCTCCTAGATGTCTCCCCCTTGACACCCTTTCAATCACTTCATAGATTTGGCTCTTCAACAGTAACAATATTAGCAACTCTTTGCTTCTTGGTCTATGACTTCTTAAATAGAAGTCTTGGAGTTCCTTTTCCCACTTGATTCTTCCAATATTTATTTTCAATTCACCTGGATTAGGTAGGATTCATTGCATCTAACCCATATTCCATTTCCTCTAGAAACTTCTTGAACAATCTTTTAGAATTCACCCAAAAATGGTTTACATAGGATTTTGTGCCACCAGCTCATCATCCTTATCTTCCAACTCATTCAAAAAATTCAATGTAACCAATTTCTTGGCTCAGATTTAGTGAATCTTCATCATTTTAAATAATGCAACAGCTTGACACTATTGAAATATTGGTGCTCAATACGTACTGTGTTACTCGGCATTAACTATGTTTTTCCTGATGCTCGGCACCTGATCTTCACTCGACACCTAAAGATCACTTAGCACACACTAGAATTTCCTATTAGTTGGCTCCTACTGAGAATTTTCTTGGCATCCACTAATGATCTTAGTTTAAGCTTTGCAATCAACCTTGTTACAACTTTTTCCTCCAATGTTTTTAAGTATGACCATCCTCTGTATCCTTGAGTATGTTATCAATATATCATTGAACGATTATCTTAACTAAGCCTTGCACTTCATTACAACATCATAACTCAACCTTTCCCTTAGGTTCTCTTACATCTTGTTGATCAAATCCTCTTCATTAATCAACTAAGTGATAGTACTTGGATTATATAAGAAAATATCATTCCTACAAATAGTAGGTTTTACATCAATGAAAAAAAAATGATTGAAAACATTCTTTTACAACAATCTCCCTATTTGATCTTCAACAATGAGCTTTTCAATCAGATTTCCAACAACAAATTGAATCACTAATAGTTGCTAGATGTAACCTCATAAGTTCTTACCATGATGTAAAGTTGTCTTGGTTCAAATTGGGAATCTCTCTTTTGTAAGACATCATGATTATTCCTACAAATAGTAGGTTTGACATCAATGACAAAAAAATGATTGAAAACATTCTTTTACAACAATCTCCCTCTTTGATCTTCAAGAATGAGTTTTTCAATCAGATTTCCAACAACTTGTATCATTGATAGTTGCTAGATGTAACCTCATAAATTCTTGCCATGATGCAAAGTTTTCTTGGTTCAACTTGGGAATCTCTCTTTTGTAAGACATCCTGATCTTTAGCTTAGGTCCTTGAAACTTTCTTTGGAAGCACCAAGAACTTTGATACCAATTGTTGGAAACATAAGAGGATTAACTTAGAGGAGAGGGGTGAATTAATTACCACTAAAATAAATCCCAGGTCCCTTAGATGCCAATACAAAATTAACACTAAAAATCTAAGCTTTGATGATGTTGGCAAATACACAAAAATTTTGTAACTTGGTAAATACTAAATATGCTTGACAAATAGTTATCATGAAATTATTAAGATGTTATCTATGATTAATTATTACTTTAACTTAGTTGCAAAAATATAAAAGAAACAACATGAACACATTTGACACCAAGATTTAATGTGGAAACCAAATTTAGGAAAACCACCACTTACAACTAGTTACTAATTTTCACTCTTTTGAAGTGAGCCCTGTTAGGAGTCAACCTTGTTAAAGATTACAAAACACACTATTAGGTGTGACCCTATTAGAGGATTTAATCACCCTATTAGGAGTGGCCTTGTTAGAGGTCTTTAGACGCTTCAGTAGAAATACCACCTTGTTAGAGGATTTACAAATAGTTGTTAAGCTAACTCTATTAAGAGATTTATATCACTGCTACAATGATTAGAGAGTAACAATGAAATGAACTAATTTGGATGCCATTTAATTTTTGATTATAGATCTCAATTTTGGCTTGTATACTTGATCCTTCCTGATTGAATATATCTTTTCAGATTGTCAAGGATATTCTACTTATCCTTCTGATTCACTTCTTGTTAGCATCATTAAATCTTCAATTAGCTTCCATGCATTCATACACTTCTAATCCTCAATTGGACCTTATATTTATATCTTTCATATTGTCAAGTCAACAAGAATATAACTTAGAATAATAAATCTACATCTTCTTAGTCAGCTAGAACCAATAGATAAATCAATTGAACTCAATATGCCAAAATAAGAAAATCTTTCTTAGAAATAATTTTTCTATATTAACCAAGTGAACTCAATCAATAGTACATATTCACATAGTTCCATTGGCAACCAAGTGAGCTCAGTTAATACTAGTTCCATCCAACATTTCCTTCATTAATTGAGAGAGCTTAGTTAACACACATCTTCCATAGAATTTCTTTTGGCACTCGAGTGAACTTGGTAGATACTCTCTTCCATACTAAAAAAACTCTAGAAAAATATTAGACATCTTCATTAACTAACACTAGTTATTAGGCATCTTCATTAAATAAAGAAAAATATCAACAATCCTCATGTAGTCATCATAATGCTATTTTTCTCTAATTACTAATTATTGTTATCAATTACCATTTGGTATCAATTAAATGTCACTAATATAATATTATATAAGCTATGATGTTAATATTGTTAAACACTATCAATAATTCAATATGTAATTAAAATCAATAGCTAACATTGACATCATTCAATCAATACAAATGGGCACATGGGGAATCCAATTAATTGGTCTAGAAAAAAATTTATGTAATGAGGAAGGAGAAATCCCCAAAGAAGATGTCCAACCTTGTAGCTAGAAACACTATAGTGAAAAAGAAAAAGAAAAACTATGAATGCACTATAAAATAAGAAAGTATGATATTTAATTATGGTCAAGTTGCCTTGAAAATGTAGTTTATAGATTATATGCCTCCTTACTAATACATAAGTCATATTCATGATCTTCACAAACATATATATTGTCTCTCCTCATTACCAATCTTAGTATTTGAATTTTACTTATAAACAAGAACTACTATCCTACTTAGACACAAGAATTTTAGCCACGACTAAGCTTATTCGATCAATAATCTCCGAGATAAAGAAATGAATTACAAAAGACAATATCAACACCCAAATCCATAAGAAAATATCCTAATTAGAGACATTAGAATATGTGAACATATAAGGAGGTTTCCCTACTAGAAAGTAAAGTTTACCAATACAACTAGGAGGGGGAGGTGAATTAGTTGTGCACTTAAAAAACTTAATTGAACTTTATAAAATACAAAACATATAAACTATAAGATAATAATAATGCAAAGTGATACAAGATATGTTAACTAGGGGAACCCTTGATAAGAGAAAAAACCCTGGTGGGAATGATGCTCACAAGATGATGTACTAATATAAAAGTTCCTTGTAAAAGGATAAGACTCTATTATGAGCCAACTACATATAATTAGTACACATAGTCCTTGTTAGGAGACTTTAAATCCTTGCTAGAAGATTCCAATCTTGTTAGGATCTAATAGAAAATCAAGTCCTCATATTTAAAAAAACTCTTTTTAACCATATTAAATCTAAAATATGTAATCAACAAGTGCAATAACCATAAGAAGATAATCATACACAATAAAACTAGATTTGTCAACTAGGAAGAACCTTAAGTAGAGGGAAAACTCTAGTAGGGATGGTACCCATAAAATAATGTACCAATATATAAGTTTCTGATAAGAGGATGGACCCAATTAGAAGTTAATGAATAACCTTCAGTACATATTAGTCCTTATTAGGAGACTTTGAATCATTGTTAGGAGATTCCAACTATGTTAGGAGTTGTGACAAACTTATTAGGAGTTATGGAAGTCAGAAGGACCCACCATCCAAATAGCTTTATGGGAAAGACCACTAAACTCACTATCCAACTGGCCTTAGTGCTATCCTTCTAGGAATAATACCAATAAATAACTTTTCTATAGAAATATCTTTGCCAAATACAATCTCTATTTTAGCTCATTGTGCCTCAACCTCTCCAAACACTTTCTCACCAACATATATTCAATACCAGGTTCACTAGATCTCACAAATAGGTTCACACACTCGCATCACCCAAATATCCACACTGGATCATTACAACCAAGGAGATCATCCTTCCTTTATACCAAGCCCTAAACCTAATAATTGAGTAGATCTTGAGGAATTCCCAATTTACAATTATAATATAGGACTACCTTCAGATATTATAGTACATGTTACATTACAATATTCTAAATTTTCATAATTACAACCAATTTTTTGGCTAACAGTCTTCATAACTCTTCACTCGATGCTCATCAAGATTTTTCTCTTTGACCACTACATCTTCATCATGTCTTCTACCTCTTTATGATCTCACTTAACTAGATTCTATCTATGTTAGGAGATATGATCAAAATGCCAGCAACTATTTCTCAGGAACTCTATCTAAATGTTATCTTTAATAAATCTCAAATAATTGTTAATTTTCTTCATATTTCTACATGTGCACTTAGCCACATCATTAGGACAGTTTGTAGAAAACATCATTAACTATGCATAGCCTTATCTTCAATCCTCAAACCATGCAACATCAATCTATGTTTGCTATTCTTCTAAAGGGGGAGATTGTTGGAAATTGAGATAGGTAGATTAGTTTGAGTTGTCATTTATGGCAACATATATTTAGTATTGAGTGATAAAAGTATGAAGATGAAGTTTTGGTAGGACATGAAAATTGTCTATCATGAAGTTGATCTATCAACACAAACACTATTTTTATTGGGGAGCTTTATAGAGATACTATTAGTATGTGTATAGGTGATAGTAGAGAGTGTCAGATTACCACAACTGAGTTCATGAGTCATTTTGATTAGTATAGATAGATTTATTACATATTTACTAGCTATAGTACTGAACAATTAGAACATGGTAGGGTTAAAAATTTGGATATTTTAAGTTAAGGAATGGTTTTGTTTTGCAAAAAAATTACTTAAATAATTAGTGATGACATCCTAGATTGTGCAGTGAGCTAGAAAGACCAAATAAGGTAGTAAAGATATCATCTTTTGTAAAAGGTTTTTGTATCTAATCCATTTGAATACTTAATATCATTGTATATTACATGTTTGGGCTATAGACTCATCTTGCATATATATTGTAAATGTAATAACAACTCCCTACAGGGTTGAGGCTTCTAACAAGGCGTAGTCCTCTAACAAGGACCAAGAAATTACATAGATGCAATATACTCCTAATAGGGTCAATATATTTCACAAGATACTTTTGATTAGTGGATCATTTTCTGGGTATGATCCCATTAGGGTTTCCCTTGGCCAAGGTTTCCCTAGTTAAAAAATATTGGTTTTATGAGTTGCATTTTGTTATTGTTATATTTACTTTTTATTTTGATCACATGTGCATGTTTTAAGATTATAAAGGGTATCCATAGTTGGGTAATACTTTTTGAAATTCTCATTCACCCCCTCAACCCATCCCCTCCTACTCTCAGTATATCCTATTTCTAACAATTGGTATAAGGGTATACTTACTAGGAAGAGGCCTAACAACTTGAACAAGTTCTTTATGGATATGGATCAGTTACATTTTAACCTATAAGAAGCTCTTGAGAAACTTGATGTACTCATAGAAGAAAGAGATACTCTAAAGGACAACTATGAAAATGTGAAGGAATATAATGAGAATCTGAAAGATAAAATAAAATATTTCAAATACAAGAAAGATCTTAAATATCACACCAAGGATAGTGAAAAAGTTTCAAGACTTGAGAAAGAGAATGATACCCTGAAGCATGAGCTAGAGATCACAAACTTGAAGTTGAGCTTAAACGATGATGACAAGTAGATTGAATCATATTTGAGATCTAAGAAAGAAGATTTGAGATCAAAGCTTACAAAGGTGACATCTGAACTTAAGACTACAAAGTTGGAATATATATATCTTGAGAAGTATAATAGCATTATGAAAGGAGAACTTATAGAAAAAAGAAACACATTGAGAAATTGTACTCAAGTAGTGAAAAAATTGATGAACATATTGTACATGGTGTATTCATGTATTCATGAGACTTTAATGTAGAGTGTAGATAAGATGACAACGAACTAAACTAAACCAAAAAAATCATTGTCAAAATTTAAACTCTATGAATGTCCCATGTTTCCCTAACTACAACCATTAAGAAAGCTCTTAGACCAAAATCTTAGTGACACTTCTAGAATAAGAGTATGCTTAAAAAGTAGATTTACAAGAATGCATGCAAGATCTATGACTATAATGCATATTATATGTAGGTAAAAACTATTAGAATGCTATCAAAATGGACATACAATGAGCTAAACATGTAATGAATGATACTAAATAACATGACAACAATGCTAAAATTCTATGAACTTGCTATAATGACAATGCTAAAATATGATAACTCAAAATGTTCCTATAGTGCAGATGCCAAAAACTTGAGTCCTTTAGCTCTTGGTTTTCCCTCCTATTTATAGGATTTTGAAAGGGGTTGGGGTAAGAATCAAGATTTTTACCTTTGACTGGTGGATGGAGCTAAAATTGAAAATAGCTCATAAGAGAACTAGAGGAAGAGTCCAACAAACTTGGTTTTGAGGATAAATGAGGATTTTTTTTCAATTCTTTTAAATATAAAAAGGGGATTTTCACTTTTTGTGAGGATAAATGACTTTATTTTTTTAATAAATGTTCTATTTATTTTCAAAAATTTGTCTTTTCCTTCCTTCCTTTTTGAATTTCATTTTATGATTTTGAATTATTTTTCTCCTCTTTTCAAAGTTGATTTAGGTCTTGTTGATTTGATAGATGATTAATGACCTGATGTAATTTTTGATTTGAAAGTCTGTTAAGTTCTTCTAATTTCTTCCTTAATTGATGTAGTGCAAGGTAGGAGAATCCCCAAAGGAGATTTCCTAGACCCCAAAAAATAACCACACAATGGAAATATAATAAAAATGCAAGATCTAATACCAAATCACAACTCTTTATTCATAATATAGTTTTGCAAGATCCCTCAAGATCTAATCCAATCCAAGCTAGTCTAGATTCACACTATGGTAGAAACCTCCAAGAGAGATCTCAACTTGTGCTCACAATGCCACCAAGAAATCTCCTTATTTTCCAAGCTGCAACTATTAGCTCTTCTAAAACTTTATCCAACATCCAAGTGTAAACTACCTTGCATTCGACGCTTTGTGTACACACTCACAACTCCACCACAATCCTACTGTAAACTACCTCACATTCAGCACTCTGTCCATAGACTCAGGAAAACTCACTCCTCGCTTCCTCCTCTCCAAGCTTCTACTAAGAAGAGATCACACCTTGAAGCTTTTACACCTTGAACCTTTCACACCTTGAAGCTTGATTATAAATGTGTGTATGCCTTGATTAAATAGGCACTTCCAATCCAAGACATTACAAACACAACCAATGTGGGATAAAAGGTAAATACAACTACCTTTCAACAAATATTTAATTCCTACCCAAATAAAACTAAGCACCACCATGTGGCCCAACAAATATTAAATGCATGATTTGATAAAGTGTCCACAAACTTCTAGAATTACACCTACACACCTCGATAAATGGAATGACAACCATTTTTATTTAATTTTTTATTTACGTCACCTATGCACCTCAAAAATAGAAATTCCTTTTTTCTCCTTTTTCCTTTTTTTATTTTTTATTATTCTTTCTCTAATTTTTGTCACTTTCTCTCTCCTCAATTTTTAAAAATTTTTTTAAAAAATTTTAAATTAAAAATTTTCCCATGCAAGATGCTCCTGTATCAGACTCCCCAAGTAGATAAAAAAAGTGTGTCCCGCACTTTGATGCCAAAAGAAAGATCTACAAGCATCTTCATCTTCACCAAAGGTTTCCACCTCAACAGGGACAAGAAAACCAATTCACACATCATCCACAGATGCATCACTCTATCAAACACCATAATATCAACCATCCAATCAACATGCTCACTCCCAAGAACAAACTAAACACAATGCTTCATCAAAAAACCCTCATTCACATCAGCAACTAGTGAATCCACAATAGCAACAACAAACTCCATATCGACAACAATATGTAACTCCTCAACAACATATGTCAAACTCACAACAACAAAAGTCTCTTTGCTCACAACAAGATGCTCTATACCATACAAATCATCACAACAAAAACTAGATCATCCATGACTGAGTGCTCCAAAATCTCCATCATAGCATCAAAAAGGTTAGGAATATCTTCAAAAACAACCTCTAGCTGCTCTACAAGTTTTGTATTAGTCTCCACAAACTTATCAACAAAACCAACCTCTTCCACCTTGACCTTGTCATGCCATCTTCTCTCATGCACAATTCTCTTAATCAGCCAAATAACTCTCTTCTAGATTGGTAGACTCCAACTCCACAAACATCCATGGAATTCCTTCTTCACCCCATCCTTAACTTGATCAACCAAGCTAGCTTCAAACCAAGAAAACATCACAAAAAATCTCCTCTCCACCACATCATAGAGATTCACAATCATCTCAGGGTCCAATCCTCTCAGAGCCATCTTCCAAGATCTTTGTAAACCCTTTGCAAGAAATACTTCCTATGCTCCTTGTGATAAGACCAAATTGTTTGCAAGTTAGATCACAACTTGCCACCTTGCATGAACAATTAGGAACCACATCACAAGTCCAAGACCATAGATCTACAATCCAAAAATTCTCTATGATCATGCCTCAACAAGACCAGTCTTCCATCTTTGCATCCATCAATCCATCTGCAAGCCCTCTTCAATTGCAAGTCAGAACCATAATCGACCACCTTGCAACCAAGAGATCCAGGACTCTAGAAAGAAAATCCACCACTAGATCAAGATCAACTCAAATCAACATCTCCAACTGAAGTCCTGGTGTAAACTACCTCAACTTTGGCAATTTGTCTACACACTCACTAACTACTTTTGCTCTGATACCACCTAACATAGTGCAAGATAGGAGGATCCCCAAAAGAGATTTCCTAGCCCCCAAAAAATAGCCACACAATGGAAACATAATAAAAATGCAAAATCTAATACCAAATTCCAGCTCTTTATTCATAATATAACTGTTACATGAAATGTGCTGGGCTATAAGGCCTTCTTGGTTACAACCAAATACAAAGCAATTATAATAACAGTTTTGCAATATCCCTCAAGGTCTAATCCAACCCAAGCTAGTCCAGATTCACACTTTGGTAGAAACCTCCAAGGAAGATCTCAACTTGTGCTCACAAGCCTATGAAGCAATCTCTTTTTTTTCTAGGCTGCAACTACTAGCTCTTCTAAAATTTTATCCAACATCCAAGTGTAAACTACCTCACATTTGGTGCTCTATCCACATGCTCACAACTCCACCACAATCTTGTTGTAAACTACCTCACATTTGGCACTCTATCCATAGACTCAGGAAAACTCACTCCTCACTTCCTCCTCTCCAAGATTCTACTAAGAAGAGATCACACCTTGAAGCTTCTACACCTTGAAGCTTTCACACCTTGAAGCTTGATTAGAAATGCTCATATGCCTTGCTTAAATAGGCACTTACAACCTAGGACATTACAAACACAACCAATTTAGGATAAAAGGTAAATACAAATACTTTTCAACAAATATTTAATTCCCACCCAAATACAACTAAGCACCACTAAGTGGCCAAACAAATATTAAATGCACAATTTGATAAAGTTTCCACAAACTTCTAGAATTCCACCTACACACCTCAATAAATGGAATGACAACCATTCTTATTTGGTTTTCTATTTACACCACTTATTCACCTTGAAAATAGAAATTGTTTTTTTCTCCTTTTCTCCTTTTTTCCTTTTTATTATTATTTTTCCTCTAATTTTTATCACTTTCTCTCTCCTCCAATTTTTTTGTTTTTTTCATTTTTTTTTAAAATTAAAAATTTTCCCATGCAAGATGCTCCTACATCATTAATTTGCATTGGTTGATCAAAATTGCATAATTCAAGTCTTTGCCAATTTTTGAGTGTCTACAAATGCCCCCCTTTGAGCTAATATACAAAACATATTAGTTTAAAGGCCATCTTGATTTTTTGATTTTAGATCAAATTCTGATGGTTGAATGTGTGTTCAATGATATTTTTACATTTCATAGTGGTCATGTTGTCTGATTGTTAATGGCTTGATGTCTGACCGTTGATGACTTGATCTCTTGATTGTCGTTGATTTTGTTGATTGATGTTGTGATGTTTTTACTTGGATACCCTAGTTTTTGTTTGATTTGATGTTTGGAATTTTGGTTGGGGTAGAACATTTTGGATTTTTTAGAAAATTTTGATGCCCTAATTTGGATGCCCTAGTTTGATATGGATGTACTACCCCCTCAAAAAACAAATTGGAAAAAAAAAATGAATGTGCAAAAATGAAGGAGGTTCCAATTTTATTTATGAAATGCTTGATAATTGATAGATGAAGATGATCAAGTTGGTTTAAGACAATACCCAATTTGTGAAGGTGAGCAAAAGGTTTTAACATTGGGTAAATAGAGTGAAAAGTGATATAAATGCCCCTAAGGAGGGTTAAATAGGTCAAAAGACCTTTTACCCTTATCATTTTCACACTCTCTTTTGAGATTTGACAATTTGGAGCTTTGAGCTAGCGAGGATGGTGGTCCCTTTATGAGAGCACAAATATGAGAGGGGTCATAAGTATGAGCATCCAGCTAACTATGGTGCCTTGGTAAGTCATCTAGATTCTTTATTTTTAAGGATTTTGCATTTGTACCTCTCTTTTTTTTAAATTTTCCAAAAATTTTGTTGTAAATGTGGTAGTTTAGCTATTTTATCACATTTACCTTTTCTTGTAGCACATTTGAAATGTTATAGCACATTTGAATAATGTTTTAGCACATATGTAGGATAAAGTAGCACATAGGAAACCCTATGCTAGGAGCAAAATAGTGCACTCATTAGGGAAATAGTGCATATGTAACTTTAAATAGTGCATCAAGATGTTTACGCACATTTGATTGATTTTGTAGAGCATATGCATTTTGACTTAATGCTTTTGTTTCAAATAACACTTATGCACTATTAAATAGCGCATATGATCATATTAATGGTGCTTGTACTCTTATAGTGTGTCTGATAAATAAAATAACAATTTTGAGTTTTTTAATAACACACATGTCTATTTTAGTGCATCTAATTAATCTAGTAGTGCATTTATCCTAGGAAATAGTGCAAATGTATGTTAAAGTGCATATGCTTGTTAAAGTGTCACTAATGCAGAATTGAAGAGAAAAAAACATATTTTAAAACCCTAATTAAGCATAAGATAATGCAAAAGGTGAGATTCTAGGTCTATCAGTAAGGGATTCATCATAGCGAGTAAACAATAGCAATCAGGTAGTCATGAAGTTATGTCTTAGGATCAATCTAATGATAGATAGATAAAGAATGATGTCTCCACCCAAGATACAGAGTAGGGAAAACAAATAGGTCTTGCTTGGTGGACTGATTTTTTGTAAAAAATAAGAAAAATTTAGATAAGTTTGTTTTTCTTGCATGATAGGGTTTTGGTTTGAGAAAAGTTTCATTTAGATAAAAAATAGGTGAAACTATTTAAATTTTTGTGCCCCAAGTAGATTTTTTAGGGCATATGTTTCTTTTAAAAAAAAGGGAGTTTGGCAGTCGAATCAGATTTGAAAGTGGAATATTCTTTCAAGAAACCTTTTTAATTTTCTTTCTTCTTAGTCTCCTCTTCCCAAAAATTTTCTACTGTCAGATCTCTTCTAGATCTATGGTGGTCATCAGGTTGCATAGTGAAGTTGCAAGTATTTTTCCATATGTGAAATGGCAACCATTGCAAAACATAAAGATGATGATAGAAATAGAAAAATGGGTGCTAGTTTTTCATTATTTTGAAGTTCTTGACAAATAGACTGATGTTAGAAATGTTAGTATAAGAGAAAGGGACTAGTTGTTTTCCATCACCAATTTTGGCAAAGTTTGGGAAGTTTCTATGTTGTGACTAGAAAATGCATGAATTCTACCAATAATGACATAGTGCCTTTCTTGAAAATAAAAAGCATGAGGTTAACAAGTGCATAGGTACAATAAAGTTGTTTTCATTTTTTAATGAGGTTGCATGCTTATGATGCATTTTTAGAAGCATTTATTGCAATAATAATGGCGCAGATGTGTGATATTTCTTGACACCAAATTTTCTTAATGCCTTAAGGAGGTCCCTATGTTGTGACTAGAAAATCAATGTTTTACATTGGTAGTGACATAGTGCCCTACTGGAAAAGTCAAGAGACAAAAGGGCTCAATTTTATCATGTTGTGAAAGGGATTAAAATATTGTATATGATTTTTTAGCATATCAAAGTATTGCCAAATCACATATGAAATGGAAAAGCACTCAAGAAAAGGGCAAATGAAGATTTGGGATTGTTAGATCAAAGTTTCATCAATGGCTAGTGCTAAGTCACCATCAAGAGTTGCATGATGTTTATTCCATGTGACATGGCAACTAGGGGAAGGAACACATGGGCCCACCATAGTTGAAATAAGATAATAGCAGATCCCACACTATCAGATCAAATTTGCATCAATGGTAGGCACTAAGTCGTTATGAGAAACTACTTGTTTTTTAATGATAGTGACATAGTGACCAAGGGGAGATATGGGGGGACCTACCACAGTCACATTAAAATAGTAATCAAATGCACATTGTTAGATTATAATGAGTTGATGGTGGTCATTATGTCGCATATGGAAATTTCTCACTATTTATGCATGGTGACATAATGAGAAGCCAACACATGTCCAAAAGTGCAAGTGGGTCTAGTCCAAGTTACCAACAATGAAAGAAAGTCTTACATAGAGAAATCTTATTGGGTTGATTTCCAGCCTGGCAAGTAGAAGATGAGTCATCTTTTTTTTATTCCTAGATCATCAATTTTTTTGAAAATCAATCATGTATTTACAAAAAAGAGAAGGTGGCACCACTCTGTTCTCCTTACAACTCTTTTATGAAGATTGAAAGCTCCTCTTGCAAGCCAAGAGTAGAGTATATTGTAGAAATCATTCTTTTTCCTTCATATGTGAACAAATATTTAGATTCCAAAGAGATTATAGTTATTGAGAACTTGTGCTTGGTGACTAAAACACGAAGAAATTCTAGTAATATTAGTGTATTGCAGAATTACAGTTGTAGGACGATGAAGAGAAAGTAAGTTTCTCAGTCCATTATATATTAAGCTTTCTAGTATTCTGCTTCTAATCACCATGCCTCCAAAGAAGGTTTTCTTGGATCAAGTTGATTATTTGTCTAGAAACAAACATGATGATCTCCTTAAATTTTTTCCTGAGCCCACAAATGAATCTACTCAAGTGAAGAAGTTAACCACTATGAACCCTAGACTCAAAATTACTGATGGATTGTATGATAGGGGGAACTAGGTTAGGGATGCCAGAGCTTCTCAAACAAGGCTTTGTCTCTTCAAGAAATGGTTCTCTGAAAGGAAATTGTTTGCCCCTCATGGGAACATTTGGAACTTTGACTTGGGAAAACTAGTGGTCCCTAGTGTTTTCATGGATCATGACCTATTAGAGGTCATTGCTAAAAAGTATGACCTAGCAATCAAAGTAGTGAGAAGGTTGGATGGCAAGTGTCCGATCACAATAAGCCCTAAGGAAATTTGAGAAGTTTTTGGTCTTGAGCCACTATCATATTATCATGTACCTATTGACCTATAATAATTAGAAAAAGAATATTTATCTAAAATGTATAAGATCAAAAAGGGTGCATTGAGGTTATACATAGGCACAATTGGGAACTTACCAGTGATCATAGCATCTACTAGGGAACCTTTCAAAAAGGAATATTTCACTTCTTGGGCTATGGAGATATATAGGACTCTGTACAAGGTTTTTGGTGAGGATTAGAAAAATATTATGCCTATAAATTTTATGTATATGATGGCTTAGATTTCTTCTTTTGGTGTTGACATTCTTTTTTATTTTGCCTCCTATTTAGTAGAAGAAATTCATATAGGCTTCGTTGGAATTGCCAAAGGCAAGGTAGAAAAAACTTTTGGTCACTACTCATTGTTGATGAACATGTTCTTGTTTAAAGGTATAACATATTTTGGGAAAGAAATGGATTTGAATAGAGAATAGGAGGGAGAAGCTCTCCCAGTTCAGTTGTGGAGTGTAGATATGACCTGGGATGTAGAAAAGGATAGTTGTGTCAAGTTTGATAGGTACTTTGCCTCAAGGCTAAAGTGCCTCTTGTTAAGTGACAATCCCAAAGTTCCTAAGGCATTAATAAATTTAACTAGGCCCATGGATAACCCCTCTAGTTTGAAAGTATCACAAAACAAGGGAGATATTATACCATACCCTATTTCAACTATGTTTAGAGTTTATGGTTTCAAAGGGACTCCTCATGTATTGACCTACTAGGTGCCTCTAAAAATAGGGATAACTAAGATATTATGGTAGTTGGGAGAATTGGAGGAAAATTATTTTGTAAAAAGACAAAGAGGCATAATTTTTCCAACTTGTAGTATAGCCCACCTTTTTATAATTACAAAAGGTGGTTGGTTATTTCTATATAAATTATTAGACTAGTACAAGATGGTTGTATCTCATCCCTGTTTTTGTGATACTAAGGGATTCTATGATTTGGGTTTTAGACATAGGGCTAAGCTTGGTTCCATAAAACATGAGCCTTATTACCCTAAGGATGTAATAATGAATGAGCTCTCTTTACAAGAGCCAGAGCCCAAGAAAGAAAAGTGGAGAGTTTTTTCAAGAGTTTTAAAATTCATTCATTATTTTGACAAAGATTATGATCCTCTTGGTAATGAAAAAAAAGAGGAAAATAAAATAAATAAGCTCATGATAATTTTTCCTAAGATAATGGAAGTAATGAATGAGAAGAAGTAATTATTCATTAATATTTATCCTGATAAAGTCAGAGAGGTAATGAGAAGGCTGGCATTCACTCCCAATGTTCAAGTAGGACAATTGATTATCTAGAAAAGGTCTAGCTATAATATAATTTAAAATAAGAAGACCACTATGGATAAAGGTAATCAAATAATAGGATCCACTAGTGTTGTCTTGGAAGAAAGACCTATTGAGCCCTCTCCTAAGAGGAAAAAAATAATGAAAGAACAAGGTCCTCACATTAAAGAATATTCACCTACCCAATCACCTTTGTAGATTGGAGAGGAGTAGCTCATTGGAGAGAAAATTGAATAGATGGGGTCCCAAGGGGGAGTATTTATTACCTAGGTAGAGCTGGATGAGGTAAACCTTTAAGAGCCTCTGATGCCAAGTCTTGATTTGATAGTGGTAGATCATAAAGGGAGAGAATTAGATCCTATAATTAAATAGGCTAGTTATGAATTTTTGTTTAATGATAGATTTGTTAGAAGGGATGTAATAAGTTAAATATTCCTTTCAGATATACATATGGGAAAAAATGGGAAAAAATGTATATGATGGATGTATATTCCTTTTAAATATTCCATATTTTCCCATAATTTCCCATATTTTTATGTATATTATTACCAAATCTACTTATAAGGGATGTGTATTATCTTAAGGTGTCATGGAATGTACAAATAATGTATATGTCAGAGATAGAAGACGAGAATCAGAATGAAAATAAGAGATTCTTATTTAGTAGCATTCATTTTGATGCAGGAGCATCTAGAGGTATAAGGGCAATCCTTTGTCACCCAAAAAAATATACCTAGACATAGTTTCTATTTCATGTGTTTTCATTTATGGATACCCATTTGGGTCAAATAAAGGTTCGAACCCTCACAGTTTCACTATTAGTGTTTTGGGTTAGAGTTTTTAAGCACCTTGGGATACATGTAAATGTTGAAAAAATAGGACTATGTAATTGAGCCATAATTATGGTGAGTTAGAAGGTGTAAATTGGAGGGATGATTAAAATTGTAATTTAGAACATTCCAAAAAAACAATCAGGTCAAAAGGCTGCACAGTTTGAAAGTTATCGCAATTTTTCAGTTTTTGGAGACCTCCTAAGAATGCTTAAAGTTAGGTTTGAGGAACTAAATGACCTTGTATAGGCTTTAAATATGGTAGATGAGTGAATATGTTCCATAGGTCTATAGAGCACTTTGAGATCTTTTCAAAAATGTAAACGGTTCATTAACTGGAGCTACGATTCAAAAGTTATGCCTCTTAAAAGTTTGGCTACCATTTTTGGATTCTTCTAATTTTGCACTGACTTCTAAAGTGACTTCTAGAGCCTTCCATTTTGGCAGTGGATGCCAACTAACACTTTCTAGAATGTATTCCTAATCCTTAACCTTTGGGGTCTATTTAAGAACATTTCTGGCATTGTAAAAAGGTAGTTTAGAGTGGAGTTTGAGAGAAGGTACTGGTAGAAGAAATTATCTCCAAATTTATACTATTGTAAGCCCATAGGGCATGTTTTTGAGTCTATTCTCTCTGCACTAAGTGTATTAGCATATTCTCATAGTTAATAAAGTTTTCCCTTTCCTATATGTCCATTCTGCTCTTGGGTTGTGTCTCCATCACATTTAAACCATCCCTTAGGTATACCCACCTTGGTTTTATAGAGCCTAAAGAGTAGGAAATTTGTTTTAATTTCATTGTAGTTGGGTCTAAGATGAGAAAAAAATTCAATTGTTTATAGGAAGTAGTTGATCCTTTGATTTTTTGTGCTTTCATTATCTTTGTGTTGAGTATCTTGTTACTTAATAGTTGAAAAATAACAACACTACTCGGGATAGAGAAGGACAAGTAACAGGTCCAAGATAGAACTAGTAGCTAATTAGCTAGATATGGATAGTAGTTTGATGTATGATGGTCACTTAGGATGAAAAATGACATTATTGTTTGGTTGTTTGATGAAAAATAGGTACGTGGGAAAAATCTCATGGTGGTGGGTTCACCTATTTACTACAGATGCCCTAGTTCTGAGTGAATAGAGGACTATTGACAGTTGTGGCTGAGTGATGGCACTCAAACCAAAATACCTTTCATTTTCCTATGGGTGAGATAACTATGATGCTAGAGGATGTATATTGATTATTTGGATCTCGACAGTAGGAGATTTGGTGTACTATCATTAGATTGTAGATGGCACTACATTCAAAGATTTGTTTGGAGATGACAACATTGGGGATGAGAATGTATTGTAGTTTCATATGTTGTAGTATGAGCC
Source organism: Cupressus sempervirens (assembly GCA_028749045.1). Taxonomy (NCBI): domain Eukaryota; kingdom Viridiplantae; phylum Streptophyta; class Pinopsida; order Cupressales; family Cupressaceae; genus Cupressus; species Cupressus sempervirens. Next base: position 968,647,536 of record CM053787.1, read on the forward strand.
ATTTCTGACAGTGTTAGCAAGATTGATAGGAGGGTTCTTATTGCTAGATAGATGGGGGTGAGGATGTCTAGTTAGATGGGAACATTTGATACAGGGCATGATTAAATAGCCACAAAGGTTTGCATGGGGCATCTGCATATTGGCCCACTATACCATGACTTGCATCAGGTTGTATATTATGGAGCCTCATCACTATCAACAGGGGTGGTATTGTTAAAACTATGGACATGGTAGCATCTACCCATTACTCATTTGATATGTGTGTGAGAATTTCCTTAGGATATGCCTTATATATATACTTACTCTACTGTGATCATGTAATCCCATTTGGGCAAGACAGAGTATTAGTGACAAATATTGGATGACATTGATGAGGTCGTATGGAGACCTTATAGGTTTACTAAGCCATGGGTTAAGGATGATAATGAGATGGTATATTTCTTTGGCCTGAGATATTTTCTTGGCTGGATACCTACAGTGATAGAGAGATTTTGTTTCAGGCAGGTTGTGAGATAGTATGGGCAACTATAGGGTATGCCACAAGGGTCAGCACATTATGCTTGGGTTTAGTCAGAGAGGGTAGTGTGGGGGCTAACCTTGGAGTATGAGGCTTTCTTGGAGGCTTTTCTTCATATGATAGATATGCCACAACCATGGCCATTGAGAGATAGAGAGGCAGATGTAGGGATGGAGGGGGATTATGCATGATGATTCTATGAGCATCCATTTATGAGATATATAGATCTAGTATAGCCTATTCCTGGGATTGATGAGTAGTCAAGTGGAGGAGAGGATGGAGATGATGAGGATGGTGGTTAGGGGAGAGGTAGAGGGAAGTGGTAGGTTAGAGGGAGAGCTAGATTTGTGGTTAAAACACAAGTAAGATAAAGAGGGTGAGTCTAAGTAGCAGTGATACTACCATAGAGGAGTGTTGCAAGAGGTCTAGTATAGAGGCCAAGAGATGTGGGTATAGGGAGGGTTGGAGGCATTTGGGGCTTTGAAGGTGTGAGGGTGAGAGGAGAGATGCATAGTGGTACATGATTTGGTTAGTGAGACAGTGGTGTTGTGTAGGGCTGGACAATGTAGGTGAGGGCCAGGTTACCTGATGATGTACAATTTATCTGGTGATAGAGGCTAAAAGTACATGTTTTAATAAGAGATCCATATAATTTATATTTTTAGGGGTATAAGCAAGTGCCTCTAGATGTGTAGCCACCACCAGAGAGGTCAAGAGGATCTGCTGATTTAGAGGCTCAAATGAGTGCCATGGAGGATTAGATGGGTGAGTTGACAAGTACACTACAATATTTTATAGTGTCAATGAAATTGAAGCCACCACTTCCACCACCACCATCAAGGAGAGATGGGGATTCGACCAGTTAGATGACCATAGTTGTACATAACACAACAATGATATATGCAACCGAGCGGGCTCCACAAGAGGATATGAGTGCCCCCATTGAGCAGGGACCTTTGGGTCAGCCACCTATGAATAGAGAGTGTATATTATTTGTTATGGCATTACTCATCATTATGTTTTATTATCCATTTGATATTCATATTGATGTACTTGATGATCTTTTGATGTTCATGTGGATAGACATTGTGACCTTTTGATGTTCATGTCATGTGATCATTTGGAGGTTTCTTGTTGATACAATCCATCTTATATTCATGTTGATTTGATTCTTTTGATATATTGTTTGATATTTTTCTTTATGAGATATCTGAACTTATTGATATTCATACATGTGCACTCATTATGTCATGGGCTCATGTACACATGTGATGGTATGATTTGATGGATGTGGTAGTAGTAGATTTTGATATATGTGTGAATGATTAATGTAGCATGATATGTGGGTAATGAATGAAGAAATTAAATGGTATGTAAAAATAAAAATTTAATGAATAAAAATTTAAGTGCTAGTATGAATTTAATGAAATAGGCATGAATGAAATGTGGTGAAATGAAATTTGATGTAATGCAATGTGATGGAATGTTAGAAAATGAAAATTGTAATGAGATTTGATGTAATAAAATGTGATAAATAAAATGTGTAAGTGAATGAAAATGTAATGAAATGAAATGGAATGGAAATGTGATAAAATGTAATGTAATGTGATATGGTAAAATGAAATTTGTAAGTTAACAGAAATGTAATGAAATGAAATGGAAATGAAATGAAATGAAAATGTGAGAAAACTTGTGGGATGAAATGAAATGAAATGTGACAAAATGGGATGTAAAGAAATGTACAAAGGAGATGAAAATGAAACAAACATAATGAGATAGGATGAGGTGAATGAAGTGAAAAATGGGAGGAAATGAATGTGCTAGACATGAAAAGACATGGGATGGGACTCCACCTTTGAGATTCAAAAGCCACGAAATGAAGCTTGACACCTTAGTAAGAATAGATAAAGAAGTGGATGCATAAAATGCAATGAATGGTGTAATGAATTAGTGACTCTAATTGTTTGAGATTCAAAAGCCACATAATGTAATAGGTAGAATAAGTGATATGTGAGGATGAAGTGTGATGCAAGCTGGTAGTGTGGTGATGATATTGAGTCCACAATAGTAGAGTGTTAAACCTATTGGCATTATGATTATTTTATCATTAGTGACAACACTTACTCAATTTTGTATGCTTACCAAGCATCAAAGTGGTTATCTTGTAAACTTAGCAATTCAACAGTTTACACCGAGCAGACAGTGGCTATAGAGAAAATTCGGACAATGTGAAGTCCATCAGTGTCTACTGAGCTTCTCAGTATCTACCATGCTTCACAGTGCCTACTGAGAAAATAATTTGTGTCATGAAGATTCAGTGCAAACTGAGTGATGTAAGATTTAGTGTTTACCAAGTGAAGCAAGGTAAACTTAGTGTATAGTATCTACCAAGTGACACTACATCTACTGAGTCACCAGTGGTACCAAGTTCAAAACTACATCAAGTGATTATAATGGACCGAGCCTTCACTTCTATCGAGTGCATGATGATGTTGAGTAATGCAGTGGATGCTGAGTATCAGAAGGTCACCGAGTCAGTTTAGTGAACCTGAGTTATTTACTATTGGGCCAACTATATAATGTATTTGTTTACTTGTATTTTGGCTGACCCTATAATTTTTAAGATTGAAAGATGTATATGTAAGATGTATTGTAAGATATCAAGTATGTATTTTTGAATGTATGTATGATGCATGGAATGAGAAGGAATTATGAAGTAATGTGAAGTATATGCAAAAGATCATCAGCAGCAGTTCAAGGTACATAACAAGGTCAAGTCAGAGACTAAAAAGTTATATCCATCACACGAGGTGATCATTGCATAAGGGATCTTATCAACAATCAGTTGCAAGAAGATCCACTACTTCATCCTAATAGGTGAATCAGATTTTTCAAATCCTCTAACAAGGTAGACTTAATAGTCTCTATAGAAATCTCCTAATAGAGTGCATACTTCATTGTATGTTTGCAAATCCTCTAACAAAGTGGACCTAGCAGTCTTTTGTTCTCCTAATAGGGTAGATCACCAAAATTGGTCAATGTAAGCCTTAACTGGCCAACTTTATACTACAATATTGAATTTTTGTGCATATCATCCCCACCCCAGTTTTACTTTCTATTTGGAAGGTTTTTGGGTCACCAAATAATGTGTTCACTTGTGTAATGATTGTTTCATGTTTCAGAATTTATGCATACAGTAGTATAGATGGATGTGTGGTAAATTAATAAAAATTTTTAAGGTTACTGATTCACCCCTCCCCTCTTAGTAACCTATCATATCCTGAATATTTCCAACAATTGGTATTAGAGCTTTGTGGTTCTCAAGATAAAAGTTTAGTAGCTTGAGAAAATATCTAAAGGACATATGGAGATATTCAAACTTGACAAGGAAATTAAAAATGAAAAGCTAGATCTAGAAATGGCCATGACTCAACTCAAAGAAGCAAAGGAGCATCTTTCTCAATCCCTAAAGAGAAGGAAGGACTTGCAAGACAAATGAATGACCATGAATATGTTGAAGAAAAGATTGAAGACCTTTTACCATCAAGAAGCTTAGATGAAGCTAATGATGCAATCAAGGAACACCTAGCAAAGAATGGCTCTCTATAGGAAGAAGTAAGACAACTTAAAATAGAACAAGAAATCCAATCAATTAGGCTATGTGAAGTTTTGGAACAAAGAAACAAGGCAAATGAAGACTTGGAGGCAAGAAATAATCAATCCAATCAACATGAAGACCTCATGGATCAAATCTCTAGAGCAAATGAAGAAATTAGGATTCTCAAAGCACAGAAAGAAAAAATAAGAGGTGGTCTAAATAGTGAAAGGGAAACTAATGAAAGAATACTAAGAGAACTAAGATGTGAAAATAAAATTGTTGAGAAATTAAAGAGTGACCTAAACACTAAAAATCAAATCAATGAAAGAATGATGAAGTCACAAGAAGACATGAATCAACTGATACAACAAAATAAGTAGAATCTTCATGGACAAAAAGGTAAAGCAGGACTTGGATATAATGAAGAAGTTTAATCTTCCAAACAAGGTGGCCAAAGGAATCAAAGACCTACTTGCAATCACTATGGTAAGTTAGGTCATACATCAAACAAATTTTGGAGCAATGGAAAAGAAAAATTCAATGGAAAATGCTACAACTACAATTAGCATGGTCACAAAGCTAATGAATGCAAAGAAAAACCAAAATTTGAATGTAATTGTCACAAATGCAAGAAGCATGGTCACAAGGCATCTCAATGTAGATCCAAAACATTCAATCCCACTAAACAACTTGTAAAGGCAATATTTGGATGGGACTACAATACCTAGTGCAGATGTCATTATTGTGGAGAATATGGACACATTGGTATAAATTGTGTAAGAAATCACCTAAGGAAGAAGGACACTACTATAAGGTGTTATACATGCACTAAACTTGGTCATATAGCTAAAAATTGCATAAATATAGGTAGAATTGAAGATGAAAAGAAAGCAAGGGCTGATAACAAAAGGAAACAAATGAGGCAGCAATGGGTTCAAAAATCCATTGAAGATACAAGCTCAAATCATGGAAGTGAAGTCACTCAAGAAGTGGGTGACTCCATCCCCTCAAACTAAATTCCTAAGAATGTGTTGGAGTTGTACTTAGCAAGGAAATCATAAGCAGTTCCAAGAAATGTAAGGAAAGAAAAATGATCTAATCAATATTATAGATACATCGAGATCACATAAAAGTTATCTTTCACCGAGTGCATCAGACTCTACCAAGCATAGTAGTTGAAGACCTTACCGAGCAAGGTCAGGAGTAAAAGAGAATTTCTTTTGTTTACCAAGTTGATACTCATGCCAAGTTAGGTTAGTGGATGACAGTCTATCACGCACTATGACAACATGGTACCTAGCATTAATGGTGAACTCTTCATCAAAATGGGCAAAATTCAACTTCATTTTCATCATATTCTTAGAGCTAAAACATTTCCAGGTGCATTCGAGAAACCTCAAAGCAATTTTGAGCGAATTTGAAGTTAACAAATTTGTTCCAAGATTTCCATCATTTACTGAGCAATAATGGCTTCTGCAAGCACAAGCACTAGCAAGGAAAAACATGGATTAGAAATGTTGTTCAAGGGCACAGAATGGAAAGCATCAAACTTTAAGTTGGTTCCTACAATTGTAGAAGCACTAGACCCTAATGGCACAAAATTGCAGATTTTGCCAAAGGTACTTTTAATCAATGATATCCGAACTAATTTCAAATTTTCTATTCAAGAAATAGGAACCCTAGAAATGGATAGCACATTAGAAGAAATGTGTGTTAGTGGCTCTCTAAAACCCAAACATAAACATCTGGAGACTAATGGGTTGACCCACATCTCTCACATGCCAAGAAGCTTCCAAATAAAATGGATCAGATATATCCTTAGCCATGTTCATAATGGTCAGCTATGGTTGGAACAACCCATACTGATCACTAAGAAAATCATTCACAAGATTATTGGCCTTCCGATACTCAGGAAAGCCAAATCTACAAAAACCCTAGGTCAGGATGAACTTTAGAAGAAAAACCTAGCCGATTGGGATGATAGAGGCTTAAAAGTTAGCATAGTTATCGATGTTGAACTTAGATATGGAATTCATGTGATAGCTCACAAGATCTATAGTTCAATTTGATTGAACAGTGTGTCGTGTGAGGCATTTAAGGTTGTGAAGAAGAATTTGGAGTATGACTTGTCTGAGCTATTGCTAAGGCAACTGAAGAAGAACATGGATAGCATCAAATCATCCAAGAATAACCCCTATAAATCCAGATAATTTTTGACATGTTTATTCTTCTATGTACAAAAATTATTTCCCTCCAAAGGCTCTGTCATTTGGAGAAAGGATGTCCCCATTCTTTATTAGATTAATGAGTTTATAGTAGAAATGGGTGTCAATTTTGATAGAATAATGGACAACTATTTTGAGGACTTCAAGGAGAGAATGAACAACAAGTTTAGGATCCCTCCTAAACTTGCTGAAGATTACAAAGATGATGTTTGTTTTATGGTTGACTATGATAGAGTATACATTCAGGCAGTCAGGCCTTGAGTTGCATGGGTAAAACCTCTACCTTATGAGGTAAACATTGATGAAACTAGGGATATTATTGAAGCACTAGTAAATGAGCCAGTAGATCCCAAGGAACCAATTTTTGGAACCTATGATGAGGCCAAGGCCAGAATAGAATTGGAAATCAAACTTCTCCAAGCAATCAACAAAGGTAAAAGAAAGGTTGCCAAGTTGAAAACTACTACCGAGCCTTTAATGATTACTGAGGGAAAAGGAGAGGACAAAGAAGAGGAGCAAGAACTAGAAAATGATGAGGAAGAATAAGAGGAAGAGGTAGAGCTAGTCAAAAAGAAGGGCGAGGTAATCACTACCAAGCTACCCAAAGCCTCCATAGTTGTTTTCACAAGAAGAAGTAAAGGTAAGAATGAGGATGAAGTAGTATTCAACAAGCCCCAACTGACTTTCCAAGAGAGGTTGAAACAAATGGAAGAGGGAGCTAGCATCACAAATTTCAAAGCATTGAAATTTGAAACAAGGACTGATGCAGAGAAAATGCAGATTGAGGAACTGGTACTTAATAAGATGGGAAAATGGAATTACTCCCCAGACCAGCTTGCCCCTCAAATATCCAAAGAGTTGTTGTTAAGATTGCAACCAAGGTGGGAGTCAGCCACCCAAATAGCCAAGGACATATATGAGAAATCCTTGAAGAATCTTCTACCGAGTCTTACTGAGGCAAAAATAAAGGCAGCAATGAACAACAATGAAGGTAAAATGATAATTAGATTTCACACATGTTTGATTCTAATTAAGGATATTGAACATGTTGTAAGAGATGCAACAAAAATGTGGAAGAACATCTATCATCTGCAAAATCCTAGTAATGATCCAGTGATAATCAAGGATGATGATGGCACCAGTAATGATGAAGGAGATGACATCGCTCCAAGTACTAGTGATGATCAGGCATTGAGGTCTGATGATGAAGAAAAAGGGGAAGAAGTTGAAGAGGAAGACAAGGAGGAAGAAGTAGATGATCCAATGAAGATTGTAGCACAAGTCATAGCTTCCCTTCCTCACTCTCCACCTAAGACTGCAACATCATTAGGGTTGGAGACAACTTCAATAGGATTGACCACATCAGAAATATCATCCACTCCTACTTCCCCATAGCTCTGAGCATCATCTATGGAAGTAACTAATATTACTTCCTCTATTACATGTACAGTAAGTTCTTCAGTTCTTTCTACAATTTTGTCTACTCTAATTGTGAATATTCCAATCTATACACTAGTTGTTTGTACATCATTTTCTTGAAGCACACCAATTTTGGATTCAACTGGTACTTCTCTCAGCTTTCCTCCAGCTACACCTATTCAAGTATTTTTTTCCAGTCCATCTATGTCAACTATTGTCCCTGATTCCAAATCCAAGGAAGTAAGCACAGAAGTAAAACTGAAAACTCATCTACAACTTTTGTGTTTTAGAAAGCAAATTGATGAATACATAGACTTGGATACATAAATTGTTATTCCCAAGATAGATTTGGACAATGCCTCAGTTAGTGACATGAGAAAGGTTACTCAGCTTCTAGAGCAGAAGGCAAGGTAGAAGCAATTCATAGAAGAGAGAGATAGAGAATATACTATAATAGAAAGTGCTAAAAACATCATTTTTGAAGCTATTGGTGTTGATGTTGATTCATCTCAACACATTTTGTTGCAATTAGAAGAGGCTTTAAATAAGTTCAATGAGGACACCTCTAGGCAAGAGAAACTCATTGAAAAGGTGGAAAAGAAATTTGATAATAAAGTGCTTGAGCACATTGCTCAACACATTGTAATAAAACAAGTTGAACTATCTTCAATTTTGAGTAATCTTGAGCAAGCGTGCACAAATGTGACATCACTTTTTGGCAAGCTTTGTGATGTTACCAAATTCACTAAGGAAGTCAAAGAAAAATTGAATAAATTAGATGTGGAAATGAAGGACAGTGCTCCAAAGTTGCAGCTTAACCATAGTTCAAGCTCATCACACCACACAAAGGTGAATTTTTTGTCTGAAATGCAAGCAAAGTTACTCAAAGAAGAAGCTAGAATCCAGTCTACACTGATCGACATTCAAAATATGATTCTCCCAATCATGGATCAAATGAAGAAACACATTGCCTATTAAAATACATTGATTCATGACATTAATTTTTCAATAGCATATCATATGATTGAACTTTCTACAGAAGTTCAAGTGGCTCTCTCTACCTGCAAGATTTTGCAAGATAATTGGGATAAGAAATTGTCTCTTATTCTGAAGGTACACTCATATTTTCTATCACATCTTGGCGTCTCTATTTAAATTTATTGTATATACTCTTTGGCATTATTGTCAAAAAGGGGGAGATGAGATTGTTGGCAGGGGCAGATAAGATTGTTGACATTGGGAATATGAGATGAATAAGGAATAAGAAGGAAATTGTATAAATAAAAGCTATGCATACCATATGTATGGAGGAGATATGTGGGATATGTAAGATATGTAAATAGCAGAGTAAATCAGAATGTAAGTTTTGATTCATAAGTATTTTTGTCACTAATGCCAAAGGGGGAGATTGTTGGCATTATGATTATTTTTTCATTAGTGACAAAACTTACTCAATTCTATATGCTTATCAAGCATCAAAGTGGTTACCTTGTAAACTTAGCGGTTCAGCAATTTACACCAAGTAGATAGTGGCTATCGAAAAAATTCAAACAATGTGAAGTCCAGCAGTGTCTACCAAGCTTCTCAGTATCAACCATTCTTTACAATGTCTATTGAGAAGATAATTTTTGTCATGAAGATTCAGTGCAAACCGAGCGATGTAAGATTCAGTGTTTACCAAGTGAAGCAAGGTAAACTCAGTGTACAGTATCTACCGAGTGACACTACATCTACCAAGTCACCAGTGGTTACCAAGTTCAGAACTACATCGAGTGATTAGTATGGACTGAGCCATCACTTCTATTGAGTGCATGAAAATGCTGAGTAATGTAGTGGATGCTGAGTACCAAAAGGTCACCGATTCAGTTCAGTGAACTTGAGTTATTTACCATTGGGATGACTTTGTAATGTATTTGTTTACTTGTATTTTGGCTAACCTTGTAATTTTGTAAGATTGAAAGTTATATATGTAAGATGTATTGTAAGATATCAAGTATGTATGTGTGAATGTATGTATGATGCATGGAATGAGAAGGAATTGTGAAGTAATGTGAAGTATATGCAAAAGATCATCAACAGTAGTTTAAGGTACATAGCAAGGTCAAGTTAGAGACTGAAAAGTTATATCCATCACATAAGGTGATTAGTGCATAAGGGATCTTATCAGCAATCAGTTGCAAGAAAATCCATTGCTTTATCCTAATAGGTGAATCAAATTTTTCAAATCCTCTAACAAGGTAGACTTAACATTCTTTGTACAAATCTCCTAACAAAGTGCATACTTCATTGTATGTTTGCAAATCCTCTAACAAGGTGGACCTAGCAGTACTTTGTGCTCCTAATAGGGAAAATTACCAGAAGTGGTCAATGTAAGCCTTAACTGGCCAACTTTATACTGTAGTATTGAAGTTATGTGGGTATCATCCCCACCCCAATTTTACTTTCTATTTGGAAGGTTTCTAGGTCACCAAATATTGTGTTCACTTATGTAATGATTGTTTCATGTTTTAGAATTTATGCATGCAATAGTATAGATGGATGTGTGGTAAATAAAAAGTTTTAAGGTTATTGATTCACCCCTCCCCTCTCAGTAACCTTTCATATCTTGAATATTTCTAACAAAACCATGTACGAGTATGTTGGTTTATGACTTGTTGTTGGATAACCCTACTCATTTTTGTTTAGCCAAAATGTTGATCACTGTTGATGAGACTTGTGTGTGTTATTCTCATTTATGTTCCAACCATGTGGTTTCAAGGAACCCAAGATGAAAATGAAAACTAAATGAATGCAACCATCTGTCACTTTTTTGGTAAAGAGATGCATATTAACTTTCATCATAGAGTGTTTAATAAAAAGTGACTAAGTACAACCACCACTAGATTAGCTATGGTGATATGAATAGTATGTCATGCTGAGAAGTATTGGCAAACATAAACAATGTACATGAAAAATATGACAACTACTGGAAAACAAAAAGTTATAGTCACAAAAAATTAAAATAGGTACATAAATAGTCACATGTCAGATGAAAGACCTCACCTAAGATATCATACAAAATTGGTTGAGGTACACATGGCCTTCAAAATGAAAGAAGGCACTTACAAGTGGACACCAATTATACAAGAAATCAAAGGATTACTAGAGTTAAATAGTGAAAAACCAAGGGAAAGTAAAATATCATGACTTCATCCTGGTAGCTCTAGTCAAACACATCATCGAGGTATTGGAAGTGCATGAAAGCAGAAAAACCCATTATTTATGGACCAGGCATGTTGATAGTTATATGCAATAGTGTCAATTTTTCTCAATTCTTCTTGGAAGCAACTATTATATAGGTTAGATAACAAAGCATGAGATGTGTCAGCGGAAATTTAGCAATGGATTCTATTTGGTGATGTGCATCAATAGGATAGTGTAATAGTGTAGTAGGATAGAGAGTGGACACATGGTAAGACTAGTAAATAATGAGTTCCAGGTGAGCAATGACCATAAATGGGTGGATAGCATAGGGATGGAACAAAGCAAGGTGAAGAGTAGAATGGGGCCATCAGGATTATTGAGAATTCTAAGGAAGTGTGTAAGTGAAAGCATGTTAGGCTCACCAGATCAGTCACAGTAGGAAAATGATGCTAGCTAGGGAAGGTGGAGTAGGCAAGGGTGAAGAGTAAAGCATAGTTGGAAAACCTTAGGGGAACTGGTATATTAGTCTGAACTTTAAGCATTAGTTTAGGAGTGGGGTAAATCAAGTCATACATAACCTAAAGATGTGGGGGTTAGGGCAAAAGAAACACCCTTGTCAGTGTCAATGATGTTGTCAGGGACTGCAGTACAATAGGTGTTGTAGGTGGTATTCGATGATAAGCCAATGATGTAGGTAGAGAATAGTCCTCCTAGGATGACAAAGAGTATGTCAAGAGTGGCAAAGGAGGTGGGGGAGATAAAATCTTCTAAAAAGCCTATGGGAAAAGCTTAGAGGGAGGTGGAAGATGTTAGTGTGGGTGATGGGATGAGTGGGGCATGTTGGTTGATTAGTCTTGGGATTCTAGGTCAAGGGTTGGTAGAAGGAGAAGCAAGTGGTGTAAATGTAGAGGAGTGATAGCTAGAGGTGGGGGGTCGAGATCAATCATCAAGTGATGTGGAAGAATTATGGAGAATATTGGCCACATAGGGAGTTAGAAATGAGAATGCGGAACAAGAAGTCACATTTTTGTTGGGGTTGATGGAGAAGGCATGAGAAGATGGAGCACAAATAGAGGCAAGATGGCTCTAGGTGGTGGTGAATATAGAGTGGGTGTGGGTGCAAGCATTAGAAGTAGAACTACGAGTGGAGAAATCATGAGCAAAGGGAAATGATGTAGGGATATGGGTAGAGCAGTCACAAGCTCAGAGGTTGCAAAAATCTCTAAAGATAGTGCAAGTGAGTTGGAAAGCACACAAAATGAGCTAGTGTTTCTACAATCATAGTCTAAGTCATTCAGGGAGGCAATTAAAAAATCAAACTCCCTATCAGTAAAGTTGTAGGAGTGGCTAGAATTGAGTAAGGTGAAGGTGAGATAGTTGTACTAGTGATTGGGTGAGGAAAAAGTAGACATGGAGTATTGGCAAATGATGACTGATCAAATGCAGTAGGAGTAGGATGTGGCCCAACGAATGATCACTACACTAGGGATAAACAAGCTGGTGGAGAATGTGTTCATGGAAATGCAATAGATGAAAAAGGTACACTAGGAAGCTGCTTATTATATGGGATGTTATCATCAAGCATTCCTAAATGAGAACCAACATGAGACATAGTTTGTGGATAGGGAATTTACACAACTATTGAATGTGCAATTATGCGATGATAGGTTTCTGATTCTCGTGGATGTGGTGTGTGTCCGTCGAGGATTAATGGCAGGGGCTTCCTCTTTTGGAGATGGGTCAAAAGAAATGCCATTAATTGGACAACTTATCTTGCCACCTCCTCCAGGGAGGCCAGAATAAATAATCCACCAGATGTGATTTGAATGTAATGTTGTTGTTACCATCATAGTAGAATAAAAGTTGTGTTTATTTTTGTGGCAAGCAAAAGAACAACTAGTGTTGATGTTAATGTGCCAGATGAACATTATTCTATTTCTTTTTTATATTTTTGGAATATATTTGGATGTTTTTAGCATTTTGAGGGATATTTGGATGTTTTTGGGATTTTTGATAAATATTTGAATTTTTATGGGATTTTCGATAGATATTTGAATATTTTTGGGATTTTGGAAAATTATTTAGAAAGGTGTCAATCTTCGTAAAAGTAGGAACACTATGATTTGTAGAGGAAGAAAGACCTTTACTTGTATGTAGGAAACTAAATGTCTATGTAGGATCTCAATGAATGATGAGTACAAATTTGTGTAACATCTGGAGAGTCATAGCATTAAAGGTGGAAAAAGCAGGAAGTGTTAAACCCCAAATTGTGAGACACAATTTGGTATATATTGATAGCCTTTATAGACAAGCTTAAGACCCATGTTGGGATTTTCTCTAGGTGTGTGTCGAGATGGATGCTCATGAGGCTTGTGAAAAGGCGTTAGGGCCTTTTGAGATCCTAAAAAGGTGCTAAAAGGCCTTGAAAAAGGTGTTTTATCTTAAAAAGGTGTTTGGGGGCCTAAAAAGGTGCTACGAGGCCTTGAAAAAGGTGTTTGGGGGCCTAAAAAGGTGCTATGGGGCCTTGAAAAAGGTGTTTTGGCTTGAAAAGGCATTTGCAGGCATAAAGGGTGCTATCGAGCCTTGAAAAAGGTGTTTTGGCTTGAAAAGGCATTTGGAGGCCTAAAAAGGCACTACGAGGCCTTGAAAAGCGCAAAACAAGGCCTTGAATAAGGTGCTTTGGCCTAAAAAGGTGCTTTGGGGGCCTTGAAAAAGTATTTGGGCCTAAAAAGGTGCTTCAAGGGCCTGAAAAGGAATTTGGACCTAAAAGAGGTGCTTCAGGGGCCTTGAAAGAGGCTTTTGGGCCTAAAAAAGGTGCTTGAGGGGCTTGAAAAAGGTGTTTGGGCTAAAAAAGGTGTTCAAGGGTCCTAAAAAAGGATAGGAGGTCATGGTGATCTCTCAAGCTTACACTTACTTATTCTGTGCCCCCTATTAGGTGATGATGAAAGAGTCCCATAGATATCTAGGATTTTGGAATAAGATTAATATATTTGTTGAAGGGGTCTAGATCAATCATGGCCACTGCAACATAAATATGACTAATAATATATTGGGAATCATTATTCTTGATAAGAGAAAAGAATAGGGGACTCTGTCAGAGCCTCTTGCACTATTCATTTGGTGCCACATTTTCCAAAGCCCAATGAGATGTTTCAGGACATAACTATGTTATTTCTTAATACCGTTGAGGCACTCTTATTGTTTTCCCAGAGGTGATGGAGCCATAAAAAATGTCATAAAATATTTAAATATTCTTTAATATAGTGGGCCTCACCATTGATTCCATATAAGACTAGTTGAGGTACACAAACCTCTCCCGAAGGAGCAACAATTATAGACTAGAATTTATGCATAGTTTATTTGAGTTCAAGTGAGCCATGTTTGACTAGAATTTTGGGATGTTAATTTTTTGGATTTTTCAGCTATTTTTGGAAAATATTACCTCCTTTTGAATGTTTTTGGAAATTTTTGATAATTTTTGAATGTTGTAGAAAAATTTTGAATGTTTTTGATGATTTTTAAAAAAATAAATTTAAAAAAATTGGTAATTTTTGAATTTTTTTGACAATTTTTTATAGTTTTTGAATTTGTTTGATAATTTTTTACAATTTTTTACAATTTTTGAATGTTTTGACAATTTTTGATAATTCTTGAATTTTGTTTGACAAATTTTGATAATATTTGAATTTTTTTGACAATTTTTTATAATTGTTGAATTTTTTGACAATTGGTGATAATTTTTTAATTGGTGGGAGAGGAATGAGGATGTGAGTGAGATTTTTTGGCATATGGAAAAAACTAGGACCATGTGGAGGCACCTAAAGAATCAAGGAGACCAAAAGTGGGCATGTGTAGCTATATTTGAGATGCTGAAGGCAAAAAAGAAATTTGGGATATCAAATGGATTCGAATGAGGGCTAAAATAGACATTGGGGATCATTGGTCATTGTGAATAGCTAAGATGTGTATCGATTTTCTTGCAATTCATGTCTATGTTATCTCAATACATAATCTAACTCCATGTGTCTCCTGATTTGTTCTTCTTCCCTTTGTTGTTGTTTTACTAACTGTCTTTGTTGCTATGAACGATGTTTGATGCCAAGAAACCACTAAAATATAGCCTACAAGTGTTTCTCAATTGGTTATGTGTGAAATTAACTCAACTTTGTTGGGTAAGCCTCAAACAAGAAAACATTTGTCACTAAGGAAGTTGCTTAAGTGTTGTCTTGATTGTTTTTCAGCAATTAAGGACATGTGTTGTTTAGGAGGGTCCAAAGGTGCTATCTCTTGTTCCTTTTGAAACCAAAGGTGGTGTTTTCTCACTTCTCTTGTACCATCACCTTCTTTTTGGGGTGTGTTTTGGTGTTTTTGATTTTTTTTGGGTATTTTTGGTGATGAGGTGATTCTCAAAGCTCTAGACATAAAACCTTTTGAGATGGATGCTATTGATGGGCTCTACTAGTTCTATACCATTACAATCTAAAATTCTATAAGTACCAATCCCAAAATATTTTGTGATAATGTAAGGACCAATCCAATTGGCCTCCCATTTTTCTTTCTTTTCCCTAGTAGCTTGGTTCTTAGGGTTTTCTTGGAGGACTAGGTCACCAATTTAAAAAACATTAGGTTTTACCTTTTTTTTTGTAATGTCTTGATAACCTATTTTGATACATTTTGAGGTGTTCATGTGTTGCATGTTGATGTTCTTCTAACAATTCTAGCTGCTCTAGATGGGCCACTCTATAGTCCTCACCTGATAGGATGTCATGAAGAGTAAATCTCAAGGATAGGATCTCAACCTCTAAAGGAAGAATAGCTTTACAACCATTAACCAAGGAGAAGGGTATTGCATGTATAGGTGTCCTAACACTCATCCTATAGGCCCAAAGGGAAGGGTTGAGCTATGAATGCCAATCTCTACCAATATCATTGATAGTTCTTTTTAGAATTCTGATAATAGTTTTGTTGGTGGCCTCTACTTGGCCATTGCCTTGGGGATAATAAATTGATGAGGAGTGGTTTATAATGTGAATTTTTTTAGATAATTCATCAATTATTTAATTTTTAAAGTATAAGGTGTTGTTTGTGAGAATAGCGTGGGGTATGCCAAACTGACAAATGATATGATTTAGAATGAAGGAAGAGATTTTTTATGCCTTTCTTTCTCAGTTGGCACTTCAAACCGGACCCATTAGTCTTTGAGGACACATGTTATCGTGTCACTACCTCACTATGCATAAAGAGTGAGCACATCACCTATGCGAGATAGAAAAAACCATTGATCTTGCTTCGATCGAGTGGAGGAAAATTAATTCAATTTTTAATACAAAATGGTGAGTCCATTCTCCATTAACCTTTCTTGCTATGTCACTAGCCTTAAACTTCGAGCACTTCTCCATAGTGACTATGCAATAGCCATAGATCTTTCTTGATCTAATGGTAGGGAACATACACTTCAACCATATAAACTATGGTGGTTCCCTCAATCACCAAGTCATGTTGAGTAAATAGAGTGCAATTCATTATAATAACTTGGCAATGATCATTGATCTACCTTTGATCCAATAATCCTCATTGTTTATATGGCATCTGACTTGGAAGTGGGTCCACATTCTCAATGATGTTGAACTATCCTAACACGCTGGCATATATATACTATTTTAATCCTTATGGTGACATTATGTTTTCTAGACTTCACCATGTTTCTTGTTTTTAGGTGGGTTTCTACATCACTACTGGTGAAGTGCGAAGCTTTTTCGGTTGTGACATAGCAATCTCTAGTAGATTCAAATTTTTTGGCATATATGTTCTTAGTGGGATGCCACTGTGTCCTAGGAGGATGAATCACTTTTGACATAGCATTCACTTAGGGCCCACCTTTTGAAGTTGTTGTTGCATTATGATATTTCAATGAGTTTCTATGTCATCACCGACAAAAACCATTAACTTTTTGGTCGATACATAGTGACTTTCGATGATTCATTAAAATCCAGTGCTAGGAAAAACCTTGAACATGGTAACAACAATCAATATGACTAATAGAGAAATAAAATCATACCTTCTAGAATATCTTTCTTAGTATCTTCATAATCACCATCATTTCAAAAGAGTGTCATCCTTTGTATTATCCGATCAATCACTATGTTGCTACTAGCAAGGCAAAATGATTTCCCAGTCACGACATAGCGACCTCCGATGAGAACTGTATTTCGGTGATAGAGAAAAGATGACATGTCAATCATAATCATACCAATTAGTACCACTATCAAAAGAGTGAATGTACACATTTATGATATTACATGGGAATTTTGCGGTCCCCATCAATTTTAAAAGTTACCACTTTCTTCATTTTCCAGTTAGTCACTACATCACTACTAGTAGGGTGCATAGATTTTCTAGTCATGACATAGCAACTCATCAAAAAATTTGAGTTTAGGTGACATCACTTCTGACTTGCTCTACGTGCATCCTTTCTATCATTGACAACTCTGGGATGGAGCACATGACCAAAACTTGTTCGAATCAATGCACATTTCCTAGCAGCAAATTTTACTTTACGATACAACAACTCAATTTTTGATGGTTGCTATGTCATTAAGGTAAAAAACCTTGCATTTTCTTATGACAATGACATGACAACCATGGATCTAAGCAAGATCAAATGGTGAGAAAGGCTTTGAAAAAGATACTCAGAATGACTTCAAAATTAAGTAGGAAAGAAATATTCACACTTTTCAAAAGATTTCGTGCTAGGAATGTTCAAAATAAGAAAGACCTAGGGTTTGACAAAGGTTTTTCACAGGCTAATAAAACTACAAGACCCAAACTAGAAACTCTAGCCTCTAACAATGGACTCAAGCCTAATTTTTATATATATCTAGATTGGGAAAATGTATCATGTAAAAAATCAAACCAATAATGGCTTTTTCTAGGGATGATAGACTACCTAAGTCTATGCAAGAATTTACAATCTATGGTTGAGCAGATCACATGCTTGAGTTTAAAATGACAACTTCTTCAGAGGGCATAGGAACAAAAGAAAAAAAATAGGGAACAACACTATACAAGAACATTTATAGGCATTTACAAAATATACAAAATGTACAAAAACACAAGGAACCCTAAACTATTGTTCATGGAAAATAGATACTTTAGGAAAAGTACCTCTTCAAGACTTGTCCATGAACTGGCAATTCAAGAATATCTCCAGTTAAATCCCTCAGAAAATATGAATCTGCTCTATTTGTATCACAAATGTTCTATGTGCCAAGCCAAATTGGGTCAAATTTACCATGCTTTCCTTTTTCTTCCATTCTAGCATTCCACATCAATACCATATCACCTATTTCAAATTTCCTCTCAATGGCCCTTTTTTCATATAAGTGCTTCATCTATGATTGTAACTTGGAATTCTAAATAGAAGACTCTCTCCTTGTTTCTTCTAATTGCAAGATATCATCCATTCTAAGTTGCATCTCATCAACGATATCATCTTCATAAAGTTAAACAAAGTTATACATCTCCTTTAGGTTATTATGTGGAAGTCTAGCTTGTATGCCATAAACTAAATCAAATGGAGCACATCCAATGGCCTTTTTCATAGTAAACCTATAAGCTCACATATCTAATGGCAATTTTGAATCCCATGCCTTCTTGTTTTCTCCTAAGATTCTTTTGATAATATTTAGTATACTTTTGTTGCTTGATTTTTCCTGACCATTCCCTTGAGGATGATAAGGTGAGGATTTTTATTCTGTAATGCCATTTTTTTAACAAAAATTCTTATATTCCTTAGCTCTGACACACAACATTATCAGTCACAATCTTCTATGGGCATCAAAACTTGGTCACAATATTATTTAGAATGAAATTAATAACTACTTTACTTGTTGCACCCTTAGTAGGGATTGCTTCAACCCACTTAGTGAAGTAATTAGTAGCTACTAGGATCCAAGAATGTCCACCACTAGATTTGTTTGAGATCTTACCTATGAAATCAATTCCCCATTGTTGAAATGGTGCTTGCACTTCAACAAGTCTTAATGGTAAATTCCTAGAAAATTTTAACTTTCCACTAAACCTTTGACAAGTATCACATATTATCACAAAATCATTGGCATCTTTGAAAAGTGTTGGCCACCAAAAACTAGATCTAAGAACCTTGTGAGCTATGGTCTTAGCCATGTAATGACCTCCACCCTCATGCATATCTCTTAAAAAAATTTCAAACTCAATTTCATCTACACACTTCAAGAGTACCCTTTCCATATTTCTCCACCATAGTTGACCTTGCACTATAACATACCTTATAGCCTACAATTTCAAAGACCTTTTCTAGTTATCTATTAATCCTGATGGAGATTTCATGTTTTGCAAGTAATAGATCACATCTCTATACTAGTCAGAAGTATCCATATTACAAAGATTATCCCTGCAATTATCACCAAGTTGATTAATTTGGTTTGCCTCTAAATCGGCTTTTGTCATTAATTTGGCCAAACCCTAACCCCTAACTAGTTTAGTGATCTAATATCAATGTTGAATTCTTGTATTCTATTAATCCATCTACATCTTCTATCGAATACCTCTTGTTGTCAAAAAAATATATTTTACAACAGCTGTAGGAACAAATGCAATAACAGTGGCTCCCATTAAGTAAAATCTAAGAGCCTTTACTCCTTTCACTAGTGCATATGCCTATTTTTAATTTATATCATATTTAAGTTCTACTACCTGTAATGATTTTCTTAAAAATGCAATGGGCTATTCATAACCTCCTTCATTTTTTTGTAATAGTACTATAGCAATAGTATGAAATTAAGCAAAAGAAAATAAATGCATTGGTTTGTCATAATTTGGTTCCCTAAGAATTGGAGAATCCTTAATAGTTTGTTTAATTTTTTGGAATGCAATACTAGGCTCACCATCCCACCTTATCTTAGATCCTTTCTTTAACATTCTTGATATAGGCCTACTAATTTCTACAAAATTAGTCACAAATCTTCTGAGAAAGTTGATTTGTCCAAAAATGATCAAATTCCCTTAACACTCATAGGCTTTTGAATTTTGTCTATTGCTTCTACTCTTTTAGGGTCAATCCTCACTCCATTCTTACCAACCAGATGCCCTAACAATTTTCCTTCAGTGACACCAAAATGACACTTTTTGGGATTCAAAGAAATACCATACTTAAGGGCTTTGATTAATACCTTCTCTAGATGTATGCAATGATCATTCTCATCCTTAGAGTAAGCAGTTAGATCATCTTGATATACAGCTAAGAATTTATCACTAATATTAGGAAAAGCCACATCCATAGCACGTTGAAAAGTAGCTCTAGCATTGATAAGCCTGAAAGGCATCCTAACGTATACATAAATGCCCCATGGAGTGGTGAAAACACTCTTAAATTATTATGATTCCTTCACAACTACTTGATTGTAACCTGAAAATCCATCCATCATAGGCATAAGTTCTGAGCCAGTGACCCTTTGCAACATAGCCTCCATGTTTGGCAACCCATTATTATCCTTTAATGAAGATATGTTTAGACTCCTGAAATCAACACACAACCTTATATCTCCATTTTTCTTCCTAATAGGGACTAAATTCGTCACCCAAGAAGAATGTCTAATGGGCTTTATAATCCTATCATCTCTTAACCTAATCAATTCCTCTTACATTTTGGGAGCCAAGGTAGGATTTATTGGCCTCTATTTTTGTCTAAAAGGCTTAGCATCTAGTTTCAAAGGGATTTCATGCTGAAAAGGATCCTCTCTATAAGCCTTTAGGTCATCATATGACCATGCAAACACATGCTTATATTTCCTTAACGGATCTATTAAACCCTACCTTATTTTAGGAGATAACTTCTTGCCCATATATACCTTCTTAAGTACTTCTGTAGTTCCTAAATTTACCTCCTCTGGGTCTTTAGCATTATATTTACTAGTACCCATTTGTGACCTATCTTGGTTGTCAAAAATAGTTTCTAAAATAACTAGACCCTTTAGGATTTTTTTTTTCTTTAATTGCACAACCTCTTGCCCAAAAACAGTATCTTTTCCATTTATATTTTCTACATAGGCTGCACAATCAATCTCCTGCCTAGACAACATATTTTCATAGTTCAAAAATCTTAGAATATATTTGTCATCTTCAAATACTTGCCAATTCTTGACATTATTAGGAAGAGAGGGCCTAGCTTGAATCTCAACTTTAGATATACCAACAAATGTAATGTCATCAGGTTTTATTGCTATATTTGCTAGAAAATCTACCATTTTATTGTTGGTTCTATCCTTCCAAACTATCTCAAATGCATCAAAACATTCAATCATGTCCCATACAACATTTTTTTATTGTTTTAACGTCTTATTCTTTGACACATAAGTATTTCTTACTTGGGATACAACTAATTTAGAATCTCCTATAACATGTAAACATTTTATCCCATGCTTATGAGCTAGTTTAAGTCCTAACAACAAAGCTTCATATTCTATTGTTAGTACAAGGGAAACTCAATGTAAAAGAAAATTTATATGTTACCCCAGTAGGAGAAATCAACAAAATACCTACACCTACTCCATCTTTGCAACAAGCACCATCAAAGAACATGGTCCATAAATCACCTTTATCTATTTTTATGTGAGCTTCTATTTCCATCTAATATTTGTGCTTTCCTTTCTTCAAAGTCAGAACCTTAGCTTTGAATGCATTAACATCTATATCCACAAATTTTGTTATATCATCTTCTATTTCTTCTTCTATCATATATATGCTCTTTGGTTCTCTATTTATTTTTACCAAGTTCCCATCAATGTTAAAAGTAGAAAATGATAGATCACATTGCAAACTCCCTCCCATGGTAGTGCTCCACTTTCTAGATAATAACATACCATACTGAGGTGGAATATCAACAACCAATACACTCATAGTAAGTTCTTTTTCTAGATAGGTTATCAGTCTATAGGGTAAGGTATTAATAGTACCTATGACTGTCACTTCTCTTCTATCCATGGCACAACATCTTCCCTGAGTATTATCAACTTTCAAGCCTAATTCCTTCATTATTTCAAAAGGCATAGCAATGTTGAAAGCTCTAGAATCAATCATGCAATTTTTTAATGTTTTACCATTCACTAGGATACTCAAGAAAAATGTCTCAACACTTCCTAAACATTCATTGTTCGAGCTATCCAAAAACATCTAAGGAATTTGAGACACAACTACTTTAGCTTCTTTGTATTTTACCTTTCCTTTGCTTCCTTCCTTGGGATCATGAATTTCATTACAATCTTGTCTTACCCTTATATTAGTATTTCCCAACCATGTTATGGCCTTACTTCAGTGTTCAAGGATTCTTAATAATTCAGACAAAGGGACCTTTATAGTGATCTGTGATAAAACAATAAGCATATCTATAGAAGAATCAGATGGGCCATCAATAACCATATTCCTTTTTTCATGATGTTTATCCAAAAAATTTACAACACCTTGGTGATTCTTGCCACTTATAGTAATCACTTTTGTTACCTTCTCATCTAATTTCTTGGGAAAATTATTTGAGAACTCCAAATCCTTAGGATTACCCCCTTTCTTTGGCTCCCACTTTTTATTTATAGCTTTGACTTTCAAAGTGGGAATATCCTTAGGCTTTACAGCTTCCTTTTTCTTAGAGACAACTTTCTTGATAAATATACTAGCCACCTTATCACCATCAGCATTCTGAGCCATATGTCTGGTCTGTACTTGAGCTACCATGCTAGTAGCAAAATGATCAACCTCTTCTCTAGAAGGCTTTCTTAGTATCACCTCCTCTCTAGTAGATGCCATGTTACATATATTTTCCTTGACATCACTCTCTTCATTAGAAAATACTTGTTGCTACATATGATTTTGAAACTGTCTTTGCTCCACTACATCCCTATTATGATCATTATTGTCATAATGGCATCCTACATCATCACTATTTTC
The DNA here is from genome assembly GCA_028749045.1 of Cupressus sempervirens. Taxonomy (NCBI): domain Eukaryota; kingdom Viridiplantae; phylum Streptophyta; class Pinopsida; order Cupressales; family Cupressaceae; genus Cupressus; species Cupressus sempervirens. The sequence goes on from CM053787.1 coordinate 968,670,454, forward strand.
TTCATGTTCTTCATTTTACTATACCTCAGTTTGATTTCCAGAAAATGACAAAGTTACTACACAATACTCAAGAGCATGAGGTAACTGACAAATAAAACACCATGTGGGTTCAGTAGTGAAGTTAGGATCATCCACCACATTTACTAAAAATTTTTATAAAGGATCAGGGGTGACTTTGTTACTAGTATTCTTAGGAGGGGGAACATTGGGCTGACCATCCTTCCAAGTAGTGTTATAAGGGAAATTTTGCAATCTATTCTATCTGCTAAAGCTGGACTGATAAGGGGCCTTAGCTTCAGTTGGATTTCTATCATTCTTTCCCTGAGGAAGATTCAAAACCTTTATAGTATTTAGAATTTGACTCATCTCACTAGGCTCTTTATTTTTTCCTCCTATAGGTTTGTGTTCTTCTTTTCTATTTCCCTTGTTCCCAAATAACCTAGGATCATCTCTTTTTCTTTCTAATCTCCTTGAAATCCTTAATTAATTTTCTATATTTATGGAAATTTTGAAAGCATCTCTTAAGGTTCTAGGCTCTTATCCCTAAGTTGGTATGCCATTTTACCATCAAAAGAATTCAAATAAGTGATCAAACATACCTTATCATCAACTCACATGGCTTGCATTAGCTTATACATCCTCTTCTAGAACCTAGTGTTGAAGTCAGTAACAGATTCATTATGCAACTTCTTTATATTATTGAATTCACTTAAAATATAACTTGGGTTTTTTTTATCACCATATTGTTCCTTGAAACAATATTCAATGACTTTCTAGTCTACAATGGATGACTTAGGGAGCTTCTTGAACCATTCTCTAGCATCTTTAGTTAATGACTGAACAAATAGCTTCATGATAACATCTTTAGCCTCAACCTCATAATCACTCATCATGTCAAGAAAATTCCGCAAGTGATCATCAAAAGTGATAGCATTATTTCTAGCAAACTTAGGAAATCTTTTCCTCGTCTCTTGTGGGATAGGGTTAGGGAAACCAGGAATACCCTCAAAGTGTATCTTCCTATAACCTTCTAACTAAATAGGTATCCTTTGTAGATCAATCTTAGAGGTATTAGCAACATTACTTTCATTGTTGTCAAAAGCATTACTAGTACTAGTGTCTGCATTAGATTTATTATGATCCACTTTCTGTAATGAAGAAGACAAGAAAGAAGTAGACAACTTAGCAGCATTCTAATTTGCAATATTTGATCTATCATTATCTTTAGGAGTAAATACAGACTACTTTTTAGCATTCTCTAGAAATTTAATCTTGTTGTTCATCTTAGCTATGGCTACCTCATTCTCTACAATTTTCAATTTCTTAGCCAAAGCATCCTTCCCCTTCCTCCTCTTCTCCAACTCAATATTAGAAAGTGACCAAGAATCATGGATCTAGATGAGCTTTGTTGGTTCATTGATCCTAATACCAACTTCCTTTTGTTTTCCCTTATCTTGAACACCAATAGCATGTTCTACATCCCTTTTAACTTCTAGGGTGTTATAATTCTTGATCTATTGTATCACAAGATCCTCTTGGTTTGTATCTTGGTCTTTTAGCATCTTTTTCTCTTGTATCTTAAGTTGTTCAACTTGGCCCAAAATTTTAGGCTGCCAAGCACTAGCTACTATCTTATTCTTCTTCTTCAAGGCAGCAATTCGCCGAAGTAATTCTCACTTTTCTTCATAAGATTTCATAATATTTTCTTCCCGTTCCTTTTCAAATTTCCTATCAATAGCCTCTTGCTCAACAAGCTGCATTCTCAAAATTTCATTCTCGTCAAGGTCTAGAATGGTAAACTCTAAACTAGAGGTCTTCTCATCATTGAAATTCTCTAGTTCTAAATGTTTAGGTCTTACCCTTTCAAGAGAATAATCTAACATGAAAGGGTTTGTACTATGTTCGAAAATATTATTACTAGTCCTATCATCCAGACTAAGTGCATGTGGCTGCACAACTTTCTCTTGACATATCATTTCAAGAGTATTGTAAAAATCATCATCAGATAAACCAGGATAAGATCTAGGACCCTTGTAGAAAGGTAAGTATTATTTTCCCTTGCCATTTGCACCTGGGAATAATTTCCTTTCTGTACCTAAGCTCCTTTCATAGCCTAGTTTTTCTTTTCTTTAGGAGGAAGATCAGTCTGTAACTTAATAGTGGGGTTTTTCTTCACATTTTCCTGCATATTTTTCACACTTCCCATGATCTAAAAACTTCCTTAATTTTTGACACTATTTAAAACCTTTCTAAGTCACCACCCACCTACGGGAAAAGTAATGCAATAATCTTGTTGACCTAGTAAAACATCATAGGACCATCAAGAAGGAAGCTAACAAATAGAATGCAACCAATCATAATTTGTTTTGGGACTATGACTCCTTTTGATGGATAAGAAACCTTTGCAAGGATAGTACATGTCAATGTACACCTATGGCATGGGGGTTTTCTCTATCTCTTTTTAAATTCTCAAGATTTGTCACTAGAAAAGCACACTAAAACCATGGGTAACTCCCAAAGGATCTAACAAGTGTAATGCTAACATAGCTAAGAAAACATAGTAATTCAACACCTAAGCATATTTTGTACAATTTTTTCCCTAGTAGAGTCACCATTTTTTTGGATTTTGAAACTACTAAACAACAAAAAACCCAATACCAAAGTGATACTACTCACATAACCTAAGGATTAGCCAATTCCTATCAACAATTACATGTGCAATCCACTTGGACCCAACACCAACAAAACCAAGGATGGTTTTCTACTCTTTAGGCTCTACAAAACCAAGGTGGGTGTACCTAGGGATGATTCAAAGAAAACTGTTGTATAAAAATTATTTTAGCTTGATTCTAATTTTCATCTTCTCTCCTCAAACACATACATAGCTCTTCCAATTTCTAAATATTTTCAAACTTATATACATCCCTTACAAGAAGATCTAGTCATAAATCTCCTATGGTTCACAAATATTTTCTAGAAATAGCAACTACCTAAGGCTCAGAAACTAGATGTAAATGAGTGGTGACCAGCATTTGTAATTTTGAACAAAGTAGGATAAAAATGAATTTGATTTTATAATTTCTTTGACACGTAGAAGCATAATTTACTCTCAACCATTTCTAATTTGTGTGACAAGTGCCTTATCCATGGGAGCAAAGAGTCAACTATTGGCAGGAGATCTTGTTCAATTAACTTGTAATTGAATCTATCAACTGTAATCACCTATTTCTATTCTTATGAAATATCTTTTTCATAAACTCATGAATTCTACTAATTTACTAGAGCATTTACATAATCCCTTGAATTAAAAGCAACAATATAACCAATATGCAACCCATCCAGACTGCATTCAATCAATTGAACCTTATTCAAATGATCTCAAAATTAACAAATTCATGAAATGGAGACAGAAATTGGTGACACAGATCTAGTGTAAATACCCTTTTGCATTATCCTTTTAGATGACTAATACAATAACCAATAGAAACTCAATGAAAAGCCTAGAATATCTTGCTAATTTTGTCATTCGTTTATATCATCAGAGATTACATAATTAGAAGTAAACTCAAAAAAAACTACACATGACTGGATCGATTGTACTTTCCTTGAAAAATAAAAAATATACAAGCCTTCGAACCCCTCTCTAGCCCTAGAATATCACTTATATAGTGTGAGATGAAATAAGCTTTAGGCATAGAGAAATTGATAGGTATCCTTTCACAAAAGATATTTACATTTTACTTAATAGGAAAAGATAAAGATTTATGTAACAAAAAAGTAATACATCATGATATTCTCTTGGTAGGCCCCTCTTCTGCTACAAATCCATGATTTGTCTTTATTTATTCTGATTCCTTAGCATATGCAGATACTATATTGGCCAATGATGAGTCTTGTTGTTATACTTGCAAATCAATTTTAACTAGTGGGTTTTCACTATCCTCCCCTTGAACTGACAAAACTACTTTTACTCTTAATTTTTCTTCTATCATGTCCACATCTAGGGCCTCTAAACCTATTAGCCAGAATTGATTGGTGACCTTTATCTTTCTCATTTTCTTGATCTAGTGTTATTGTGTCAATAATTTGTGCCTTGTCCTCCTGCATCTCATCATCATCTATTTCCACCTCTTCCAATTGCTCACCAAAAGCAATATCTAGCATCCATGTGTCAAAAATGCACCATCTAGCCAATTGAATTGCAAAATAATACTTTGTTTTCCAAGTATATATTCAGCCTTCTTATAAATACTAACAAATTCTTGTTTCAAAGAATCAAAGAATAACTAGACTTTCACCAATTCCTCTATCATGTTGGCCCACCAAGCATGCTCTTTTTCATTGATAACCTTATTCATTCTCAATTAGAATAGGTCATCCAATTCCTTGGCCCACTCATCTTTATTTTTTAATTTATTCTTTCTATCTAAAGCACAAGGAAACAAATCAAATTTCTAATTCTTGTATTTTCTTAAATAAGAAACAACCTTTAATTGCAATGCAACCCCTTTTGTTATCAAAATTTGACAAATCATTAGCAATATCATATGTCGTTTCAATATGGTCATGGGAATACTTTATAATATAATAACATAAAAAGGTAATTTCTTTCCTTCTATTTCCCCATTTATTGACAATAGGCTTTAGAGCCTCATCATGGGCTTTCAATTCTTCCCATATACTCATTATCTTTGCCAACTGATCATAAAATACTGGTTATCTTCATATTGTACATTGAGCTCCATATGCAAATCTCACAACTTACTCTTTTCCTCTTCAAAATCTTTAGCAGTGTAGTATTGTGGACTTTGTGGTGTATTTGGTATTCCTATAAGAGGAGTGGATTTAAAAGGTTCTACTGGAGGGTGAGGATATGTGATTCTTGGCATGGTAGACCTTCCCATTACCTTATTTTCTAACTCAATCCTCTTCTGGACCTCTTTATTGTACGCTTCCAAAATAGTTATATATTTACCTTGTAATTCAAACATGGCCTTCTCTTCTCTTTCAATAGTGGCCAAAACAAATTGGGATGCCCCTACACCCATATGGGCTGCCTGTACATGGGAAGTGTCAGCTACTCTTCTTACAATAATATTTCCCATCAATCTAGATTCATTTGGCTGTGATGAGGTAGCTTGTGACCCCTTCCTCAATGACCAAATGACTAAAGTATCCTCATCTTCACTGAATGTAGTACCCTAGAATTCTTTTTTATTCTGGTCTTGTAAATCTAATTTATTAGAAATAGAATTAAAAACCAAAGCATCAGTTGTGTCCCAATTGAGTAGCAACAAAATGTTTGATGCTTTCACCATTTTTCGTCCTTCTTCAGGGCTTATATTTTGAAATTCTTGCATCATTTCTTCCTTCACCTGATTTTGCAATGCAGTCTCATCCATTCCTAGATGCTTTGTTCTCAACTTATTACACTTGTCTTCAAATTTTCCCATATTGACCTGCCATGCAAATTGGTGGAAAGCTCTAGATTTAATAAAGCTATCATCTAATAAAATCTAATGACTAGCATGTTCTATTATAGGGTCCAATTCCTTGCCTCTATAATTTGCCACTATCAATTCAAGGCTTGGTATAGGAGGCTCTTGAGGGTTTCCCTCATCCAATTTTGCTTGAGTGATAAAAACACCTCCTTGTAACCCTATTTGCTCAATCTATTCTCTAGTGAGCTACTCCTCTCCAATCTACAAAGGGGATTGAGTAGGTGAATACTCCTCAGCATGAGGACCCTGTTCCTTTATTATTCTCTATCTCTTGAGAGAAGGTTTATCAGGTCTCTCTTCTAGGACAATACTGGTGGATCCCATTATTTTTTTGCCCTTATCTATAGTGGCCTTCTTATTTTGAATTATGGTATATCTTGGCCTCTTTTGAATAATTAGATGACCAACCCCTAAATTAGGAGTGAAATCCAACCTCCTCATGACCTCTTTGGCCTTATCTAGGTGTGAATCAATAAAAAATTATTTTTTCTCATTCATGGCTTCCATTATCTTAGGTAAAGTATTCATGAGTTTATTTATTTTATTTGCCTCTGTAGTAGCATTATCTAGAGGACTATAATCCTTATCAAAACAATGAATGAATTCCAAAACCTTGGAGCTCTCCATTTTTCATTTTTGGTTTCATGTTCCTGCAATGAGAACTCATTTCTTATGATGTCCTCTAGATAATATGAATCATGTTTTACTTTTCCCAATTTGATTCTATTCCTTAAGGTCAAATTATAAAATCCTTTAGTATCACAAAAAAGGGGGTGGGAAACAACCATTTTGTATTGATCCAAAATTTTATGTAAAAAGAGCCAACCCCCCTTAGTAATTACAAATTGATGGGCCACAATACAAGTAGGGAAGATTGATCCCAACTACCTTTTCAACAGATACATTTCTTCCAATTCTCTTAACTGCCACAAAACTTCAACCATTCCTACCTTTAAAGGTACTTGGTAGGGAAACACATGAGGGCTTCCTTTAAAACCATAAATTGTAATAATAGTAGAAATAGAGTATGGGATGATATCTCCCCAATTGTGTGACACTTTCAAACCACAGAGATTATCCATAGGCCTAATAAGACTCATTAGTGCCTTAGGAATTCTGGGATTATCATTTAATATGAGGCATCTCAACTTAGAAGTGTAATACCTATTAAACTTGCCAAAACTAGCATTCTCTACATCCCAGGTCATATCTACACTCCATAACTAGACTGGCAGTGCTTCTCCATCCTCATCTCTATTCAACTACATTTCTTTACCAAAATATGCCACTCCCTTAAACAAAAACATATGCATCAACACTGAATAATGGCCAAAAGTCTTCTCCACTTTCCCTTTTGCAATTCCAACCAGACCAAAATGAATTCCTTTAGCCAAATAAGAAGCAAAATCAAAAATAAAATCTACACCAAAAGAAGCAATCTAAACCATCATATACATAAGTCTAATGGGCATGACATTATGTTCATCCTCACCAAAAACTTGACATAGAGTCCTGTATATTTCTACAGCCTAGGAAGTGAAAAGGTCTTTTTTAAAGGGCTCCCTAGAGCCTGCAGTGATTAGTGGCAAAGTTCCAATTTTTCTAATGTGTGCCCTTCATGCACCTCCCCTAATTACATCCTTATTTTCCTTGTATTCATTTTCTAATTCTTGCAAATTAATTGGCACATGATAATCTATCAATGGTTTTAGGCGATATACCTCTCTAAACTCCTTAAGACTAATTATAACCAGAGGCACACGATCAGTTCTTCTTACTACTCTAACGACTTGGTCATTATTCTTTGCAATGGCTTCAAGAAAATCATAGTCCATGAAGATACTTGGAACTACTAATTTCCCTAAATCAAAGTTCCAAACATTTGCATGCGGGGCAAACAAGTTCCTCTCTAAAAACCATTTCTTAAACAAAAAAAGACTAGCTTGAGAAGTTATTGCATCCCTAACCCAGTTCCCCTTATCATACAAACCATTTGCAATTTTTAGCCTAGGGTTTAAGGTAGTTAATTTCTTAACCTGCATAGTCTCAGTGGTGTATTCTGGGAGTAACTCTAGCAAGTCATCATGAAAATTTCTATCCATATAATTCACTTGCCCACAAAACACTTTTTTTGGAGGCATCATGATTGTAATTCATAGAAATTAAAAGGATGTAGAGATTATTGTATATAGGAACTTACTTGATTTCTACTTGTTTTCTCCAAAATTCTATAATTATCTTGCGAACACTCGAGAAATTGTTTCACCTTTCACTCAAGCTTGACACGACATTCTCAGTAATTTATTCTACTCAAAAAGCTTGAAGTCTTGTTTGCATGAGATGAAAATGGTGCAATCTTTTGTGATATACTATATTCTTTCTTGCATGCAAAATCTTCATACCTCATAAATGAACTGTAAGGGAAAAATAGAGTGGCATCACCTTCCTTTTTTAAATTTGTGCCATTGATCTTCACAAAATCCTATAATCTAGGATTGAATATAGGGATGACTCATCTTCTCCTTGACATGTTGGTAGTCAAACCAATGAAAAGTCTCCATGTATGCCTTTCTTTCTCAATTGGCACTTCAAACTAGACCCACTAGTCTTCAAGGACACATGTCATCGTGTCACTATCTCACTATGCATAAAGAGTGAGCACATCACCTATGTGAGATAGTAACAAGCATTGATCTTGCTTTGATTGAGTGGAGGAAAAATAATTTAGTTTTTAATAAAAAATGGTGGGTCCATTCTCCATTAACCTTTCTTGCTATGTTGCTACCCTTAAACTTTGAGCACTTCTCCATATTGACTACACGATAGCCATAGATCTTTCTTGATCTAATGGTGGGGAACTTGCACTTCAACCATTTAAATTATGGTGGGTCCCTTAATTGCCAAGTTGCATTGAGTAAACAGAGTACAATTTTTTAAAACAACTTGGCGATGATCGTTGATATGCCTTTGATCCAACAATCCTCATTGTGCATATGCCATTTGACTTGGAAGTGGGTCTACATTCTCAATGATGTTGAACTGTCTTGACACGCTGGGATATATATACTATTTTAATCCTTATGGTGACATCATGTCTTCTATACTTTTTCATGTTTCTTATTTTCAGGTAGGTCACTACATCACTACTGATGAAGCATGAAGCTTTTCTGGTCGTGACATAGCAACCTTTGATGGATTTATATTTTTTGGCGCATATATTCTTAGTGGGATGCCACCGTATCCTAGGAGGATGAATCACTTATGACATAGAATTCACTTGGGGCCCACCTTCTAGAGTTTCTATTGCATTATGATATTCTAATGAGTCACTATATCATCACTGATGAAAATCATTAATTTTTTGGTCATGACATAGTAACTTTTGGTGATTCGTTAAAATCCAGTGCTAGAAAAAACTTTGAACATGGTAACAACAATCAATATGACTAACAGAGATATAAAAGCATAGCTTCTAGAATATCTTTCTTGGGATCTTCATAATCACCATCATTTCAAAAGAGCATCATCCTTTGTATTATTTGGCCAATTGCTATGTCGCTACCGATGAGGCAAAATGATTTCTTGTTCACGAAATAGTGACCTTCGATGAGAACTGTATTCCAGTGATAGAGAAAAGATGACATGTCAATCATAATATACCAATTAGTATCATTGTTAGAAGAGTGAATGTGTACATTTATGATATTACATGGGAATTCTATGATTTCCATCAATTTTAAAAGTTACTACTTTCTTCATTTTTTAGTCAGTCGCTACATCGCTACTGGCAGGGCACATAAATATTTTGGTCGTGACATAGCGACTTGATAGAGAATCTAAGTTTAGGTGACATCACTTGCAACTTGCTCCACATGCATCCTTTCTGTCACTGACAACTCTGGGATGGAGCACATGACCAAAACTTGTCTGAATCAATGTACATTTCCTAGCTTTGGATTTCACTTTACAATACCACAACTCAATTTTTGACAGTCACTATGTCATTATGGTAAAAGAACTTTCATTTTGTTATAACAATGACATGACAACCATGGATCCAACCAAGATCAAATAGTGAGAAAGGCTTTGAAAAAGATACTCAACATGACTTCAAAATTAAGTGGGAAAGGAATATTTGCACTTTTCAAAAGATTTCATGCTGGGAATGTGCAAAATAAGAAAGACCTATGGTTTGACAAAGGTTTTTCAAAGGGTGATAAAACTGCAAGACCCAAACCAGAAACCCTAGCCTCTAACAACAAACTCAAACCTGATTTTTTTATATATCTAGATTGGGAAAATTTATCATGTAAAAAATAAAACCTACAATACCAACATGGGTGTACTCATCAACTAAGTATTCAGTAAATCAAAAGCCTTCTGGCACTGATCATCCTATTAAAAAATTATGTCCTTATGTGGCAAGTGGGTGAAAGGCACACACTTTTCTACCAATTGGGAAATGAAGTGATGGACTGATTGAAGTCTACCTTAAAGAGAGCATAGCTAGCTTAGGTTCTTCAAAATTTTCATGTTGACTATGGCCTATACCTTTTTAGGATCAACTTCTATCCCTTTGGTTGAGAAAATGTATCCTAGAAGCTTGTCGAATTTGATGTCGAAAGCACATTTCTTTGGAGTTAGCCTAACTTTGAAAGCTTCTAGGTGGGTAAATATCTTGTCCAAGATGGGGATATGTTCTTCATGAGTATGGGATTTGGAAAGAATATAATCCACATAGTCTTCCAAAAAGGTGTGCATCATGTCATGAAAAATGGTGGTCATGATCCGCTGATAGGTGAACCCTACATTCTTTAGCCCAAAGGGCATCATATTCCAACAAAATGTGCCCCCTGGCCAAGTAAAGGCTATTTTATCTTGTCCTTTGGTGCTATTATAATATGATTATACCCTAAAAATCCATCCATAAGTGAAAAAATGGAATGGCCTACTATTAGATCTACAATGGTGTCAATTTTGGGAAGGGGGAAATCATCCTTAGGCCATGCTTTGTTTGCATCCCAAAAATCAATGCAAATGCATATGCTACCATTTTTCTTTGACATAGGCACAATATTGGATATCCATGACACATATGCTAAGGATGAGATGAAGTTAGTGCTGATAAATTTCTCTAATTTGGCTTTGACTAGTAGAGCTATGTGGGGATGCATTTTTCTAAGATCTTGCTTAATTGGCTTGACCTCTGGAGAAATGTTGACGTGATGGAGGATTAAGGTTGGGTCTAATCCTAGCATATCTATGTAATACCATGTGAAGTTTATTTCCCTCTCTTTGAAAAAGTAAGTGAATACACTTCTTTCTTCTATGCTTAAGGACTGTGCCAAATAGATGATCCTTGGTTCTTGCTCTGTACCAATGTTGACTTGTTCTATTAGTTCAATCAAGATAGATGATCTTTCCTTGGAGTGCTCAGGTAAAGTATTAATCACCTCATCCATGGGTGCCATAATTGGGTTTTCACCTTGGGATGCATCACTTCTATTTGTTTCTATTTTTTTCTCAAGATCGGCTACAACTTAGTAATGATCATCAAGGCTATGAAATGTTTAGCCTATTCTAGTGTGACTGAGATGATTGATATCAGACCCGACTGTGTGTATTTCTTCAATTCTTTGTGGATGAGATGGCTCAACTACATTATGGTAGATGAAGACATCATGGTTAGTGTCAAAAATGGGAAATATGGTGGGTCTCAACTATATCCTAGCTAATGAGTTCAAGATGGACTAGGGAGAGTGATTCATAATATGGAAAGGGTTTGACAGGTCTTAAAGACATGATCTCATTAGATGGATCATATGTTGTAGTAGTTAGGTCTATAACATGTTCTTCCTCTAAAGTGTCCAGAAAAAAAGAGCTTGAAAGGGGCTCATAGTAGTCATCTTCAACTTTTTTTGGAAAGAAGTTAAGAAATAGGGTTTGAAACAAAGATCCTTCAATATGTTCATCATCCCTTAAGTTGCTCTATTGTACTCTAACTCTTGGTGAAATAAAACCCAGATTAGAGGTTGATCCTTGTATAGTAAAACCATCAGATTTAGGCATGTGAAAAATGTCACATTCTTTGTTGTGAAGACACTCTTTGGATAATGATTTGAATTCCCACTTCATGGAATCATCATCATCTTCATTATTAGAGGTCTCTATGGGTGGTTCTATTGTGTGATATGAACTTGGGAGGTACAAATTTACATTTATAATGTTAGCTATTTTTTGGCTACTACCATCCCTTTTTTAGGCACCACTCCAAGGTGGAAGAGGAGGAATCACTATGCTTGGGATGAGACTTAGAAGAAATTTGTGTCTTTTCTTGTTTGTTGTACCCCACTCCTAGATCTATTAGACTTGAACTATGCTATTAGAGGTTGAATGATGCATGTCCCTTTCCATAAGGGACCATCTCTCATATATCCCATCTTTTTCATTAAATAAAAACCTTTTTTTGTGTAGGTGAGGGGAGATGTCAATATTTTTTTGATTGATTTCTTCTACTAAGCTTTGAGGTTCTCTACTTGCTTTGACAAAAATGTGTGTGATAAGGTCTAGTGGTGGATGATGGTTTTCCATGAGATCTTTGAGAAAGTGGAGGATCAAATAAGGAGATCAAGTACTCACCTATGCCTATGCATTATAGTTTACACTTTTTATCAAATTCTTTCATTAATTTATCCATTTCTTCACAGTGTGACTATTTAGGGTCTTTGGATGATGATGGTGAAGGAAGGGAAGAACTTGAACAACCAACTTTCTCTTTAACCTTAGTTGATGTAGATAAGTGGTTGTCATTTTGGTCAATAGAGCATGAAGTGTCTATGGATATGGACTGGTTGATGTCATCTATTAGGGTACTAGTTTCTTCCCTATTATGAGGAATAAGGGAGTTAAAATATTGGGCTAAGTGTTGATCCCTAGGTATGGTCACCTCTTGATCCATGTATGAAAATTTAAGACATTGATGGTAAGTGGAGGGAATGGCCTACATGTCATGAATCCACAATCTTCCTAATAGGATGTTATAAGTTAATTGTAAGTCTAAGACCTGACAAATACTTTCTTGCACAACTGGTCCTACCTTGATTGATAGAATAACCATGCCTTTGGAGGATCTCTCCTCATCATCATAAGCTTTGATGGTGATTTTCTTCCTTAGATCAATAACATCTTCCATATATCCTAGGGCTTTGACTAAATTTAGTGTGAAAATGTTGAGACCTACCCCACTGTCAACCAAAGCTCTCTTAATTTTTATTTCTATGGATAAAGACTTCAATATGCAAAGGAGAATTTTGTGGCTAGATGATTAACATGTCATCTTGGGCTGAAAAAGGATACACATTGAGGGGTAACCAGATTGCTGACCATGTTTTGAAACCTACTCACATCCAAGTCATTTGGCACTAGGGCTTTGGTGAGGATTTCTTTATGCTCTCAATAAATTTGAAATAATTCAAAAATGGAGATATGGGCAGCAGTGGTTAACCAAGTTGTATTTGGGCAAGGAGGAACTCGTAGTCACATGATCAGAATTTGTCATAGGTGACAACATTTGATGATTTTTTCTTATTTTTATCCTTAATTATGATGACATTTATGATGTCATAAAATCCAAAGATCATGTTGATGGTGTTGTCATAATGATGATCATAATTAACCTTAGTGTGATGGGGTGCATTATGATTAGCTCTAGAGGATTAAACTTTTCATGAGTCATGAAAGGGTTCTTGAAGGCAGTATGATTTTCATTATTTCTAAGGTTATTAACTATGATAGTTCTATCATTGATTAATTTTGGTATGGCCTTCAAGGAAAAATAATTGTTTATTAAGTGCTCCCTATTTTGGTGGTAGACACAAATGTGTTTTCCATTCCACCACTTTCTCCTAACTTGAGGTCCATAGGGTTTGGCTTTGGGGAGTACAATGAATTCATCAGCTAAGAGGGTTTTGTAAGCACTCTCATAAGACACCCAAATAGGTGTATACTTTTTGGCTATACCGAAAGATTGATATTTGCATAGAGGAGGAGCTTGATTATAAGAGACTTGTTGATTAGATGTCGAGGGAGTTGTCATGTTACATTGATAAAATGGGTGGGCATTGTCTTGTCGAGGTGTGTTTGGATTGGTGTTGTTGATGATAGGTTATGAATGATTTAGATGGGGTTGGGTTTGTGGTTTAACATGGTTATCTTTGACCACCCCATCAATGACAATGTTTTTGTTGTTGTTTCTCCACCATGATTTTTTTTTATTAGTGGTTTGATTAGAGGAAGTATGGTCTATGTGGAATTATTTGAAAAAAACTTTATCATCTTTTGATAATTTAATAATGTCATTACTTGTCAAGGTATCTTCTACCTTAGTGACATTCTCTAAGGTAGTATTGAAGTCTTTAGGCCCTTAGAGTTGGAGCCAATAATTAATGGGTTTTGAGAGACAATTGATGAAGATGTATATCTTCTCTTTATCTGGTATGTCTTTATGATACTTGGCAAACATGTGTCTCCATCATTGTAGGAAGATCTTGAATGCCTCGCTGGGAAGTTATTTTGTGTTGCACAAATCAATCATCCTAACTTCCCTTTTGATATTGTAGGAATATTGGGTGATGAAAATAGAAGCCAATTGGTCAAAGTTTTTGATGTTGGAGGCTAGTTTGGAAAACCACTCCATGGCTTTCCCTCTAAGGTTCCTAGGAAATAGATGTATTAGGTAAGTCGTGTCATGGAGAGACTCCATACTTAGGGTATAAAATTGTCCAAGGTGATCTTGTGGATCTAATGTAGCAAAATATTTATTGTATTTTAGCATCTAGACATTTTGAGGGAAGTTGTGAAGGTAATGCTTTTATCAAATGGAAATAGGCACACCTTATCGAGGTTGAATTTTGTGGGTTATATTTTTCCTTGCTTCATTTTTTCCATTTCCAATTCTAGGTCTTACAATTGTTGTGTGAGAATATCTCGGGGTAACTCTTCTTTGTCTCATTTTAGATTGGTCGCATCAAAATTAGATGGCAATTTTTTACCTTGTTGTGCTAGTGCTAGTATGTAATGTTCTTTGTGTTTCTCAAGTATCTTGTCCATGATATTGATAAGTTCAGGATTTTTTTGAAAATCTTCAATTTTAGTTTCAATCCTCTTATCATCCCACATGTTAGATGAACCCATTTTGGCAAAAGGGTTTTGAATTTTGGTTGGATAGGGGTGACTTGTGGGTAACTATGTTTGGTGAAAAATCCATGGGCATGATAGGTTCAATAAGATTTAGAGGTTGTATGCATTTCATGGTTTTGCTGGCAATTTTGGCACTCACCTATATAGGTGATCATTTCAGCTTCATGGCTATATCAGTTTTACATGGTGGCATGAAATGTGAATAGAATTTCTTTAGTTCTTATTTATTTTCATGATATGAATGTTTCTATTGACTATGATTCATTTGGAGCAACAAGCTAGGCTAGACAAGGTGTTTGGCAATGTCGATAGGGTAAGTTCACTTTTGCAAAGCCAATTAGGGAATAGATGTGTATCTCTAGATAATTTTGGCTTGATATGCAAAGTGAAGCAGTAATGACTATTGGATTAATAATGATGTTTGTAGCTTTTCTTGTTTCAAAAATGGTTTTGGTCAATTATGAGATCTCTTAATCCCTGAAAATATCAATGAGAAAAAGGGTATCCAAATCTATTGTTGGTTTGCAATGGTCATATATGCAGATAGCCTTTGTTTTAGGTTTTTTCTCAGATGCATCACAAGATTGATCAAATGCACTATTTCATTGATTATATGCACTATTAAGATATTCAAATATACTATTTTATCTATTATATGCATTGTTTCAAGCTTTAAATGCATTGTTATGCAGGACATATGCACTATTTAAAGATGCAGATACATTTTTTATAGTTGTATGTGATATAAAAAAGTTTAAATACATCATAGTATAAGCCAAATGCATCTTTTAAGTATTAGATGTGCTATTTCAGGGTCTTTTAGCAGCATTCTCATTTTTGGACTTGGTTTGTCATATCAATTTATAATTGTGTCATTTGGAAGGACTATGATCTGCACAGGTGTTTGTTATTAAGTTTTAAAACACATTCAAGCACAATAGCAATAGAAACTAAAATAAAATATAAAACCACACACCTCTAGAAAATGAAATAAAATGGCTTCCTAACAAGGTTATCTAGAGCTGGTGACTAGTGGGTTTTAGTTTTTAACCAATAATGTTTAGATTTACCTCTCTTGTGACAAAGAGCTTCCCACCAATGCTAAGGAGGTTTGGCACAATCCCTCACATGAATACTAGAGGAAGGCTATATTCTAAACATAGGTGGCTTGAATTCAATTGGGAATACAAGATTGGGAGGCATTCCCTCTCACCAACTCGAGAGGTAGCCTTTCTATAGCTGAGTAATCCTACCTAGTAGAAAGAAGGAAAATGTAAATCACAAATATGTTTTGGAATTTGATCACTTTAGAAAAGTGAGATCATATCCCTACTATCTTGATCTCCCAAAAAAAATAGACACAAATATTCAATCACCAAACCTTATACAACCAAAGACAAATTGGCTCCCAGTTAAACTATTTGTGGCTTCTTTCCTCATTCAAATGTAACTGATCTTCATAGAAGTTCAAGCATTCTAATCAACTCAAAAGACTTGAGAGCATATGCCTACTCTCGTTTAGGTTAGCAAGATCAAACAATTCTATTAAACTAATTTTTTGAACCTAGAAATGTTGCACTTTGAATTAAAAAGGGCCAAGGTCCACTTACCTAATTTGGTGCTAGTGAAAGCTAGGTACATTTATGAGGGTCTTCATTCTTGTTGTGTGTTGTCTATAGTCTAGGAGTTCTTGTTAGCTTGGAAGCGATCTGTAAGAAACCATTATTCAAATCTAGAAGTTAGATTTACCAAATTATAACTTTTATCAGATGCCTTATAAGAATAAGCATTTACGTTACAAAATGTATTATATGTACTATTTAATCTAGTATATGCACTATAGTAAATAGCAAATGTGTTGTAAGAAACTTTATATGCACTACAAAAATGTTTATATGCACTACAAAAAGCTTTATATGCACTACAAAAATGTTTAAATGCATTAAAATATTATTTGGAAGTGTTAAAATAGAGTTCAAAAGCATTGTAGCATTAGAAGATTATAGATTTGGCCTCTGCACGTTCGAAGAAGCCTTTATGAGTTTATTGTCACTATTAAGAAGCCTCTAGAGTATTGTGGAACCTACAACCAATTAGATCTATATTAAAAATAAAATATTATAAAAAAAGATTAAAAAATAAAGAGGCTTTGAGTTCAAGCCCCACAGTGGGCACCAACTTGTACATGGTATATTTGCATATTCATGAGACTTTAATGCAAAGTGTAGATAAAATGATAATGAACTAGACTAAACCAAAGAAATAATTGTCAAAATGTAGACTCTATAAACATCTCATATTTCCCTAACTACAATAGCTAAGAAATCTCTTAGACTAGCATCTTAGAGATAGTTCTAGAATTAGAATATGCT
This sequence comes from Cupressus sempervirens, assembly GCA_028749045.1. Taxonomy (NCBI): domain Eukaryota; kingdom Viridiplantae; phylum Streptophyta; class Pinopsida; order Cupressales; family Cupressaceae; genus Cupressus; species Cupressus sempervirens. The sequence continues at coordinate 968,687,525 of CM053787.1, forward strand.
TAAAATGCAGATCTACAAGAATGCATGCAATATCAATGACTACAATACAGATTATATGTGGGTAACAACTCTTAGAATGCTATCAAAATGGACATACAATGAGCTAAACATGTAATGAATAATACTAAATAACATGAAAACAATGCTAAAATGCTATGAACTTGCTATAATGATAATGCTAAAATATGATAATTCAAAATGTGCCTATAGTGCAGATGCCTAAAACTTGGGTCCTTTAGCTCTTGAATTTCCATCCTATTTATAGGATTTCAGAAGGGGTTGGGGTAAAATTGAGATTTTTACCTTTAATTGGTCGATGTAGATGAAACTAAAAATATCTCATAAGAGACTAGGAGGAAGATTCCAATAGACATGATTTTCAGGATAAATTGTTGGAAATAAAGAAGGAGTAACTGAGGGGGGGCGGCAGGGTGAATCAATTACTACTAAAAGAAATCCTAGATCCCTTAGATATCAATAATAAAATTTAGACTAAGAAAACTGATTGTTGTTGATGCTCAGTAAACAAACATAAATTGTTGTAACTTGATAAATGTAGAGTAAATCACTTTTAGTAGATCTTAAAATGTTATTAGTAATTAACTTGCAAGCATAAGAGAAATAACATGAAAACATGAGACACCAGGATTTGACATGGAAATCCAATTTGGGAAAAACCACCAATGTAACTAGATACTATTTTTCACTCTTTCGGAGTGAGCTCTATTAGGAGCCAACCCTGTTGAAGGTTACAAACCACACTATTAGGTGTGACCTTGTTAGAGGATTTAATCATCCTACTAGGAGTGGCCTTGCAAGAGGTCTTAAAATAGTTAAATGAAATTTCTACCTTGTTAGAAGATTTACAACTAGTTGTTAAACCAACTCTATTAAGAGATTTTAGATCACTGATACAATGGTTAATGACCTGATTGTGATGTAACTGAATTTCTGAATCTAGATCTATTTTCTACTTAAACTTGATCCTTCCTGATCAAATATTACTTTTCTACTCCTCAAGGATACCTACTTATCCTTCAAGTTCACTCCCTCTCTTTTCTTTTCAATTCAATCAACATACTTGCACACACTAGAAATCTCAACTTGACCTTTTATTTATACCTTCTAGATTATCAAGTAGGCCCAAATTCAAATTACAATAACCAATATTCATCATCATAATCAGCTAGAATCAATACATAAAGTAATTAAGCATGATAGAAACTAACTTTGGAACAATTTCCTATGTTAACCAATAGAAGCTCGGTTAAAACTTCAAACTTGCATAAATCCTTTGGCAATTGAGTGAACTTGGTGAATACTAACTCTATCTAAATTTCTCTTCATTAATTGAGTGAGCTCAGTTAACACTCTTTTCTACTTAAATTCCTTTGATGCTTGAGTGAGCTTGGTAGACACTATCATCCATTTAGAGTACACCTGTGAATGCTTGGTAGACAAGAAAACTATCTTCACTAACCAAGTGACCACGATAAGCACTAACTGTCAATTGATATGACATTTGTGTAACATCAAAGACAACATACAATTAATCAATTATATCCAACAATCTCCCTCTTTGACATTGATGACAACACAACATGTCATAGCATAATGAATTTTGAGAATAAGACTCCCTTTGATAGAAAGTTTCTCCCTCTTTGAATTTACACAAGAACTTCTTCTTTATGTTGTATTCTCCCTTTGTGAAGAAAATACATAACTTCTTTTCAAACTTCTCCTACTATCAAATTTTAGAAAGATAAAGATATGATAGTAAACTTCTCCCTCTTTGAAAACACATGCCAAATTTGTATCAATGTACCTTGAGTACTAATTTATATGCAATATTCTCTTGATTATGCTACATCAACTAATTAATCTTTAACTTGGTTCTTGTTGATGCATCACTAAACTTTATTTAGTGATCTTCAGATAGGGTAATGAGCCCTATCTTACCTCTTAGATACAAGAATGCATCCTTAGGTAATGACTTGGTGAATATGTCTACAATTTGTTCTTTTGTATGGACATATTCCAATCTAATTTCTTTGTCTTGCACTAGTTCTCTGACAAAGTGATATTTTATAGCAATGTGCTTTGTTTTGGAATGCATCACTGGGTTCTTTGATATGTTAATTGCATTGGTGTTATCACAATACATGACTACTAGCTCTTTGATTTCAACCTTCATTCCTTCCATCAATTGTTTCAACCAAATAATTTTAGAACAATTTACTATTGCTACCACATACTCTACTTCTACTATGGATTGGGATGTGCAGTTTTGCTTCTTGCTTGTCCAAGATACTAGCCTTTTACCAAGAAAGAAAGCTCCACCACTAGTGGTTTTTCTATCATCAAGATTTCTTGCCCAATCACCATCAGTAAATACCTTTAGGTCTAGGTTTCCTCCAAGTTTGTACCATAAACTATAGTCCTCAGTACCTTTCAGATATCTTAAGATTATTTTAATTTCCATCATGTGATTTTCTCTTGGTTTAGCTAAGAATCTTGCCACTATCCCAACTGCAAAGGCAATATCAGGCCTTGTGTGAACTACATACTATAATTTTCCAATCATTGATCTATATAAGGTCTAATCTACTTCTTTGGAGTCATCATCTTTGGTAAGCTTGAGTCCAATACACATGGGGGTGCCAATTGGTTTTGAATCTTCCATTCCAAACTTCTTGAGTATCTCTTTTATATACTTGGATTGAGTGATATAGATATTATTTTTGTTCTAGTGTATCTACAATCCAACAAAGAATTTCATTTCACCAAACATGGACATCTCAAACTCTTTTTTCATTTGTTCTAAAAATTCTTTATATAGGTAATCATTTCCTATAAATAGAGTATCATCCACAAATATCTCTACCAACAAAATTTTGTTATCTGGTCCTTCCTTGATGTACAAACTATTGTTATCATTTGTCCTAATAACCAATATTTATTAAGTAGTTATGCAATCTTTCATACTAGACTCTAGGAGCTTGTTTGAGACCATTTAGTGCTTTGTGTAATTTACAGACCATGTCCCTTTTGTTAGGATCAACAAAACCTTCTAGCTATTCAATGTAGACTTCTTAATCAAGAATTTCATTCATGAATGTAAATTTGACATTTATTTGATATACTTTGAATCCTCTATGAGTTTCATATGAAAGTAGGGTCCTAACACCTTCTAAGCTTGCAACAAGGGCAAAAGTCTCACCATAATCAATTCCTTCTTCTTGAGAATATACTTTACACACTAATCTAGCTTTGTTTCTTGATACTTGTCCATCTTCATTCAACTTATTTTTGAATACCCATTTTGTTCCAATCACATTTTTATCTTTAGGCCTAGGAACAAAAGTCCAAGTTTTATTCTTTTCTATCTATTCTATTTCTTTTTTCATTACCTCAATCCAACTTTCATTTTTTAGAGCATCCTTAATACTTCTAGGTTCAAAATTAGCAAGTAAACATCTACCTTTTAATTTTCTTCTTGTCATAGTACTTTTTGATTTATCTCCAATAATTTGGTTAGGTGCATGATTCCTTCTGACATACTTGGCCAATATAGGTTCTTTTCCTTTTGAATGAATTGCACTATCTTCATTTTGAATTACAAATTCAAGCTCGGGTCCTTTAGACTCAGCAGCTTCAAAATGTGACTCTAGTCCCTATGACTCAGTTTGTACTTCTTGCAACTCAATAATAGTGGAAGACACAGGAGGTGAAGTCTCCTTATTGTTAGATATGCCTAGCAATGTATCAAGTTTGAAGTAAACAAATCTTTTTTAATCTTCTAGTTCCTTTTTGCTTTCTTCTTCAATCTTTTCTGCAAACTCATCAATTCTCACATGTGCACTTTCTATGATTTTCTAAGTAGAAAAATTCAAACACTTATATGTCTTACTTCTATAGAAATATCCTAAGAATATACCTTCATCACCTTTCACATCAAATTTTCCTTTTCTAGACTCTTTCAAGATATAACATTTACTGCCAAATACTTTCAAGTAACTTACATTGGGTTTGTAGCCATACCATAATTCATAGGGAGTTTTAACTGAGTCCTTCTTCAACTATACTTGGTTTAAAGTGTGAACTACAATGCTAATGGATTCCTTCTAGTATTTGATAGCAACATTCTTTTCAATCATTAGAGTCCTTGCACAATCCATGATGGATTTTTTTCTTCTTTTAGCTATTCCATTCTACTCAAGAGTGCCATGGGCTGATACTTGCCTTTTGATTCCTCTTTCAATGCAAAAATTATTGAATTCATTAGAGATGAATTCAACACCTCTTTCTGATCTTAAGTATTTCAATTTTTTTCCTATTTCCTTTTCTACTCTTACCAAATACCATTTGAATTTTGCAAAGGCTTATAACTTTTCTAGCTAAGATACATAACAGTCATCATTCTAGAGTAGTCATAAAAAAAAAAGAATAAATAATTTTTCTCCACTATAAATTTCTACTCCAATAGGTCCGCATAGGTCAATATGTGCAATTTCCAAGACATCTTCAGATTGATAGTTTTTGCTCTTAAAACTAGTCTTTCCCATTTTGCCAATTTGACAATTTTTGCATAATCCAACTTTTGGTTTCTTTAAACTAGGGATACCTCTTACTTTTGTGAATTTACTTTAATTGACCATATTATCAAAGTTTACATGACATAGTCTTCTGTGCCATAACCAACTTTCTTCCTTTTGAGTAATAAAACATGAGAAATCACCAAGATCAAGATAAAATAGGTTATCTCTTGTTTGTTTACCTGATCCAATCAGATTCCCTTTATCATCCAACAGTCTTTCCTTGTCATGCATGAATTCTATCTTGAATCCAATATTTATTAGCTTTGCTACACTTAGTAGGTTATGTTTGAGTCCTTCAATCCAATAGGAATTGTCACATACAAGTTCATTGGTTAATGAGATGTGACCTTTCCCTTTTATGCAACAAGTTTCATTGTTTCCAAACCTTACACTACCTCCATCATAATGTTCAAAGTGTTCAAATTTTGTTTTGTCTCCAGTCATATGATGTGAACATCCACTATCTATGATCCATGTATCATTTTTACTAACATAAGAGATAAGTGCCATCTTTTCTTCTTCTTCATCAAATTCATCTTTTACAACAATATACACTATTTCATCTTCACTATTATCAGAATCTTTTTCCATAAAAAAAAATCTTCTTACCTTTATCTTTAAAGGATTTATGACTTTGGGATTCCTTCTTGCCTTTGTACTTGTGGCTCTTCTTCTCATCCTTTCTTTCCCTATTTGGACACCTGGTAGCAATATGACCAATTTCTTCACATGAAAAAAAAATTAAAGGAACTTTACCTTTGTACTTTCCTCTACTTCTAAAAATTTGTTTGCAACTAAAGCTTCAATAACTTCAAGGTCATTATCAGATCTTTCCTTTTTTTCCTCTTCACTTTTTGACTAATTGTCCTTTGTTTTATTATCTTTTTCTTTGATTGAAAGTTTAGCATCAAATGCAAACACAACATTTTTAAAAGCTAGAACATACTTGTCAAAGTTTTCTAGCTCAAAAGTTGTCAATCTTCCTACTAGGGTGTCCAAGCCTAGCTTTTTATTTGAATCACATCTCTTTTCTTGAATAGTAGACACTCTGATTACATAGATGAGAAGCAAAGTTTTGAGAACTTTACTTACAACAATTTCTTCCTTGATTTCTCCTCTAGAGGTTTGATTGTACTAACACTAGCTTTGATTCTTTCCACATATTTGGCAATATTTTCATCTTCTATCATTCTCATTTGATCAAACTATCCTCTAAGGCTTTCTGCTTTGGCTCTCCTTACATTTTCATCACCACCATAGATATCCTTTAGCTTGTTCCACATATCAAAAGTAGTTTTACAGTCTTTAATCTCATCAAATTCATCATAGCTGAGAGCATATGTAATATCAATCATCATGATGTTATGGTTCTTTTTCTTAGCAAGATCTCCAATAGATAATTTACTAGTAGGAGTTTTGTATTCTTCATTAAGGTATTTGCATCCTGAATCACTAATGGTGGCTAGATGAAGTCTCATGAGTCCCTGCCATGCTGAAAAGTTATCTCTATTTAGCTTTGGAATATCCCTCTTGTAATAAATCTCGATCTTTAGCTTAGGTCCTTGAAACCTTTCCTACAAGAACCAAAATCTATGATATCAATTTTTGGAAATACAGAAGGAGTAACTAGGGGGGTGAATTAGTTACCACTAAAATAAATCCCAGATCCCTTAGATGTCAACATTAAAATTTACACTGAGAAAACTAATTCTTGTTGATGCTCAATAAACAAATAGAAATTGATGTAACTCATTAAATGCAAAGTGAATTAATTTTAGTAGATCTTAAAACATTATTAGTAATTAAATTGCAAGCATAAGAGAAATAACATGAACACATGAGACACCAGGATTTAACGTGAAAACCCAATTTGGGAAAAACCACCAATGTAACTAGTTACTATTTTTCATTCTTTTGAAGTGAGCCCTAGTAGGAGCCAACCCTATTAAAGGTTACAAAACACACTATTAGGTGTGACCCTGTTAGAGGATTTAATCACCCTACTAGGAGTGGCCTTGCTGAAGGTCTTAAAACAATGAAATGGAATTGCCACCTTGTTAGAGGATTTACAACTGGCTATTAAACCAACTCTATTAAGAGATTTTAGATCACTGATACAATGGTTAGAGAGTAACAATGAAATTACTTGATTGCGATGCAACTAAAATGCTAAATCTAGATCTCTTTTTTGCTTAAAATTGATCCTTTCTAATTGAATATTACTTTTCTACTCCACAAGGATACCTACTTATCCTTCAAGTCCGTTGCCTCTCTTTTCTTTTCAATTCAATCAATACACTTGCACACACTAGAAATCCCAACTTGACCTTTCATTTATACCTTCTAGACTATTAAGTCGGCCTAAATTCAAATTACAATAGCCAATATTCATCATCATAGTCGGCTAGAATCAATATATAAAGTAATTAAGCTTCATATGCATAAATATGAAAAATACTTCGTAAGCCAACCTTGTTTGGTAGAAACTAACTTTGGAAAAATTTCTTGTGTTAACCAACAAAAGCTCAGTTAACACTGTAAACTTGCAAAAATCATTTGGCAACCAAGTGAACTCAGTGAATACTAACTTTGTCTAACTTTCCCTTCGTTAACTCTTTTTTGCCTTAATTCCTTCGACACCTGAGTCGGCTTGGTAGACACTATTATCTATTCAGAGTAAACCTGTGAATGCTTAGTAGATAAGGACAACTATCTTCATTGACCAAGTGAGCTCGGTAAGAACTAATTGTCAATTGATATGACATTTGTGTAACATCAAAGATAACACACAATTACTCAATTTTATCCAACTTAAATAAGAATTTTTTTTAATTCTTTTAAATTTAAAAGAGGGATTTTCACTTTTTGTGAGGATAAATGACTTTATTGTTTTAATAAATGTTCTATTTATTTTCAATAGTTTTTCTTTTTCTTCTTCCCTTTTTGAATTTTATTTTATAATTTTGAATTATTTTTCTCCTCTTTTTAAAGTTGAATTAGGTCTTGTTGATTTGATAGATGATTGATGACCTAATGTAATTTTTGATTTAAAAGTCTGGTGCATTCTTCTAATTTCTTCCTTAATTTGCATTGATTGATTAAAATTGCATAATTTAGGTTTTTGCCAATTTTTGGGTGTCTACACATATTTTTGGAACAAATACCTTCTTATAATAAGACTTGTCTTGGATAGTTTGGAGGAGAATCATCAAAGAGATATGAAGTTACTAAGGAACCATATCTTATGATCCAATAGCTTGAACCATGGTAGGAATATCTAAAGAAGGTTGATTCAAATCAATTTGAAGATACACCTTAACAAGTTGAACCACCCAAACAAGTAAGGAGTAAATTTAGTGGAAGATGTTATGCATGAAATTAACTTGGTCATAGAAAGAAGGACTATATAGGTAAGTATACTAATCCTATTTCTATTTATTATTATAATTACTATGCTTTTGGACATAGAGCTAGTGAGAATAGAAAATATACATCAAGGTACTAATCCTATAGGTAGTAGACCTATTGGAGGAACCAATATTATAATATATGGTATAATGTGTTATAATTGAAAATATTTTTAGAGATTGCATATTACAGAGCAATTAGTTAGGACCTATATATGGGAACAATGTGATAACATTTCATATTTGCAACAAAATGGGGCAAATAGCAAGATTTTCTAGAATGATCAATGTAAGAATGCCAAATAATATAAGTAACAACATGAGAACCCCAAACTTTAGAAGGAATGTAAACAATGACAAAAGGAATGAGAACAATTGCAACAATCAAAAATAAAATGTGAAAGAACATGTGGAAAATCTCAATGAGACATTTGTTAAGGTAAAGAATCCAACAAATTCACAAGATTGTGTGGAAAAGAAATCAAATGAAATACCTAAAAACAATTTGAAGTCAGTAATTGTTTCTAATCAACCCCTATCTATTTAAGAAAACTATATGAGGAATGAAGAAAATTGTACAAGAAATTATTATGTTTGTTCCACCATTAGTAGTTGCAAGTGGATCAGCTAAAGGAATGAAAATTGTAGAACCATCTATAAAAGATCTTTATGTAACAGTTGTACCATTACCACAAGTTGTTCTAGCACCAACAATTTAGCCTAGAGAATGAGAAGAAGATGATGTTAGTATATTTGAAGTCAAACCATTTCCATCCAAAGGTACAAGGAGATCTACAAGGTTAGTAAAGGTCAAGAAAGAACTAGAATAAGATCCTAAACCTAAGAGAATGAAGGAAATGGTAGCATGACCTAGAAAAAGGCAAAAAATACTTATTTCCTATTAAGGCAAGAAGAATATGAGAGGTCAATTTTCATTCCTAAGGCTACTGAAAAAAGAAAAGAAGAAAAAGAAAAGGAAAAAACTCAGACTATAAGCAAGAATAGAAAGCAATGAAAACCTTGTTAGAAATAGATAATACTGACAGGGGGGTGAACGAATATTTTACAAACTTTTTCCCACAATTGAATATTGTTAATTACTTTATAACTTGCATATGAAAGTAAACCACTAATGCTAAATGGTAAATATAACCATACACATAGAGAACTCATAACACCATTATTTGTTAACTAGGGAAACCCTAGCCAAGGGAAAACCCTAGTGGGGCTGATACCCACAAGATGATTCACTAAACAAAAGGATCATGTTAAGCATATTGACCCTGTTAGGAGTCTATAAAGTACATATAGTGTCTTGAGTCCTTGTTAGAGGACTAGGCCTTATTAGAACCCTCAAACCTATTATGAATTTCTTCAACCTTGTTAGGAGTTGGTAGATCAAATACAATGTATGCAAGAAGAGCTCACTACTCTAACATGCAATTATACAATAAAGTTCTTCAGAAGAATAGGTATACATACAATACTTTCCCACTCCTATAATTCCCACTTACTTTGATCATACATTAGATCTTACATCACATAAGGTTCATATATCTTTCAAGCTATCCATACAATAGTTTGTATATCATATGTCATCACATCAACTTCCTGATTCTTTGTGCAAGATAAGATCTTACTTATACTTGAAAAATTAATAATTCTCTGCTCAATTTGGCCTTCATGTCTTCACAAACTTGATATAATATAATATAAATTATGGATTAATATCCACAAAGTTGGATCACCATAACTTAGTAATTAATTTTTTTAAAAAATAATTCCTTAAGTCGTACAAATCAATTCTTTGTTATGCTCTGTTAAATACTTGTACTGGTATTTCAACTGTAACTCGCACCATATTATATGTACACATCTACACTTAACAATTTCATCATGACATTGTCATAAAGCTATCCTCAACTATGCATATGCTAACTCAAAGTGTGTCATTTGTATACATTATATCTGTCTTTGTGCTATTGTAAACTATTTAGCACTTAGACAATTTTATAACTCTAAATGCATATATGAAATGCTGAATATATGTTGTCATAAATGAAAACACTCAAGACACCTTACTAACTATATTTCCAACAATTTCCCCCTTTGGCATTGATGGAAAAATTTGGGAAAATTGGCTAAGTCCCAAAATGATGTCATACAAAAAAAAAAAAAAAAAAAAAACTACATAGAAATTGCCTTCAAAACATGAAAATTTTATTCATGTTTTGATAGATCATTACATTCATTATCACTCCTTACATTGATATGTAAGTATACTCCCCCTTACATATATATACAATTTTCCCATGTTGATGGATCATTACATTCCTTATCACTCCTTACATTGATACATAAGTATACTCTCCCTTACATATACAATTCAATCTTACAATTTTACTTACATATTAATACCCCCCCTTTGACATTAATGGAAAAGGTGTCAAAAAATTTATATAGAAACAGGGTGGCCTATTGTTGATCAACTTGATATTTTGGAAAAGCAAACTGCATATACAAGTGTTAGTATTTCCACTTCCTTCTTCCAATTTTCTTTCACTGTATTAGAAATACTAATTAGTGCACATAGTGCATAGGTTACCACTTTAACTATGCTCAAGTCAGTATAATAAAAATCATCATAGGAAGTTTTATTTGCAAGACATTCCTTCAATTTCCTTTTCAAAATTTTGATATTAGGTCACAAGATTTCCCTAAGAGTAGAGATCCTCTTTACTACCTTTTCTTTATCAAACTCCAAACCTATGTATATCTTCTCCACTTTTATTCCATAATCTTCAATTTTGGCCTCAGGGAGTTATATCTTTACAATGAGTGTGTCAAGATCACTCATCTAACCCTTTATCCAATTCTCAAAATCTGCTAGGTACTTGTATGACAATGCACATTGTCCATACAACTTCTTACCATCATCAATGTGTTTTCTCAACTCCTTGATGCATACATCAAGTTCCCTTAAATAATTTCTTACATTTTTGCACACTGCATCAAAAAGTGTTGCATCATGCTTCAATTTTTCTTGCATTGAAGATACCTCAAATAATGTTTTGAATTTCTCTTCAACAGTATTCACCAATTCCTTGGCCTTTGATTGAAAGTATAGATTAACTACAATTGTAGTAACCTTCTTCTTCATCCAATCCAAGACTTTAGTTAAGTCTTCTCAAAGAATTTACACATTTATTCTTCTCAAATATTTTCTCAATGAGCTCATCAATCCCTTCTAATCATCATCATCATCAAATAATAGTGATAATACTTTAACTAGTGATGATGGGATAACTACTGGTGTTGTAATAGGTATAATTTTTGAAGCTACATAAGGTATGTTGGCCTCATGCTAAAACACCACCTTCCGAAGGTCTAACTCCACATGTTTCAAATTAGGCAAGAATGTTGATTCTTGCATTACAATCTTCCACTTTTGCTTATGTTTAGAACCTTCTTTTATTTTATTCTTTCTTTCTTCTTTCTTCTTCTTTCTTTCTTGCTTATTATTTATTTTCTTCTTTTATGTTTTCTTGTTCTTCATCATTAGAGCTTGAGCAAGTTGTGATATTTCCAACAATGGATGTTCTATACCCTACAAAAGGGTTCTCCTTTGTATCCACTATTATATGTGTTGACATATCAGTCAAGTTTGTTATTAGTGACACACACTTATTCAAAATTTGTACAACTACCAAGCTCATTGAATAGTTTATAGTGTTTTCAATATAATTCAGTAGCCACCAAGCTTCTACAATTACTACCAAGTCTTTTGGACTAATTCCAGTGGTTACCAAGAAGATTCAGTTAGTGTGAAGTTCAACAGTTCAAACTGAGCATTTCAGTGTATACCAAGTTTATCAGTGGTTATTGAGTTCATAGTTCATGTGATGTGAAGCCTATTTTTATCGAGCTTTACAGGATCTACTGAGTTCTTAGTTCAAGTGATGTGAAGCCAGTATTAACCAAGCTACTTCATGGTAACCAAGTCAACGTTTACCGAGTTGCATAATATCTACCGAGTCACCAGTGTAGATTGAGTTCAAGACTACTTGAAAGTGATTAGTATGGACCAAGCTTCTACATCGACCAAGAGCATGATGATGCTAAGAAGTGACAGTGGATGCCAAGTATCATAACCTCACCAAGTTAGTCTTAAGAACTTGAGTATCTTCATGTGGTCCAACTTTGTAATATTTGTGTTAGCTTGTGTCATGGCTGACTTTGTAATTTTGTAAAATTGGATTGGTATATATATGTTGTGTATTGTATCATATCCAATGTATGAAGTGTATAAGAAAGAATGCAAATGTAAGCATATTTATTATGAATGCAGTGTATAAAGAATTTTAAAGGCCATATTAGTACAAGGAGTAGTGAAAAATCTATCACAAAAAGGTGATTAATACACTAAAGAATCTCTATTAGCAAACTCAGTTGTAAATCAGAGATCTACTGCTTCATCCTAACAGGTAAACCAATCAAAATCCTCTAACAAGGTAGACCTAATAGTCTTTTCTAAATCTCTTTACCAAGTGTATACTTCATTGTATATTTGTAAATCCTCTCACAAAGTGGACCTAGCAGTCTTATTTTCTCCTAATAGGGTAGATCATTAGAAGTGATCAATGTAAGCCTTAATAGGAAAAATTTATGCTATAGTACTAAAGTTTGTGGGTATCATCCCCACCCTAGTTTTACTTTCTATTTGGAAGGTTTTTGGGTCACCAAATATTTGTGTTCAAGTGTTGTGGATGCTTTCATGTTTTTAGTTTCTCATACATGCAATTAGATCAGATGTGATGAATTAACTGCTAATTGGTTTATTGGATTAAGAATTGAAATTGGTAGAAGTTTTAAAACTTACTGATTCACCCCTTCCCTCTCAGTAACTTAGCACAGTCTTGAATATTTCCAACAATATGTGCATTGTCCACTTGCATGGATTCAGTACCCATGACTATGTGCAATGGTGAGAATACTTGTTGTGTCTCCTCAACTTCTTTCTCATCATTGGAAGTTGTACTCATTTGAACATATACTAGGCTCTTAAGTTTACACTACACAATCTCCTTTTCTACTATAGGTACTGAGGTCATATATCTCACAATGGCCTCTTATGTTTCCTTCCATACATCTTCATAATTGCCTCAAATCAAAAGAATTGTTCTTCCTTTATTCCTTAGTAAGGATTCATTACCCTTCAAAATTCTATCCAAGTCCTCCTTAGAGTTCACTTCACATAATTTACTAATCATTGTTTCCCTCAACTTGGTGTCCTCCTTTGTCACTCTTTTCTTTCTATTTAGTAGCCTATTATATAGGTCCTTTGGAATATTATTCTAATGTTATCGAATCTCTAATTCCACAAAATCATATTCCTCGCTATGGATTTTCTACTTGCCTTCTATCCATAATTTTATATGAACTATAATACTTATTTAACTATACAAAATTATCTTCATTAATGATTTTCATGTTAAGGTTTTCTACCTTTTGCTTCAATGCTCTCTTCCCTATTGGTGTCCTACCTTCTTGTACAACTTTCTCCACTATTCTATCCTTGGTTTCATCCTTAGAATCCTCATAATTACTAATTTTTAGAGTCTTCCTTCTTTTTCTTGGTTTACTTGTGGTCTACTTAACCCTTTTCCTAGTGGATGGTGTATTTTCTTTCTTCACCTACATAAATCTCTCTAACTCTCTCTATGCAATAAGTGTTTCAACCTCCAGTTGCCTTTATGCTCTCATTGGTAGTACTTGTGCAATTATTACACAAGGTGCCTATGCACTTGGTTCAACAATAGTTGCACCTACAGAAGGTGTTACAAAAATAATAGGTGTTGCTACTATCACCTTGGATTTTCCACTTGCCTTTATTTCAAGTATAATTCCTTTGACTTCAATATCATCTCATAACCCATCGGCTCAATAAATTTTACCCTTGGTTAAACTACCTCCATGCATGTGTTATTAGTACCATGAAACATAAATTATATTTATACTTCTCTACCATGGAAGGATGTATTTTTTACCTTTCTTTCAGCTCAAGAAATTCTTCATCATTCTATCAATGTCACTATCTATGAAATTTTCCAATTTAGCTAGATAACAAAAAGTTACCATCTTCATTGTGCAATCATTACCTCCAATTTTTCATCATTGGTAACTTCCTTGATGCATAGAAAAAAAATGTATTAATAAGGACTCAAATTTTAAGAATGCATTCTTGGTCTTCTTAAGTTTTACAATGTTTTCCAATAACTGTAATCTGATGATCTCACATTAATTCACTTTCCTTCCCTTAATTTCCATTACATATGTGACATGTAAGAATCTTGCTAGTATTGACTTAACCCTTGAGCAATGGTTAATCTTGTATCCTAAAATATTTCTCAATAACTTTACTTTTTTGTCCTAAATTGTATCAACCTTTATGTTTCTTCAATCAAATATAGTATTTAGGTTTGTTTCAATAGTCTTACTTTCTTTTCATTTGTAGGGTTGCATCCCTCATTACTTAGTCCCATGACCTTGTGAATTAGGTCATTATCAATTGAAACATGCACATCACCTAACCAAAACATTTTTTCATGAACCCTACTCAGAATTATTTTGGTCTAGTCATGATTATTTAACTCAATATAAAACATATACTTTACTAGGTTTAACTCATTCAGGTGCACATACTCAAACTTCAATGTTAGGTCATTATTACACATGACTCCTAATTCCTAGTGTATATCCTCATCTCCTATACTCTCAATCTTATAGTGGATATAACTTCTAATATCTTATACATGAAGCACATTCTATGGGACTTGCAAAAATTTTCCTAACTGATCATCCACCAAAGAAACAAATGGATGTTTCTTGAATACATATCTTGGCCTTGCACTAACATGATAAACTAACTATCTAGCCATTGTATTTCTAACTATATGCACTAAAAACATAATTTGAGCTATGTAAAATACTTTAAAAGTTGCATTTAGGGATTCTACAACTTTTCAACTTCAAGAACTCCTTTTCACACTTCAATTTGCTATTAAATTCTTCTTCAATTCACTCTAGAAACTTCACATGATCAAATGGTACTCACAATATTGTTTGCAATCTTTAAATCATTTCAAATTGGACTCCATATTAAATGTGTACCTAACACAAATTTAAAACTATCTTTGTCTACCAGTAGCCTTATTTTATTACTCATAGCTTCCTGATTTCATATCATTTCTTGTGCACTTGACCATAGCTTCCTTTCTATGTTTTCTACCTTCTGTTTACTTTGTAACTTCTCATTCACTCTCTAAGATCAGTTTTGACCAACTAACACTTTGTCTCTACTACAACTACTCAATTCAAATAGGATGAGTCACAAACAATTGCTAACTTCAATTTCTCATCAAATGCATTGAAATATTGTTTCTCCAAAACTATATAGGAACTTTTTAGATCCTTAGCTTCCAGAAATGCTTCCTTGAATTCATCAACATGTTCCTTGATTGCTTCCTTATAACTATTATCATTCTTCATATCATTTTCTATTATTGTTTCTTCTATAATTGGGATTCTTGTTGAAGTTTCTTCTATCCATTCTGCAATATCTTACCGTGTCTCCAAAGTTATCACATAACTGACATAAAGGTGAATTCTGACTATTAGGTGCTCTGCAATTCCTTGCAATATGTCTAGGATTTTTATACTTTTAACATAAAAACTATTTCTTTTCTCCATTAGATCTTCCTCCATAATTAGATCTACTTTGTGTTATCCCTCTTTCATTACCTACAAGGTTAGTGTTCCTAAACATTCTACTATTTTCATTATTACCATCATACTTAGGTTTCTTACAATCTACTACTTTATGTCTATAACCATGACAATTATAATAGTATAAATTAGTAATAGGTTTGAAAGAATTACCTATGCAATCTCTCTTCATATGACCAATTTCATTACACATGAAACATCTGCCTATAAATTCATGTCTCACTTCCTTGGGTGGTTTATCTTGCTTAGGTTTATCAACTTTATCTATTTTTTTAGGTTCACCATGTTTCATAAACAAACTAACTAATTCAATCTCTTTTGATACTTCAATAGTTGTGTTTGATTCTACTTTTCTTGGATCAGATTCTTTAGGGGATTCAACAACTAGATCTAGTTCTCTTCTAATTTCAACTTTCTTGGTTGATTTCTCTCCAATAAGATATCCAATTCCTATCTTATCATAAGAAGGTCTTTGGTGAAACATCTATTCATCAATCTTTTCACTACTTGTATAAATTTTATCTAACTATTGCTTAGCTTATGTCAATTCTCCTTTTACAATGGTATTGTACTTTTCTATTTCTACATGCTCAATCTTAATAGAATCTAATTTCAATGTTACTTGACTCAATTGGGATCTAAGGTCTATATTTTTAGATTATACATTAGGTTCATTCTTACTACCATCTTTCTTAAGACTCAACTTAAGTTCCACAATTTTCAGCTCATGTTTCAAGATCTCATTTTCTTTCTTGAGATTTCCTACTTAATTATTGTCACTAGTCTATGCATTTTATTCCTTACCAGATTTCATATCATCAATCTTGTCTTTTAGGTTGCTAATGTGTTACCAAGTTTTAGTCTTCCCCCTTTTTAAGCTTGAGGTCATTGGTTAAAGTGATTAAGAGGTGTCTAAGTATTTATTAGGTTAATTACTTCTCATCTTTCTCAAAGAATTCTACTAAATACATCTCCTTGTTGACATTTCAATCATGTTTGTTATTAGTGACATATACTTATTCAGATTGTAAGTATCTAACAAAGATATTGTATAATTAATAGTGTTAACCAAGTAATTCAGTTGCTACCAAGTTCTACAGTTGCCACCAAGTCCCTTAGATAGTATTCAATTTGCACCAAGTAGTTACTAAAAAGTTATTGATTAGTAGTATAAACTAAGCATTGCAGTGTATGTCGAGTTTATCAGTGCAAACCAAGTTGTGTAGTTCTTACCAAGTTCATAGTTGATGTGATATGAGTCTAGTGTTAACCAAGCTACTCAATGTTAACCAAGTCACTTAGTTTACACCAAGCTCGTAGTGATAGCATTGACTGAGCTATGTAGTGTAAATCAAGTGATTCAAATTATATGTCAAGTTTCATAGTATTGACCAAGTCACCAATGCAAACTAAGTTTAAGACTACTTGGAAGTGATCAATATGCACTAGGCTTCTACATCTTCTTAGTGCATGATGATTATGAGCATTGACAGTGGATGTCGAGTATCAAAACCTCACTGAGCTAGTCTTCAGAATCAGAGTTTCTTCATTTGGGTCAACTTTGTGTATTTTGTGTAAACTTGTATTATGTCTGAATTTGTAATTGGATTGGTATATATGTAACACATCCAATATGATGGTATGATGTAATGTAACAAGAATAGAAGAGAGAAGAGTGAATTACAAAGGCTAAAATAGTTTAAGGAGCAACAAAGATATATCTATCACAAAAAGGTGATTTCTACACTTAGAGGAATCTCATTCTACAAGGGTAGCTAGGGCACCTGGGGGGCTATAAGTGGCTAGAATGGGGCTAAAAGGGTCATTTGTAGTCAAATTAAAGAGGATATATTGCTGGTAGGAGCTTTGCATTGGAGATTACAATGGTAGGTATTGGGTGATCCGACCACCGAGTAGACATAGTATGACGAGTACGAGTATGGGGGACATTGGATCGATCAGTAGGGTCTAAAACCTCTTCATGATTTGTTGCTATATGTTTTTTATTACATTCTCACAAAAGAAAAAATGCAATCTTGCAGACATGGGTCCAATGAGAACGCGTGCAGGATTGACGAGATCGTGATCTTGCGAAACTCACATAGATGACTAGGAGATTTGGGCTTTTGGTCAATTTTGGAGAGATCACGATCCCAAGTTGGGAGTTCATGTAGGATCAGGGGTAAAATGGTAGTATTGCATCCTCACAAAATAGAATGAAATTTAGTCAGCAGGGACGTTATCCCACCAGCAAAGGGGTCAAAGTGAGGATGGGGTTGGGTTGACCAAGGTGGAAAAAAGGGAAAATGCGATCCTATAGGATTAGTTATTTACGGGTTCATTGGTTTTAGCTAGTGCAAGAATGCACAAGCGAGAACAAAAGTTAAACAGGTAGAACAAGAAAAGGTCAATGTTGCGATCCTATGGGAAGATAAGCAACCAAGAACATGAGGTACTAGATTCATGGGAACATAGGATGGGGGTGAAAAAGAAGTAGAAAATGCTAAGGGGGAAAGGGAGGGGTTGAGGATTATAATCTGATATTGAATGCTAACATCTGAGCTAGTTTGTGGTGTATAGTGGTCCTTGGAGGCTTTAGTATCATGGGAGTAGTGAGCAGCAATGTTGTGCGCAAGTGAGATACTAACGCTCATGGATTGGGCAAGGATCAAGGTGATTAGACAAAGCTACTTGGTGAGGTTTCCCCATACCTACACATACATGGTGATGGTCATAGCCTTGTGTGAGCAATGGCACAGCGAGACAACAACCTTCCATCTACCTACTAGGGAGATGACGATGACATTAGAGGATGTGTACCACATTTTCAGACTACCAGTATGGAGGACGCTAGTGATGGCAATGAGAGAGATGACAGTGGAGGTATTTGTGTAGGGACTGATGGGACATGGAGTTGAGTTCAAGACCTGGTGAGGATAATTTTCCTTAGACGAGCATCTGGATCATGTTGGGTCGGAGAGGCAAATTTACTTCTATGTGTTGGGGCTCATTTCTAGGTACATTTCCCCATATACAAGTGGGATAGGAATGACTCTGGCACTTATCCTAGTGGTTATGTAGATTATGGATGCGGGGCTTCCAACTACATAGGGGTCCTTAATGGTGGTTGAGTTGTACTAGATCTTGCATTAGATAGTGTACCAAGGAAGCGAGCGATAGGGGAGGAGCATTGGTTTCTCGGCATTGCTACAAGTGTGGGCTTGGGAGCATATTGTCATGCTTAGGCCACTAGGGCACAAAGAGAGGCAGGCAAAGGAGCCAGTGGCATACAGCTAGGCTGAGTTACTGACATACCATCACATAGATTTAGTGGACTATTAGAGAGTTTGCATTGATGAGATAGTGACAATGGTGTGGAGGCCCTACATGGGCCTAGGACCGTGGGTAGAGAATGGAGAGTAGCTACCATATATGATATCTCCATGCTTTGTGTTTGGTTAGTGGGCCTACATAGAAAAGTAGTATAGATCGAATAAGGTGCTATGATAGTTTGGATAGTGGCAAATGGCTCTAAGGGAGATGAACTAGTATCAGCATGTGACACGTGAGCTAGTATCAATGTACAAGCTAGCCCTTTGGAGAGATGGTTTGCTAAGGGCATGGCTAGAGCTAGAGCCATAGTAGTGGGATTGGTTTGACAAGGTGGTAGATGTAAGCTCCACTCAGGAGTACCAAGATACCTTTGTACGGCTAAGACCAGTGGGATGACTACAGGCTACTAGGATAGCAGTGGTGGTGGTGGAGCTAGCATGGGTATTTCAACAAGGGCACTATGTAGCCAAAAGGTTGCAGTAATGAGCAGCGATCATTTCTCAAGAGGAGGGGTTAGTGTGGTAGAGATAAAGGGTAGGGAGGCAGGAGAGAGGAGTGGGAGAGAGGAGAAGAGGATAGATCAAAGGAGAGAGGGGCAGAGCTAGAGAGAGGTGGAGAGGAGAGAGCAGAGGAGATAGGGGGAGAGGAGAGAGTGGAGTAGAGGAAGCCATAGAGGGAGAGGGAGTAGAGGCCATTAAGGGGTGATGGAGGAGGGGGTGGTGGACTGGTAGCCTGCTACGCCTCACTATAGCAAGCACATGAGGCTATTAGTCAGCTGCTCTGGGATACACAACAGGAGTGAGATCAGCTCCATACAGAGCGGGATTAGTTCAGACAAGAGTGAGACATAGCATAGGGGTAGGTGGGCAGGGTAGGTCTAGAGATAGGGAGGTTGCAGACAGAGGTAGGACAAGTGGAGAGGAGGCTAGATGTAGTGATATTGGAGAGGTAGGTTGCACAGGCAAGGATAGATGCCCACCAACAGGAGAGAGACAGGCTGGTGGTGGAGGTGGCAACCCTATAGGTGAAAATGGTAGTGGGAGGGGGTCTGGATGAGTTGAGGAGATTGTAGGTAGAGGTAGAGGAGCTGAGGGAGAGGACTATCTTTTATCAGGGGAGGTACCATGCAGCAATCCCAACATTTTAGATTGAGCACTACAAGTGACCGACTGGGTTAGGTACAAAAAGTACACACATAGGGATGGAAGGAGAAGGGGACAATGGATGGAGTGTAGGGGGAGCAAGCACAAGTAGGTCCTAGCACATAAGTCATAGTCAGAGGGTAGGGCCGAGTTAGAGGCAGAGGAGGAGGGATGTAGTAGAGAGCTCCAGGATGGGGAGAGGACTGATGAGGCCACCACCTCTACCACCAACAGCACCAGGGGTTGTGGGAGATACAAAGGAGGAGGCTGATGATACAAGGACAATGGAGTGACTACTGATGAGCTGGGCATTTTTGGATACTAAGTATTTTGTACATATTGGTCATTTTGAGATACATGGATAGTTTGCATGGGAACAAACCCATTTGTATGATATAGACATTGTATATTGGGACATTGATGGACTATTATTCTTTCATTGATATAGACCTGATGATTCTAGTGAGAGATGTGTTATGGACTATTGTTGTAATGTGTATTGTTGCAATATTTTGATATGTAGGATGTGCTGTTTGGATGATATTGCTGAAGATTTGTGATGCAGGATGGGATATGTGTTGAGATTTATGATTGTACTGATAGTTTTTTTGATGCAGGATGTGATATGTGCTATGATTTAGATGTATGATGTGATATTTTTTCATGTGATTTTTTTATGATGATGAGGATATGATGCAATTGATTCAAGCTATGATTTTGTAGATGTGATGTGATATATGTTGATGTGATTTTCTTTATGATATTTTAGATGTGATGTGAGATATTTATGATGGGATCCCGAATGATGTGATTCTTTTTATGATACATATGATGTGAGATGTTTTTGATGTGATCTTTGGTGATAGGATTTACTTTATGATATGTGATGTGATATGCTTTGATGTGATCCCTAATGATGTGATTTTGGTGTATGCTATTTCAGAGGTGATGTGAATTGCTTTGATGTGATCTTTGATGATAGGATTTTCTTTATGATAGATGAGATGATATGTTGTTGTTATGATGATAAATACAAATGAAAGATAAGTAGTAAATGTAAAAATGACTTACCAATTGAATGCTAAATAACAAATTTATGATATGGAAAATAAATGCAATGGTATATATAAAAGCTAACGAAATGATGGATTGTAAATGCTAATGAAATGATGAACTTTACAAAAAATGAAATCTAACTAAATGATGGATGTGAAATGCTAATAATGAATGAGAATCTAAGGATGAATTTGACAAATAAAAATGATGTATCCTAATATAATGATGAACTGACAATGCAAAACAAAATGTATTTACAATGTGAATGGTGAACTCATAATGCTTTTTTGAAGAAGTGACAAACTAGGGATGAGCTTTATGAAATGCATTATACAAAATAATGATGAACTATGATGGAAAAATTTAAACAAACAAAAGAAGAGGGTAGGAGATGTTATGATATGCTAAAAAAATAGCCATAAACTAAAAAGATAAATCTACAGCTTATGATAAGCACGTGAGAGGAGCATAAAAGAGAAAATGCTATGATTTTCTAGGGTATGATAACAGGACAATAACTATGAAAATAAAACATAGTAGAGTCTAGGAGATACAAAATAAATGATGAGGGTAGAATAGGATAACTAATGCCAAACTTATGATAGGGAGCTTATGATATATAAAAATTGATCCTAAGAGATACTGACTCTGAGGAGAATGATGTTGGAAAATGAGTGACCAACAAACTTGCAATCAAGAGGATAGTGATGATTAGGATTAGGATAGTGATTTATGATAGGAATCACATCATGATGAGAATGAACAAGAGTTGATGGTTGATGATTTGAACCAAATGATTATGAGGGTGGAAAAAGTGAGAGTTTAAGGGAGAGAGGTGATGAAAAGGAGGAGGATACCAGGGGTTACAAAAATAAATGTGAAGTGTAGGGGAAGCTTGAGCACGAGGTACTTCGTGAGGAAGTACCACTATGTAGTGTGAGCACTTTATTTGATATAGGATTTTTAGGGATTTGCTAAGGTTACTAAGAATGTCAAGGCCTTTTTCCAAAAATTCCATAGGACTAACTGTAACAGGCATGCAAGGATTGCCCCAACATTACACGAGTCTCAAAGATATTAGTGTCGAAATGATGCTGAGTGATCCACAAGAAAATGATATTAGCCAAGTGCACCATGTTTTATCAAGAAATAAAAACATGTTTGAAATATCCAAGGATAATATTTGACTGACTCTCAAGCAGAAAAAAGATTGTGATCAAAACCATGCTCCTAAGTTTCCCTAGTCAAAACACACCATAATATGAAATGATCATGGTGATCTTGAGGAGGAAAAAATGAAAGATATGTGGAAGCAATCAAACAAAATGTACAAAAAACCAAATATTTTGCAAAGTGAAAAGGTAACCTTTTGCTAAAGAGATCAACTAATGAGCTACTAATGGGCAAGGGACACAAGATGTTGCAACAAGGCCTGGATAGTATGTACAAGTATGACTATATAATGACATGGGAACTCTAGACCAAAAGACATAATAGTAGGTATGTACATGATGGGGGAAGGCTCAGGATGAGAAGATAGTGTTGCTCTAAAACAAGGATTTGTGTACAGGTGGGGTTTATGTAAAGCATGATTTATGTACAAGGGTCAAGATACTATTGTATTTACATGAGTAGGGTACATATGATACAAGGATCAGTGCAGGGGTATGAGACACAAAGTTGTATGGGTTGTATATGCTACATATGATAAAGTACAGTACAATGGTACAAAGCACTCAATAAGATACATGCAGTAGAGTACAATGGTAGAATACATCAGGTATGATACAAGAGTGAGGTGGGATGTTGCAAAGTGCAAAGTGCTAGAGGATGATATTATGAAACATGGTAAAAGGATAAACTATGAGGAACACCTTGGAAAGATAGGGAGATGAGTGATGTAATATGGAGTGGCAGTATGGGGGGGGGGGGGGGGGTGTCAATGATAGATAATGAAAAAGCTATAGTACACCTAGCCTATTTGCTAGGTTTTCACCGGGGACCTATCCAAGGCACTTGAATTGCCAAGTTTTCACCATTGATGCTTCTTTTTCTTTTTCTATTTTTGATCTGAAAATTTTTCCCTCAAACATAGAATTTATTGAGGTGAATAATGTTGGTAGGATCATTCAGGACTTCACCTTCAAGGGTAGATAACTGATAGGCTCCCAAGCCAAAAGATGTCGTGACTACATATGGACTAAGCCATGTGGGCTCAAACTTGCCTTTCTTTTCTCTGTCAGCCTAAACCTTCATATTCTCTTTAAGGACCATGTCACCTTCCTAAAAACTATGCGGATGGACTTTCTTGTTGAAATTGTGTTGGAGGTGACTTTGATAGACCATGAGGTGGTCATAGGCCTGTTGCCTTTTTTCATCAAGTAGATCAAGCTAAGTAAGTCAAGCCACTCTATACTCTTCATCAGATATTTGACCTCATAGAGAGATGCAGAGAGATGAGAGTTTAACCTCAATGGGTAGGACTACTTCAGCACCATAGACCAAGGAGCATGGAGTTGTACCAGTGGCTATACAGAATGAAGTACAGTATGCCCATAGGGTAGGATTGATTTGCAAATGCCAATCATGGTTGGAGTCATTGACAACTTTCTTGAGGATTCTAAGTAGGTTTTTATTAGTTACATCCACCTTATCGTTACCTTGTGGGAAATATGGGCTAGGAAAATGATGATGTATGTGAAGGGAAATGCACAACTCCTCCATATTTAGGTTTTCAAATTTTCCCCCATGGTCTATGAAAATGGTGGTCAGGATGCCAAAGTGACATATGATATGATATAGGACAAATTTGGACACCTAAATGATCATGGTAGTAACAAGGGGAACTACTTCAACCCATTTAGTGAAATAGTTAATGGCGCTAATTAGCCACTTGTGCTCTTCTGAAGAAAGTGGTGTAATAAGGCCAACAAGATCAAACCCCCAACAGGCAAAAGGCCATGGTGGTGTAATGGTTTGCAAGTCTTATGTTGGATCCTAGATCAAATTAGCATGTTGTTGACAAGGTAAACATCACTTCACAAATTCACATGCATCATGTTCTAGAGTAGGCCAATAGTATCCAGCCTAAAGGATCTACTTTGCTAGCACCATCCTACTTGTGTGAGCACCACAAAGTCCAACGTGTACCTCTTTGAGAGCCATCACAGCCTCATTTTGATCTAAGCATTGAGAGAGAGTATCATGATAACAATGATGATATAGGGTTTGGGCGATGATAGTGTAATAAGAAGCTCTGCAAATAAGGTTTTGGCATTGGGTTCATGTGAGGTGAGGAGATATGATACCATTTAGTAGGTAAGTGTGAATTCCATGGTACCATGGAGATTGGGGACCAACCAAGATACAAACCTATGTTGATTCATTTTTTTCATATGTAGGTTTGTGTAGCTACTCAACCAAGAATTCATATTGCATAGCTTTACGCAGCATTTCCAAGAAAGAACTGATAATAGCCATGGCATCATCAGCCTTATTCTGGAGTCTAGCTACCTGTATGAACTGGATCTGAGTAAAATGCTTCTTTAATTGGTCAACTAGATCTTTGTAAGGTAGTAGCTTGTCATCCTTGGTCTGATATTCATTCAATGTTTTTTTGATGATAAGTTGAGAATCACCATAGACTTGAAGCTTCATGATATTCCATTCAATGGCGATTTTAAGTCTTACTATATATGAGCAATGTTAGTATCCTAATAGAAACCAAATTTAAATAAAGCTTCTACAAACTAAAAAAAATTCATAAACTTCAAGATAGACTAAGATGAGCTCTCAATTGAGAATATGAGCCATTAATGGGCTCTCTCAATGAGAAGCTCTCTTGTTGAGTGGCTTTGTCTAAATAGATAGGATGTATGCTCAAGATTAAGCTTCAAAAAGGGCTTCAAATGGAGTTGGAATTTGGGTGTGAGTGTATGGTTTTGATGTAAAATGGTTTCTTAAAATGGCATTATGACTTTACTTAATGGATTGTTTTCTTTTGCAAAGGGCAAGGATCCAATTTATAGGCAAGAGGCTTGAGGGATTGAGGGCTAAGATGCAAGGATGGGGAAAAGCTCATGGAGGGCTCAGATTGCATGAGAGGAGAGCACATGGATTGTGCTTTCTTATAGCCAATCAGGGAGTGATACATGTGTTGGGTGATGCGATGCGCTCCCCTGCCCACAGGTGTTTAATTATGTGGTATCAGAGCCTGGTTTTGGCTTGGTCATGGGTTCAAATCTCCTCGGTGCCTTCCCAACCCGTGTAAGCACCTGTTATGCATGTTGAGGGGTAGATTGTTGGGTGATGCGACGCACTCCCCTGCCCACAGGTGGTTAATTATGTGGTGTTCCATGTTCACTAATAGTCATGGCTTTTGGTGCAATGGAAAATGGGCCCTACAACATGTCACAAGGTGAGAGGATGGAGGAAAGGGGAAGGATGAGTCAACAAAGGAGGCTCAAGGGATAAAATCTTCATAAAGACCCTCATAATGGCTTGTAAGAGCAATGAAAGGGCTTGGAAGAGTCATTTATGGCCTAGTGGGCTTCATAAAGTTTTATGGTTGGGATATTTTGAGGGAGATGAGAGGAATTTCAACTTGGGCTTGATTAGGAAGGTTTTAAGCTTGCTTAGGAGTGTGCAAATGATTAGAGGATGGATTAGGATGGTTTAGGATTAGCTTAGGGATAGGCAAGTGGATGGCATTTAATGAGGGTGGGTGAAGGAGGAGATATTTGTTAACTTTGGCCTGGGTTAGTAAGTCTTAACCCATTTTTAGGGAATGTGACAAGGTTAGGAGGGGATTAGGATTAGGTTTAAAGACATCTTCTAGAAGAGTCTAGACTTTGGATGAGGATAAAGACTTTCTAGAATAGTCTAGAACTTCCTAGGATAAGGATGAAGACTTTCTAGAAGAGTCTAGAACTTCTTAGGATGAGGATAAATTAGATTTTTAGGAAATAAATAAAGTTTTATTTATTTCAAGGGTTTGGGTTGAGGACATATTTATTAAAACTTTTTTAATAAACATGAAGATTAATATTTAATCTTAATTAAATATTTTGAGTTGGGATTAGGGGTAGGAAATGATGGGATTAGCTTTTAATCAAAATTAAAGAAGGATTAGACGATTGTGGAAGAGGTTAGTGGTCTTAAGGAAATTGGCCAAGTTTTGGGCAAAAAAATAAATTATTTATTTATTTTGGGATTTTTGGTCAATTTAATAATTAAATAATTAATAAATAAGGAAATAATGTTTAAATAAGATTTAAACATTTTTGGGAGGGATTCCTTAATTAAATATTTTTAATTAAGATAAAGGAATTTAATGGCATAAAAATTAATTAATGATGATGTCATCAGGAATTTTTTTAGAAAATAAAAATACTTTATTTTCTAAAGGATTTAGGTGTCTACATTTTGCCCCTCTTTGATGTGATGCCACAAGTGGCATGGCATCAAAGATAAGAAAATAAGATGCCCAAGGCTAGAGTAGAAGAGGAGAGAATGGGCTGCGAGATGCCCCCTCAAGAAGGCAGCGAGGAGAGAAAGCGAGGCTCAACGACTTCTTGAAAAGTGCAAGAATCCAAGATGAGCAAGGAGACTCAGATTGGCTTAAGAGAAGATTTTTAGTTAGCTCAAACTCTAACTATGGGAGAATGATAAAGGGAGAATCAGAGGCACAAGAGGAAGCAAGCTTAAGATCTTAGGGATTGCAGAGGATGAAGGAGCGGAGCACTATAAAAAGGAATCCAGGATAGGGAGATGGATGATGGGATGATAAAGCTGATGCAACAGGATTTCAAAGAGTCAGATTGGCAGAAGATGGGTTTCGGAGATCCCTAAGACTAGGATTGTGGAGCTTGAAAGATGAGGCTTGGTGGATTGATTAGATTGGTGAATCCCTAAGACTAGGATTGTGGATCCCTAAAGCTAAAAGTGCAGATTGATTCAAAGAGATATTGATGCATAAGCTAGGGTAGGAGAGACCGATGCTAGATATAGATGGGGATAATGGAGATGAAGGGAAACCATTGAAGCTTTTTTGAGTAGGGGGATACTTCAAAGAGAAGTACGACCATGTAGTTGAGCACTAGATTTGCTATAGGACTATTGGTTAATTGCCAAGGTTACTAAAAACATCAAGGCCTTTTCACCAACTATCTAAAGGACTGATAGACTGACTCAAAATAAACACGCAAGGATTTCCCCAGCATCACACATGAATCCCAGAGGAAGCAACGTGGAAATGACACTAGGTAATCCACAAGCAAAAAAGAAAAACAAACAAAAGACCTGATCAAGACCTTACGCTCAGATTGCCCCATTCGTAGTATACCACGATATGGAAGATCATGGAAACCTTGAGGAGGGAATAAGGAGATTTTTTGTAAAAGATACTTCAAGACCCAAAAGGGAAGATTTCAAATCAAAAGAAAGAGAAAATCCAAAAGAGAACCATTTGCCAATGAGATGGGTAGGATGAGGTACTAATGGACCAAGATCAGACATGTGGAAAGCTATATCCTACAAGGATCTATCAGAGAGAACCTAAGCTGATGTATTTTGGATTAGTGATGTATCTGGCAAGCTAAACTAAGAAGGATAACACTTTGGTGATAGGATATCTAGCTAAAGGATGCATTGGAATAGCTAACCAAGGGTTGTGTGATGTGTGCAAGATGCTGATCAAGGAGGAACTGACATGAAAGTTGGATAGATACAATGGTACTAAGCTAAAGAGGATGTACAAGCTGACGGACCAAGATATGTTACAAATGTACAAGGTTGTTCATGTTTTGATTTTTGTGAGATGGAAATGTTCGTGAAGGGTGGGATGTCTATAATAGTTGATAGGCAGATAGGTAGATGGTTTGCGAAAAGCTTAAGGAAAATGGGATTCTTTGTGTGCATGTGATAGGATACAAGCTAGGATACAAGATTTGGCATATAATACAAGTTGGAATATGGTACAAGCTTTGGACAAGATTTGGATATACAAACTATGATACAAGGGATGATACAAGATTTACAAACTGGGGTACAAGATTGACAAGCTGAGGTACAAGATTTACAAGCTGTACAGGAGGTATTTACAAGCTTCATTAGATTTTGGATATTTGGTCGAAACACCAAGGGAACAAGCAGGTGTTTTATTCGATTGTGAATGGATGGATGAGGGATAGGATAGTATAGATAATGGATTAGTTTGAGTACACAAGGTGCCTAAATTACTAGGTTTTTACCAATGTACCTATCCAAGGCACTTGAATTGCCAACTTTTCACCATTGGACACTTATTTCTCTTTACTATTTTTTTATATTTTTCAAAAGCTGGTGTAAGGAAACTTGGCAATAAAGAATATAACTATTTCCACATAACCCATAATAGATCTAAAATAGACACGGAATTAAAATCCACATGCAAGAGAATAGACAACATACCCACAAAATTGTGACACAAGATATACCTTGGGAAACCCTCACTGAGGGAAAAAATCCAGCCTCCAAAAGCATCCATCACCATGTATTATTCAGCAAAAAATACCATTGTCATACAACCATGGAAGCCTTCATGGCCATAGCCACAACTGAGCAAACTATGTGAACAAGCATGAATCCACACATCCCATGCCATGCTTTCAACCTTCACAAATGCTCCCTTGGCTAGCCTGTCAAGCCTTGTCCCGCTCGACTCTTGCCTTTTGTCTTCTCCTTGTCACTCTCTATATCTTGTCTCTACAACAACTACCCTTGTGGCTGCTTATATAGTAGCAAGTCCCACAAAACCACCAAGTGGTATTACATAAACCATGTGCTAAAAACATGTGCTACCTAACCCACTGACCCCACATTTAATATTGGGCATTTAATTATTTTCCCCAATATTAAATAATTACATGAAATATTATCATAATGTTACAATACAACTCATCAAGAATATTCCATGGGAATCTTTACATATTGCACGTCCATCTAGGTACAACATTACATAATAAAATAAAATAATAAAATATAACAATATTATGCAATGTGTGCAAAACCCATTATCTCAACAATCTCCCACTTGTTGTATACATTTCATAGGGTCAATCCGTAGCCACATAAATAAACAAGGGAACAATCCCTCCCAGCACATCCACCATCATGGATCAAAAATACACCAAGTGCTCCATCCTGGTACCCGCAACAAAATCAAAGTATCCAGCATCTCAAACATGAATAATCTCACTTCCTATTATGCCACTCCCACTGGACATACATAGAAGCCATCCAAAGAGAAAACCACCCAACCTGTCGCATTAGAAGATCATAAAATCCTGTACCAACTGAAATTCCAAGCACAAATAATTTGATCCAAAGGTAATCACATGTATCCGTAGTTGTCAAAATATCCATAGCTGAAATAGCACCCATAGAAAAGTGCCAAACCCATCCAACTATCCATACCTCTAAGGTATAACAAGTGAATCTTATATCATCGACATATCCAATCTGCAACCTGCAATCACAAGCCTCAAGAGAAATACCTGCCACATATATACCAAGAAGCTCCCACTAAAAAAGATAATGTCAAATCTATAACCAATCCACTCAACACATCTCAAAGAAGTGAATTCATGTAGTATCAAGGACATCCATAATACATAATCCAATATCCTGCAAGAATAACTCTCATAACAAGTCTCCAATGCTCTCCCAAGTTCACCACAACCAACAAAGGAAACAGAAAGAAATAACCATGTCATCTCTCACATGACAAACATGAGCACAAACCAGTGATCACAATCTCGAACCAATCTCAAATCCAATGTAAGCAAAACTAAATATCCAGGAAGATAACCAAGACCAGAGAAACCATGCAAATCATAACCTGTATCATGTCCTTCTACACACACCTCTAGATGTAAACTGTGCAAGTATGATCTCCTCCATAAAATCCCAACAAGAAGCCTCAACAACATCCAAAGCATACCATATAACTAATCATGGATGTAAGCCTCTCACAAGAAGATCAAACTCAATAAACCCATTCCTAAACCAAGGAATATCCATTCCTAATCCAAGGAAAATGCCCAATATAAAACCATCTCCCAAACTCAACCAGCATAACAACATATGCACATGGAGATAACCAATGCTAAACCATCTCTCAAATGAACCCTCCAGAACTAACTCATGTACCATAGCTCAAGATCCATATCCATGAAAGACAAGCATAAATTTAATGCAACTAAGAGAAACAATGGGCTATACCTCTCAAGTAGCAAACTGTTGAGTAGACCAAGAGTGGGGAATGAGAATGTTTGTCAAGATACCCAAGTCTCCAACCAAGACTCATCTAAGAACAATCTCCTCTCAAGTCCATATCAGGTGACTGCCCCTCTGGCTTCCTGCTGAAACCATCAACCGTCCCAACAAATACTTCTCTAATCCAAGAGAAATCAGCGTCACCACCGTCTCTAAGTATCTAGCTTATGATTAGTGTACTCAATACCAAGAAATTAAACCAAGATCAATGTCAAAGTTCCAACCATGGCCTCAGGAACATAAACATGACAACATGATCTTACCATCTCAACTAAAGAGATAACATGCTCCACATGAACATACTATGACATGTCACAACTCTAAACGTGTATCAAGAGTATACCATGACATAATAATGAACCCATCCTCATACCAAGGATAACATGCCAAATAAAAGCATAAACCACACCTTTACCAAGAACCCTGTGAGTCCTCAAGATGCAACCATCTCCACACACCATGAAGATAACCAAGAACTCCATGAGTCCTCAAGATCTAACCATCTTCACACACCATAAAGATAACATGTGCACCATGTAAATGTCAAAGACACTTCTGCAGCAACAGGATCTAAGACAAACCTCCAACATCTACAAACACTCAATAAATATATCAATGCCAACAACTCCCACTCAACCATGGTACCAAGTCACCTATGGTATCATAAAATCCATCCTCTCCAAACCAAGAAGATATAAACCAAATCAGGAACTAATCCTGCACTGTCACCCCATCACTGTCACAAGCTCCCACTAAACTGTGTATCCAAGCTATCTATGACATCATGATGAAAGACCATCTTCTAACCATGAGAATCAACTAAGGCATCAAACTATCAAAGAACTCAAAGTGCACATCATGAGCTCCTCAAAAGAAACCAAATAACCATGATCCTCAACCAAGAAGATATACCACCATAACTGAATCAAAAAATCCAAGCTAATGAACATCAAGGATGTACCTGTATAACCAATTATGTCATGCCAAAATCTATGGCACCATGATCACATCCATGAACTAAGCATCTGTCTCTCAATATGTCCAACCTGTCAGCATACAATAGTCAACCACAATCCTCTACCATGACTGTACCTGGTAGCAACATCTCATCCCTTCTACATGAAGAAAATAGTAAATCATGTGACTTGGGGCATAGACAACCCAAATCCAAGCCACCAATCTAAATATGCATCAATAATGAAAGATCAATGGGCAAAGACAACCCATAACCAAGCCATAAATGCAACCTGTAAGTATAGATCGCTTACAACACTGCACAACTTGTAGACGCAACAAGTCATCATGCATATCCAAACCAAACACTGATAACCATATCATCATGAGACCAATCTGAAATATGAACTGAGTATACAATGACATCAAAACTTAAATCTCCAATGCCATAAACTCACAATGTTACCATAGTAAAAATATATCTATAAACTATTCAGATCAATATATCAACAAATAAATCATGTCAAACCTACACCAAATTTGAACCAATGTGTAGAGCTCTCCAAGAGCTTTCTATTGACTACTCAAAGTCCAAAATTCGACTCCGTATGCCCAAGTTATGCCCTAATCCGTGCTCAAAATAAACAACATCTGACTTTAGGGCTCTGAAAACTTTACAAAATCTCAAAATCATAGAACCAAACCAACACCATCTTGTAGTTCTCTGAATTAGCTTTCCAACGCCTATAAGAACTCTGAAATCCCATATTCTGAGAGAAAGTTATGGCCATTTTACTAAGACAGTCTTTTTACCATTTTTAGTACGATTTTTCATTTTTTATTTTTTTTCAGTGACAAAAATTCCGACGGGATTAAATTTGACGGCCATCATGGGCTAAAACTAAAAAACTCTTTCATTTCCTCTGAACATGGCCAAACTAGGGCATATTATATATCAAATTTTATGGAAATGTCGACCCGGATCCAATGGTGAGGTCTGTTTTTACCCAGGAGGTCATTTTTGCAAGCTACCCCCCAAAACCCTCATTTAAATGAAACATCCAAAAAATCTTTTTGTCCAACAATTTCACATGCCCAAATTTTTTACCATCCCATCATAACAGCAAATCCAAAGTCCTCAGATATGCAATAAAATATTCATATATCTTGCCCTTTCTTTTATCCTCTCATGCATTCTCATGGATTCAATCTAGGGTTACAATAATAAAACCACAGCTCTGATACCACTCGTAAGGAAACTTGGCAATAAAGAATATAACCGTTTCCACATAACCCATAATAGATCTAAAATAGACACAGAATTAAAATCCACATGCAAGAGAATAGACAACATACCCACAAAATTGTGACACAAGATATACCCTGGGAAACCCTCATTGAGTGAAAAAATCCAGCCTCCAAAAGCATCCATCACCATGTATTATTTAGCAAAAAATACCATTGCCATACAACCATGGAAGCCTTCATGGCCATAGCCACAACCGAGCAAACTATGTGAACAAGCATGAATCCACACATCCTATGCCATGCTTTCAACCTTCACAAATGCTCCCTTGGCTAACCTGTCAAGCCTTGTCCTGCTCGACTCTTGCCTTTTGTCTTCTCCTTGTCACTCTCTATATCTTGTCTCTACAACAACTACCCTTGTGGCTGCTTATATAGTAGCAAGTCCCACAAAACCACCAAGTGGTATTATATAAACCATGTGCTAAAACCATGTGCTACCTAACCCACTGACCCCACATTTAATATTGGGCATTTAATTCTTTTCCCCAATATTAAATAATTACATGAAATATTATCACAATGTTACAATACAACTCATCAAGAATATTCCATAAGAATCTTTACATGTTGCACGTCCATCTAGGTACAACATTACATAATAAAATAAAATAATAAAATATAACAATATTATGCAATGTGTGCAACACCCATTATCTCAACAGCTGGGTATACCAAGGATCTTCAAGCATAGAACTTCTTGAGATGAATGATGTTAGTAGGATCATTCAAGAGTTCTCCTTCTGATGTAGATAACTGATAGCCTCCAAAGCCAAAGGAGGCAGTGACAACATAAGGACCAAGCCAGGTAGGTTCAAACTTGCCTTTCTTTTCTCGATCAGCTTGGACTTTCATATTTTCTTTGAGGACCATGTCGCCCAACAAAAAGTGTCATGGAAGCACCTTCTTGTTGAAATTCCTTTTGAGATGAGTTTGGTAGATAGTGAGATGATCATAGGCTTGTTATTGCTTCTCGTCTAATAGATCTAGCTGGGTGAGTCTGGCTACTCTGTATTCTTCATCTGATATTTGCCCTTGCAAAGATATGCACAAGGAGGGAAGTTCAACCTCTATAGGTAGTATCACTTCGGCACCATAGACTAGGGAGTATGGAGTTGTGCCTATGGATGTACAAAAGGAAGTTCAATAAGCCCATAGGGTAGGATTAATCTGTAGGTTCCAATCGTGACCAAAATCATTGACAACTTTCTTTAGAATTTTGAGGAGGGTTTTGTTAGTTGCCTCTGCCTGGTCGTTACCTTATGGGAAATATGGACTAGAAAAGTAGTGATGGATGTGGAGGGAAGTGCATAATTCTTCCATGTTGAGATTTTCAAAGTTACCTCCATGGTTGGTGAAGATGGTGGATGGGATGCCGAAGCGAAAAATAATGTGGTACAAGATGAACTTGGAGACCTGAACTCCTATAGCTGAGACTAGGGGGACTGCTTCCACCCATTTAGTGAAATAGTTTGTAGCTGTTATTATCCATTTATGTCCATTAGATGAGAGAGGTGTGATAGTTCCAACTAGATCAAGGCCCCAACAAGAAAAAGGCCAAGGTGGTGCAATAGGCTACAGATCCTGTGCTGGAGTGTGCACAAGATTTGCATGTTGCTGACATGGGAGACACTTTCTGACAAAGTCATAGGAGTCTTCATCAATGGTAGGCATTTACTAGCCTGCTCTAAGGATTTGTCGTGCGAGGACAATACCACTCATGTGGGCATCATAAAGTCCAGAGTTTACTTCTTTTAACGCCATCATGGCCTCATTTTCATCTAAACATCGAGAGAGAGTATCATGATAACCCCAACAATATAGGGTATTGGCTATGACAACATAGCTGGATGATTTTTGGATGAGGTTTTGGTGTTGGGTATGTGTGAGGTGAGGGGAGATGATACCATCTTTAAGGTAAGCATGAACCTCATGGTACCAAGGGGATTGGGGACTAACCAAGATACAAACACGGTTTGAGTCATCATTCGCATAGGCAGGTGTGAGGAGCTGCTTAACTAAAAACTCATAGTGTGTAACCGCTTGGGGAATTTCCAAGAGCGAGTCGATAGTAGCCATAGTGTCTACTACCTTGTTCTGCATTCAAGGCACTTGTGTAAACTAAAGCTTTGTAAAATGCTAGGTTATCTGATCAATTAGCTCTTTGTAGGATAATAGCTTTTCATCTTTGGTTTGATATTCATTTAGGGCTTGCTTGATGATGAGCTAAGAATCGCCAAAGATTTGTAACTCAGTGATGTTCCATTCTACAATTATCTTTAATCCTGCTATGAGAGCCTCATATTCAGCTATATTGTTGGTGCTAGGGAATTGTAGCTTGAAGGCTTTTGGAATGTAATCTCCTTGAGGTGTGACCAACAATATTCTTGCCCCTAATCCATGAGATGTGTATGAGCCATCAAAATAAAGTTTCCATGGGGGTTGTTCTTCAATTAGACAGATATGCTCATCTAAAAATTCTGTGATCAAAGGATATGTATCTACTAGAGGCACATCGTCTAGGTGATCTACTATTGCTTGCCCTTTGATTGTCTTTTTGTCCACATACTGGATGTCAAATTCGATAAGGAGCATAACCCATTTGGCAAAACGGCTTGTAAGTGTTGTTCTGGAGAGCATATACTTGAGAGGGTCGATCTTGGAGACTAGTTGGATGGTATGACTTAGCATGTAGTGGTGAAGCTTTTGAGTTGAGAAAACAACTGCTAAATAAGCTTTTTCCATAGGAGTATAATTGAGTTCATAACCAACTATGGTTCTATTAATTTAGTAGATGGCTCTTTCTCTACCGCAATCATTGAGCTGTGCTAGAAGTGCCCCTAGAGTAGTAGGCATTGCTGATATGTACAAGATCAAGGGACGACCAAGAACTGGTGGAACCAAGATAGGGGGATTTATGAGATACTTCTTGAGATGATCAAAGTTGTGTTGACATAAAGGATCCCACTTGAAGTTTACATCCTTCTTTAGTAAGTGTGAAAATGGCATACACTTATCTGCAAGTTGGGAGATGAAGCACTGAATAGATTGAAGATTTCCCTGAAGAGTGCAAAGCTATCACAGTGTTTAGGGAGGAGGCATGTCTAAGATAGCCTTGACCTTCTTGGGGTTGATCTCTATACCTTGTTTAGAAACTATAAAGCCTAGAAGCTTGCCAGATGTGACCCCAAAGACACATTTCTTGGGATTCAACATGAGATGATATTTGGCTAACCTATCAAAGACTTTCTCCAGGTCAGCAAGATGATCCATGAAGGTATGAGATTTAACCAAAATATCATCCACATAATCCTCCAAAATGCTATGAATGAGATCATGAAAAATGGTTGTCATAGCTCTTTGATAGGTAGCCCCAGCATTCTTTAGGCCAAAAGGCATCATGTTGTAGCAAAAGGTTCCCCAAGGGGTAGTGAATGCTATCTTATGCTGATCCTCTTCTGCAATCTTGATTTGATTATACCCAAAAAATTCATCCATGAGGGATAGAATTTCATGTCCAGCTGTAAGATCTACAATCATATCTATGTTGGGCAAGGGAAAATCATCTTTTGGACAAGCTTTGTTAAGATCTCTGAAATTAGTGCAAATTCTGATCTCACCGGAAGGCTTAGTGATAGGGACCATCTTGGAGATCCACTCTAAGTAGCCGATAGGTCAGATAAACTTAGCTGCTAACATTTTTTCTAATTCAACTTTGACCAATAATGCCACCTTGGGGTACATTTTTCTAAGCTTTTGTCTGACGAGCTTGATCTTTGGATCGACTGCAAGATGATGAACTACAAGCTTTGGATCCAGTCCTGGCATGTCTTGATATGACCATGAAAATCAGCCAATGTTCTCTCTTAAGACCTCAAAGAGGAGGTTAGCTTGGTCTTGTGATAGGGATGCAACAATGTGAACAAGTCTGGGGATCTTTGAATAACCAATGTTGACTTCTCTAGTATCCTCAATTATAATAGAAGACACCTTTGGTCGATTATCTTGAGGAGGCAATGCTAAATCCTCATGTTTTGCTTGTGACTTTGGATTTTCTTGTTGAGGGGTTCTCTTCACTGCCTTAGCTAGTCCTAGATTCACCTTAGTTCTAGTTTTGGGTGTATCAGAACTAGGTTGGGGATTTTCTCCAAAATACCCCTTGGGATCGAGCTTATAGATATAGGCAGAATCTAGCTTTTTTTTCTTGTGAGGAGTTTCAGCTCCCATGAATCTCAGAAGTGCTTCCTCTAATGTGAATTCATTAATGTGTATGACGCTTGGTTGGTCCCAATCTATGAGTTGTGGATGGGCGAGTGGTAGGTCAATGAAATGGATGGATAGTTCTTGGAGAACAGAGTCTCCTAGGAAGATTTGGTCTGGGATATCATCGTAGGCTCTCTTTTCAACTTCCTCAAGAATGTATTCAATTTCAACAAGGTTACAATGAATGTTCAAAAAAGTGTGACTTTCTGTATTGGTACCCCAAGTTATGGGTATGCCAAAGCCAAGACCTGACTTCATTTCCCACTTATGTGCTTTGATGGGGCACTGCATGCCTCTTTCCTTTGGTCCTAGACCACCACCTTGATAGTTTCATTTGTTAGTGATGAGCTTATGTTCTTGGGGATACTTCTGGCTGAAGTGATCAAGGTGTGCTTGATTTCTTGGAGGTGCATCCTTATGTAACCAATTGTTGATATCTAGAGTGAGCTCCTCATGAAGAGGGACTTTCAAGGATACAAAGGTTGTTGGGCCAAACTGTTTGTATCAAGGAGGTGGAATCTCCTTAGCTTTGTGATATGTTGGTCATCCATGGGCATGTGGATCAAGTGGGAGTGCCCTAATAGAAAATGCATCTAACAAACTATACTCTCCATAGCCTTTGTTATTGATCTTCATGGTAGATAGGGTGGAGGTGAGGATGGTTTCTGGGTCATTACAAGTGTGGGATGAGTTGGTGATGGTTGTGTTGATATAAATTCTAGGGCAATGGTTTGTATATGAAGATTCAACCACATTGCAGTAAGAAAAGGGTTCTAGATCGGCATGGATGGTTACCTCAGTGCATTAATGCAAAAATTTGATGCACTGATGGTAAGTGGATGGAATGGCTTTCATGGCATGAATCCATGGTCGATCGAGGAGGATGTTAAATGGTAGGTTTAGATCAATAACATGGTAGAGTGTTTCTTGGATGACTGGCCCAACCTTGATTGGTAGAAAAATAGTTCCTTCTATGGTTCTTTCCAAGTTGTCATAAGCTTTGATGGTGATAACCTCACTAATGATATCTACCTCAGTATACCTAGCTTGTTTTATGAATTTTAGGGTGCAAATATTCAAGGCTGATCCATTATCTATCATTACTCTTTTTATGACAAAATTGGATACCATAATGGCTATGTGAAGCAGAAGGGTGTGATCTAGCTTGACCACGGGTACGTCAGTGGGTTTGAATGATAGGGCACATGAGGAGGATAGGTGTCCAAGAAGATTACAAAAATCAATAGCGTTGATATCTGAAGGGACATGGGATTCTATGAGAGCACTGTCAAGGATGTTTTTGTACACAGGACTAGTTTGGAGTGTATATGAGAAATATGTTAGCAAGTAATACTAATCTATTAAAAAACAAAAGCATTAACTAGCATAAAAAACATAACATTTATGAGAGACAAAGTGAAACCCTCAAATGAGAATATGAGTCATAGAATGGCTCTCCCAATGAGGATGGTCACTTGATTTAGGGATGAGTCTAAGTAAAGTATTGGTATGTATGCTCAAACTTGCTCTATGCTTCAATGGTGGGGATGAGTAAATGGCAAATTGGTAGCTTTGTGAGCTCTCAATTTGGCATTATAAGGGTATGGTTGATGGCTTTTGGTTCTGAAACTAGCATTATAACTTTGGCTTAAAGGTTGTGATGAAATGGCTTGGGAGAGGATTCAATTTATAGGCTAAGGGCTTGAGGGATGGAGGGTTAAGATGCAAGGAGAGTTGAAAGCTTAAGGAGGGCTAGGATGCACTCAAAGGGGAGTACATGGATTGTGCTTGTTTAGCACCAACCAGGGAGTGACACATGTCACAGGGTGAGAGGATGGAGGCAAGGGGATGGATGAGTCAACAAAGGAGGCTCAAGGGATAATATCTTCATAAAGACCCTTCATTATGGCTTGTAAGAGCAATGAATTGGCTTGTAAGAGTCTTTATGGCTTTGTAAGAGCATTGAAGGCTTAGTGGCTGGGATATTTTGGAGGGAGTTGAGATTGTTGACTTTGCTTGGCTTAGGAAAGTCTTAAGCCTACTTGGGGAATGTGACAAGGTTGGGGGGGGGGGGGGATTAGAGGTGATTTAGGATTAGACTAAGCTTGTTAGAGATATGCAAGTGGATGGCATTCAATGAGGGTGGGTAAGTTAGTGGCTAAGCTTGTTTAGTATGGGTGGATGGGGTGGATTAGGCTAAAAAGGGGGTTTAGGATAGTTTAGGGGTTATTAGATTTGAGGGCTTTATAGATTTATTTAATAAATGAGGATTTTGGAATTAGATCAAAGAATAGGATTAATTGATAAATAATGAGTTATTTGATTTATCAATTAGTACTATAGATGATTAATTAAATTAATCAGTTAGGGGATGGCAAAAGGATTAATTAAATAGGAATTTTAATTAATGATGCCTTTAGAGATAACTAAATAGGATTACCAAAGCGGTGTAATCAAATTTAGGTGTCTACACAAAGAAGGTCTAAAATGGAGATTTGGGCTAGCATGTTCCCAAGGTGTTCCAACATATTGTACTAGCTAGTTCATGGAGCTAATGGTGCTAGTGAAACTGGTGGGCTTGCGATGTTAAATTGCACTCTTCGAGTGGTGACTACACATTCATTGTTTGGTCCTTGGATATTGATAACATTGACAAAAGGCTCTTTCTCGAATATAGAACCTATGAGGCTACCATAATCTATATAGGATGAAGTGTAGTCATTTTTCTTCCCATGCTGTTGGTTTGGCTGGCAGTTGTTGGTGTTGTAGTTTTTGGTTTGGATAGGTGATTTTCTAGGATTTTGGTTGTTGTGAGGGGGAAAAGCATTTTGATAAAACTGTAAGCATGCATTAGGAGAGGTTTGGGCACCAACGGTGATTTATTTCTGATCAATGAGGTCCTACACATAATCTTTCAGTTTCATGCATCTGAGGGTGGTGTGACCTTTTACCCTATGAAATTTGCAGTGCTCATTGTCTTTGTACCATGTAGCTTTGGATTGGCTTGGGTCAATTTGTTGGGTAGGAGAAAATTTGATGAGGTTTTCCTTATTCAATTTCTCAAAAATGACATCCAATGGCTCACCAAGGGGTGTATAATTTCTAGGTGCAAGTTGGAACTTGGGCTTTGGTCCTGCAACTACATTGATGGCATTAGCTTGATTTCTATACCCTTCAAAGTTGGGTCTTGGATTGTGACCTTGATAGCTTTGTGATTCTGGTGTTGGTAGTTGATAGTTTGTTGATTATTTGGTTGATGCGGTGGGTTGGAGTGATTTTGGGAAGGACCAACAATATTCACATGTCTCGTATCAGTAACCCCATCTATTGCAATGTGCTTTTTTTTGTTCCAATACCTAGACTTGTCATTGGAATGTGATTGATTTTGGTTGGCCTCCTTGTAAATATTGACCACACCATCTTTAATGAGTCCTTGCTCAAGGATCATTCCTTTCTCTTTGATATCTTTGTAGGTCTGCAAACAGTTCATGGTCATGTGGTGAGCCAAGCTAGGATGGGCATTATCAATAAACATTTTCACCAAATGGCACTCTGGCAAGGTGCAAGATATGCGGGTGGTAAGGGTTTGCCATCTTTGTTGATATTTGGGAAGGCTTTCTCCACCTTTTTGCTTAGTGTGGACAAGATCAACTACTGAGAGCTCTGTTTCAACAAGATGGGCATATTGGGCTACAAATGCCTCAGATAATTCAACAAAGTTTTTAATTGTGCGATATGGGATTCTATAAAACCATTCAAGAGCTGGTCCGGCCAAGCTTTTGGGAAAGAGACACAAGAGGAAGACATCATCGTATGCCACTTCTTAGCAGTGCATGTAAAATTCTTTGATATGTGTGACAAGGTCTCCTTTTCTTCTGAATTTGTCAAACCTGGGTATCTCAAAGTGTTTGGGAAATGGTGTCATTGTAATGGCTCTATCAAATGGGTAAGGACACACATTTTCAAACTTGAAGGTTTTTGGATCATTTCCCTCCTAGATGTTCTTCAAAGTTGTCTTCATGGCTTCCCATTTTGAATTAATGGGTGATGGCTAGGGTGCCCCCAACGTAGGAGTGCCCTGAGGTAGGTATATGCTAGATGGGGCAATGGAATATGGATGGCTTTGAGGTATGGGCTGGTAAGGATTGTACATGGCTTGGGAAACTGAATGGTGGATGATGGGTTGTTGAGGTGGAGGTGGCACATATTGTTGCATGTGTTGTAAGGCTTGTTGTTGATATTGGATTTGAGGTTGGGATTGAGGAACATAAGCTGGCTACGGGATAAATGGATTTCTTTGTGGAGGTAAGGCATAAGATGGTTGTGAAGCTTGGAGAAAGGATCGGGGAGCTTGTGTAACTTGACTTGGGATTTGAGGAGTTTGACCAATATATGTGGGTTGTGCCCCCATTTGGGAGGGTATCATGGCAAAGGAGGCCAAGTAATTGGTGGTTGGTGGTGGTGGATTTCCTCCTAGAAGTGGCATAGAAAAATAGTTAGTAATAGGAGGTAATGGATTA
This sequence comes from Cupressus sempervirens, assembly GCA_028749045.1. Lineage (NCBI taxonomy): Eukaryota > Viridiplantae > Streptophyta > Pinopsida > Cupressales > Cupressaceae > Cupressus > Cupressus sempervirens. The sequence continues at coordinate 968,729,203 of CM053787.1, forward strand.
GTTGGTGGTGGAGGTGGTGGGAATTGAAAGCTTTGGAATGGAACTGATGGGGTTTGATAGCTTGGTGGCTAGATTTGAAAGCTTGCTAGAGTGGTGGTAGGAGCTTGGGTCACTTGAGAACTTGGTAGAACAATTTTAGTAGCTTGTGGGGTTTGATAGCTTTGTGGAGTGAGGGTAGTAGCTTGTGGATTTGTGGCTAATGACACCGAGCTCCAAGGACCTAGTGGAAATGATGGAATTGTGTTTTGAGCTGAGGTAAACAAGCTAGGGGTGATGAAAGGTTGATTACTTGGCCCCATTAGTGGCATCCCAGTTGTATATTGCTAAGGTTGGCCAAAGATGCTAGCACTGATTTGGGAGATGGGTGGATTTGGAAGGCTGGGTTGGAGAACAGCAGTAGCAATAGTAAAGGGAGTGAATGATGAGGTGTTTTGGGCAAAGGGAGTTTGGGATGGAGTGGTATGGACCAATGGTGAAGTGGTGGTGGCTGGATTGGCTTGCGAAAGGGAGATTTCAACTTGAGTGGAGGCTGGTATGTTTGAGTCTACTGGATCATAAGGATTGGCTTGAGGCTCTTCTTTTGGCACATATTGAAGATAAGCTAAATCATAAGAGCCTATTGGGAGTGGTAGTTTTCCAAACAATGGGTGAGATGGATCTGATAAGGGAGGAGGTCTTCCAAAGTCGAAGGCTCCTATATTGTCCCTTCAAAAGTTAGCCATGATTGTTTCTTTATTCTTGTCTATAATGGCATTCACCAATACTGTATTTCTTGGTTGGTTCATGAAAGCTTCAATGTCAGTAGGTGATGGTATAGTGTTCTCTGGGTTGAAGGATGGTTGAGTGCTCAAGGGGAGTGATGTTATTTGATCCAAATGATAGGGCTCCATTGTTTCCTTCTTCTTCTTGGCTAAGCGAGTGACAGGTGGCATGAAAATGTTCCTAGGGATGAGATGCAACAATGTTGATGGATGTAAAGGGGGAAGGCTTTTCTATGCAAATGATTTCTTGGGTTGAGGCAAAGCTATATGAAAAACCTAAGGAGGATTATGTTGAGGATTCTAACTTCAAAGATATGTCACCAAATCATAAAAGTCCTACTTTCTTATGTGCAAGCTTGGTGGTGATTGTGTCAACTTAAGGATAGATCGATGATCCTTTAGGAAAAACATGAGATTGACCACTTGTGGATCCCAACCTTTAGCTCAAGGTGATGAGGGATAACAAGTGACAAACCTAGATTACCCTAGACAAAGCTCTGTCAAAGGGATAACCTTGGTGAGATTGGTGGATTTTCAAGATGGTAGGAATGGCAGATTTTGGCAAGGTGACAACAATTTTGAAGGCTTGGATGTGAAGTTTAGGCTTTTGGGATGCTAGCTAGGTTTGAGGGGACTGGTTTGGTTCTAAGGCAAAGATCTAAATGAGATGGGTGAGCTAAAATTCTTAAGGGGATGACTAAAGGTGGCTAGCTTACCTACAAGGATGACTCTAAAGTGGAGCTTATGCAAGAAGATGTGGAGGAACAAGGGGGCCTAATCATAGAAATCATGCCTAGTTGGTAAGGCATAAGCAGGGTTAACTCTTGGATGCTTGCTAAATTTGATAGTGCGATCTAACCAGGCATCTTGAAGGGCTTTGTCTATAGCTTTGTCTTCTACTTTGTGGAGTTTGGCAATTCGAGGGCTTGGTGTTACTTCCTTTTTCTTAGCTGCAATTTCTTGGTATGCCTGAGATGGCTTGAGTTTGGCTTTGTGAAACTTCTATTTGGGTTTGGGTTGTTCTGACATAAATTCTTGAATCTTCTTGGCTTAGAGAGATTTTGGTTGTTTTGCTTCAACTCGTTCAACTTCTGAAACAGGCAGTGACTACGCTAAGTATGTCCTAAGCTAGGATTGACCAAGTTTGGAAAGAATTCATTCAACAAGTAAAAGATCAAGCAATAGATAGGAACAACCAGATAGAAGTTTTTGATTCTCAAAATGTGATACTTGCGCCATGGAGTGTGTATGTTCTACAAATGTTTCGATCAGTCACTTCAAACACATTAACATCCTAGATGGTTGTCTACAAGGCTGACAGTTGGTTTAGCTAGGGAGTCCTAGATATACCCAAGGTACGTGAGGCCCAAATCTGTAGATGAAATGAAAACAATGTCACACAGCTAAGAGGAGTGGTAACCCACTTCTCCTCTTTCACTTCTCAAGGGTATAAAGTTCCTTGAGGCTTAGCCCGAGTGACAAAATCTTGATCCCAAGAGAGGTGTCTTTGGATTCACCTCCTTATCTTTATACTCTGTCAGAATGCTGGAGTTGAGGTCATCCTAAGGGCTGATGAAATCCCCAAGAAGGCCTCCTAAAATTTAAACAAGATTTTGGATCCTAATCTTATGCACCCAAGATGGCCTCGAAAGATGACAAGGGGAGAGAAGATTTGGATGATCTAAGGCTAAAAGACAGAATTCTTTTCCAATTGACGCTTAAGTTTTTCAGATCTAGACCTTGCAAACACACATGTTTAGGATGTAAATGTTCAATTCCAACTTGAAGCGTTAACAAAAATTGATCAAAGAATGAGTAGACCAAGAAGATTTAGGGTCAACAAAAGTAAACTCGCATGCCCAGAGGCCCTCCACGTCAAGTATCGATTGATTTTTCTTTAAGGCATTCAAGATTGAGTGTGAGTTTGTTTTAAGCCCAAAATAAAGATGTGTAAAACTCGATTTCAAGTGCACACCCAGAGGCCCTCCACATCAAGATTTGTTCAATTTTTATGCCCAAATGAAGTGTTATCGAGACTAATCTGCATTCAAGAAATTTTCTATCTTAGAAAAACCAATAAAAACTCAAATGAGTGGAATTTGATTTTTGTGGAGCACTTAACACCTTCTTAGGTAGACCCATCCCCATATATGGCACTGATATTGCAACCAATGATTAGAATGATGGGTGATTAAAGAGGGTGATTCCAACAACAAATTCACTCAAAGTGTCTTTATTTGTTTTTATAACTTAGAAAGTTTCTAAAATGTAGATTCTTTTTATGCCCCAAAAGATGAAGTGTGAGATATTGTAATGATTAATTGACCTTTTGCATTCAAGATTGGATTTTTTATTTTAATCATGCATTCATAAAATAAATAAAAACTTGATTTTAATCCATGGCACTCAAGAGTGATTTTAGCAACATGCATTCAAAGACAAGTGATTTAACATTCAAGTTTTTTCCTTTGACATTGTTTTAAGAACTTTGAAGTGCTTTGTTTTAACCTTAGATCATTCAAGATTTTTTTGGACTCAAAAGTGAAAATGACTCTTTGGAATTTGGTTTTTATTCAATATTTTGTGTTCTAGTTTGCATGTTTTAAGCCAAAAAATAATATTCCTAGATTGTTTTGATGCATGAAAAAACTAAGAAACATTCAAGATTTTGCAATAAGACATTTGTTTGGAACAAATAACAAATCTTTTAGGACAATTTTGGAAACCATTTAGGACTCTTAGTTTTCATGAGATTTTTAAAAGAACTTTAAAATATTTGCAAATGAGGTTCATATTATCCTTGATTGATGCTTTGAGTTTGATTTAGATTTTAGTGTGCACTTAGTGTTGATTTTGAACCTTTTGAAATGGAAACTTGAAGTTCTTTTTAAATTCCCAAAAATGAAGTGTTCCTAACTTTGCATGAATTCGTCTAAAACCTTGATGTTGCAAGGATGCAAATGATTGGATTGATTTAGTTTCACTTGTTAAAAGATTTTTTATTTTTTGCAAATTATTAATTTTTAATGGATTTAAGTATGATTTGGGGGTTCATTTTAAGCACTAAAAAGAAGTCTGTATGATTTTGCTTCCTTAAAAAAAAATGGCCAAGATCTCCCACAAGAATAAGAAGAAGAAGTAGATGGAATAAGAATAATATAGACAAGAAGAGGAAGAAGAATTCCAAGTGCTTTGTCCACCTATAAGCTTAAAAAATCTGAAAACACTATGAGATAGACTATGAGTTCCTTTGTCTTCTTCATGCTCATGTGGACCTACAAAACCAATTTATACAATCCTACCAATCACAAAAATAAGAAAAATTAGCCAAAATTAGCAAATAACATACAAAACATGACTAAAAAAGCTAATGAAAATGACCCATGCGGGGTCCCACCGGGTGTGCCAAAATGTATATGAGCAATGTTAGTATGCTAATAGAAACCAAATGTAAATAAAGCTTCTACAAACTAAACAGAATTCATAAACTTCAAGATAGACTAAGATGAGCTCTCAATTGAGAATATGAGCTATTACTGGGCTCTCTCAATGAGAAGCTCTCTTGTTGAGTGGCTTTGTCTAAATAGATAGGATGTATGCTCAAGCTTATGCTTCAAAAAGGGCTTCAAATGGAGTTGGAATTTGGGTGTGAGTGAATGGTTTTGATGTAAAATGGCTTCTTAAAATGGCATTATGACTTTACTACATGAATTTTTTTCTTTTTCAAAGGAGAAGGATCCAATTTATAGGCTCAAGGGATAAAATCTTCATAAAGACCCTCATAATGGCTTGTAAGAGCAATGAAAGGGCTTGGAAGAGTCATTTATGGCCTAGTGGGCTTCATAAAGTTTTATGGTTGGGATATTTTGAGGGAGATGAGAGGAATTTTGACTTGGGCTTGATTAGGAAGGTTTTAAGCTTGCTTAGGATTGTGAAAATGATTAGAGGATGGATTAGGATGGTTTAAGATTAGCTTAGGGATAGGCAAGTGGATGGCATTTAATGAGGGTGGGTGAAGGAGGAGATATTTTTTAACTTTGGCTTGGGTTAGTAAGTCTTAACCCATTTTTAGGGAATGTGACAAGGTTAGGAGGGGATTAGGATTAGGTTTAAAGACATCTTCTAGAAGAGTCTAGACTTTGGATGAGGATAAAGACTTTCTAGAATAGTCTAGAACTTCCTAGGATGAGGATGAAGACTTTCTAGAAGAGTCTAGAACTTCTTAGGATGAGGATAAATTAGATTTTTAGGAAATAAATAAAGTTTTATTTATTTCAAGGGTTTGGGTTGAGGAGATATTTATTAAAACTTTTTTAATAAACATTACGATTAATATTTAATCTTAATTAAATATTTTGTGTTGGGATTAGGGGTAGGAAATGATGGGATTAGCCTTTAATCAAAATTAAAGAAGGATTAGAAGATTTTGGAAGAGGTTAGTGGTCTTAAGGAAATTGGCCAAGTTTTGGGAAAAAAACTAAATTATTTATTTATTTTGGAATTTTTGGTCAATTTATTAATTAAATAATTAATAAATAAGGAAATAATGTTTAAATAAGATTTAAATATTTTTGGGAGGGATTCCTTAATTAAATATTTTTAATTAAAATAAAGGGATTTAATGACATAAAAATTAATTAATTAATTATTTAATTAATGATGATGTCATCAAGAATTTTTTCAGAAAATAAAAATACTTTATTTTCTAAAGGATTTAGGTGTCTACACTTACAACCAGGGCCTCATACTCTGCAATGTTATTGGTACACTAAAATTATAGCTTGAAAGACTTAGGAATATAATCACCTTGAGGTGCAACCAAGAGTATGCCCATACCAGAGCTATGAGATGTATATTAGTTATCAAAATATAGCTTCTAGAGTGATTGTTCTTCTATCAAACAGAGGTGTTCGTCATGAAATTCCATGATGAGTGGGTGATCTGCAACCAAGGGTGCATTAGCCATGATCTGTAATAGCTTGAACTTTGATGGCTTTTCTATCAATATATTGAATGCCAAACTCACTGAGAAGCATAACCCATTTTGCCCAGCATCTAGTGAGTATTGTGCAAGAGAGCATATATTTCAATGGATCAATCTTTGATATCAGTTGCATAGTATGACTCAACATGTAATGACATAGCTTTTGGGAGGAAAATATCACTGCTAAGCATCCCTTCTCCATTGGTGTGTAGTTGAGCTCATAGCCCACTAATTTTTGGTTGATGTAATAAATAGCTCTTTCCTTTCTTGCATCATCAAGTTGTGCTAGAAGAGCACCTAATGTTGTGGGAGTAGCTATGATGTACAATATGAGTGGGTGCCCTGCAATTGGAGGAACCAAAATAGTTGGATTAGCCAAGTATTTCTTGATGAGCTCAAAGTTACACTAGCAAGTTGGGTCCCATCTAAAATTCTAATCTTTCTTAAGTAGGTGAGTGAAGGGTTGACACTTATTAGCAAGCTAAGAAATGAACTGCCGAACTGATTGGAGTTTTCCTTGCAAAGAATGAAGGTGCCTAAGTGTCTTAGGAGGATCCATATCCCTAATGGCTTTGACCTTGTTAGGGTCAACTCGATACCACACCGTGACACAATGAAGCCTAGGAGCTTTCTTGATGTGATGACAAAGACACACTTCTTCGGATTCAGCATGAGATGATATTTTGCTAGTCAATTGAACACTTTCTCGAGGTGAGATAAGTGATCCAAAGCATTAAGAGACTTGACTAAAATATCATCCACATAATCCTCAAGTATCTTATGGATTAGGTCATGGAAGATGACCATCATCACTTCAACCCAAATGGCATCATGTTGTAGCAGAATGTGCCCCAAGGTGTAGTGAATGTCATTTTATGCTAATTTTCTTCTGCAATATGAACCTAATTATATCCAGAGAAACTATCCATTAGTGACAAGAGTTCATGACCTATGGTGAAATCCACAATCATGTCAATATTTGGTAATGGAAAGTCATCCTTCGAACAAGCTTTATTAAGATCCCTAAAATTGGTGCAAATCTTGGTATCACCAGAGGGCTTGGTAATAGGTACCATGTTAGAAATACATTCAAAATAATCGATTGGTTGAATGATTTTTGCCTCTAGCAATTTTTCTAGCTCTACTTTGACTAATAAAGCCACCTTGGGGTGCATTTTTTGAAGTTTCTGCTTGACAGGTTTGGCCTTTGAATTTACTGTCAGATGGTATACTACTAGTTTGGGGTCCAACCCTAGCATGTCTTGATATGACCATGCAAAATGACCCACATTCTCATAGAGGACCTCAATGAGAAGATATGCTTGCTCAGGTGGTAGAGAAGCTGCAATGTATATGATATGTGGTGTCTCTATCAAACTGATATTTATAAGCTAAGTTTCTTCTATCAAAACTAAAGATATAGGAGGTTAATGCTCTTGTGGGGGGAGGATGAAATCTCCATCTTCAGGTGCCTCTAAGAGGTTTTCACTATTAGATACATCCTTTATTTTTGTTTTTTTTTTGAAACACCCAATGGTGCTTCAGAGGAGTTTTCACCATGTGATGTTTTTCCTTGATCTTTTTGCTTTTTTATTTCTTTTTGAATTTCATTTTTGTAACTAGAGATTTCCTCCTCCCTAAAGCAACTTGTGGGATCTAGCTTGTAGACATAAGTTGATGGTGGTGGTAGTCATTTATTTGGCATTTTTGCTCCCATGAATTTAAGGAGCACGTGCTCAGTAGAGAACTCATCAACATGAATGACACTTGGTTGGTCCCAATCTATGAGTTCGGGGTGAGCGAGGGGGAGGTCTATGAGATTCAAGGATAGTTGGCAGAGCACAGAAGCTCTAAGGATTATTTCATCAAGGAAAATATCATCATAAGCTTTCTTTTCAACTTCCTTAGGGATGTCTTCGACCTCAATGAGAGTGTTTTGGATGTTTGTAAAGGCATGGCCTTCTGTTGTAGTGCACCCAATTGTAGGGAGTCCATAGCCCAAGCATTTGGTTTTCTATCCTTGGGGTGATTTTATAGGTTGTCTAATACCTAATTACTGATGGCCTAAACCACCTCCTTGATAATCCCATTGCTCTGTAGCCAAGTGATGTGACCAGGGATATTTCTATTTAAAGTGATCAAGAAGTGCTTCACTTTGAGGAGGTGACTCTTTGTATAGCCATGTGTTAATTTCTAGTGCATTTTCTACTCCATAAAGGATACCTTTGGTGAAAAATGTGGTAGGGCCCAGCTGGTGGAGTCGAGAGGTGGTTTCTGGTATAGGCCCTTGATGTGTTGGGCATCCTTGAGTATGTGGATCAAGTGGTAGAATGCTGACAGCAAAAGCATCTATGAGAATATACTCACCACAACCTTGGTAGTTGATCTTAACCATGGAAAGAGTGGAGGCCAAAATGGTGTCCAGATCATGGTAGGTGCCAGAGGAACTAGCTGCGGTGGTGCCAATTTTGATCCTAGGATAGTGATTGGTGTATGAAGCTTCAACCACATTGCAATAAGCAAAGGGTTCAAGATCTGCATGGATGGTTATCTTAGTGCCATTATGCAAAAATTTGATGCACTAATGATATGTGGATGGAACGGCCTTCATGGCATGGATCCATGGGCAATCGAGAAGGATGTTATATGGAAGGTTAAGATCAACTATGTGACAGAGTGTTTCTTGAGTGGTTGGGCCGACTCTGATAGGGAGCAAGATGGTTCCTTTAGTAGTGCACTCTGAATTGTCATATGCCTTGATGGTGATCACTTCATTGATGATATATGCTTCAGTATATCCTACTTGTTTGATGAACTTTAGAGTACATAGGTTTAGAGTTGATCCATTATCTATCATGACACATTTTACTACAAAGTTAGAAACCATGACAGCTATGCAAAGTGGGAGGATGTGAATAGGTTCAACTACTAGGATATCTATGGTTTTGAAGGATAAGGCACATGAGGTTGAAAGATGGCCAACCAAGTTGTGAAACTCGGTGGTGTTTATGTTAGAGGGGATGTGTGACTCATGTAGAGTACTATCAAGGATCTCTTGATAAAGTGGGCTTGTCTGTAAGAGATCCAAGATGGAGATCTGGGCCAGCGTGTTTCCAAGGTGTTCCAAGATGTTATACTACAGCCCTAATGAAGATGATTCTAATGGAGATGCTTGATATGGAGGTGGTCATGCTGATGGTGGTCTAATTTTTGTAGATATAGGTGGACCAGCTATATTGAGTCACGTTTGGCAGGTAGCAACTGTACACTAGGTATTTGGGCCCTTGATATTTATGATGTTAATAGATGGCTCAACTTGTGATATGCAACCAATTAAGCTACCATAGTCTAAGTATGCTGAGGTATAATTCTGAGATGTATCCCAATTATCACCTTACTTAATTAGAGCATTGTGAGGTTTGTTGACAGGAGTGCTTGTAGGTTCCTTTCTCAAGTTCATGTTATGAGGAGGGAAAGCATTTTGATACATCATTAATCTTGCATTAGGTGAGGGTTGTGCCCCCACTATGATCTCCTTTTGGTCAATGAGGTCCTATATGTAATCCTTAAGCTACATGAATTTAAGGGTAATGTGTCCTTTGACATGATGGAATTTGCAATATTCATTATCTTTTGTACAAGAATGCTCTAGACTGATTGGGCTCCAAGGGTTGCATTTGTGGATACCAAAAAAGGTTATCTTTGGCCAATTTTTTTAAAATTGCATCAAGAGGTTCCCCCAATGGGGTATATACACACAGTTGCCTCTAAACACGAGGTTTACTACCTGTCAATAGTGTGATAGCATTAGTTTGATTATGATGCACGGGTACTTGCTAATGAGTTTGCACGGGTGGCTGGTGATACGTAGGGGGTTGTTTTTGATAAGGTTGTTACTAACAAAATGTGGTAGGAACATTGGTAGCCACCCCAAAGATATGAACTTGTCAGGTATCGATGGCACCATCTGTCACTGTGTTTTTGTTTTTGTTCTAGTATCAAGTTTTGTCATTACTTAGACCTCGGTCCACAATCTGATGACACCATCCTTAATGAGGCCTTGCTCAAGGCCCATACCTTTTTCTTTGATGTCCTTGTACATTTGCAAATATTTCATAACCATGTGATGAGCAAGGCTAGGGTGTACATTGTTTATGAATATCTTGACAAGATGACGCTTAGGGATGGTACAAGAAATCCTCATTGTGAGGATCTTCCATTGTTGCAAGTATTTTGCAAGACTTTCTCCTCCTTTTTGTTTAGTGTGGACTAGGTCTACTATAGACAGTTCAATTTCAACAAGATGGGTATACTGAGCAACAAAGGCTTCAGAAAGTTCTGCAAAAGTTTTGATAGTGCCCTGAGGGATACGACAAAACCATTCCAAGGCTGGTCCCATGAGGAACACATCATTATAAGATACCTCTTGAAAATTCATATAAAATTCCTTAACATGTGTGACTGGATCACTTTTCCCCCTAAATTTGTCAAACTTGGGGATCTCAAAATGTTTAGGAAATGGTGTCATCATGATAGTCCTATCAAAAGGGTATGGGAAATCATTCTCAAACTTGAAAGTTTTGGTTTTTGTTCCATCCTTAAGGGCTTTAGCATCATTCTTCATCTCTTCCCATTTGGATTTTATAGGTGGGGGAGTGAGTGCCCCAGATCTAGGTGCCCCAGGTGGAGGATACATGCTAGAATCTAAATTTTGATATGGAGAACTCTGATGGCTATATGGTGCCTATGGAAAAATAGTTGGCATTACTAGTGGAGTGGATGCTATGGGTTACTGGAATGTGGGTTGGTTATATTGTTGCATCTTCTAAGAAGTTGTTTGGTGTGAAAGGTAACTATGAGGTTGTTGCCCTATGAGATAGTTTTGTGTGGGTGCTTGAGCATACTGTTGGCATGAAGACTATGACTAAAATGGTGGTAATGTGGATAATGCATGTGCCATTCTTTGGGAATACATACCATGTCCAATATATGTAGGTTGCATGCCTACTTGAGAGTATGACTAATTATGAACAAGTGCAAGGTAATTTATTTGCGGTAGAGTATTCGTCAAAGCGAACTACAAGGGTAGCAAGGTTTCGCTATTGCCTAAAGGTGGCATGGAGAAATAATTAGTGAGGGGTGGGAGTGAATAACTATGTGAAGCGATGGATGATAGTGCCTAATGTATGGACATGACTGTAGTGCTAGGGGGAAGACTAGTGACAAGTGCTTGTTTCATAGTAGTATTCCAAGGTCCTAAAGGAAATGTAGCTAAAAAGCTTTGGCTAGCTACAAAGGGATTGATAGTGATGTTAGGTGGGATGGAAGATGAAGTATTGGACCCTAGTAACAATATTTGAGTAGTAAATGGACTAGATGTGATGTGGGGTGGAAGTGAAAAGGTAGTGTTGTTGGATGCAAATGGAGGATTTGGTGGAGTGGAAAAATGAGTGGTGGAGGCAGATGCAGATGGTACACTAAGGGTTGGTTGGGATGTAGTATGCACTAAGGGTTGAGTGAGAGTGGGATGGGTGTTTTGCAAAATGCAAACAGGCACCTAGGTCGAGGGTATATTTGGCTCTGTTGGTTCTACCTAAGGTGGTTGCCATCCAAACAAAGGATGAGTAGGATTTTTTATGTTGATGGGGGGTGGATGCCCAAACTCAAAGGCACCAACATTGTCCCTTAGGAAATTTTCCATGATGGTTTCTTTGTTTCGATCTATGATGGCATTTACAATGGTAACATGACCTGGTTGGTTCATAAATGCCTCAATATCCATGGATGATCCTAGTTCTTCTGGGATTTGTGGTGGTGGATCCGATGGTGTCATGGAAACTATAGGGTACGGTTGAGCTTGAGATGTGTTACCACTATGACTAGGATCCATATCTTTCTTTTTCTGTGTGTTCCTACCAAAACATGTGGTGGGTGGCATGAAAGGATGACTTTTCTAAATATGAAAATGCAGCAAGGGATGATGCAAGATATGTATGATACTAGGGGAGTCTAAATGATATGGTTCTAAGTGCAAGAGACTCGTGGTTTTCTAAAATATGAACTTGGAAATGTGATGGTGATGTGAAATGTGTGACCCTAACCTTTGGCTCAAGGTGATGTGGAACACCAATAATAGCCTATTTTTAGCAAAATGTTGTGTTTCAAGGATACTCAAGATGATGGGAGATGTGATGCAAAATGTTTCTAAGTGAGTGAGGGAATAACGCTAAGATTTTAACAATGCATGTGGAGGATTCTTCTTTAACAACCTAAGATGAGAGGAGATGGTCTAACTTTAAATGTTGGTGTGGGATAGTGTGATTCTTGGATGAGATACCAAACCTATAAGTGCACAAGTGTGTGTGGAAAAAGGAAGGACCTAATCAGAATGAGTAATAGTAGAGTTGTTGATAAGGCTCATATTAACACCATGTCGAAGGGTTAGGTTTTGGATTTTGTAGTCTCATTCAATTTGCAATGCTACCTCTACTCCTTTCTCAATTTGATCTAATTTGGCAATCCTTGGGTTGGGGGTGTGCTTCTTATGCTCTACTTTGATTTCCTTATAAGCTAGTATCTGAGGAAGCTTAGCCTTCTTAAACTTAGGTTTGGGATGGCCTGAGATGAGATACTTCCAAGGGATTTGATCAAAACTATAGGGTTTTGGGGGTAGTGAATACACTAAGTATACTTTTTAGACCTTGGGTTGGAACATGAATTGATTGAGAAATAGCAGGCTATGGATTTCAAGATTAATTTGGCTAACTATCTTCTAGGCAAGGACAATATCTGACATTTTCGATCAAGTGGGTTGATAGAAAAAGGTATTTTGAAAAGAAAAAATTTTGGATTTTTAGAGCAAAAGGTTTGTTTGATAGATAGACTTCGTTGGGTATGCATGTGGTTTTCTAGGTAACAAGTATATGTAAAGGTAAACTAAGATGAAAACACGTTGTTGCGAGTGGGCTTGCTAACAACTATTTTCCATATGGGAAGGTGAGGTCTCTCAAAGATAAATTGTGATATTTTTAGTCAAGTAAGGTAGATGGCAAAGTATTTTTGAGAAAAGAGCAAGACTTTGGACCAAAAAAGGATTTTTTGGCTAGGAGCTACTTAGTGATTTTTGGTGTGTTTTGAAAGAACATGTATAACTTTGGAGACAAATGGATAGATTGGACCAACAAGACAAGTAGTTGTTGCAAATTGACTTGCTAATAGCTTTTTTTCAAGATGAAAAAGGTAAAACTTCTCTTTTCTAATATGAGGATGAATGACCAAACAATTTCTCAAAGGGCAAGGAAACTTTGAGAAATACAAACAATTGATCTCTATAGCAAAAGTATTTTGATATAACCACTAAATCATTTATGTTCAACAAATGTTTTGCATAGGTCTTGATCACAACATAAAATAGTTCAAACACACACTTTATCCCTAAGGTCAGATTTTTTATTGCAATATGCTATTCAACAGCCCACAACTTGATGTCTCCTGATTCTAGTGCAATATTTCCCTCTAATCATAGAGGTGAGTCGATACAAGAGTCAATTGACAAAAGATACACATCAGAGAATCTTCAAGGCATGACAAATAGAATTTCCCCTTCTATGGGAACAACAACCCTTGGAGATGAAACCCAAGTGACCTTATGCCTCTATTAGGGGAGCACAATGGTGAGTAATCTTGGGGGATGTTGTTTCCCCTACACTGTGAATGAACATACCATGGAAAAAAGCGAGATACTTTTGACTAAGAGGGTTGTAAATGGGTTTGTGGAGTCTCTTAGATGGTTGTTACTAGCTATGATCCACTTAAGAATCTATTTCGGACATGCTAAAGTCATGGGAAAGTTTTCCCACCTCAGGCTACCCCCAAAAACATGCCACCTGAACTTAAGAGATAGAGCAAGAAAATTTACCTTTCCCCTCATTTATATACTAACTAGACTTTTTACTGGTTTGAGCTTCTCACCAAAGGGGATGCACTTCCCAGAGGTGGATGAAGTTGCTAGAAGCACTCCTAGGTTGTTGCGGATGATCTTGCTAACAACTTTTGGTACATGTGTCACGTATTTTAAATGGTCTTACTTTGCATGAAAAGAGAGAAGTCCAATATGCACAAAAATGCACAATCTCAAAACATGCAAGACATGGGGTTCATTACTATTTGGACACTTTAATGCTCTATTCTATGATTTTTTTAAACACGTGTTTAACATGCAAGATTCATTCCAACTTCACAATGTCGTCAAAAAAAGTAAATCAAGTCAACAAAAGGGAAATCACGTGTCAAAGCTTCAAAGAGGAGGGAATAAGAGCATTTTAATCTTTAGGGCATTCAAGATTTGATGAAGTTTATTTTAAGCCTGTTCATCGCAAAGGATAGTTTTAATCTTTAATCATTCATTCCATGAAAAGATGAACAGCAAGATTTGTTCAATTTTAAGCCATTTAAAAGATAATTATGATGATAAAACCTGCAAAAAAAACATGTCAGCATAAAAACTTGCACAAAAAATTGTTAGAGTTTTGAGAAAACTAGATAATAGTGCTAACTCATAGATTTAGGAAGTGATCCTACAGGCGCAAGAATGTGGGAAATATTCACGAGAACATGAGATAAAACTGGTGAAAATTGTGAAGATTTGGCCACAGGTTCAAAAAACACAATGCAATCCTGTAAGCAAGCGATCCCACAAGTTTATTTTTGATCATTCCCACTGGCAAATACTTTGGTAGGTTTGAGAAGTCAGCGATAGGAATCAGTTTGAAAGTTTGACTGGTCAATAGTAGCATTCCTATAGGTAAATGTTAATGATCCCACAGGTTGTTCTAGCATTCCCACGAAAGGAAATACAGGCAGGGATGCAAAGATGTTCTGGGACACGTGGCAGATGGTGTTGGGGATGAACTGCAAGGGTTGGTCAAAGGCTTGATGAGGGTGCTTGAGTATGTAAGATTCATGTAAGAGACGTAAGACGGGATGGGAGAGGTGTAAGAGTCATAAATGTTGGACGGTGAGGGGAGAAGATATTTTTTGACTTTGGTTTGGGTTAGCAAGTCTTAACCCATGTTTATAGTTGTGCACATGATTAGAAGGGGTTTAGGATTAGCTTAGAAGGGGGTTAGGGGGGAAGTGATTTTAGCTTTGATGGGATGGGTTAGGTAGGAGGCTAAGTGAGGTTAGTATGGGTGAATGGGTTGGATTAGAGGTTAAGATAGGGTTTTAGGAATTTAGGTATTTTATTAAATTTTTTATTCAATAAAATGAGAGTATGGAATTAAATTGAATAGATTTGATGATTTATTCAATTTAATAGAGGAATTGGGATTTAATTGATAAATTTATTTTGGATGATCATTTGATTTTATCAATTGGACTATAGTTAATTAAATAATTTAATTAACTAGGGGATGATGATTAATTAATTAAATAGTAAATACTTAATCAATAATGTGCTAGGAGATGACTAAATATGATTACTTATTGATGTAATCAAATTTAGGTGTCTATAGAGACCTCTTCTTGTCTAGAACTTTTGGGCCCTCATAATTATCACACATGGAAGACTTTGATGACATGGCTTCTTTGGTCAAAAGGATTGTGGTCTTGTTTAGATGTAGTGTAGGTAGTTTTACAAAGGCCTTTTGAGGTCATGCAGCATAGGAACAAAATGGATGAGGCAATAGGATTGATTGATTTATAGGTCTCCAATAGTCCATAGTTTCATCTTGATGGGTACAATACCCCTCTAGCTATGTGGACCAAGATTGAAGGCTTGTTTGATACAATGAATGAGTTAAGTCACTTCAAATTGAGGCATATCTTAGCTCACTTATACCAAATTATTTCCCCTCCATTGAGGACTTCTTGATGAAATTCAAGAAACAAAGATCTTTGTTGCAGGGTTGTGGGAAAATAAAGACTAACACTAAGTGTATCTTCCTAATTCTTTCTAAGCTTCATGGAAAATTGAAAAAAAATCTACCTTCTATTCCACAAAAGATGCTTTGGGTAATAGATCTACCATGCCATCCTTTAAAGTTTTTTGTGATCGGTTAACTTGAGAGCAAGCTTAGCTCTCTTAGTTGGATTCTCTCATAGGCTCACAAAGTCATGCATTGGTAGCTTGGTCATCTTCAGGGATGAAAGGGAAGACTTAGAAATCTCATTCTACAGAGTCTCAAATTGATCCTAGCACTCATAGTTCATCAGGGCCACCTCCTTCTAAAGAGGGTAAATCAAAGCCAGAAAGATCAAAATATGCTTATTTTAATAAGCCTAATCATAATGAGTCACATTACTATGAGAAGAAGTTAGATGGCTATGCCAAATAGGTTTCAAATTTGATAGCTCTCCTTTAGAAGAGAAACATTGATATTCCTTCTACTTCTCATAGACCTTCTTCATCATCATCATTTCAGTCAGCTAGTAAAGATTCAACAAAGGTTCATGCACTATGTGCAACTACTATTCCTCATTCTTCTAGATGGTTACTGGATTTAGGTGCTTCACACCATATGGCATCTTCTTAGGATTTATTATCTTTTTTTGAGTCTTCTCCTACTCCACACATTTTGATTGGGAACAACATTGCTATGAATATATGCAGGAAAGTTTCTATTGACATTGATGATGGTACATTTCATGATATACTTTGTGTTCCATCTTTGTCCTCTAACCTTCTCTCTATTTACCAAATTACACAAAGTGTGACAAGGAAGATAGTTGAGTTTTCATAGGATTTAGTCCACATCAAAGATAGTGAGACAAGCAATATTATTGCTATAAGGACTTTTGATCATGCTTCCCACCTATATTCCTTCTCAAATTTTGGTCCACCATCTCCGCTATCAGAGACTCACTCTATTTTTCATGAGAGTCTATTAAAGTGAAGTTGGGTTTCTTGAACTTATGTGTTGTTCCTGAGACCAATGTTGTGACTTCTACACCTCCACCTCTTATTTTGATTCCACCTCTTGCATAAGATTTCTCTTTAGCATTTCCTACTATTGTAGCTTCACTCATTAAGCAAAATATTGAAGTTGTTGAGGATATATCAAAGGACACAGATCTCCTCTTAGATAACATATTCAACACACCTATTATTCCACCTTCATTAGAGATTCCATTTCAGGATTCTCATGTTTTCTCCTTTGAGCATTAGCTAGGACTTCTAGCTACACCTTACATACATCAATTTTATCATCCTTGTCCATTACCTTTTTTTCCTTCATATTGGAGCCACATTGGTATGTTCATCAACACGGGAGTTCTACCATTCTGTGGGGGCTATGGAGTCTCAAGCTTCTATCATGGAGGCTTTCATTGTACTTATGGTCTTGAGAGATTCTCTTAAGATGTTTCATTTGTGTACTCTTTTCTATCTCTTTTTGGAGTAAGTTTTTCCCACTGGGTTTTCTCTATTTCTTTATTTCATAGAGATTTGATTATGAATGGGTACCTCATTAGATCTTGTTATTGGGACCCAAGTTTACTTTTAGCTTTGCATTGTAGTTTTCTTGTTCTTTCTGCATTTTTTGTAACTGCATTTTTGCTCATCTTAAGGGGGGTGTTAGAGAAAAAGGTTAATTTAATTTCATTAATTAAATTACCTTTTCTCCCTTCTTAAGATTTTGTTTTATGCACTTTTTTATTCTCATTTAATAATTATTTAGTAATTATTAAATAGCATTTACCTTTTAGGTTACCTTTTGTACCTTTTAGGTTACCCTTTTCGAGTTTCAATCTCCTAGTATAAGGACAGATTGTTCATAAGTATCTTGTATCTTTTCATTTTCTAAGAATAAAATTTGCATACTTTAAGAGCAAACTTTCACCTCTTCTTCTTTTTTTTCTTCTCTATGATAGGTTTTTACATGTAGGTATTCAAGGGCTTTGTGGATTTGTATCACGTATTGCTCAAATCCTTCAGTATCTCTCACATATTTGGAGCAAAAAATAATAATCAAATTTGAAGCTTATCTTTCATCAAGTTTATGTTTTATTTGGTAGTATTATAATAAATACATAGATTTTAATTTAATTATTTGGTAACTATTTTTTAGGATTTATATAGTTGTTGTGGTTTGTTCCATTTATCATAGAAATGAATGTTATTATGTGTTAGAAAATTACAATAAATATATAATGTTTGATTTGATATATTTTATTTTCACAATTTTTTTATTGACTTATCGTTGCATGTACCAAAACATGTAACTTCTAGTTTAAGTCAATAGGCTTATATGTAGGCGAAATGGCTAAATAGCTGACCGAATGGCTAATTTAATATAATTTATTAATTACTTAAAATTGAAAAATAGTTCTATTTTAATTATAATTATAATTTATAAATGTGAAATCATAGTCATTTGGTCAGTTGGATAGACACTTCCAATATGTGGGAGCTTTGCTCTGAGAAATAATATTTTATTACTAGATAGTTGTAAGTCTTGCCAGATAGTTGTCTACTTTTTTAACTGTCTTTTTTTAGTAACTTAGACTTTTGAAAATTTGTAATTAACATATAATTCTTATAAATTGTAGTTAAGGAAACATCTAAAGTATTTTGGAAAGATTCCACATAGTTTAGTTGCACAAGTTTTAAAAGGAAATATCTAAAGTGTTTTGGAAAGTTTCCACAATGTTTAGTTTAGTTGCATAAGTTTTTTTTCTAATTGAAATGTTTAAGAGGTTTTAAAGTTGGAGAATTCATAAAAGAATTTCAAGTATGATAATGATGAAGATGATTTCAAAATTTTGAGCATAATGATAATGAAAAATTTACCATGAAATTTGAGCCAAATTATGATGGAGGAAGAACATATTAGACAATAGTAGTTAATCATTTTATTTTTTAATAATTTTACACTCGTGAAGAACCAGGTGAAGAAAGAGAGGGCAGAGTAATATGTGCATTTCCTCATGATAATGATAAGATGTTAACAAGCCACAAGGCTCTCAAGGATAAGAAACAAGATTAAAAGAACAATATTGACCAAGATCTAGGTCTTTTGGTAATGCTCATGTTGGTAATTTCTCAAGTAGAGTGAACTTTATATTATTCCATATCATATTCTTTTATGGTTTTGTCTTAATACTCTTACAAAAATATTGAGCTTCCAAAGTTTAAAGCCTCTATCTAATTTTTTTCAATTAGGCAAGTTATGGAATTATTAAAATTGATACTTCACTTTCTTTTCTTGATTATAGACAATGTCTTATGGGTTTTAAAAATCTTTAATCATATTTGTATGCTTTCTAGGACAATTGAGTTTCCAAGTTATAAATCATAAGGAATGTGTTTTCTTAATAAAAGACTATTATCACTTAAGTTTAGAAAATTGACATATCATAGTTTAGTTTGTAAGGAATAGGGTGAGCTTTTAGGTTTGAAAAATAATGTCATATTCTTTTGTATCTCTAAAAAATTTCATAATGATAAACTTGTTATTTGTGTGCAATCAAATTGTCAAATAAGGTTTCCAAAATTGTGTCTTTTGTATTGGACTTTTTCTTTTTCCTCTTTATCATTCAACATAACATAATATTTTCAAAAAAATATTATGTTTAGTGAAACTACACAATTATTTGTTGTTACAACTTTAATAAAATAAAAACTAAATATATCATTATTTCATATTAAATACAATAAAAAATTATGTAATTATTTGTTGTTAAATTATAATTTTTTTTTTAATATTAAATTATTTTATATAGATTTATTTTGAATTTAATCATTCCAAATTAAATGGAATATCTTATAGCAATCTTGTATAACTTTTCGTAAAATATGAAAAATCTTTGGTAAAAGAAAAAACAAATGGATATTTTAATCATGTAAAGGAAAGGAAAAGAAAGGAAAGCAAAGGGGCTTTTATAGTCCATGACACCAGCCATATCTTTTGGGTTGACATATGGTGATAGTGATATGGGACTATCTCGTACTCCTTTTCGAGATAAGGAAGTTTTTAATAACTATGAATATTCTTGTGTATTTCTTTTATTTCTCTTTAGTGTTAATTTTATTTATATTACTTTATAAGTTTTTAATTAGTTTAATACTTATTTTAAGTTTAGTTTGATTGTTAAAATTTCTAATTGATTTAGTTTTTAATTTTTATAATTATTAATTAATTTTTTTTCCCAATTCTTTATCATTTATTTTAAGGGAGAGGCTTATAAAATGGTTGGTTTTTCATGTCATTAAAAAAATATTATTATTTTTATATTAGAAATAAGGAGATCAAAAATACAAGAGATCATAGAGTATTAGAGTTCAGAGGCCAAGCCTCACACCATCAAAAAAGAAGTATATACACTGAAAAAATAGAACAAAATCATCAACCAAGAGACCTAGTAAAGTACATCATCCCAAGTGTCCACCCAAGCCATCCAACCCATGGAGCCATCCATCCACACCATGCTTTTTTGATCTTGAATTTGCTTCAGCATGTAAACCATCTCACTAGTAGCATTGTGAGGTCTTCTTTTAATCTCCTTACTAATTCTGCTAAAGGTTTGATTGAAAACATGTATATAATCCAAGTGCAACCTCCAAAAATATCCATTTTTAACCGAATTCACAAAAAAGGTAGAATGATCATCCTTGAGCAACCTTTTGAATTTAGCCTAGATGATTTTCATAGTCATTTGAATTTGCAAAAAAAATTTGAAATATGTGAGACTTTGAAAAGACTCAGTAAGCATTCTGGGGATATTTTGAAACCTTTCTTCATTTCTGCACATCCAAATTTTCCATAAAATGTTAGATGAGGTAATATCCCAAAACATATTAACATCATTTCTAGCATTAGAGATAAAACCAGTAATAACTTTGAAAATATTGAAATTAGAAGGGATAGAAATACCAAACATTAACCAAACCTCTTTAGCAAAACTACAATCAAAGAAAATATGCTTTCCCATTTTGGGGTTCTACAAATGTTGCAATAGTTAATATTAGAGAAAGAATTCCTAATAGGCAGCTTATTGAGCAGAACTAACCATTTAAAACATTTAATTTTAGGATCAATAGAACTTTTCCAAAGATAATTGAAAACCTTCTTCCAAGAAGAAATATCCAAATCAGTATTCCAAATATTGTTAATATGATTGATGATGTCAACATTATAATTAAAAATAGAATAAATATTCTTAGCTTTAAGTTTGGAGATGATGATACCATCAGGCCATTTTATATTCAAAAAACTATTAGAGTCCACATGACACAGGGTAGGAATGTCTTTACTAGCTTTAACAATCATACTATAAGTCTTTTTATGGGAATCAAGAAGTTTAAATTTATTCTTTAATTCATCCCAAAGGATAAGTCTATCCATTTCAAAGATATCAATGAATTGCTTGATTTCAAGGTTAGCCCAATACTTGGCCCAACACCCTTGGGTAAGAGCAAGGGGTTTATTACCAAGCTTAAGGTTCCACCAAATGGATCTTTCACCATGGAGGGTTTTATTATCATAGAAGTATTTTTTAGTGATGAATTACCTAACATGGTTCTAGGCTTTCCAGATGGATTTAAAAATAGCCGATCCTTGAACTATAATAAAAAATTCACCACAAATGAGATCAGTGAGAGGAAGATTTTTCTAAAATTTAGTATTTTTAGGATATCCCCTCTCAATATTATTACGAATCAAAACTTTCCAAGGTTCATCTCCCTCTAGGGCATGAAAGATCCATTTGGAGGCCAAAGCAAGACCACAAAGTCTTAGATCTTTCAACCCCATGCCCCTAAGGAGCTTATCAACATGACACCATTCCTAATTGATAGAGTGAAGCTTTTTATTTCCCTTCCCATCAAACCAGAGATAATTTCTAATATCTTTCTAGATTTCCAAAACTTGGTAGTCATTAAACATCCAAGAAGAGGCATAAAATATATTGTAAAAAGACAAAAAAAAATTGGCAAACTTGGATTCTTCCAACAAGAGATAGAGACCTATTGTGCCATTTGTTCAGCTTATTAAGGATCTTATCCTTGACCCAACCCCACATCTCTTTTAAAGAGGGATCAATAGAGAAGGGGATACCCAAATATCTGACAACTTTAGAAAGGTCACCCCATTGGAAATCAAATTTAATAAACCAATCAGGAGGTTGATCATCCCAACCAAGACAAATAGATTTGGCATGAGATAATCTAGCTCTAGAAATTTTATAGAAGAAATTAAGTTTATTGATCATGGCAACAAAATTCTCTTCAGAGGCTTCATGAAATAGAGAAGTATCATCAACAAACTGATAGTTTATAATTTCCTTATTATTAGGAAGGATGATGCCTTTAAAAATAGGGGATAAAGTGTTGTCCCAAAGAATATAAAACAAAGCTTCAGAAGCAATAACAAAAAGAGCAGGAGCAAGAGGGCACGCTTGTCTAATCGATCTTCCCAAAGGGAAAGGGGTAGAAAGGGATCTGTTAACATCAATTTGAGCATGAGCATCCTTGAGAAGCATTTTCACAATACCACAAAATAAAGATGGGAAACCAAAAGCTTCGAGCATCATATTAATAAAATTCCATTCAATTCTATCATAAGTCTTTTCAAAATCTAGCAAAAACATAGAGACATTTTGATTAGTATGCTTAGCCCAATTACAAGCTTCCTAGCTAGTAATAAGATTCTCTAATATATATCTACGCTTCAAAAATATAGTTTGGGTAGGGAAAAAATTTTGGGGAGAATGGCTTCAAGCCTAGTTAACATAATCTTACCCAAAATTTTATAAGAAACATTTAAAAGAGTTATAGGCCTCCAATTCTTAATAAGGGATTTATGACCCTTCGTAGGGATGAGTTTAATGATTCTAGAATTAATATCTCTATCCAGGGTTCCAGTATCAATGGCTTCATTCTAAATATTAATTAAGATTTTTCTAATCCATTTATTTTTAGCCTTATAGAATTCTGTAAGTAGCCTATCAAGCCCAGGAGCTCTATCATTATTAAGGGAATTGATGGATTTCTCAATTTCCTCAAGAGACAAGGGCTACTCAAGAATAGAAGCATCCTCAGATGAGATCTTTTTAGGAATAAGATTCTTACATTGATCTCTAAGGGCCCTAGCCTCCTGAGTATCCTCTAAAGTAAAAAGATTTTTATAAAATTCAAAAAATTCATTCTTGATAGTATCAATATTAGTAATCAATTGATTGTTAATAAGCAGTTATCAATAGATTCCTTAGTTTGCTTATGTTTAATAAGATTAAATAAAAATTTACTACCTTTATCTCCATAATGTAACCAATGGGCTCTTGAATGAATTCTCGCCCCCAGAGCTTTTTGATGTTGATGTTTTCTGAGAGCATTCTTAGCATGGGCAAGCTGGTGACAGAGATAAGGATCATCTGGGTTATTTTGGATATGAATTTTAACATTATAAAGATCATTATTAAGCCAAGATTCCTTAAATCTATAATCTTTGGCTTTCTTTTGACCAATAGTTCTTAAAAAGTTCTGCCAAGTAGAGACATCTAGACTCCACCTACGGGTATAGGATAAAGAGGGAAAATGAGACTCATTAATGAGTCTTATAATGGAAATGGTAGCAAGAATGTCATTATCCTCCAGAAGGCTAGTGTTGAGAAGCCGAGATTAATAGTTATAAAAATAGGGTGGTGATCGGAAAGAGTGGTAGGGGAGAGAAGCACCTAGTTATTATTCATATTCAAAATCATAGAAAAGAAATTGCTATTAAGATAGAATCTATCAAGTCTAGATTAGATTCTATACTGACCCTTCTAAAAATTACACCAAGTAAACCATAAGTCAGGGTTATTATTCTTGCTTCCCCTTAAAGGATCAAAAATGGATTTATCCCTTTTAAAGTTGTTCCAGGTAAGTCTTTCTTGCTCTTTCCAAGAGAAAGGGAGACCTCCCATTTTATCTTCTTGGTTCCCTATCATATTGAAATCACCTCCAAACATCTAGGGAATGTTAGGAAGTGAGCTGAGCCAAGACCAAAACATACTCCTTTCCATATAATCATTGGCAGCATAAACAGAACATATACCAAATTCCATATCATTATGATTAAAGATCAACCAAATAGCTCTATTACAAGGTGAAAAATGAACTTTTAATTTTAGGTCCCCATTTGGGGCTGAGTAAAATTGCCACTCCCCCTCTATCCTAAGGGTGATTAGTGGAGAATTTTATAGCATCTCTCTAGATAAAATTAAGATTGGATTTGAGATTGAATCCAGTAGACTTAATTTCTTGTAGCATAATCATATCAATATTATTTTGAGAACTAATAAAATTCTTAATAACAAACTTTTTATTAGGACATTCTAGTCCTCTAATATTCCAGGAAACACAATTCATTGTGATCAAATTAGAGAATTAGACACCTTAACACCCATGATGTCCTCCATACGAGAAACGTCCTCAGAGTCAATTTGATTCTACTTCTTACTGGTCTTGTTCTTATTCTTGGATCCCAGAGGTCTTCCTATCCTTCTAGTAGTGGGGATAACCTCATTATCAAATAGAGAAGGGGAAGAAGCCTCCAGCTCTAAAGATTGATTATTAACAATAGTAGGGGTCACCAGAATGAATTCAAGAATGAAATTATTTGATATCTCTTGAAAAACTTTCATAGGGGGATTTTGTTTTGAAGAAATGTGCTTGGCGGGAGATTAGGAGTAGATGGAGGGGGGACAGAGGGTTTAGCTTTATCTTTAGTAGTCATATTAGTCGTTGAAGGAGGGGATACATAAAGCATATTTGGAGCTAAGTCTTTTTTACTTGATTGATTTTTCCTTTTTTTTGTAACAGTTTGAAAACCATCTGTATCCACTATGCTGGTAAATGACACATTTTGAGAGAATGGTGTTTGATGTGGAGAGGGGACAGATTGTGAGGGGGCAAGAGGGGAAGGCATAGGATTAGTTTTAGCAAAAGAAGGGGGAACCAGCTAGGTAGAAATGGGGAGGTTAAAAGGATTAGCATTCTTTTGGGTTTTATTTTTGATAATGGGCAATCTTTCCTAAGATGCCCCTCTTTTCTACATAAAAAACATGCGCTCAAACCTCCTAGGGTTTCAACCGGGCAGGAAACTTTCTCATTAACTATAGAAATGTTAATTTCTTTGGGTAAATCCTAACCAAGCTTCAATGCAATAAGAACCCTCGCATCTAAATGAGGGACTAAATGGCAGAGTCATCCATTTGCAAGAATTTTCCTAAGGGTTCAACCAACTAAGAAATAAAATGCCACAAAAAAGGGGGAATTTGTTTAATGAGAACCCATCTTGGAGCCGAAAGAGTAACCACCTCATCAATATTAGCCTTCGCATTCTAAGCCAAAGCCCTAAATGTGGTGTTGCCGACTGTCCAATACTCTTTTTTTAGCACAGCCTATTGAGATTCATTATTGATAAAAAAAACACAACAAATAATCCTTTATGTATCTGCCTACAAAAAGAAATTTGATATCCAAGCTTTAAGTTCCAATAATTATAAAACCAGACATCTAAGAATTTCCTGGCAGGCACTTTATCAATTACAACCATAGAGAAGAAGATGGCGGTATTTCTTAATCTTTCTTTTTTTCCTTAATAATCTCATTTAACATGTTAGGGTTAGGAGTAACATGAAATGCAGAAGGATCAATTGTTGTGATTTCACCTTGTCCAGGTTTGGTGAAGCGAGCACCGAAAGGGATTGCAAGAGATGAATTTGCAACTGCCTCCAAAAAAGATCTCGGCTTGTTGCCAAGGTTTGAACTAGGTTTAGGTACATTGTTAGCAGAGTTATCAATTGATTTTGAGGCAGATACATTACTACTACGAGGCACTGAAATAGCCAAAAATTTAAAAGGCATATTAAATTTAGGGTTTGGGATTAAGGGCAGATCACACCTAATTCCTTGTATGTTTACTAAGTCATCACTTTTACCTCCTGCCACCTCACCAATATCAAAATTCCCATTGCTTCTAGTGATGCCAACAGTATCCCCTGTTTGAGTCTTGTCATGGGGTGAGCACACATCTTGGGAGATTGCCATAGCAGCAATAGGTGCCACCTTGTCACTGTTTGTAGGGATGGAGAAAATGAAAGCCAAATTTTGTCCTTCAACCGTGCAAGCCACCAACTTAGATTATGTCCTTCATCCGTGCGAGCCATCAAATTGGAGGAATTCGCCAGATTTGCTACTTTGGATTGCCCTATGTCGCTAATTTTGGAGCCGCTCTTCATTGCCCTAATTTGATTTGGTCAATTAGTAGACTTCTCTTTTCGCATTCCTATCATTAAATTTTTACATTAAATTATGACAATAGTGATTTCAATTCAAAGACACTTTGAGCCTTAAATAATGTTGTTTTGTAACTCTTTAAAAACTTGAATAAATTTAATGTTTTAATTTATTATTTATTATTAAATTTATATACAATATCTTTAGTTTTGATTGCATTTATATTACTTTATTAATATTTAATTAGTTTAATCTATCAAACATATTTAATTAGTTTATTTTCAAATTTTTAAATTATTTTCTAATTAATATGATATATTCTTTAAAATAGTTTAGTTTTCAATTTTGATAATTATTAATTAGGTTTCTCCCCATTTTTTTTTAATGTGAATGACCAAAAGACTCCTAAGTCATAAATATCAAGCCTCGAAAATTGAAATTCCTATCGACTGCTTAATAAAAGTGTGCAACTGCTAGTTATAATAATGATGATTATGATTATTGTCATTCTTTCTTTTCCCATGTGATTTTTTATACACTATTATTTTAGAAGGTTCACTTTTTTAAAAGTTTATCAATCTAGAAATAAATAAACTCTTTTTCACATTTCTATTATTAAGTTTAGTTATTCAAATACTAAAAAAATTGATTGTAAGTTCAGGCATTAGTCTTGTTTTTTTAAAATAAGACTAATCATCCCAAAGAAGATTTATACAAATAAGCTTATTTATTTTATTACTCAATTTGATTAAATTTTTTTATCACTTCAGTTTTAATTTTTTTATTACATTCCATTAGTTTTTTTAACATATGATTAAATATCATTTTTTTTTAATATTATTTTTTCTTTTATAAATGGAAAAAAATGCACAGAGAAGTCTTCAATTTTTATCAAGTTTTTTGAGAGTAAATTTTACAAATTTTTGGAATACTAGTAATAGTAATATAATGAATAATCTTGTTCTTGTAACAACTAGGATGTATATCTTTTTTTAACAAAATAGGAATAATTAAATCTTTTGATATCATTCTTGTAGTTTTTTTTTAAATCTCTTTTTTTACATTCATATTTTAATTGAATTTTTTTTTTGAATTATCTTTAATGCTATTACAATATATATATATATATATATATATTTTTTATTTATTTATTTATTTTTTTTTTTTTTTTAAATTTTTTTTTTTTTTTTTTTTATCGAATTCTTTTTTTGCATAGTTCTATACTATTTGATGCACCACAATTATAGTTAGCTATAACTTTGCTTCTATTATTAGTATATTTAAAATAAGAAAGGTTCTTTGAAATATAATTTCAATGTTGATATAATTGCATTTGATGTTGATATAATTGCATGTATACTTGTTGATCCAATGCACACAGAATCATTGCTAATGTCAAATCATAACTCTTTCAGTATATATTCTTTCAAGGATATATTTTAGATATATTTATTCAAGTATATATGGTTGCACAATATATACCCAATTAATATACTATTAGTTTGTAGTGATTGATCAGGGAAGTACTGTACATACTCCAAAAAATAATTTGGGGCTATTTTATCAACATTTTATGGCTAACATGTTGTAACTAATTTTAACCCTAAAGTAGGAAAAATACTTGTATAAAAGGGCTTAGGGTTAGGGATTGTCTCATCGTGGGTGATGCAAAAATTGCTTCTTGTGGTGGTATTGAGTTGTAAGGGATTACAGATTGTAATTAGGTTGTAATCACTAGATCCTAATAATATTGGACTTGTTGTTTGGTGGACGTAGCCTAGGGTTTGGGTGAACCACATTAAATCTTGGTGTCTTGTGTTATCTTCTATGTGATCTATTATTTTTTGATATTGTTTATATTTGCATGTAATTTTTATTTCTATCTGAGGTTAATCCTAACAAGTGGCATCAGAGTGAGTTTGTTTTTTAGTTATCGTCTGTAGGAAAGTCTCATAGTTGAGTGGGAGTGATGGAAGATGAGGGTGAGCTGAGGGTTGACAATTTTAATGGCTAGAACTTTTAGTTATGGAAGATGCAAATGGAGGATTATCTCTATCAAAAGGATTTAAAGAAGTCATTAGAAAGGAAAAACCAAAAACCAGGGAACTATGAAAAATGAAGATTGGGAGATTTTAGATAGAAAGACACTTGGAAGCATTTGATTATGCCTGGCACCATCGGTGACATTTAACATTACAAAAGTGAAGACAATGGAAAAGTTGATGAAAACCCTAGCAAAATTGTATGAAAAGCCCTTCGCTTCAAATAAGGTATTTATCATGAAGTGTTTATTTGATATGAAAATGGTAGAAGGTTGATCTATTGTAGATCATTTAAATGAGTTTAATATTGTTATTAATTAGTTATCTTCTATGGGTATTCATTTTGATGAAGAAATTAGGGCTCTCTTGATTTTGTGTTCTTTGCTTGAAAGTTGGAATAGATTGGTAATGGTTGTGAGTAATTTTATTTATGGATCTTATACCCTAAAATATGATGATGTGATCAGTGTTATTTTGAGTGAAAAAACTTGTAGAAAAATCTCGGGTGGATCTACATCAGGAAGTGCTTTGAATGCACAAAGCAGAGGTAGAATGACTGAGAGAGGAAATAATTCTAGAAATTGTGAGAAATCAAGAGGAAATTCAAAGGGGAAGAGGTCTCAATCTAGAGGACCAAGAGATTGCTAGTACTATGGGAAACCAGGGCATAAGAAGAAAAATTGCTAGACTCAAAAGAATAATGAAGGAGATAAACTAGAAGGGAATAAGGAGGCAAATGTGGTAAGTAACTAATCTGAAGAGGATGTTTTGCTTCTATCTTTAGAAAGTGTTGATGATTCATAGATTTTAGATTCTGGTGCTTTATTTCATGCTACACCTCATAGAGTTTGTTTCATTGATTATGTCCAAGGGAATTTCAGGCTTGTTTACTTGGAGGATAATGAACCTTGTCAGATTGTTAGAAAGGGAAAAGTTAAGATTAAGTTGTGGAATGGGAATCATTGGCTACTACATGAGGTATGACATATTCTAAGGTTGAGTATGAATTTAATTTCAGCAAGGCAACTCACTAATTAGGGTTGTGTACTTACTTTTAATGATAAAAATTAGAAGGTTTCAAAAGGTTCCCTTGTAGTAGCAAAAGGTGTGAAAGTAAGCACCTTAAATCATTGTACAGGTCATATTGTTCCTTATACTTTGATTGTTTTAAAGAAAAATGAATGTTCAAGAACAGTTGTTGTAGTTGAGTAGGGAGAAAAAATAGCTAATGTAGATTCTTTGTAGCATAATAGACTTGGGCACATTTGTGAGAAAGGTATAAATGTACTTTATTCAAAGAAAGTTTTACTAGGTTTGAAATATGTTAATATGGATTTCTATGAAAGTTATGTGTATGAAAAAAAAAGAAAAAAAAGAGTGAGTTTTGTGAAGAGTGGGAAGGAAAAGAAAAGTGAGAGATTAGAGCTTGTGCATACAAATGTATGGGGACTAGCTCAAGTATCTTCCCTTGGTGGCTCTCATTATTATGTTACATTTATTGATGATGCAACTAGAGAAGTATGGGTTTATTTTCTGAGATAAAAATCTGATGTATTTCAAACTTTTAAGAAATGGAAATGTTTGGTTGAAAATGAGACTAGTAAGAAATTAAAATATCTCAGATCTAATAATGGTGTTGAATATTGTAGTCATGAATTTGAATATTATTGCTCCACTAATAGTCTTCATGGATAGAAAATTTTTCCAAGGACTCCATAGAAAAATGGAGTGGCTAAACACATGAATAGAACTATAATGGAGTGTACAAGGAGCATGAGATTGTATCCAGGGTTGCCCTTAAACATGTGGGTGGAGGTGTTCAATACTATTGTATATTTGATTAATATAGGTCCCTTTACTCATTTGGGTTATGGTATTCCAAAGGAAGCATGGATTGGTAAGAAGGTGAGTTATTCTTTTCTCAAAACCTTTGGTTGTGAAGCATTTGCTCATGTAGATTCTGAAAATATAGCAAAATTGGAAGCTAAATCAAAGAAATGTGTTGGATATGGAATTGATGAATTTGGTTATATGCTTTGGGATTTTGAAAATCATAAAATTTTAAGAAGCAAGGATGTCATATTCAATGAGAAAGTGTTGTACAAAGATATGTTCTAGCAACATGAGAAGAAAGAAGAT
The DNA here is from genome assembly GCA_028749045.1 of Cupressus sempervirens. Lineage (NCBI taxonomy): Eukaryota > Viridiplantae > Streptophyta > Pinopsida > Cupressales > Cupressaceae > Cupressus > Cupressus sempervirens. Next base: position 968,759,350 of record CM053787.1, read on the forward strand.
AATTATGTAGTGTTGGATGATACTCCAAAAGATGATATTCCAACACTTCATCATGATGTGTAACAACCACAAAAACAAACACCACACACACCAGTGAATGTTAAATGGTCAACAAGGCTAAGAAGACCTCCAGAAATATTTTATCCCTCTTTGTATTCTATTTTACTTATTGATGCTAGTGAGCCAGAATGTTATGATGAAGTTGTACAAGTGGATACTAAGATTTAGTGGGAGTCTACAATGGTAGATGAAATGGACTCCTTTCTAAAAAATAAGACTTGGTATTTATGCAAGTTTTCTGTAGGTAAACGGGCTTTACAAAATAAGTGGGTTTATAGGTTGAAAGAAGAGGATGAAGGTAAGAAAATATTTAAAGCCAAGTTAGTTTTAAAAGGATTTGCACCAGAAATGGGAATTGATTTTGATGAGATATTCTCTCCTATTGTTAAAATGACTTCTATTCATACTATTTTAAGTCTTGTGGCTACTAAAAATTTATATTTGGAGCAGCTTGGTGTTAAAACATCCTTCCTTCATGGTGATTTGGATGAAGAGATATATATGGCTTAGCCACAAGGATTTGAATTCAACAGTAAGGAGAACATAGTGTGCAAATTGAAGAAAATTTGATATGGCTTGAAGCAAGCACCTTAGCAATGGTATCTAAAATTTTATAGTTGTATGCATGAGCATGGATATAGTAGGTGTCATTCAAATCATTTTGTTTATTTTAAGAGGTTTGATGAAGATAGCTACATTATTTTATGTTTATATGTTGATGATATGCTTGTAGCTGGGTCTAACATGAATCATATTAAGGGGCTGAAATGCCAGTTAGCACATGCATTTGCTATGAAGGATTTGGGAGAAGAAGAAGAAATCCTTGGTATGAATATTTATAGAGATGTAAAGAACAAAAAATTCATTATCTCAGGATGATTATATTGTGAAGGTGTTGCAATGTTTCTCTATGGCGAATGCTAAAGCTATCAGCACACCTTTACCTAGTCATTCAAAGTTGACTAAGGAGATGTGTCCAAAGACACAAGAAGAGGAGGATAATATGTCTAAGGTACCTTATGCTTTAGTTGTAGCGATCTTGATATATTTTATGGTATGTACAAGGACAGATATTGCACATGCAATGGGAGTCATTAACAGGTATATCAATCATCTAGAGCTTGAGAATTGGAATGCAATTAAATGGATTCTCATATATTTGAGAGGAATATCTAGTAAGTGTTTATATTTTGGGGGCTCTACTATTGATTTATAGGGATATGTTTACTCAAATTTTGAAAGGGATATTAATATTAGGTCGAGTACTACAGGTTATATATTTATTGTTGGTGGGGCAGTAGTGAATTGGGTTTCTAGATTACAGAAGGTGACCACTTTATTCACTATAGAGGCATAGTATGTTGTTGCTACCAATGCAGCCAAGCAGATGATATGGCTTTAGTTCTTCTTGGAAGAATTAGGACACCCTTAGAAGGATAATTATTTTTTTATAGATAGTTAGCATACCATTCATCTTACAAAGAATTTAGCTCTGCATTCAAAGATAAAACACATTCAGTTGTGATACCATTTCATTTGGTCAGTATTGGATGATCGATAGTTAAAGTTGAAAAAGATAAATACAGATGACAATCTAGCAGATATGTTTACAAAGGTAGTGACAAGGGAGAAGTTGAAATCATCTTCAGCTTCGGTTGATCTTCTAAACTTAACAGAATAAAAGAAGAATGGAGTCTAGGGTGGTTTGATCCAATGGTAGCCTCATGGAGTAGTGACATAGCTACAAGATCAGTCTCCAAGTGGGAGATTGTTGTTTAGTGTGGAGCCTGATCAGTCCCCAAGTGGGAGATTGTTAGTTTGTGGTGACTGATCAAGGAAGTACTATACATACTCCAAAAAAATATTTGGGCCATTTTTATCAACATTTTATGGCTGACATGTTTTAACTAATTTTAACCCTAAAGTGGAAAAAATACTTGTATAAAAGGTCTTAGGGTTACAAATTGTCTCATTGTGGGTGATGTGAAAATTGCTTCTTGTAGTGGTACTAAGTTGTAAGGGATTATAGACTATAATTAGATTTTAATCATTGGATCGTAATAATATTGGACTTGTTGTTTGATGGACATAGCCTAAGGTTTGGGTGAACCATGTTAAATCTTGGTGTCTTGTGTTCTCTTCTATGTGATCTATTATTTTCTAATATTTTTTATATTTGCATGTAATTGTTATTTTTGTCTAAGGCTAATCCTAACATATACAAACCTTTATGGCTATGTTGATTCATAAAGTATCTAGGTATATTCTTGTAAAATACATGTGTTTCAAACTTCAATGCATAACTTCACCTGAGTAACTATGTTTACCCTCAGTAGAGCTTTCTACTTGATATCCATATAGTTATATATTTCTCATGGTTCATCAAAGTATTTGGGATTATGAGTTATCATCCAAAATTTCCTTCAATTTCTACCATGCTCTATTAATTTGCACATAGGTGCAATTTAATGCTTTTATGGCATCATTACTTTTTCCCATGTTGGCACTTTATGGTATACACCATTGATTGTTATGAAGTTCTTTGTATTTATTTTTTGTAAGTTTCATAGGGAGCCAATTTCTTAAGGTTAACTATGAAGGTCCCCTTAGTTATATCTTATTCATATCATGAAGGTCCCCTCAGTATAACTGATACATAGTTACCTTATCTGGCCAATGGAGTATCCCTCCATCCTATAATGGTGTACATTTACTTTGTATGGAGTTTCCATCCATTTTATTTCATTTGTTCCACTTTGAAAAGATGTTATTTATGTGGATTTTTCCTCCATTTGATTATGTTTGTTCGACTTTGAAAGGATGATATTTATATGGAGTTTCCCTCCATTCAATTCTACTTTCTCTACATTGAAAGATTATGTTTATATGGAGTTTCCCTCCATTTCATTACATTTTCTCTACTATGAAGGTTGATATTTATGTAGTTTCCCTCCATTTTTTTCCATTTTTTTCCTCATGAATAGGATGTTATTCTTGGATTTTCCCTCCAATTTTAGATCATTTGATCCCTCTTGAAGGAAATATGTTCTTATTTGAAGGCAATATGTTGTTACTCCTCATAGTCCTTCCCTTTGGTACCTATCTATCATACTTTTTAAATAAGGATCTTGAGTTGATATGGTAGTTAGTTTGCATACTCCTTTGATTTATCTCTATCTCTCTTATATTTCTTTAATAAATATACTAATCTAATAATGTTGTGCATACTTTATTTCTTAGATCATGAGTCATGTAAGTTATGGTGTTGCAAGCCATTAACTTGAAGTGGGATGATTCAATAGTGGACTATCTATATCCATGTGAGTGATGCATTATTCATGTAGGTTTCATTAGTTGGCCTTGTTTGTGGTCAATTTTTTGGAAAAAAATTCAGCACTCCCCTCAAGATTTGTGACAAGGGTGTAACCATCTTTTGTGTACTATAAATTGAGTGGTTGTATCAGGCATTGATAGATTGGTCTTTTGGTGCAATGGCAACCCCACTCTAACAAGTGGTATTAGAGCTTGGTCACAAGTTCAAATCCTCAAACCCTTGGGTAATGCTAACGGGAGTATTTTTGGAAATTTATTTAGAGCTCCCCTTAGGATTCATGACAAGGGTTTAACCACCTCCTATGTACTATAAGTTAAGTGGTTGTATCAGACATTGGCAGAGCAATCTTTTTGTGTAATGTCAACCCCACTCTAACACATTTATGCATTAGTATATTATTTTTCATGAGAGTTTTTATCAATACCTTAATCCCTAAATTATTCTTCTTTTGATATTTTGAGCACATGATTTATATTGATATTAGGTTAACTCCATTGCTTTGTGGTGACAAGTCAAATTTTCTATCTCTTTTCCATTTTTTATCTATGAGAGTTTTCATATCCTTATTCAAAAGGATTGCTAACTTGAATATAAGATTAAATTCACCTTGTGGATAGTTGTATTGTTTCATGTTTCTATTTTTTAGGTAATCAATCAAGGCACATACAAGACATCATTATTTAGGCACATACAAGACATCATTATTTTTTGTAGATATCCTTTGCACCACAAGTCCAATTGAATATGTCATACATTCAAAGGACCTATTCACTTCCCTTGGCTCTACAAAGATGTATCAACACTTATAAGAGACCTATTGCATAGTTGAATACATTTTAAAGATCAAGTTGTATTATTGTAAATTGGGTTTAATACCCCTTGATGTAATCTCCCCAAGTAAAGATTATATGGGGGTGTTAGAATTAGTAATCTTCGGTTGGTTGTATTTATTTATTAAATAGGATACAAAAATATCCCTTGTGTAGTTTGTCCTCTAGTACACATTTGAGAACATGTCACTTATCCTATTGTCCATGTGTGAGGACAACTCTTTTTTTTAATTTATTTTATAAAGAAAATAGTTATTCCCCCTTAAGAAGATTATGACACTTGTTAAGCATTCACATGAGAGTTACTAGATGACTCCTCTTCTCAATTTTCACAACACAACACATAATCACTATGTAGTTCTTTCAATGAGCCCATGGCTCCATTCTCTCTCTCTCTCTCAGGCATTTTCCTCATTCATATAATTCACAAGGGGTTTTATTTTCTTTCCCCTTTCAAAATATCCTTGTCTCCACTTTTTGTTGATCCTTGGAAATATCTCTTTGGTTTATGGTAATCTTATTCATATCAAGCTCTCTTAGATTATTTCAATAGATTTAATTTTGATCATTTTCATACAAGATCTAACATGAAGCAATGTCAATCTATGAATGTGTTATTGAACTTAACATGTAATCAAATATATTTATGCAATAGCCTTGACTCAAATTTAAAAATCCCAAGAAAGGAAATAAAAAACAATCAAAATCTTCATCAATGAATGTTCTTAAAATATGTCTTAGAAATGAATGCGGATCATGGAGAGATGAATGTAGAATATTCAAAAAAGGACCCAAAATGTATGAAGGGAGATAAAGAATGTTTAAAATGTTAGATCTTTCATAAACTCCTTCAATTTCTTGAATCCTTGATTTTAAATGGTGAACTTGCTTGAGTGCTTGTGTGGATACTTGGATGAAATGGATTATGTATGTGGTGGATGGATGAATGATTAAATGAGGCAATTGGATGTGTTTAAAAATGAATTGGAATAAAATTTCACCCATTGACCAATTGTACATAAAATTGACACCTCGAATCAACCCATACACAGGGTCTGAGAAGGGGACCCAAAATAGGCCCTTGGCAGTGATGCACTACATCCAAAATTCCTAGATCAAGAAACCCCTAGGATTCCCTCAAAGTCCCATAATAGGTCTTAATTTCAAGATATTATCTATGAATTTCAAGAAAATGCATTTTTAGTGTAGAAAAGAGATTTTGATTATGGAGGAAGGAAAGGGAGGACCCCAGTGGATAGGTCCTACCTTGATCTTTATTCCATCAAATAGGAATACAAAGGAGGATTTATTAGGTCCTACCCTAATTCCATCTATGAAGAATAAAAAGAGATAAGATAAAAATGGGAGAATGATATTAAATTCAATTTATGATTAAATCACATTAAATGGGTGCTAAACCATCATTAAATTGAAGTGCTTCCAATTTAAGATGGTACATTTATCCCCACACTTTAGTTAGAGTGTGGGTGAACCCAAAATTGTGGTAAAGTAGAAAAGGAAAAATTTAGTGAGTCACAATGAGATAGAACATCACTTAATCAAAGAGAATAAGCCCCCAAGGCAAAGAGTCCTGATAGCCATTTTTGCCCCTCCTATTTGTTCCAATGTTGCCAATCTCATAAAACACCCAAGGTGATAGCCATGGCTACATTCTTTGGATTATTTATAATACCTTGCATGTGTGAGAGGGATACATAAAATATTGGTCATATATTCTTTTCCTTATATCCGCAAGTCTTAATAATTTCTTATTGTATGACAATATCCCTATGAGTATTTCAAGCCACAACAGTGCAAAATCCTTTCAATCACCTTGTCACTCCAATTTGTGATCTAACTATTAGATGGATTGTGAGGATGCAAAATAGTTAAGTTTAGAGTTAGTGTAGCTTCATAGTGGTTAGCACTAATGGCTAGGTTCATGTTTCAAGAAAATGTTAAGTAGAGAGAAAATGTTAACTCCAAGAGGATTTCACATCATCACTCGATTAAAAGATAGGAAGCAGCAAGCGGATGGGATGGAGCTATTGATAGTTAAAAGGAAGTCTTCACAACATCACAGGTCAACATAGTCAATTGAGATTTCAAGTTGTGAAGGGGCAATAAATGAGAGGACAAGCAAGCTGATGGTCATTGCAGCATCATGCATTAAAGAAAGGAGCAGATGTTTTCAAAAAGGAACCATGCAATCAAAGGATACACCATTAAATATTTACTAGGAGTTAAGGCTAAATTTGGATAAGGGTTGTAAATTTTTGAAATTCTTTGTTCACATCTTTACAGGGTTAATGTTTTGGTTAAATTTCATGCTTGCGAGATTGCAAACAAAGAAGTGTTAAGGTTAAGGGCTAAGTGTAACATTGCAAGGTTTCATCTGTAGTTAAAAAATTTAGTCGAAAAGCTGTGAAGTAAGGTGGCATTCATCTAGGGTAGTAGTCACAATGTCACATGATTAAGAAATGTGTATGTCTAGTGGTTGCAAAGGGGCAAAAAAAGTAAAAAGGGATGGCATCGCAGCATCATAGGTAGAGAAAGTGTTAAGTAGTGAGCAATTGTGATGATGCAATGAAGTCATTTTGGTGGTCATCATATGGTCACGGTAGTTACTAGACTAAAATGATAGATAGGTACAAAGCAGTGATAAGGCATAAATAGAAGGTGTCATAGTTTTGCAAGGTGATTAAGTTAATGAAGATAAAGAGTTGTGAAGTAGCGAACAAGAGAAAGATGCAACATTGCGGGTCAACAAGGAGATGAAGAGTTGGATGAGGTGGTGGAATGTTTCAAGATATGAGGCCATGTGGAAGATTTGATTGTTAAATGATGACATGGATGACCTAGAACTATTGTAAACATGAAATCAAGAAGCTCGTTGATAGCAATCAAGTCCTTGATCACCTGCAACCACTCTTTTGGTGTTCTCCATGCCTAGTAAATGTTGTTTTCATCCTTTTGCCACCTTGTTTATTCATCTACCAGCCATAGTAGTTATGGTCATCATTTTTATGTCTCTTCAAGGCTTGAATTGCACACAAAGATCAAATTTTCTAGCGTTGGGATGTGCATTAGATCAGATTTCTTCTAATCCTTAGTTATTGCTCTCCTCTACAATCCAACTCCACCTAGTTGGAGTTAGAACTCAATATAAACATATGAGTAATGCCTGAACTTTATAAATGGTAGTTATCAATATGTAAAAAGGGTTCTTCTATGTCTATATTTTGTAACAGCATTATGCTCCATAACTTTTTCCTTCCATTAATGAAATAGCTCTCTTTCTTAACTCTTTTTTCCATTCATTATTTGTGTATATATCTTTCCTTGTTTTGAATGTTTCTTTCCTAGTTTTCAAAGGTTGTATGTTGTGTTCAAACTGTTGATGATTTTTGTACTATGAATATATCTTTCCTTTCAGTATTTGATTAGTTCCAAACCTACATGTGATTCTTTTGGAGTAGAATAGAGTTAGGATCTATGTATTTGGGATGTTTATTGATGTGTTGTGCATATAAGGGCAGAGATATAACCATTTTAATTAGGTGCATCACCCCCTTTCCCCTTCACCAATTTACTTTCCTGCATCTCCTTCTCCCATTTCCCCTTGTTACCATGCTTTTAGCACCCACATTCTAAACTTTCAAGTCAGAAATTTTTGTTGGTTTTAATTGCAAACAAAGATTTATAAATTGTCACTTGTGAAAAAGATAGTGTTGTGGGGATATGTTTAACTTGAACCATTAGGTTCACAACTTCAAGATCAAATTCAACTTCAAGTTCAGGTTAGCAAAATCAAGGCTCAAATTTCCAACTCTGTGATCAACCTTGCCATATATTGAAGTGTAGATTCAGAAAACCAATTCATACAAAGTAGGTATTGCATATGACATGGCTCAATTTGAAGGTCACAGCCACTATCCAGGATTTCTTATAATCTAACTATGAAGCATGCATCTAGTTAGAATATTCTGCCTATTATAAAAGAAGAAATTTGTATGGACAGAGACATGGTTAAAAGTCACAGACAATGCAATGGGACTCATGGTGATTTATGTTATGGCAAAGTTAGTAAGGATAAACACTGGAGTCATGGTTGAGCACAAATAGAATACTTCATGTTATTGCTAGCATGGGTTTTAGTCCAAGTAAATCAATTTGGGGAATATCTAATAGAACAAGGGATAGGATTCAAGACTCTAATCACAACTAGAGATGGTTCTACTATACCGAAAAACCCTTCTACTCAAATGTTACAATTACCATTGCTGGGGCACCAAGATGCTTTGTCCCTTTTCTACTTCTAGGCATTTGGACAAACATCAATTCCATGCACTGCTGATGCAAGTTTGGTGAAAGAGGTGCAAGCAAAATGTAGAGGTTTTCCATTAGCTCTTAAGGTGGTAGGAAGCTTGTTGCATGGAGAACCTTCTGTAGTATGGGAGATTGCAAAGAACAAGCTTTCAAAAGGAGAGGCCATATCAAATTATCACAAAGAAGGGCTTCTGAAATGCTTGGAGACTAGTGTTTTCCTATTAGATGATGTAGTAAGGGAATGCTTCTTAGACTTGGGGTCATTTCCAGAGGATAGAAAGATCTGTGCTAATGCATTATTAAATGTTTGGGTTTATTTTTGAAATCTAGAACGATAGGATGCCTTTGCCATTTTATCAGAGCTTGCAAGCTGAAACCTGTTGAACTTAACTAGCAGCACTCCAGGGAGCGGAGCAGCAATTTCTCATGGAAGTGTCTCTGAGTTGTACCTTTCAGCACAATGTAATGAGAGATTTGGCCTTGTATTTGGGATGCCAAGGTGATATAGTACATAGGAAGAGGTTACTTATGCCTAAGAAGGAGAATAATTTTCCAGGGACATGGGCATTGCATTGTGGTAAACTGTTTGATGCTCAAATTATCTCTATTCATACAGGTACAATGCAGGAAAACTAGTGGTGCAATATTAATTTTTCAGAGGTGAAAGCTCTGATATTACTCTTTACTGCGAGTGAATATTATCTTCCTCCATTTTTGAAATCAATGAAGAAACTAAAATTTCTCATGGTATTCAATTATGGCACAAAGAGAGCAACTGTGATAGGCTTGGAGACCATATCTTCACTCACTCAATTGAAAAGTGTCTGCTTCGAGAGGGTGATAGCTCCAGCTGTATTAAATCAGAGCAAAGTGCTACAAAATTTAGAGAAGCTAACTTTGAGCTTATGCAAAGGGTTTAAAAATTCATCCACATTCAACAATACCAAGCTACAAGGTTTTAACATGGATCACTGCAGTGATTTAGAGGAGTTACCCCAAAATATTTGCTATATGCCTTACGCTTGTTAGAGTAAATAATTAATTATTTATTATTTATTCTATTTACTTAAATTTACTTAGGTTAATGCATTTATTTAATACTTAGTATTTAATGCATGTAGTGGTTAGTTGATGACAACACTGGAGTTTTTTCTCTTCTAGCATGTTCCACCTTTTGTGGATATGTGCTGAGTTGTCATCCTTATCTTCTACCACCTTCTAGCTTGTTCTACAAGCTTCCATGAGCTCTTTATAAGTGGGCTCCCTCTTTGTATTTTCATAATATAATATCACTTATCATTGTAAATACATATTCTTCTTGTGTTTGCATATGTGGTCTCTCATGTCCGTTTAGGGTTTTTCCCTTGCTCCATGCTCTTCCCCTTCTTGGCTTCTCTTTGACAGGTTTTTGCATGTAGGTGATCTTGGGCGTCTTCGAAGTTGGCTTTCCTCAACTCCAACATGGTATCAAAGCCTTCCTGCTACTGCTTTGTTGAAGAATTTTGAAGTCGTGATTTGGAGTCACAAACCCTAGTTTGTTTGTGCATTTTTTCTTCAAATCAGGGGATTAGCAATTTTTTAGAGCACATTGGGACCAAACGAACATCACCATTGGATCCGAAAGGCTGTTTGCAGTCAAGATTCATATACAGCTTGTCGATTTTGGAGACAGAGCTCCGGGAGGCAAAAAAATTTTGGTTGGAGGAACTTTCATATGGATGTACAGACGATTCGGCATTTTAAAAAATATAAATAAATAAATTTGCAGAGCGCACCGTCGAGCGGCCACCACCGCGCCACCCGGCAGCCGCCCGTGCTCCACCTGCACCTTCTCAGTCACGGGCGGCTCCGCCTGAGCGCCTCCTCCGGCAGAACCTTCCCTGTCTCCACCTCCATTGATGATTCTGCTCTATGCCACTCTGCCTAAGCCTCTGCATGTACAATCAGCATTTTGACAGGACAGTGCTCGCATGGTCAATACTGCATAGTCAGCAGTTTTTCAGCTTGACACGTGGCACGGGCGCCATGTGGCACATCGCCACGTGGCCCCTGCCACATCATCCATACTACCATGTGGCATGCCACATGGCTTCTTTTTGCAGCGATGGCCTCCAAGCCATCAAATTTAAACACGTGACATGCTGACGTCAACGCTGTGTCATCAACCTGCCTTGCACCTCTCCTGATTTCATTTTGGACCTACTTGTGGTTTTTTGGCCATAACTTTTGCATACGGAGGTATTTTTCTAATCTAAAAGAAGCACCAGAAAGATGGTTCCAAGACAAAGATTTTGGTGCAGGTATTTTTAGGTTTTGATGCTTTTTCATTTCTCATTTTTTCTGTTGAAGTCTGAAGTCCTATTTTTTACTCCAGCATGCATATCTTTTGCATCCCATGTCAGTTTTTTGAAAACTTTATATTTTTGGAAAGCTGGTTCTGTCACCTTTTCAAAAATGTAGTCCTTGTCCTTATTTTTTGGCCTCTACTCTTTCTATCATAGTTTTGGCATTTTTGCTCTATGGTGGATATTTTGAGTGTTTTAGGCCCGAGGATTGTTTTCCTAGCATGGTTTTCTTTGTTTTCGATTGTACTTTCCTTTGTTGTAGCTATTTTTCAGTTTTTATTATTGTAGCTATCATTTTGAAGCACTTTTTTGTTTCACACTGAGATAAAGTGTCACTTTTGCATTCTGGGAATCATGAACGTTGTTTTGAGTCAGTTGTACTTGCACTATTTTAATAAAGCACCATGGGGGGATCTTTGTTTGCTATTTTAGGCATTCTCCCTTTGTTAAGTGAGTGTCCCTTCCATGACATTAGCCCCATGCAGAGTCAGTTAGACCGTGTCTTTATAGGTGTCTGTACCTCTTTTCCTCTCTCCATGTTCTTAGTTCGTTTGCAAAAGATTTTGGCCCACCTTCTTAGTTGCTTATCATCACACCCCATCTGCATTAAGGGGGGGTTATGTTGTTGTTCTAATGCATCCATGGTTTGATGGTTCAATAGTGTGAACTATGTATTCAGTGGTTGATCCTATATACAAGGCGATTGTAGTGGCTGGCTACCTATGCATTTCGATGAGATGGATCATCTACCATATAGACATGCTCGGTTCATGCCTTCTTCTTCCATGGAGGTTTTTCAGATTAGCAGTTTGGCAGATTTTGCGGCTTTTTCATGCTTCAGTGATGCTTCTTCATGATCACTTCTTGTTCCTGTTTTAGGGGACAAGTTCCCTAGTTGGAGACTTCTTCAGTTCTTCACTAGGTTCTTACCTCTTTTTGGGGGAGGGTTTTTCTCACATGGTTTTCTTTCTTTCCCCGTTTTCAGAGGTTGTATCTTTTCTTGCATTGTACTTGGGTACCTAAAATAGCCTCATTGTCGGGACCCATTATGCATTTCATTTTAGTTTTGTGAGCTTAAGGAATTTCCCTAAGTTGCACTTAAGGGGGGGTGTTAGAGTAAATAATTAATTATTTATTATTTATTCTATTTACTTAAGCTTACTTAGGTTAATACATTTATTTAATACTTAGTATTTAATGCATGTAGTGGTTAGTTGATGACAACACTAGAGTTTGTTCCCTTCTAGCATGTTCCACCTTTTGTGGATATGTACTGAGTTGTCATCCTTATCTTCTACCACCTTCTAGCTTGTTCTACAAGCTTCCATGAGCTCTTTATAAGGAGGCTCCCTCTTTTTATTTTCATAATATAATATCACTTCTCATTGTAAATACATATTCTTCTTGTGTTTGCATATGTGGTCTCTCATGTCCGTTTAGGGTTTTTCCCTTGCTCCATGCTCTTCCCCTTCTTGGCTTCTCTTTAATAGATTTTCGCATGCAGGTGATCTTGGGTGTCTTCAGAGTTGGCTTTCCTCAACTCCAACAACGCTCAGTTGTGGTCTATTACCAATTACCATCAGGTTCAAAAGTTACCATATGACCTTGGAAATCTAAGCTCTTTAAGAGTGTTAAGGTTGTCAGAAGTGTCATGCCACGTAAAAATCATAGGCACATTGAAAGAGTTGCAAGTAATAATAAGTGATACAAACTATAAGTGATGTGTCAGGTTGCATGGAGTGCAATAATGTTACAATTAATAACATCTTGCATGTGTAGTGTTGAGCTTGACCATTATCAGCATCTCCTAATGTCACCTCCAATATGCTCAGCTACCATCATGAGGTGTCTAGGTTGGAGAAAACTGTCATCCATACCATTCAAGCTGAATCAAACAGAGCACAATCCTCGAGAGAGGTTATTTCTAAGTGCAAAAATATAAAGTTTTGTTGATATATAATTCTAGAGACCACGCCAAAATAGAGACTATGGCCACCATGCCAAGATGAAGGTTCTTCTATTATCAGTTGTTGCAGAGTTTTCTTATAGGTATACCAAGAATCGAATCTCTCAGTGCTACATGGAATGAAATGGAAAAACATATCAGTTATTGTCACATTCTCGATTTCCAATGATGTCCACAGATAGGAAAATAGAAAAGATCAGGTTGAATTTAACAAAGAGTATTGTTTGGAGGTTTTTGTTTTGCAGACTGTGGATCAAATCTTTAAGAACATATCTTCACATCCATACAAAGTGTAGTCATATCACCTGAGGTCAACTGCAGCTTATTTGACAAAAAGACCTCAATATAATCAATTAAAACCTCAGTGAATTGATATTAGAAAGAGCCCAATTCATAGAGATCGCAGCTCACATTCATTTTGCGACAATGAGTAGTTAAAGATCTTCAAACACTCAATGGAAACCATCAAGCCTATCTCTCTCACACAATGTGATTCAAGAAAAGTTAGATAATTTTACACTCTTCATTCTCCCATTCATCCTCTTGAAGCATTCCTTTGTAAATTCTAAGCCTGAACAATTATTAATCAAAATGACTTATGGAGTTTATCTTCACACACTTGATGATGCATGAGACCCAAGAAGATACTGACAGTTTGCCTACAAAGTGACCAAGAAACCTGAATATGAAACAAGGCATGTTAGCGGCAAACAAGAGTTCCCTAATGATGGCTCATTATAGGAACAACATGTGTCATGAAAGAAATAATAATTCCTACACCTTTGTTTTCATAAATAACATAATATTGATAAACATGATGGATATTATGGGCCTAATCCGAGAAAGTGAAAAATTATGAATTGTTAATAATGCCAAGTGTACATCTCTGTCCACACATTTGAGAAGGTGGAGGGAATTGGTTATTCCCAAGAATCAGTTATGAGGGAATTCGAGGGAGAAAAAGAAAGAAAAATTAAGGAAGGTAGAGGGGGTATAAAGGGAAAGGAGAAGGTTAGACACATGGGGTTTTTTCTTCTTTTCTAGGCTAGAAGTTCTATAGCTGCTATAACAGGTGAGAAGACAACTCTATTTTGAGGAAAGGGAGGGTTGTTCTTTTTCTATTTTGGAGCAAGTTCTATAGTTGCTTCAGGGGAAGAGAGATTGGTTTTGCAGTCTGTTTGTAATGGAAGGATGTGATAATACTATTGTTATCCCATTATGTTTCTAAAATAAAGAGGATATGCATGTGTTTGATTCTATAGTCTGTACACTCATATTTTTGGTTTAAAGGATCTTATGGTCTTTTATTTCCTTGTTTTAGACACAGTTGTTGAGATAATGGGTGTTGCACACATTGCATAATATTGTTATTTTATTATTTTATTTTTATTATGTAATGTTGTGCCTAGATGGACGTGCAACATGTAAAGATTCCCATGGAATATTCTTAATGAGTTGTATTGTAACATTGTGAAAATATTTCATGTAATTATTTAATATTGGGAAAAAAGAATTAAATGCCCAATATTAAATGTGGGGTCAGTGGGTTAGGTAGCACATGGTTTTAGCACATGGTTTATGTAATACCACTTGGTGGTTTTGTGGGACTTGCTACTATATAGACAGCCACAAGGGTAGATGTTGTGAGAGAGAAAGAGTGACAAGGAGAAGACAAAAGGCAAGAGTCGAGCGAGACAAGGCTTGACAGGTTAGCCAAGGGAGCATTTGTGAAGGTTGAAAGCATGGCATGGGATGTGTGGATTCATGCTTGTTCACATAGTTTGCTCGGTTGTGGCTATGGCCATGAAGGCTTCCATGGTTGTATGGCAATGGTATTTTTTGCTGAATAATACATGGTGATGGATGCTTTTGGAGGCTGGGTTTTTCCCTCCATGAGGGTTTCCCAAGGTATATCTTGTGTCACATTTTGTGGTTATGTTGTCTATTCTCTTGCATGTGGATTTTAGTTCCGTGTTTATTTTAGATCTATTATGGGTTATGTGGAAATGGTTATATTCTTTATTGCCAAGTTTCCTTACAAGTGGTATCAGAGCTATGGTTTTATTATTGTAACCCTAGATTGAATCCATGGGAATGCATGAGAGGATAAAAGAAAGGGCAAGATATATGAATGTTTTATTGCAGATCTGAGAGTTTTGGATTTTCTGTTATGATGGGATGTTAAAAGATTTGGGCATGTGAAATTGTTGGACAAAAAGATTTTTTCAGATGTTTCATTTAAATGAGGGTTTTGGGGGGTAGCTTGCATAAATGACCTCCTGGGTAAAAACAGACCTCACCATTGGATCCGGGTCGACATTTCCATAAAATTTGATATATATAATATGCCCTAGTTTGGCCATGTTCACAAAAAATAAAAGAGTTTTTTGGTTTCGGCCCATGATGGCCGTCAAATTTAATCCCGTCGAAATTTTTGTCACTAAAAAAATTAAAAATGAAAAATCATATTGAAAATGGTAAAAAGACTATTTTACTAAAACGGCCATAAATTTCTCTCAGAATATTAGATTTCAGAGTTCTTATAGGCGTTGGAAAGCTAATTCAGAGCACTACAAGATGGTGTAGGTTTGGTTCTATGATTTTGAAATTTTTTTAGGTTTTAAGAGCCCTAAATTCAGATGTTCTTTATTTTGAGCACGGATTAGGGCATAACTTGGGCATACGGAGTCGGATTTTGGACTTTAAGTAGTCAACGAAAAGATCTTTGAGAGATCTACACATTGGTTTAGATTTGGTGCAGGTTTGGCATGATTTATTTGGTGATATATTGATCTAAATAGTTTATTAATATATTTTGACTATGGTAACATTGTGAGTTTATGGCATTGGAGATTTAAGTTTTGATGTCATTGTATACTTAGTTCATATTTCAAATTGGTCTCATGATGATATGGTTATCAGTGTTTGATTTGGATATGCATGATGACTTTTTGGATCTACAAGTTGTGCAGTGTTGTAAGCGGTCTATACTTACAGGTTGCATTTATGGCTTGGTTATGGGTTGTCTTTGCCCATTGATCTTTCATTATTGATTCATATTCATATTGGTGGCTTGGATTTGGGTTGTCTATGCCCTAAGTCACATGATTTTATGATTTTATCTTCATGTAGAAGGGATGAGATGTTACCAGGTACAGTCATGGCAAAGGATTGTGGTTGACTATGCTGACAGGTTGGACATATTGAGAGCCAGATGCTCAATTCATGGATGTGATCATGGTGTCAAGGATTTTGGCATGACATGATTGGATATACAGGTACATCCTTGATGTTCATTAGCTTGGATTTCTGATATAGTTATGGTGGTATATCTTCTTAGTTGAGGATCATGGTTATTTGGTTTCTTTTGAGGAGCTCATGATGTGCACTTTGAGTTCTTTGATGGTTTAATGCCTTGGTTGATTCTCATGGTTAGAGGATGGGTTTTTCATCATTATGTCATGGATAGCTTGGATACACGGTTTAGTGGGAGCTTGTGACAGTGATGGGGTGACAGTGCAGGATTAGTTCCTGGTTTGGTTTATATCTTCTTGGTTTGAGAGGATGGATTTTATGATGCCATAGGTGACTTGGTACCATGGTTGAGTGGGAGTTGTTGGCATTGATATATTTATTGAGTGTTTGCAGATGTTGGAGGTTTGTCTTAGATCCTGTTGCTGCAGAAGCGTCTTTAACATTTGCATGATGCACTTGTTATCTTCATGGTGTTTGAAGATGGTTAGATCTTGAGGACTCATGGAGTTCTTGGTTATCTTCATGGTGTGTGGAGATGGTTGCATCTTGAGGACTCACAGGGTTCTTGGCAAAGGTGTGGTTTATGCTTTTATTTGGCATGTTATCCTTGGTATGAGGATGGTTTTATTATTATGTCATGGTAAACTCTTGATACGCGTTTAGAGTTGTGACATGTTATAGTATGTTCAAGTGGAGCATGTTATCTCTTTAGTTGAGATGGTAAGATCATGTTGTCATGTTTATGTTCCTGAGGCCATGGTTGGAACTTTGACATTGATCTTGGTTTAGTTTCTTGGTATTGAGTACACTGATCATAAGCTGGATACTTCACGATATTGCTATGTTGCATTTGGAGTTGGCATGGATTGATTGGTTACAGGTGCTCATGGATACTTAGAGATGGTGGTGATGCTGATTTCTCTTGGATTAGAGAAGTATTTTTTGGGACGTTTGATGGTTTCAGCAGGAAGTTTGAGGGGCAGTCACCTGATATGACTTGAGAGGAGATTGTTCTTAGATGAGTCTTGGTTGGAGACTTGGGTATCTTGATGAGCATTCTCATTCCCCACTCTTGGTCTACTCGGCGGTTTACTACTTGAGAGGTAGAGCCCATTGTTTCTCTCAGTTGCATTATATTTATGCTTGTCTTTCATGGATATGGATCTTGAGCTACGGTACATGAGTTAGTTCTGGAGGGTTCATTTGAGAGATGGTTTTAGCATTGGTTATCTCCATGTACATATGTTGTTATGCTGGTTGAGTTTGGGAGATGGTTTTATATTGGGCATATTCCTTGGATTAGGAATGGTTATTCCTTAGTTTAGGAATGATTTTATTGAGTTTGATCTTCTTGTGAGAGGCTTACATCCATGATTAGCTATATGGTTTGGTTTAGGTGTTGTTGAGGCTTATTGTTGGGGTTTTATGGAGGAGATCTAACTTGCACAGTTTACATCTAGAGGTGTGTGTAGAAGGACATGATACAGGTTATGATTTGCATGGTTTCTTTGGTCTTGGTTATCTTCCTGGATGTTTAGTTTTGCCTACATTGGATTTGAGATTGGTTAGATTGTGATCACTACTTTGTGCTCATGGATGTCATGTGAGAGATGACATGGTTATTCCTTTATCTCTTTCCTTTGTTGGTTGTGGTGAACTTGGGAGAGCATTGGAGACTTGTTATGAGAGTTGTTCTTGCAGGATATCAATTTATGTATTGTGGATGTCCTTGATACTACATGGATTCACTTCTTTGAGATGTGTTGAGTGGATTGGTTATAGATTTGACATTATCTTTTGTAGTGGGAGCTTCTTGGTATATATGTGGCAGGTATTGCTCTTGAGGCTTGTGATTGCAGGTTGTAGATTGGATATGTCGGTGATATGAGATTCACTTGTTATACCTTTGAGGTATGGATAGTTGGATGGGTTTGGCACTTTGTTGTGGGTGCTATTTCAGCTATGGATATTTTGACAACTACAGATACATGTGATTACCTTTGGGTCAAGTTTTTTGTGCTTGGAATTTTAGTTGGTACAAGATTTTATGATCTTCTAATGTGACAGGTTGGGTGGTTTTCTCTTTGGATGGCTTCTATCTATGTCCAGTGGGAGTGGCATAATAGGAGGTGAGATCATTCATGATTGAGATGCTGGATACTTTGATTTTGTTGCAGGTACCAGGATGGAGCACTTGGTGTATTTTGATCCATGATGGTGGATGTGCTGGGAGGGATTTTTCCCTTGTTCATTTATGTGGCTACGGATTGACCCTATGCAATGTATACAACAAGTGGGAGATTGTTGAGATAATGGGTGTTGCACACATTGCATAATATTGTTATTTTATTATTTTATTTTTATTATGTAATGTTGTGCCTAGATGGACGTGCAACATGTAAAGATTCCCATGGAATATTCTTAATGAGTTGTATTGTAACATTGTGAAAATATTTCATGTAATTATTTAATATTGGGAAAAAAGAATTAAATGCCCAATATTAAATGTGGGGTCAGTGGGTTAGGTAGCACATGGTTTATGTAATACCACTTGGTGGTTTTGTGGGACTTGCTACTATATAGGCAGCCACAAGGGTAGTTGTTGTGAGAGAGAAAGAGTGACAAGGAGAAGACAAAAGGCAAGAGTCGAGCGGGACAAGGCTTGACAGGTTAGCCAAGGGAGCATTTGTGAAGGTTGAAAGCATGGCATGGGATGTGTGGATTCATGCTTGTTCACATAATTTGCTCGGTTGTGGCTATGGCCATGAAGGCTTCCATGGTTGTATGGCAATGGTATTTTTTGCTAAATAATACATGGTGATGGATGCTTTTGGAGGCTGGGTTTTTCCCTCCATGAGGGTTTCCTAGGGTATATCTTATGTCACATTTTTTGGGTATGTTGTCTATTCTCTTGCATGTGGATTTTAGTTCCGTGTTTATTTTAGATCTATTATGGGTTATGTGGAAACGGTTATATTCTTTATTGCCAAGTTTCCTTACAACAGTGATATCCATTACATCAGATTTGTGATGTATGTAATCTTATGATTGATGCATTCACATTTTTTCACATGCTAATACTTGCAACCCCTCTTAACTCTTCTGTAATGCAATGTGGGAAGTTGAATAAGCAATCATAGGGTTATTTATTTGTCTTTCTTTCTTTATTCATAAATTTGATAATCACATTCACCTAATGTTGACAGGCGGATGTTAGAAACCCTTTTGTGTCTTCAGGTTAAAGGCACAACCAAGTATCATAGTCATTGAATATCATTTGTGAGGGAGTTGTACCTCTCAATTTAGAGGAGGATTATCAATAAAATGATAATCTATCCATCTGTTAGTATATTTTGTCTTTCTTTTCAGGTGTATTGTGTCATGTTCTGTAATTCTTGTTGAAAGGCAAAACTATTTACTAACACCCCTCAAGAAGTAGTGAGGTTCATCCTTATTTTAAGGAAGTCAACCTTCTTTAAAGACTCAATCTCACAATTCAAGTCCTACAACTTTGAGATTGTTTCCATGTTTCACAAGGTTTCCTATAGGTCAAACTTTAGGTAAGGGTGCAAACTTTTGAGACAAGAAGTCCTAGATCCATATTTATGTATAAAGGTGCAAAAGAAAAACAAATGGAACAAATTCAAAAAGAAAATTATGAAAAAGAAGGACTAGAACTAAAAACAAACCCAAATCAACCAATGAAGAGCCCTTGGACAACAATGTCTCACCCACTAATATCATATTTGGAAGGAAATTACAAGAGCATAAATCAAGACATAATAAATATAAGAGAACATCATTAATAGCATAGCTTCATGATATATTCCTACTATCATGAAAGATAAAGAAAGAGAAGTGATCACATTGTCTAGTAAGGTGGCTACCCTACTATGAACCACAGGAAGATTTTCTTACAAAAGATGGTATTGAATGATCTAACAGAGTGGTAATCTACTATTCAATCAATCAAATTTCCATCCATAGATAAATTTCCTTATATCACCATGACATGGTTCAATAAAAATGTTTTACGAGTATTCGAGATAGCATACGATGTTTGAGTGTGTTACCTATGTCTAGGATTTAGAATATGTTTTTGAAAAAACTATATACAAAGGAGGGTATTTATATTTCCCCCTCCTTATCATGTCTATATAATATATATGGAAAGGAAGAGAAAGAGGACAAAAAAAGAGATATCCTTGAAGCAACAATGCCTACTATATGCTTAGTTGAGGGCCTTAACCCTTAAAATCTAAAAACATAGACAATAGTGAAAAGGATATATCACTTATGGTAAAAGGATCCTCAAAATGAAGAGATTTTTGATACAGTACTGTTGGAAATATAAGAGGAGTAACTAAGAGGGGAGAGGTGAATTATTTACTACTAAAATAAATCCCAGATCCCTTAGATGTTAGTATAAAATGCAAACTAAAAATTGAATATTGTTGAAGCTCAGTAAACACATACAGAATGTTGTAACTCAATAAATGTTTAACATATAAACTTTAGATGTTATCAGGGATGACCATTACTTTAACTAAGTTGCAAACACAAAAGAAAATAGCATGAACACATTTTACACTAGGATTTAATGTGGAAACCCAATTTGGGAAAAACCATCAATTGCAACTAGTTATTGTTTTCACTCTTCTGAAGTGAGCCCTTTTAGGAGCCAACCCTATTAAAGGTTATAAAACACATTTTTAGGTGTGACCCTATTAAAGGATTTAATCACCCTGTTAGGAGTGGCCTTGTTAGAGGTCTTTATATAATTCAATAGAATTGCCACCTTGTTAGAGGATTTGCAAATAGTTGTTAAGCCAACTCTGTTAAGAGATTTAGATAACTACTACAATGGTTAGAGAGTAATAATGAGATTATCTAATTTGAATACAACTAAGTTTTTGATTGTTCTAGCTTGTACTTGATCCTTCTTGATCGAATATAGCTTTTCTACTTTACAAGGATATTTTGCTTATCCTTCAATTTCACTTCCTCTTCTCATCTTCAATAACATATTCATGCTTTTTACATCCACATCATGACACTTTGAAATCACAACTTGACCTTATACTTTTATCTTCTACTTTGTCAAGTTGGCTTAAATAAAACTTAGAATAATTAATATTCATTATCTTAGTCGGCTGGAATCAATAGATAAATCAATTAAGCTTAATATACCAAAATAAAAAAATCCTTTCTTAGCTGACCCAGCTTGGTAGAAACTAACTCGAAAATAATTTCCTTTGTTAACCAACAGAAGCTCGATTAACATTGTGAACTCGCAAAAATCCTTTAGCAACTAAGTGAGCTCAGTTAGCACTGGTTCCATCCAACTTTCCTTCATTACCTAAGTAAGCCCAATTAACACTCACTTTCTACATACTTTTCCTTCGATGCCTAAGTGAACTCAATAGATACTACCTTCTAAACTAGGTAACCACAAGAATGCTCAGTAGACACAAAAAATTGTCTTCACTGCCCAAGTGAGCTCGGTATATATTGACTGATAATGATATGACATTTTTGTAACATCAAAGATAATACAAAATTAATCAATTGTATCCAAAAAATACATCTACTTAAGAGGGGTGCCTAATCAGGATAACATCTCCAAGAGAAAGAAGCAAGGAACAAAAAGCTAGTTATCTATCCCTTGGTATCCAAGGGAGATAGGAATTTCTAGTGAAGGATGCTAACTTTAACCCAAAGAAAGGGATAATTTTTATAATGGACATAGATTTTATTTGATAAAGAAGAGGTGATGACATTGGCATACACCTCTTACAAAAGAGAGAATCCATAGTCAAGACATAACTCTTTATAAGGAAAGAACAATGTCACATACTAAAAAAGTGTCACTTAAGCCATATGAAAGTAGACCCTTAGACAAAGGGAGATAAATAATGTAGAAACAATCTTTCCTCCAAGTGTGGGGCATGAAAAAAAAGTCTATAGTGGACTATATAAAAAATATTGTAAAATATAAGGATGAGTTGTAAGTAGCAACCTCAATCATTCATAGGATACAAACACCCTATATCCAACAAGAAGTATCATAGAATAATGCAACACCATAGAGAAAATTAAAGCAAGAAACAACATAGGATATGCAATTCCAAGAAATATGAGATGATAGGAAATATATCACATATGAAGTAAACTATAGATAATTATTGAATGAAAAAAATTAAAATCCAAGGCATGGAAAGACATTTTCTACGAAGAGACATCGATCTTGCATGTAAAAAAGCATTACGTACCCACAAATAAAAATGTACTATAAATAATGCAAGTATATAGAGAAATGAAAGAAGGAGATGAAATCATACCATATTATGCCTACTTAGTTATCATGAAAGAAACAACAAAAGGGTATTAAATCCTTGAGAGAAGAGAGAAATAAATCATATATATTCCCCAAATGATAAGAGAATGAAAATTCATAAAGGATATTGGATGCATGGGGAAAGGCCGCATTATATCTCCTTAGGTGGTTTTAATTTATACTAGACATGTAATTGTAAGAAAACATAAGATTGCACTTAGGATGCTAATCCTTAAGTAACACAACAAATGAATGCAAGAAAATATCTCATCATAAAAAGGGGAAAAAGTCATAAAAGGGAGAAAAATGGGTCCTATAATATAGATAGAAATAAGGAAATAAGGACGTTGTCCCCAAGTGAGGAGAGAAGGGAAATAACTATTATGTTGCTCACAAAGTAGGAAAATGAGACTAGAAAGGATAGGCTAACAATGTCACATACCTAGAAACAACATAATAGGGATGTAGATGTATTAAGTTTAGTATTTGATCATGGAGAAAATTGTCTAAGTATTATACAAGAAAATAGTATATAGGCAAACAAATTATTTTGGCAAGCTTCACTAATAGTAGGTACAAGGCTAAAATTTTAAGGGATGATATTATGAACATTCTAGATGATGTTTCTAAGGTCTCTTAACTTAGTTTTATGATTTTCATGAGTTTTGAATGAAATTCTGCTAACAACTTGATATCGCATAAACATAGTGTGTGGTATAGAATGATCAATTTGGTCAAGGAATTGATTTGGTTTGTCAAATCAAGAACTTGACAATGTAGGGATGGCATCCTATATGTTATCCCACAACTAGCCAAAAAGTAATATTTATTTTTGTTAAAGTATTGATAAAGTGTAAGGTCGACTAGACAAAGAAAATAGTATAAAGGAAGATCTTTTATTTAGAGAAGATTCTAGTTTTAATGTTATGTTATGATTATAATATGTGCACGTTATTATGGTGGTTAGATATTATTTTGATGGTCAGAATAGAACATAGAATTATATACATGTATAGATGAAAGGAACAACAAATGATTGATCAAATATTTAGGGTATCAACATAGTTAGTTTTTGGTATTTCCCTATACTACTTGTAAAGTTGTATATTGTTATAAGAGAAGTGAGATCACCTTGTTGTAATACAACTCCCAATAGGGTTGAGGAATCTAACAAGGACATATTCAATATATGTATGTAATAGACTCCAAAGAGGGTCAAAACCTTTCATAAGGGATTAGTGGATCATTTTGTGGGTACCATCCCCACTGGGGTTTTCGCTCAGCCAAGGTTTTCCTAGTTAACAAAATATGGTGTTATGAGTTTCTTTGGGGTTTTCTTAATATTTTTTTTTAGTTTAATCATTTATTAAAGTTAATTTTAATATAAAATATTTATATTTAGGCAAAAATTTGTGAAAAGTTGATTTACTCCCCACCCCTCAGTATTCCCTATTTCTAACAATTGGTATTCATAGTATAGTTACTCAAAAGGGATCTAACAAATTAAAGGAGATCACTACAGATATAGATCACTTGCAAAGAAACCTTGAGGAAGCTCTTGAGGAATTATATTATGCTAATTATGAAAGAAATAGTTTTAAGGTCAAGCTTAGAGATGCACAAGATTTCATTCAAAAGTTGAAAGATCATGTTGAAAATTTAAGATTAAAGAGGAAGAAACTAATTATGCACTACAAGGTGGGAGAATCCCAAAAAATGGTGACATAACCCCCAATAAATAACCACATAGTAGAATATAAACTCTAACACAGAGATTTAGACCCAAAAAAATACTAATTCTCATAATAGAATCATAAGATTTACAACCAACATGCCTAGTTGAAGGCCTTCCAAGTTACGACCAAATACAAAGCAATTGCAATAATAGTTCTGCAAGACCTCACAAAATTTAACTCATATCTAGTCCAAAAGCATAATATAGTAGAAAATCTTGAGAAGAGTCCAAACTTGTGCTTGCAAGCCACCAAGCAACCTTCTTGTTTTCTAAGCCCACACTTAGCTATTAGCTCTACTAAACTTTTCTTCTCATAGCTACTCTTCTCCTCCATGTTGAATATCAATGACTCAAGACATCACAAGACCCTCTACTTATACTAAACCAAGACACAATTTTATCTATAAATTTAAGATTAAATAAACACTCACATATTAAATAAACCCTCAAGCACATGTCATCTTGGAAGAAAACATTAAATACATAAAATAACTAAATACTTAGGACATGTCCCAAGTTTACAGTACATAACTAACTCAGATGAAAACATAAAAGTACACGCCCTTAGGCACAAGTCCACACATCATCCAACTATCCAAATCCAAGAGCACACATGCCAACTCCCTCAAATCAAAGGTTGTAGAAATAATCTCCAAAGTCTACCTAGGAAATAGGAACACATTACTAGCAACCATTAAAATGGCTCCAACTCCAATTTTTACGTGTACTTAGGAAAAGGTTCCCTAATATGTCTCGAACATATCCCCAAATACACAAAGCATAATTCTACAAATCCAAGTATAAAATTCCTTCATACAAGATTTTTGATTATCCTAGGATGCTTCTTCATAAGACACCCTAGGTATGAAGAAAGATTTTCTTAACAATTGAAAGAACATCTTTTAGGGTTCAGCACATAAACCCCAAATTGGTTCTTTGCATACATGTCCTCCACCACATCAGCTTGTACACTCTTGTCTTTGTTCCACTTAGGCAACCCCTTTCTTTTAGTTATCATCTTTACATTATCTTTGGTGTGCCACAAATCCTTTTTCCACATTGATCTCTAACATTTTGGGAATCTTTTAACTTAACTTAGCTACCAAAACTTAGGTTTCACCTACCAAGTTATGTATTCTACAAAGGAATTAAGGAAAAATTCCCTGCCACCCTTCTCAACAATAAACAGATTCTTTACACAATCATCCACTACCCCAAAATCATACTGCCAAGGTCTACTAAGTAATATGTGACAACTACTCATGTCCACAATATCACACAACACTTTTGTTGGTGTTTTAAGACTACTATTTTTAAAACCCAATACCAAAATAAAGAAGATAAAATAAAACCTAAGGATTAGAAAATTCCCATATTTGACTAAAAATATCTCTATCTGGACCAATGTGATAGAGTACAAGGACTCTCTACACTTTAGGCTCTGCAAGGCCAAGGTGGGTGCACCTAGGGATTAAGATGGATTTTTTTTTGGTGTTCTTCTTCAATATTTTCTCATTAATGTTCTCCTCATAAGATATGTCCCTTATAGTAGATAAATAGTCAACAATCTTCTTGATATTGTAATCAACTTATGTGTTACAACAACTAACTATAAACTCCAAGAAAGCTATTACAAAAATTGAATGACCAAAAATTTAGTTCTTCATTACTGAAATGGAAAATTGGTTTTAATGTGTATTGTGAAACCATATGAATACATCAATTTGTATCACAAATTTATGACCAATGCCTTATCCATTTTTATACAGAGTCAACCCAGTAAAATCTTGATCTATTTAATTGACTTGCAATTAAAATTATTAGTTGTTAACCCTAAATCACATTCTTATGATATCTCTCCCATATGCTTAGAAAACCTATCAATTCATAGAAGTATTTGCTTAATTCTTTGAATTAAAAGCACCAATGAAATGATATACAACCTATCCTAGTTGCATTAAATTTAAAGAACTTGATTGAATCAATCTCAAGATAACAAACACGTGAAAATAAAGACAAAATTCAAAGACATAGATACTTAGAACTACCCTTTTTGTATTAATCTTCCTTGAAAATCATACATTATTGATATAAGACTTAGAATATAGCTCAAAACTTGAAAATCTTAGTCATTCAATCTTCATTGTATTCTTAGATTTGCAAAATTGAATACAAAATATCATTGACACAAAAAAATAGACCAATTGCAATAGCAATAAACACTAAAAATATACACACTTCGGACCCTCACTCCACATCTTGGAAATCCTTTTATAAGAAAGGATTGCAACAAGCCTCAATGGGAGGACACATGTCAAAAACTAGTTGGAAAACAAATACAAATATATTTCTATAATGTTACATTACAAAAATTCTTTATATTCGGACAAAACTAGGGAAACAGTTGCAAAATTGACAGGTGGCACTTTCTATAGGAGTCTTCAGTATATTTTTGTTTGTATTCTAACTGCCTATCACTTTTTTTGACTTTATTTTCTATTTTTTCTTTTATGCCTTTAGTTGTATCTTTAACTGCTCAATCACTGCCCCTTGATGGTAAAGCCTTTATTTCTTCTATGAGTTCCTAAATGGATATGTCTATATTTGCATCACACCAAGTGGCATCCATGATACCATTTAATTCTTCTAGGAATTTGTTCCACTTTACATCTATTATAGCCTTAACCTTTGTCATTACCTTTCCCATCTTAGACTCTAGTTTATACAATACATCTATAAAATCATATACTACTACAATGTTAGCTTCTCCATTGTAGTATGCCAAAAATCTAGAGTGATTCAGGATGTTATCAAAGGAAGATGACCATTCTATCCATTCTTTGATTCCTTCATCATTATCCAAAATAGTGGGTATTAAATTTGGTATTCATGTGGCAATTGCTTTCATATTATTCTAAATCAATTGTATCTTGCCCACAAAGAATCCATTCAACTCTTTTACCTTATTAATCATTTTTCTGGAAGTGATAATCATTACCTTTGTAAAATCCTTCTTATGCATTAGCATAGGTACAATATTATCAAAGAATTGGGTATGAGGGCCCCATGTAGTGAACAAAGGAGATAACTAGGCAATTGCCTTAGAACACTTTTATTCTACCCCTTTAGAACAATATACTTGCTATGCACATTTTTTGAAACAACATTAAAAGAGTTGATCTTATGGATTAGAAAATTCTTGATGGTTCTAATTTTAATCTCTTTGATAGACTCCATCTCTTCTTCATCTACTGTAATAGCTTGACTTGATGTATCTTCTATCTTAGATGCATGGCCCTCTATCTATATTCCTCTATCCTGAAATTCTGTAGCAACTCGGACAGTATTTTTTAATGCTACTATCTCAGTTTCTAACTTGAGATTTTTCTGCTCCAAGACATAAGTCTTCTTCATTTCTTTTTCATAGTGCCTCCTAGTTTCGATATACCTCTCATAGGCTTTTTCTAGTTGGTCCTTTAGGACATCAATCCTATTCTTTCCCAACATGGCTATTGAGGTTTGCATTCCATAAATTTGGTTGTTAGAAGTAGAGTACACATTCCAAAGTATAATATTTCCCCTTAGGGACACTTTGATCTCCATTAGAGTGGACTTTTGATTCTTTGGAGCTAAACTTCATATTTCCATGGTTTGAGCATCAATATTATATCCAAACTCTCTCAAATCTCCCAGCTGATTTTCATCTTCAAATGAGATTTTCTTGTCCTACCTCCTCATCTAGTCTAGTAAAAATGAAGAACCGATATCCCATCCCAAGAATACAATCATTCCACTCCTCTATATTAGTTCATTGGCTTCTTTTGTAGTGAGGGTTTCAGTAGTAGGATCATACTCTTGTAGCTTTTTTACTAGTTCAGCAACTACCTTGTCAGAGTCACCTAGTTTCATTTGCAGAGAGAACTCATTTTGTTTCAACTTGAACAAGAAGCTTTTAAATTCTTTAGTTTCAATGAAATTTTCATCACTTATAAAACTCATTTGCTTTAATGATCCTATGATTAATCATTTGAGCCTGTAGCTATAATTTCTTAGCCCTTTTCTCATCCTCGGTCTCTTGAGCCATCAAATAATTCCTCCTTACATCATCAAAATATTGGTTTACACTTGGTGAGATTCGTAAGGCTTCTTTTTGAGCCCTTGGTGGAATTTCTATCATTTTTTGCTTCTTGCTCCTTTGTTGAGCCTATTTTGAACTTTCAAGTTGATCCTCTTCTTCATTGCTAACTTCTACAACATCTTTATTAGAAGATTCAAGATCAACCTTTCTCCTTATTTCTTCAGGAACTTGTGCTAATATCTCATCAAAAAATTTCACACATTTGTCCAATCTTGACCAATAATCTTCTTCATGATAGAATCCCTTAAAGGATGGATCTACCTTTCTCATATCTTGCTCAAAACTCAAAACATCTATGTACTTGATCATTCTTTCTCTACATACATTTTCATCTAATAAGTCAGCAATGAAATCCTCCCATAAACACTTCATTGGAGGTAAAGTATATCCCCTCATGTTCTTTAAGGCATTCCTAACTACATTGCAGGGGTCATATGTTCTTGTTGGCCTAGTTGGAAATTTAAAACTCCTTAGGAAAGCATCAGTTTCCTCTATATCATTTTTTCCTATGTCAAAATCTACTGCCTTGGTGCATCTACACAAAAATGTTTCCTTTTTTACAGTTTTGCCCAAGTATTCTCTATTTAATGAGATCAACTACCAAAAAATTCTACAAACCCTAGACTTTTGTGACATATTTTGGCAAAATTTGAGGTGGTTGGGGAATCCATAAATTCTAATGATAGTATATTCTTCAAATAAAAAAACACTTCCCCAATCATGCTCTAATTTTTTCCCAACATCAAAACACATATTGGGCTTAACCACCTTCCTAACACTTCTAGGTATTCTCTCATTAACTAGTCCTATCATTCTTAAGACAGGGTGCACAAAATCATTATAGAAATAAATAACATTAGAGTATGGGTAAAATATTTTCCATACCCTAGTCCAGCATTGCACAAGCAATCTTTCTCCCCATTCCTTCGTAAATTCAAAGAAATTTTGATCTAAGAACTCCACATTGCTAAACACAATCAGATGCATGATCAAAGGGTAGTGAAAGAACCTGAAGTTATACAATTTTCCTTGTTGTGTAGAAATGATTTCCTCATGAATCTTGTTGATGATGTAAGTCACAAAATCATACCCAACATTCATGTTTGGGTCCTAGATATTCAACACCATGACATAATGTCAACCCAGAGCATTCATGGTTCCATCTGAACATAGGACTTTGTTGAGACCAAAGATAGTATTACTCATGTATCTTTGGAAGAATTCCAGGGGATAAGATCGATGTAGTGCAAGGTAGGAGAATCTCTAAAGGAGATTTCCTAGCCCCCAACTATATAACCATGCAATGAAAACACAACAACAAGAAGCAACAATTCAAGATCTAATACCAAATCACAATAATATATTCATAAAATATAACTGATTACATGCAATGTGTCAGGCTGTAAGGCTTTCCCGATTATGGCCAAATACAAATTAAGTAATAGTTCTACAAGATCTCTCAAGATCCAATCCCAAACCCTAGCTAGTGAAAATCCACACTCTGGTAGAAACCCTCAAGGAAGATCTCAACTTGTGCTTGCAAGCCCACCAAGCAATCTCCTTGTTTTCCAAGCCACAGCTACTAGCTCTTCTCCAAATTTTCTCTTTCAAGCTTCTCCACGATGGTGAATAATGACTAAAGACTTCCCCCCCAACCCCTACTTATACCAATCTAATCCAAAAGTCAGCCAAGAATACAAATTAAATACAAATACATAAATTAAATGCCACAAGTTAGCCAACAATAACAATTAAATTCCCAAAATTGATGTCTTAGAAAAATTGCAATATCTCCTAGGTCCAAATGAATTAGAACTCGTTCTTTGAACTGTAGGTATAAATCTATAACCTCTTCAATCCTTAAAATTTTTATCCTCTAACTCATTTTGTAAAATTAGTTATACATATTGAAATAGACACCAATTTCTTAGACCATGCCGAGCAACCAAAGACCATGCCTAGCTCCTAGACCATGCTAAGCTCCACAACCATTAACCAAAATCCTTCCAAACATGCAGGATTGCAAGAAAACCCAAGATTCTCTTGCATCAAACACCCTAGGTTCAAAAAGATTTTCTAGTAACTGGAAGAACATCTTTTAGGATTCAGTACATAAATCCCAAATTGGTTCTTCACATACATGTCTTTCCCTTATTTTTCTTTTTCTTCTTCACATCCACCATAGGTGTTCCATAGGTCTGATTTCCATGCTGATCTCCAACTTTCTTAGAATTTGTCAACTAAACTTGGCTGCCAATACTCAGGTTCCTCCTACCAAGCTCTTCATTCTACAAAGGAATTAGGGAAAACTTCCTACCACTTTTCTCAACTGTAAGCACATTCCTAACACAATCATGCATAGCCCTGCAATCATACTGAAAAGGTCTACCAAGCAACACATGACAACTATTCATATCCACAATATCACACAACACTTGATCCTTATACTACCCAATCTGGAAATCAACAAGGCATTGCTCCCTCACTTCCAAAGCATGCACACCTTGCAACCAGCCAATCCTATAAGGATAAGGATGTCTCATTCTCTTCAAACCAAGTTTCTGAACCATCTCTTTAGAAACAAGGTTATCAGTACTACCACCATACACAATCACTTTGCAAACTTTACCACCAGATTTACAATGAGTTTTGAACAAACTAGTCCTCTGACAAGAATCCAATGTCCTCTCACCAACTAGCACTTGCCGAGACAAAAAACTCTCTCCTTTCTCAAGCTAACTATCTTGGACTTCAACCTCATTCACAATAGTAGTTATCCTCCTAATTGGACATTCAAAATGATCTATGCCCCTCTTGACCACACTTGAAACAATTATGTTTGAACCCACCTCCACCTGTCCTTCTCCTCTGTTCAATAGGTTTTGGTTCACCTTCTTCTTTTGGTTTAGCTTGTGCTGAACTATCCTGCTTCTCCTTCCCTTGGGAACTACCTTGATTCTTCCTCTTTAGCTTCTCCTCTTCTCTCAATGCATATTGATTAGCATCCTGAACTAAAGAAATGTTTAGCATACCACCCTCATCTTGAATATTGAATCTCAAACCATTAATATACCAAGCTATCTTCTCTTTTGACAATTCTTGATGCCTAGAACAAATAGTCAACTTGTATAATTCCTCTGTATAATCTTTCAAAGTCATATCCTTCTGCTTCAGATTTTGCAAACTTTTAAACAACTCAAGTTCATAATCAGCAGGAATGAACTTAGCCTTCAACTTAGTCACCATCAATTTCCATCTAGTGATCTTCATTTCACCTTCCTCTTCTCTATCTCTTTGTAGTTCTTTCCACCAAAGAGAAGCATGTCCCTTCAACTTAGTCTATGCCAACCTTACTCTAGGTGGATTCTCAATATCCTCAAGCTCAAAGTAATCTTCCAATTCACCAATCCAATCAATCAGGTCTTTAGGATTCAAAGTTTCTAAAAAATTAGAAACCTCCATCTTATGCTTTAGCTTCAACTGAGATCCAGGTCAAGCAAACTGACCAGCCCTAATTCCAATAGGTCTCTCCACATGATCAGATCTATCCTCACCACTAGATCTAGTAACTTCAAAGTCTTTAGAAACTTCCTCATAACTACCTTCAGTACCCACATGCCTAGGTACACCACCTAAAGCACTCAAAATTTTAGCAATCATGTCACTCTTCATTGATGTTATCTCTGCTCTAACATCCCAAACTCAGATATAATATCTGCTTTAACCTTCTCTTAAATCTATTCTTCTATAACATTAGTAAGACTAGAAATTTCCCTAGGGTCCAATATTTTTGGTGGCATCTTTCCAAAATTTTGGCAAACTCTAAGTAACAAATCCACCAACCAAAAGATCAATCAGCCACTAGATCAATCCAAGTCCTGTGTAAACTACCTCAGCTTCGAGGATTGTTCTACACACTCAAGAACAACCTTCACTCTGATACCACCTGACATAGTGCAAGGCAGGAGGATCCCCAAAGGAGATGTCCTAGCCCCTAGCTATATAACCATGCAGCAAAAACACAACAATAAGAAGCAACAATGCAAGATCTAATACCAAATCACAATAATATATTCATAAAATATAACTGATTACATGCAATGTGTTGGGCTATAAGGCCTTCCCGATTATGGCCAAATAAAAATTAAGTAATAGTTCTACAAGATCCCTAAAGATCCAACCTCAAACCCTAGCTATTCCAAATCCACACTCTAGTAGAAACCCTCAAGGAAGATCTCAACTGTGCTTGCAAGTCCACCAAGCAATCTCCTTGTTTTCCAAGCTGCAGCTACTAGCTCTTCTCCAAATTCTCTTTTCCTAGCTCCTCCACTTCTCCATGATGGTGAATAATGACTAAATACTTCCCCCCCCCAACTCCTTCTTATACCAATCTAAGCCACAAGTCAGCCAAGAACACAAATTAAATACAAATACATAAATTAAATTCCACAAGTTGGCCAACAATAACAATTAAATTCCCAAAATTGATGTCTTAGAAAAATTGTGATATCTCCTAGCTCTAAATGAATTAGAACTCGTGCTTAAAACCATAGGCATAAATCTAGACTCTCTTCAATACCTAAAATTTTCATCCTCTAAATCATTGTAGAAAATTATTTATAAGGCCTGAAATAGACACCAAATTCTCAAACCATATTGAGCAACCAAAGACCATGCCAAGCTCCACAACCATTAACCAAAATCCCTCCAAACATGCAAAATTGTAAGAAAACCAAAGATTCTCTTGCATTAAAGATCTTCTATCTCCTTCTTCTTTGGAATTTCTCCCTTCTCTTTCCTTAACATAGGGAAATGCCTTGTCATTGTTCTACCCATGTAGAATCTCTTCTAGTTCTTGAAGTTCTCATTCAATTTGTCCATGTCAGTAGGAAACAACATTGGACCTCCCAAATGAAATTCTTCTATGAATATCTCCTTATCCAATGCTAACAAGATGCTTCTATCCTTCCTATGAAAGAACTTTCTGATAGGATTGTAACATTTTATCAGTTCCTTGACTAGGTCAACATCCACAAAGACCTCAGGCATAATAATTTTTCCTAGGTTTCTTGTCCAAGGGTTTGGAAATAAGAACTTTCTCTATTATATTCCTATAGAAGAACCAAAGTAATTAACTTTTGTTCCTATCAAGAACCTTTTCATCTCTACAAAAGACATAAGGATCTCTGAAAGAATGGTCATTTGCAAACTGTGTGAAGAACCAAGTAGAATCTGTATCCACTCTTCTACAAATGAGCTAGGGATTTTTTCCTTCGAGGTAGACTCTTGAGTTACAGGTTGTGTTATCAATTCATCTTATTTTTGTGTCATTTTTACAAGATTATCTCAATAATTTTGAATGCTATATGTTGGAAATATGCTCAAGCTCACTTTGCAACTCAAACTCTGCTTGAAAATCTCAAATACTTGTTCAACTGGTAATGAAATATCTATTTCTCTTGGAATTTATCTGCTTCTACAAAGAGAGCATGGAACTAATGGCATTTAAAACCAGCATTCTTTAAAACCTTGGTGATATGGATTTTATCTCCAAAGCATCAAAATCCCACTCTCATGGAGATCAAAGAGTCCCCAAGGGGGAATGTTATATTTTAGAATGTGGACTCTACTTCTAGCAGCCAAATTTATGGAAAAGGCCTATGAGAGGTATATCCAAATTAGGAGGCACTATGAAGAAGAAATGAAGAATACTTATTCCTTGGAGCAGAACAATCTCAAGTTAGAAACTGAGATAGTAGCATTAGAAAATGTTGTCAGATATGGTATGGAAATTCAAGACAGAGGGATATAGATAGAGGGTCATACATTTGAGATAGAAGATACATCAGGTCAAGCTATGGCAGTAGATAAAAAGAAGATGGAGTATCACAAAGAGATTGAAATTAGAGCCATCAAGAATTTTTTGATCCACAAGATAAACTCTTTGAAGGTTGTTTCACAAAATGTGCATAGCAACTACATTGTTCTACAAGGGCCAAAATATAAGTGTTATGAGGAAATTGCCTTGTTGTCTCCTTTATTCACTACATGGGGCCCTCATACCCAATTCTTTGATAATATTGTACCTATGTTGATGCATAAGAAGGATTTGTGAAAGGTAATGATTATCACTTCTAGAAAAATGATTAATAAGGTAAAAGAGTTGAATGGATTCTTTGTGGGAAAGATGCAGCTGGTTCAAAATAAGATGAAAGAAATTGCCACAAGAATACCAAATTTATACCCATCATTTTGGATAATGATGGAGGAATCAAAGAATGGCTAGAATGGTCATCTTCCTATGATAACATCCTGAATCACTCTATATTTTTGGCATACTACAATGGAGAAGCTGACATTGTAGTAGTATATGATTTAATAGATGTATTGTATAAACTAGAATATGAGAGGGAAAGGTAATTGGATACCCTCACTCACTCTGCATTTACCTCAACCTATATTCGGGAAACCTCTATTTGGAGGTTTTCTCACTCAGCCCTCACTATCCATGTATCATCCTATTGAGGTGGCCCCTGAGGCCTTTGTACCTATGGCCCCGATTGTGGCCCCTGCACTAATGGTGGCCCCACTAGTACTGGTACTCTCCTCTTATGGACTATGCACCCTAGAGTACCCTACTATGGTACCCTCCCTGGTGGTGGCACCACTACTACCTATCCCTCATCTCCTACCCTATCTCCTCTGCCCTATGCCTACTCTATTGCTACTGGCACTCCTGGTACTGTTAGTCACATTGGCTGATGGGCCATCCACCACTATGTATATGTAGGTGTCATCCCTACATCTCCCTATTCTTGTCCATGAACCCAAGACACTGGCTACATACTATGCCATGACATCCTTGCCAATATCAAAGAGGTCCCATGACCCCACAATCTACCATACTCTTGGGATACCACTAGATATATGAATCTGTTAGACACAACATCTTGAACCCACCTAAATTGTCATTGCACCCTAGAAGGCATATAACACATAACAATGTGAATAGTCTAACCAATTAGCCAATAGTCTATCTATACATAAGGAAGGTAGAGTTAATCCTTGCTATCATCCTCTTCCCCTACTGGTAATATAGCCCCCCACTCACCTCCATCATATGGTGTCCAGTCAAACATGATAATCTCATCTAGACATCTCCTCCAAAATCTAACTGAATTGATCAAGGTGTACTAGATTGATGGCATATATTGACATGCATAAGGCTCACTAGGCCATTAGGCCTCACACCTCGTAATAGGGTGTTTCACCCCTATGTGCTCACATGACCACACCATCAACAATTTCAACCCTAGACCTATGGTTTTTCGTGTCCTATATGTACACATGTGTACATCATAGTATACTTGGGCCAAGATAAACTAACCCTAGTAGAAGACTGCACCATCATCTTATAAAAGAGTGCTCAGCACTTGTGTCCAATCGATCAGAAACCCATGTCCAGCATGGTCTAGCACCATCCTCCATATAAGTGAGGCAAGATAGAGAGAAAGCCATGGCAACCTCTACTCTAATATCTCCCTCCATATCAATCATGATCTTTGAATAGGTAGCCTCTGTCATCACTGCTTAAAGCACTCTCATAGATAGGGATCTACACCCTCTAGTACATACTCAGGATATCTCTTGTAGATCAACACTTAGAGAATTTGCCACACATCGAGAAGAGTAATTATTGTGTCTCTAGTAAGAAGATGGAAGCTAGAGGTCGGTGTATGCCACCACTCTATAAGTGCAAAAATCTATGTTGAGTGTGCCCTCAGATCGGGCCACTCGTGGATGTGCTCCAAATTGCATAGCCTCACATGACCCCATTTTACCTCTATGAGTGTCTCTCCTAGCACCATGATTGTTGGTTAGTGCTCCCGCAACCAAAATGTCACTGTCACCATCTATAGCATTAACATGCAATAGTCAGTTTTTCATTTGTTTCCTACTTGTTTTGCTTATCTAAGCATGGGGCATCATACTTTTTTCACCCCTCGGTCATCGCCATCACCCAATTTTGTCGATTCATCCAAATCGATGGAAATGACAAATCACAGAGTTGCTAATCTAGCATCTCCAGCAGCTACATAGATGCCAATTTCCCTACACTAGTTGCCAAACTGTCATCTTTAGAGATGACAACATGGAGATCGTCCTCTCCAACCCCATCTTTGCCTTTTGTTTTACCCTCTTTGGCATCTACATCGATTACAGGATGAACCCTATTATCTTTGGAGATGATAGGATGAATCCTGTCATCCTTGTAGTACCCCAACCCTAGCTTTTCATCTATGAAGAAAACGAACCAGAGAACTATCATCTCCACCCTAAGCTCATTTTTTCCCATTTAATGTGCAATAAATGCCCAAATTAAATGCATAATTAAAACTTTGACAAGTAGGGATAGTTGACTTACCAATGGTCTCATGTTGGCTAACCTTTGGTGCTCCTAGACGTGCTCTCCAAGCTGTAGTCTATCGATCAGATCCATCCTTCACTCTAGTTCTATGCTCTCTAGGTGTGCAAATGACTCTTCCTTATGCCCCTTGGAGGCTTATATAGGCCTTTTGAGGTCCCCTTTTGAGCTTGTACTCTTTCCTTGGCCATGTCAACCCCTGTTTATCCCCAAATCATGCAAAATGTTCATTTATGCATTTCCTACCCTTTCTTTTCTTCTAAAGTCCTTTTCATGAAAATTGCCCAAATTGTATTTTTTGCTCTATTTTTGCGAGGGGCACCCTCCTCCCCTGTTGTCATTATGACACAACTCCTAGGACTCCTATCCTCTCTAGGGCAACCTATATTTTCTTTTCTTTGATATAATGTCATCTCGACATCACATCAAAGAGGGGCAAAATGTAAATGCATAAAATCATCCCAAACACTATATTAATTTATTTAATATTTCCTTTGACATTATAATTAATTATTTATTAATTAATTATATTTTTCATATTTTTATACTTATTTAAGTAAATTTATTTAATTAAATAGGTTTGTTTTCCTAATGTATTCAAATTTAATTTAAATACATCACCTCTAATGTATTAAATTTATTTAATGCATAGTGCTCCATAAAATCCCCTTTAAATAAATTTCAATTTATTCAATTCCCTCCACTTTATGAAATTCTATAATCTTGTGATTAAATTAAATCCTATTTAATTTAATCATAATCCTATCTAAAGCCTAGTCTACACCCATCACACTCATTCTTCTAAGCTTACCCATTAATTAATCTCACTTAATTAATCCTAAACACCTTTTAGCTCCTAAGTGTTTTCTCACATATGTGTGAGAAACTCAAGATCCAATAAAGCTTTCATTTTATTATTCTATTCACACCTCTTACACACTTGTCCCCCTTTCCTTTCTCCAAGGTTTCTCACACATGTGTGAGCAAACCTTGAGCCATCACTTTCATCTAAAAGGCTTATGTTGACCTTTGCATGGCTTGTCCCCTTAGTTCATGTGTCTCCCTTATGGCACCTATGTGGATTCCATATTAGATGCCACCTCCCCAAGGCCTCTCTCAAACCTATAAATAGAGCCCTTGTCTCAAGCATTTTTCATCTCCCTCATTTGCATTGTTATCATGCTAGTTTAATTTTAGAACTTTCTTAAAAAAAATTCATATTACTAACCCTTTGGTAGATGTTATATTTCTTGCACTTATGCTTGCATTTTCATGAGAGTATTGCACTCTTAGTTTTATTTCTTGCATCTATTTCCATTATCCATTGAGTGCTCTCAAGAATGGTTTCTTCCATAGCCATCTCTTGAAGCATTATTCATTCATCTTAGTTTAGATTCATGCTTCACATTGCATTCTCATTTCTCATTTTGGTATTAATTCAATTGTTGTGTTTGGAAGAGCACATCTACATCCCTCCAACTAAAGCACACCAACAAGGCCATTTATGGGTTCCCTTGTTGAGTTTCTTTGAGGTTGCATGGAGACTCTTGTTTATCGGTTACATTAGTATTAAAATACAATGTTAGTTAGTAGTTTCCCTTATTTTTATATTGTTATATGCACATGCTACTAATGATTTATTGTTTATGCATGCTCCTAACAAAGAAGTTTTTTATGCAAACACAAGGATATCTCATTATCTTCAAACCAAGCTTTTGAACCATCTCCTTTGTAACTAGGTTATCAATACTACTACCCTCCACAATCATATTCCATCATCTACCTCCAAACTTACAATGAGTCTTGAATAAATTCATCCTTTGGGAAGGTTCCAGCACCTTCTCACCAAGAAACACTCGTTGAAACGGCAAGTTCTCCTCCATCTCAGGCTCTTTTACTGAGTCTACATTCTTGTTCACAATAGTAACGCGTCCATCACCAGCATTTTCATTGGAGCATTAAAAATATCTATGTCCTTATTCACCACATTTGAATCAAGTACCCTTAAATGCAACTTTGTCTATTCTTCTCTTCTTCTCAGTAGGTTTTGGTTCATCTTCAACAATCTATTTATCCTTCACCAAGTTATTATGCTTCTCCTTCCCTTGAGAATTACCTTGATGTCTTCTTTTATACTTATCTTATGCCTTCATAGCATACTAATAAGTATCCTCAAGTAAAGAAATATTCATCATATCAATATCATCCTAAATATTGAATCTTTATAGCACTCCTCAGTATAATCCTTTACAGTCATATCCTTATTTTTCAAATTTTGTAATCTTTTAAACAACTCAAGTTCATACTTAGCAGGAATGAACTTAGCCTTTAATTTTTTCACCATTAATCTCCACCAGGTGATCTTCAATTCACCTTATTCTCTATATCTTTGTAATTGTTTCCAGCATAAAGAAGCATGTCCTTTCAACTTAGTTTGTGTTAACCTCACTTTGATCAAATCTCCAATATCATCTAACACAAAGTAGTCTTCTAATTCACCAATCCAATCAATTAGATCTTCAAGATTCAAAGTACCTACAAAATTAGAAACATTCATCTTGTGCTC
The DNA here is from genome assembly GCA_028749045.1 of Cupressus sempervirens. Taxonomy (NCBI): domain Eukaryota; kingdom Viridiplantae; phylum Streptophyta; class Pinopsida; order Cupressales; family Cupressaceae; genus Cupressus; species Cupressus sempervirens. Next base: position 968,798,670 of record CM053787.1, read on the forward strand.
CAGCCACTACCGAGCTCTAGGTTTAGCCAATTGACCAATTTTATCTTCCATAGACCTCTCCATGTGATCAGTTATGTCTTCAACACTAGATCCGACAACCTCAAAGTCTTCAGTAGCTTCCTCATAACCATATTTAGTACCCACATTCCTAGGTACACCATCTATAGCTCTCATCATCTTAGTGACCATATCATTCTTCATCAGTTTCATCTCAAAACTAAAATATTCTTTAATCTTTTCTATAATCCTTAGCTCCAAAACATCACAGAGATTCTCAAAGGGATCTTCCAAGATCTTCACAAACCCAAAGCAACAAATCCACAAGATTAACTAGCACCAAAAGATCAACTCACTCTAATACCACTTGATGTAGTACAAGGTGGGAGAATCCCTAAAGGAGATTTCCTAGCCCCCAAAAATAACCACATAGGGGAATATAAACAATAACAAAGAGATTTAGACCCAAAACAACACCAATTCTCATAATAGAATCATAATATTTACAACCAACATGCCCAATTGGAAGGCTTTCCAAGTTATAGCCAAATATAAAGAAATTACAATAACGGTTTTGCAAGACCTCGCAAGATCCAAAATCCTATCTAATTTAGAAGAATCTAAACTTCTACTCGCAAGTCACCAAGAAACCTTCTTGTTTCCCAAGTCTACACTTAGCTACTAGCTTTGCTAAACTTTGCTCCTCATGGCTACTCTTCTCCTCTATGTTGAATATCAATGACTCAAGAAATCACAAGACCCTTTACATTATACTAAACCAAGCTACAAGTTAGCCTAGAAAGTTAACATTAAATAAAAAATCACATATTAAATAAAGCCTCAAGCCACATGTCGACTTGGAAAGAAATATTAAAAACATAAAATAACTAAATACTTAGGATAGGCCCTAAGTTTACAATACATAACTAACTCATATAAAAATATAAAAAAGTGTTCCCTTAGGCATAGGTCTACACACTATCCAACTACCCAAATCCAAGAGCACACATGCTAACTCCCTCAAATCGAATCTCGTTGAAAAAATCTCTAAAGTTTTTGCAGGAAACGGGAACATGGTACCAACAACCACAAAAATGGCTCTAACTCCAACAAGATAACTCTAGTATTTATGTGTGCTTAGGACAATGTTCCCCAATATGTCTCGAACAAATGCCCAATTGTGCAAAGAATGACTCCACAAATCTGAGCACAAAGCTCCTATGTAAAGGATTTTTGACTACCATAGGATGCTCTGGCATCAACCAGTTGAACAAATCAAAGATTGTGAAGCAATTACCAAGCTTAAGAAAGTAATTGAGATACCAAGACATGAACTTGAGATCATAGTGTTAAGAATGAGTATGATGTTAGATGAACTAAAAGAATAGACAAATCCAAATATTGAGAATGCAAATTTGAAATCAAAAATTGGTTTAGAGGTAAGGGTGGTGGATGCTTTTCTTAGTTATAAAACTTATCAATTTGTGAAGGTTAACTAGTATTCCCCAAACCCTCAAGTGCTTTTATGTCTTCAAAACTAACAAGGACTCTTCAAAGAGTTCTCAAGTGGTAGGATTGATGGTTTTAGATGATGTTTACTTGGACCCAAGGATTCTCAAGGTTTTCAACCATTCCCAACTCTCCAACTCTTCAAATCTCTTCAAACTGCCTTTTAGGCCTAGTTGCCCCTATTAGGTCTCCAATGAGAAAGAATTTTGGATTACTCTCAATTTTTCCAAAGAACTAATCTAACTCTATAGGTTTTTCAGATACCCTTTTATCCATACTATTGTAGACACCTAAATTTGATTACACTGCTTTGGTAATCTAATTTAGCCATCTCTAAAGGCATCATTAATTAAATTCTTATTTAATTAATCCTTTGCCATCCCCTAACTGATTAATTTAATTAATCATCTATAGTCCTAATTGATAAATCAATAACCTATCATTTATCAATTAAATCCTATTCTTCTATCTAATTCCAAAAATCCCCATTTATTAAATAAGTCTATTTGATAAATAAAATCCTCAAATCCAAAAACCCCTAACTTATCCCTAATCCTTCATTTAGCCTAATCCACCCCATCCACCCATGCTAACCTAGCTTAGCCACTAACTCACCCACCCTCATTAATGCCATCCACTTGCACATCTCTAACATCCTTAATCTAATCCTAAACCCAAGCCTAATCCACCCCCTAATGCTGTCACATTCCCTAAACAAGTTTAAGACTTTCCTAAACCAAACCAAAGTCTCCCCTCAAAAATCCCAACCACCAAGTCATGAGTGCTCTTACAAAACATAAAAGACTCTTACAAGCCCACTCATGACTCTTACATCCATTTTCCACACTCTTCCCTCTTCCACACTCATTCCTCTTACATCCCTCTTACATACTTAACCCCACTCATCATGCCTTTAACCAACCCTTTACCCTACCCTCTCACACTCATCCTCCTTGTGACAAGTGTTACCTTCCCATTGGTGCTAAACAAGCACAATCCATGTGCTCCCCTTTGAGTGCATCTTAGCCCTCCTTAACCATCTCCCCATCCTTGCATCTAAGCCATCCATCCCTCTACCCCTTGGCCTATAAATTTAATCCCATCCCAAGCCATTTCAATCAACAATCTTTGAGCTAAAGTTACCATGCTATTTTGAGAACCAAAGCCATCAATCTTACCCTTATAATGCCAATTTGAGAGCTTACAAAGCTACCAATTTGCCATTACCCATCTCCACCATTGAAGCAACTTTGAGCATCTTGAGCATACATCCACATCAAAGGACGCATCTACAAAATCAAGAAAACAATGAAGTGCTTCATCTTTTGAGGTTTGCATCTCTTGTTTGTTTTCTTTGTCTAAGCATATATGTGAACTTAGTTTTAGTTTGTGAATGTTTCTCTTATTGCTAATGTTCCTTGCATACTAAAATCTTGTTCTACAACTACAAAATATCAAAATGATTCCATGGGTTCCTTTGGACCATACCCTATTATTACTATAGTGTGGCTCTAAAATGCATAAAAAGAGGGTGATTTAACAAAGTAACTATAATTTCCTTACACTCCCTAAGCTCCATACTCTACATAGTCTCCTCTCAAGTCAAAAATGTCACAAATCCAAGAGGAATTAGACCTAAATCTTCTGTAACACCAAAAGCCCCAAATTACTCCTCAAAACCCTCTTAAACTAGGGCTTTCTAATTAAGTGTTGTCCCCACACTTCTGGGATCAAACAAGGGTGGATTCATCTTGTCTCCAATATACCCAGTCACTTCCAATCATTAAACATTGAGCTATAATGGCTAGAACTTCTACTGTTGCTCCATAGCCATAAATTTAATGCCTTTTACCTCACAAACTTCAATGGTGATCACCAATCCTTAGAATTTCCTATCAAAACCTTGTTAGATATGATTTGTACATATTTTTATAAGATCATTCCACAAGAATCAGACTCCTACATCCATGGAATAATCAGTATTTTAATTAGAAACTCAAACTTGTCAATGAAAACAATGTAATCCTTCAAAATAGCAACAACAAACTTAAAAGAAATAAATTTCACAAGTCTTAGTACATTAGGAATTGATCAAATAGCATGTATATATACTTAAGAGATCTCAATACTACAAGAAATCAATGAGAATCAAACTACCATGCCTCAAATGCTTGAAATATGGAAGTTTCTATTAGCTTTCTTCACTGAGACTATACAAAATGATCAATCCCAGGTGTTACCCTTTGTACAATGCCTCCAACTTGACTTAATAACCTCCTTGACAACCATCCCAACCAATTTGGATCAATTTCCATGTTTAATTATACCCAAAACTCCTTCAAACTAATTTCCTTCCAAAATGAACTAACTGTTGGGATTCAAACATTTTGAATTCTCCAACCTACATTTTATTGAATAAAACAACTATTTAATATTTTCAAACTTTCCTATTAGGTCCTCAAGGCGAATTTAACCAATCCTAGACCTTCCTAAGACTCCTTAGATCTTATTTGAATGCATATTTTCTTCCTACCCCTATTTCATCATTAGAGATCCTAAGGTCCTTAAGGATTCATTACATTTTCATTGTCCTTAAAGCCTCCTAAGGCCATGACTAGCTCCAACACATGTCAATTGATTGGTTCATACTTTTCCTTTCCTTTAATCCATATTTTGTATTTCATAGGGATCCTTGCATGTCTTGATGCTCCTACATCATACTCCCCTCCTTAAATGAAACTCTTGTCCCAAGAGTTAATTTTCTTAGGCCAAACACTAATATTTGGTGACCTTTGGTATGCAACAGTGAGGTAATATCCAAAGGTGATCTGCCTCTTCATACAATGCTTTGCACTCACACACAAAGAATTAGTAAAACAATGTTCATTTGCTAACTGTCTGGATGAAGGACAGTAAGATGGTTTCAATGCCTTCATCTATGATATATTCCTTGGATAAAACATTTTCCTCCCAATTTTTTCTTTAGTTCTAAGTGGTGATTCCTTTATAAGACATTTAACTACCCCAACTTGCACAAAGTTCAGATCCCAAAGCTCTCCTCCTTTAGGACTATTCTAACTACTCTATGACTGCACTCCCTTACTAGTATACCATCCAGTATCATATTGTACCTACATATTCATTTCTTTCCCAAAGAACATTACAATGTGTTCTTCTTGTTCTCTTAACAAAGGTTATAATTCATATCTCCTTCTTTCGTGATGGACTAGGTACTTGTTTGTGAAACCATCATGGATAACTCTTCTAGACCATTGCCAAGATCTTCCTAAAATTAAATGTCCACAACTCATTTTGAGAACATCACACCATACCTTATTTCTATACTTTCCAATTGAGAATTCAATCATGACTTCATCTCTAACAAGAATATTCTAATTCATGTTCACTCAAGTTGCATAGTATGGTTGAGGATGTGGAAAAGTTTCTAGTTTCAACTTCCTAACAACTTTACCTTGGATCAAAAAATTGGATTTGAATATGCTTGGATTGTTTGGTTTTCCTCTTCCCATTAGCAAACATTCTCCCTCTTTAGGTAAAACCAAAATGTTTTTGGATTCCTCCTCTTCTTTTGGTTCCTCTTGGGTTAGATTGACTCTCTTATCCATGCCCTTATCTTCAATCCATTTAGGACACATATATGTCCGATGGCCCACTTCATTACAAGTAAAGCATCTCCCTATGAACACTCCATCATCTCTTCCTCCACATCTTCCTCCCCTATATCCTCCTCTAGATAGCCTCCTCTTTTCTATGATGTGTATGGTTTATCCATGTCTTTATTGCTGATGTTCTAAAAAATAGTAGAACATCTACCACCTCTTCCTCTCATTGATGAACCTCCTCTTGTGTTACTTTGCCTCTCTTTCCTTCTTTTGATCTTCTCCTTGACCTTGATGGCCAATTTTTAACATTCTTCAAGTGATCTAGGGGTAGCAAGACTAAGTTCATCTTGGCTATTGAACCTAAGTCCCCCCGTGTGCCTTGAAATAATATCTTCAACATCTTCATCATGACTTAACCTTATGTCCAATTTATGGAACTCCTTAGTGTACTTATGTACATCCATGTCTTTTGTCTTAATACCCTACAACCTCTTGTATAATTGCACCCTATAATCATTAGGCAAAAAAAATTCTTTCATCTTATCCATCATAGTGTACCAAGATGTGATTTTTAGTTTCCTATTCTTCCATCTCTGTGCTTGAACACAATCCCACCATGGTAGAGTGTGTCCCTTCAAATTTGACATTCAACATCCTCACATTCAAAGAAATTCTCCATGGCACTAAACCAATCTATCAATTCCTCATCATCCATCTTTCTTCCATACATAGTCAAATGTGTTCTTGCCCTTATATCTCCACTCTATATAACTTTTACAAACCTGGCCATACTTATATCTTCAGGATCTAATTGTTTTTCCTCTTGGGGTACTTCTTCCTCTTCTTCAATTTATACTTCCTCATCCTATCTTTTTCCTTTATCCCTTTTCTCTAATGCCAAGATTCTCTCCATTGTAATTTCCAGTGTCTTATCCTTCTCATGGCTCTCCTTCTCTCTTTTTTCTAATGTTGCCTTCAACTTCTTGTTATTTGCCAATTGTTATTTAACTATCCTTACCAACTTGATTTTTTTCATACTTGTGGGTAAATCTCCTTCCCTTTTGGACATAGTTCCTAATCTCCTTGACAAGTTGGATCAACTCAAGTGCTTCTCCTCAAAGGATACTTCAACTCTAAGGGCTACCTAAGGATCCAAACTATCAAAGTTCTTAGGACCACTTCCCCAACTTCCAAAGGATTCTTACTATTCTCTAATACCATTGATGCAGAGGTAAGGGTGGTGGATGATTTTCTTAGTTATAAACATACCAATTTGTGAAGGTTAACTAGCATTCACCAAACCCTCAAGTGCTTATGTGTCCTCAAATCTAACAGGCACTCTTCATAAAGTTCCCAAGTGGTAGGATTAATGTTTTTAGATGGTATTTACTTTGAATTAAGGATTCTCAAGTTTAAAACTATTTCCATGTCTCCAACTCTTCAAATTGCCTTCTAGGCCTAGTTGCCCCTATTAGGTCTCCAATGAGAAAGAAGTTTGGATTAATCTCAATTTTTCCAAACCACTAACTTGACTCTACATGTTTTCAAATATCCTTTTGGCCATACTACAACATATTAAAAGGATTACATGGGTTCCTTTGGACCATACCCTATGGTTACTATACTACGGCTCTAAAATGCATAAAAAGAGGGTGATTTAACAAAGTAACTATAAGTTCCTTACACTCCCTATGATCTAGACTCTAGATAGTCTCTTATCAGGTCAGAAATATCATAAATTCAAGAGGAATTAGGCTCAAATCTTATGTAACACCAAAAACCCCAAATTACTCCTCAAACCCCTCTTAAACTAGGGCTTCCTAATTAAGTGTTGTCCCCACACTTTTGGGATCAAACAAGGGTGGATTCACCTTGTCCCCAACATACCCAATCACTTCCAATCATTAAACACTAACCTCTAATGGCTAGAACTTCTATTGTTGCTCCATAGCCATAAATTTAATGCCTTTTACTTCACAAACTTCAATGGTGATCACTAGTCCTTGGACTTTCCTGTCAAAACCTTCTTAGATATGATTTGTACATATTGTTACAAGATCATTCCATGATAATTATACTCCTACATCCATGGAATGATCAGTATTTTAATTACAATTTCAAACTTGTCAGTGAAAACAATGGAATCCTTCAAAATAACAATAGAAAACTTGAAAGAAATGAATTTCACAGTCTTAGTGCATTAGGAATTGATCAAACAACATGTAGATATGCTTAAGAGATCTCAAGACTACAAGAAATCAATGAGAATCAAACTACCATGCCTCAAATGCTTGAAAAATGAAGTTTTTATTGGCTTTCTTCACATAGTCTGTACAAAATGATCAATCCTAGGTACTACCCTCTATACAATGCCTCCAACTTGACTTAATAACCTCCCTAACAACCATCCCAACTGATTTGGATCAGTTTCCATGCTTATTTGTGCCCAAAACTCCTTAAAACTAATTTCTCTCCAAAATGAACTAACTATTGGGATTCAAATATTTGATTTCTCCAACTTACAATTTATTGAATAAAACAACTATTTAACATTTCAAACTTGCCTATTAGGTCCTCAAGACCAATTTAACCAATCCTAGACCTTCCTAAGACTCCTTTAAACTTATTTGAGTGCATATTTTCTTCCTGCCCCTATTTCATCATTAAAGATCCTAAGGTCCTTAACAAGCCCTTTAGGATTCATTACATTTTCATTATCCTTAAAGCCTCCTAAGTCCATGATTGGCTTCAACACATGCCAATTGATTGGTTCATACTCTTCCTTTCCTTTAATCCATATTTTGTCTTCCATAAGGATCATTTCATGCCTTGATGCTCCTACATCACAAATTACCAAGGTAACATCTGAACTTGAGAGTACTAAATTGAAGTTTGTTGAAATTGAGAAGTATAATTGTATGGTAAAAGGAAAACTTGTACAAACCAAGAAACATCTTGATAAGTTATATTTGAGGATAGAGAAACATGATGCACAAATCATGACACAAAATCCTAAAGGAGATATGATAGGGATTGGTTGCATTGAAGGTGAATCATCAAGGAAATAGAGATCACATAAGAGCATGGAATTAAATAAGAACCTAATCAACTATTAGATCAGATTAGTTAGACCAAAATCAATTAGAGCAACCTAGAGATCAAAGAAGACCATTCAATGAAATATGCTTGCATGTAACAAGTTTGGACACATGAAAAGAGATTTCAGAGTTAACTTAGATACTAAACCCTTTAGTTATTGTTACAATTTATTCCTTTATGCACATAAATTAAATTAATGCAAGAAGCCTAGGCAAAGATCAAATATGAGGATGAATGAAAGGACTAACATAGAAGCTAGTAGACCTTTGGGAACGAACAATATTATCAATAATGGAGTTGTATTCTATAAATGCAACAACTTTGGACATATTGAAAGGGATTGTAGATTATAGATCAATCAGTTTGGACCAAGGTATGGGAATGAAATTATTTAATATTATATTTGCATCTACTTAAGTCATTAGAAAGATTTTGTAGATTTAATGGATTCAATAACAATGTAAGGACGCATAATGTAAGAAGGAACATCAATAATAGAAAAAGAAATGAGAATATTAACAAAACACATGTAGAGAGAATTGATAAGACATATGTGAGGGAAGGGTCTTTAGAAAACATACAAGTATAGAAGGAAAAGTCAAAGGATAACACAAAGAACAAGGTGGAAGCAGTACCAAGCACTAAACCTTCTACATCATCATGAATTAGCACATTTTACCCAAACTGGGGAATGCTTACCAATAAGTCATCGATCCCTTGAGTGATCGAAGTAAGTTTTGTGAAATCAAATATAGCATTATTAGGTATTATGGAATCTAAATCTCAAATTGCATAAATTGGTTTGAAGATATGGAAGGCTGCTAAAGATTTGAAGGATTATGTAAGTATTATCATCTTTTTTTAAAATCCAATTAATGTAGAATTAATATTGAAAGGATTTAAGGGTAAAAATCGAAGGCATTCATCACCATTTGAGCAAAGATATTATGAAAAGAGCTAGCATGGAGATTTGAAGGCAAATTGGTGCACTTGGAAGCAATTTGATTGTTGTCCTATCACATATCGATTGAGGTATTTATTGTTCCTATGAATTACTATTAAGCTTTGATTTGAATTTTTTGAAGGATTAGTTATCATGGAAACATCACAAGTATGCAATGTGAATGAGAGAGCTAAGTATCAATTCAAGAAACACCCTTCTATTTCAATGGGAGATGATCTTGCAAACCCTTGACGGCATATTATATGTAGAATAAATTAGAGAAAACACACACTGCAAATTTGAATCAATTGGGGATAGGGATATCAAATCATACTTAGACCAATTTTATCACGATGACAAGACATTTAAACCATGGTTTGAACACCTAGGAGACATTAACGTTCTGTAATTCATGGGTTATGAAGAATTTCATGAACGGGGATGGACTAGGATTATTTTGAGAAGAATACACGATGACATGTTTTGGGTGGAAGAATCAGCCCACAATGATTTTACTAATGACCTAATTCATAAAGTGACTTGATTAAACAACACTTGAACTATTCAAATAGTCACAAAACTCGTAAAGGAGGTGGAAAATAATACAAGAGTGAAATAAGATGGGAGAGGAATGAGTTTTTCTGACATTAAACAAACAGATGTGAGACTTATTAGCAAAATCCTTGGATACAAAATGAACTACAGTTCAAGACAAATTTAGTTTTAATAGGATTCATTCATAGATCTTATAGATGGTTATTGAGGGAGGAAATTAATGTCTGCGAGATCCTAAGACAATAGTTTCTGGGAGCATTAAGAGGATTAAACATGATAAGTAGTAGCCCTTTAGATTTGGATCACTGGTCATGTATTTATTCTTCTACATTTTGTATAAGTTTCCAAATATGCTACATTTAGCTTGGATTTTTGGAAAATACACTATGGAATTGATCATTGATTACTACAATATGAAAACCAAGTCAATGATAACATCAGACATCTTTGACATGGTGAAACTATTTCAAATTAAAATAAAATGGAGGGTTAGAATACCAAGATCAATAATTGAGAAATGTGAGGAAACTATTTGCTTCATGGTAGAAGATGATTACACTTGTATCGAAGCAATGGAACCTAAAAAGATGTTTATTCATCCTATTGAATATGAAGTAACATAGGTGTGCTTGAAGGGTATGTAAAAGCTATATTAGAATCAGTAAGTGACTCTATCTATCCAAGATGTGGTACTTTTAAAGAAAAGTCAAGTACATTTAGAGAGCAGTTTTATAATGGATCTAGGAAGAGGATACCAACAAAGATGATGGAAGATATTGCCAAGGAACAAGCAATGAGTAAGGAAGAGTGATAAGATGCAAGAAATAAATCTAGTGAAAATCATACAAAGGCCAAACTTGAAGCCTCTAGCAATGAACAAATGAAAGATCCTACTATAGAGGCAAAAAGCAAGTAGCAATAGAAGAAGAAACCAAAGATTATGATATTGAGATCTTTAAGGTATATATTATTCCATAGGTACACACACCTAGAAGATCTACAAGATCTTATCTCACAGTTAAGGAGGATGGACCTAAAAACATAACAAGAATAGGTGAAGATAGAGGAAAAGACACAAGAAGAACCAAAAAGAACTATCAAGCAGAAAGTTAGGGCACATGGGCTAAGTTTCAATAAACCAAAGCTTATAGTCAAAAGGAAAGGTACCAAGAATTAAAAAAGAAGAAAAGGAAGAAGAGGTCATAGAACAAGAAATAGAGAAACAAGTTGCAGAACAACCAAGCATTGACCTAGTAGCAGAAAGGAAGAAATGGAGACCAGATTTGAAGGTCATAGATAGGATTCAATATGATGGGAGTCTTGACCAAGCACAAAAAATATATTGGAGATATAATGAGGAATAACAAAGACTAATTTAAAAAACCATTATTACTTATTTATTAAAGTTTAAGAAGAAGAATGGTGTAGAGTTGCAAGGAAGTATTCATAACCATCTGTTTGGGAAGTTGGAAAAGAGAATATTAAGAGCTATTGAAGAGGATAACAAAATGAGAGATGATAAAGTGGGAAAAGTTTGTACTTTGATTAGTTATGATGCAATGCATAATGTACTTGAAAATGTCAAATCTTTGTTAAGAACAACAATGAGGACATTTGAGCTTATGGCAAGACAATTTGATGATGTTCTAGTTGAGAATGAGAGAGCATTAGCTAAAGTATTAAGAGATCCTAGTGTGATGAAGGCAAAGAATAAATTAGTTAGAATTAATATTAATTATTCTAAGGTCTTGGCGAGCAATAATAAAGAAATGAAATAATTAATGAGCATTGTTAAACAACCAGACTGTTACATAAGTAGAGTGCCCATAACTTTGGATGCATCCCCCAGGGAAGCATAACAAAATCTAGCACAGGACAATGTGGATGATGTTGGCAATCTAGGAGAGATTTAAAACATTATGACAGAAACATTACGTAAGCATGGAAGAATCCATTGATGACATCAACAAGGATGAAGCAACCAAGCAAGATTAAAAGTCAAAGCAAATGAAGAAGATTATCAGCAAACAACACAAGAGGACACAAGGCAAGAAGAGAAGAATATGGAATTAGATCAAAATGTGCAGTCGAAACATAACACTCAATTAGATAAGGATGCAGCTAAGAATACAATGTTATCTATGGAAAATGAAGAGGGGTCTTCATTTCCTATAGTAGTTAACTATGAGAGTGGAGCAAGACTCTAATACAGATCAGAAGAAAACGGATGACTTGCAAGTAGAAATTTAGACAATGATAGTTAGGGAAAGGATAGTTGAAAAAGGAAAGAGTATTACTACAACTTCTATGAACATAGAAGAAGATATCAAGAAATTAGCTACTGATGACTTGGATGAGAAAAGCTTTATGAAATCCTATGCATTTGCATTTGACAAAGCACAAGAGTAGTCGAAGAAAAAATTGGTAAGAAATTAAAGGATATTGGAGTTGGCATTAGATGGACTTCAAAATACTTTGCCAACACCTTTGAGATTAGAAGGATCAAACTTAGCAAAAAACTTGGAGAAAGTAATTGCAGAGTTTGATGATCACTTTACCACACTTGAAGATTCGGTGAAGTTGAAAGCTCAATAGGAATTTGAAGCAAAACTACTTCATCGGGTATGTGACAACATAAGAAATTATTTACAAGTCATTAATACATGTATTAAAGTTATATGAGGATGTGTATCAAAAGAAAATAAATTGTATATTAGATGCACAAGAGCATATCAATTTACTAAAGATGTCACAAAATGCATAAGAGATGATAAAGCCAAATTACAACAGATAGCAAGGGAGTTTGAACAAAATGATCTTTATACCATTGAAGTAGACAAGAGAGTGAGTAAAACATTTGATACTCTAGATATGTTGGAGAGAGATATGAGCAGAATTCTAGCAAGATTCAATTTATTTAGAAACAATTTGACTCCTAAGATTGACATGTTGCAAAAACAATTCAATACCTTACTAGATGGTATGAAGTCTTATAAAATTTGCATTCAATGGACTTGAATGGAGCAGAAGTTGTTGCATATGTGATATGTGCAGTAATTCATGTAGGGGACTTAGTAAATAAGACATGGGATGCAGAAAGGGAGACTTTGAGGATAATTTTTGTAGATTGCATGACTTTTACCTTACAAGAACATTTTGGGAATAAATTTTGACATGCACATAAATTTTTGACTTGCCTTTGTCATTGATGTCAAAGGGGGAGTGATGACCACCGTGAAAAATTCAAGGAAAATATATAAGGTTAAAGAAGTAGTAGTTATATACTAGGGGGGCACAAGTATATAAAGAATGATATGTACAGGTATTATATAGGTGACATAATGATCCACATGGTCTGACTAGCCAATTTTTATCAAGTTTTACTTTTGAAGAACATCTTTATACTTAGCCAAATTTTCACAATGTCACCATCAATGCCAAAGGGGGAGATTGTTGGCAACTTAGTTGAGGTAAGTTGATAGATGTTGTCATTAATGGCAATATTATGATGATTAAGGCAACTAAAAATATATATTGAGTTTAGTATTTGATCATGGAGAAAATTGTCAAAAGTATCAGATAAGAAAATAATGTACAAGCAAACAGTTTATCACTAGAAGTAGGTACAGGGCTACAATTTTAAGGGAATCATATGGACAATCTAAATGATGTGGCCACTTAACTTAGTTTTATGATTGGCATGAGTTTTGGAAGGAAATGCTACTAATAGTTTGATCTCACAGAAATAGAGTATATGATATAAAATAATCAATTTGGTCAAGGAATTTATTTGACTTGTCATATCAAGAACTTGACAAGGTAGGGATGAAACCCTAGATCTTAACCCTCAACTAGCAAAAAGTAATTTTTTTTTTTTGGTTACATGATAAAGTGCAGCATAAAGTGCAGCACCGACTGGATAAAGAAAACAATATAAAGGAAGATATTTTTGTTTAGTGAAGATGTCATGTGTATTGTTACACTATGATTATGTGCACTTTATTGATGGTTGTTAGATGCTAATTTAGTGGTCAAAATAGAGCAGAGGATTATATGCATGGTTGGATGCAAGGAACCAAATAGAATTGGTCACATATTTGGGATATCAGCATTCTCAATCATGGTATTTTGTCTATACTACTTGTAAAGTATATTATGGCAAGAGTAGTGAGCTCACCTTGTTGTAATACAACTCCTAACAAGGTTGAGGCCTCTAACAAGATCTAATCATCTAAAAAGGCCAAATACAATATATGTATGTAGTGGACTCCTAATAGATTCAAAGCCTTTCAAAAGATACTTTTGATTAGTGGATCATTTTGTGGGTACCATCCCCACCAAGGTTTTCCCTTTGCTTGGGTTTCCCTAATTTATAAAATATTGTGTTATGAGTTTTTTTGTGGTTGGCTTACTTGTTTTCCAGTTTACTCATTTATCCAAGTTTACAATTAATATCTAATATCCATATTTATGACAAAAAGTTGTGGAATAATTATGCAATAGATTGTGTATGTGGTTGATGGATGGATGATCAAATGAAGCAATTGTATATGCTTATAAAGGGCTTGAAATAGACTCTTTTGTTGACCAACTAGATATAAAATAACACCTCAAATCAACCCTGACATAAGGCTTGAGAAGGGGACCCAAAAATAGGTCAATAGCAAGGACGCATTGCATTATCAAGAATGCACTACGTCCATGATTCCCAAGTTTAAAAACCCTCAAGATTCCCTTCCCAAACATGTCCCACTTTCAAGAAATCATGTACAAATCTCAAGTAAACCCAGTTTCAGTGTGGAAAAGAGATTCTAAGTGATTGAAGGAAGGAAAGAGAGACCCAAATGGATAGCTCCTACCTCAAGCTTTGTGTCTTGAAATAAGAATACCAAGGAGAATCTTTTATGTCCTACCCTAACTTTATCCAAGAGGAATAAAATTAGTATAAAACTTAATTTTATTCCTATGTTGCTTGAGTTCCCTTTCATTGAATGGCAATAATTGATGAATATGTTACTAACATGGGCACATACATGGCACCAAATCCACCTACCATCACAAGTGTGCGTATATCACCCCAACAATGGTCAAATTTTGGAGTTAGTCATACCACCAATCATTTTCCGTAGCCTAGATAATGTTCATATTATTAGGTGACATGTTTTGTAATCTTGTTGATCATTATGTTTGTCAATCAATATGTCAATTAGCATATGTTTGTGTTTGGAGAGTCCTTTAGGGTCCGTTTGGTTGCTGGAATAGGAATAGAAAAGTTGGAATACATTTTTCATTTTCGGTTTGGTTCATCACTTGGAATAGGGAATATAGGAATATGTATTCCCATTTTGCCTCTAAAATGAACTTATACCCATTCCAAAAAATACCTGTTATTGGAATAGCCATTTCTATTCCCAATATTACATGCCTATTCTCCATTCCTATGCTCGCAACCAAACGGGCCCTTAAGGATGGAGGAGTTCATGTTTGAAAAACGTAACATATATTTATGTTTGGAGAGTCCTTTAAGGATGGAGAAGTTCATGTTTGAAAACGTAACATATGTGTTTGGAGAGTCCTTTATGGATGGAGAAGTTCAAGTTTGAAAACCTAACCATGCATTTTTCCTTTTCCTAATTTCTTCAAAACCATCTTTGTGAAAATTTGAATATGGCTTGGGTAGCAAATTGGAGTGGAACTTTTTTATGAGTGCTCTCAATGATTTGGCTTGGGCAGCAAATTGGAGTGAAATATTTTTGTTTCCTCTTTGAATGCCTCGTTCACTCAAATTTTAGTGACATTTGGTGAGGAGTTTTCCTCCCTATGGTCATTTCAAGAATTACTCTTACGGGGACTTGCTAGATTTTGAATTTATGGATTAAAATTAGTTTTAAAAGTTCTGATAGATTTAAACTTATTGTAGATTTATTTGAATTGACTTGATGGAAATTGGAATATGTTTATTAAGAATTGTGAGGAAATCAATTATTTCTGAATTTTGTGAGTTTTGATTGTGCCCATTTTTTAATCAATATTTCAAATCACACTACAAAGGAGCTCAAAAGAACTAAAAAGATTCGCCAATTTCCAAATGTAGTGGAGCGAAATAACTGCATCTCAGCAAACATAACATGCCGGAAGAAATTAGTTTGAAACATAGACTTGACATATCAATGGGCCACGTATATATAATAGCTCACAAGCACGTTGAACAGGATAAGATACAGGCATATGATATCACAACAAAAAATTAGCAGCTAGTTTGTTCAATCTTACCGTCTCAAAATGTTATCATTAGAAGGATCTTAATTATATACATCCCACAAACAAATATCAGCCATGGAATTATCCATGGAGTCTTACAATTCGCAGCTCATTACTTAATATTTCATTTTGGATTTGACAGGGTAAGCATTTATATGGAGATTTCACAAAGTAAAGCTGCAAGACGATCCATGAGTCATCTCAGAATGGACTCGCAATTACAGCTTCACAATAAAATCCCACCAGACAGCAGGGAATTGAAAATTGGGGCTAGAATTCAATCAAAACTAGAAAGGGAGACATTTCAAGAGAGAATCCATAACAGTTGAGCATGCAACGTGGTTTTATACTTCAAGCCATTTAAAGTGAGGCAAATGACAGTAACAAAACATAGAAGGATACCCAGTAAAAAGATATGGAATCAGAAGACTGCCAGCATCAATGCTGTGCTGATATTGCTGATATGTTCTGTGGCCTTTTCCTCATAAGAGGTGCCCAGAAATAGCTCGTACATGATGTCTTTTGATGATTTAATCTATGTGCAATAAATCTAACGCGTGACCATTCTTTCTGCCAACAGCCTAAAAGGTCAAAAATGGATTAGCACAGTTGGGAAAAGCAAAATCGAAAGCCAGGCTCAAAGGACTCTCTAAATACATTATAAATTCACATGAGCAATGTAATTCAGGGCAAAAACTGTTTACCTAAAACGTACAAACTACAATGTTCCCTAATGTTAGGATTGAGAAGGTTTATTATGCTCACAATTATGAAAAGCTTTCAAGAAGTTTCAAACAATAATAGCTAATAAATTATGTGCAAGCACAGAAATAAAAGATGATAATTAACATAAAAGTGATGTGTCTATGTCCCATATTCGGTATTCCAGATTTTGTTACATCATACTACCATACAACATTTGAACAGAGTACTACCATACAATAATTGAAGAGAAGAACTAACTCTCGACTCTCCAAAATCTAGGTCATAGGCGGCCCTTCGGGCATATTGGACAATTAAGCATTCTTCAGAATCAAATTCTGCTATGCGGTCTGATTTGTGACCCGCAATACACCAAGTGCCAACAACTCAATCCATAGAAATAGTCACTACGTGATGTTCATCTTGTTTTGCGAAGCACACAAGTAGAAGATGAGCTAGAAAAGAGTGATATCGTGTCATGGGCTGTTAAATAGAGTTTGTGACAAAAGAAGGGCTGCAAGGATGTTGGCAGGTTTGGCACGGTCCTCCAGACATATTCAATTGGGCCAAACCATGTATCTATGATTGCAGGAGTCATGCAATTGAGGAAACCAGAAGGAATGGAGAAGCACACTATCCAGGAGATGACATGAAGCAGAGAGGCTGACTACCCATACAAGGAGGAGATGCAGTGCAGTTCGATGCCATCCGTTTTAAAAAGATCACACCTCAGAACACATAAACAAGTAAGTGCCTTAGTAAAATTTCTCTCAATCTTATATGAACCAACATATTTTTAACATGTCAACCAAAATATTTAATTGTCATTGGGAAACCAAAAAAACATCTAAAAGAAAAATTAAGAGGGAAAAACAGGAAAGAAACTTATCCAAATGGCAGGAAGTGATGAGACCATATAATGGTGACCAGAGGAATAGGCTGCAACAAGAGTCCAGCATATATCAAGCAGCCTATGACTGTGTCAATCCATTAGGCAGAAACTAGCCGATAATTAAAAACACAGTGAGCCATTGAGCTAACAAAAATGCCAAAAATCCAAGAGAGCAGCCAATTGCAGATTCCTCATTGTCTCGGACGTTGATTCTCAAAATTTCCAAATTATGAAAGTAATTATATATTACAACACATCCCCCTTGCACATTCAGCTACGCGCATGGCTCTGATCTCCATCAGTGGGACTTCTGCAAAAACTAACTTCTCAGTTTTAGTTTCTTACCAAAAAAATGAAAATAAATGGAATTAGTTATCAATTAGAACAAAATCATAAACACCGTACCCGTTTACATAAGGAGAGACCTGAGGTTCAGGATGAGGTGCAGGTGATTGAAGATGAGGTGAGCCACTTTTATGAGGACTTCGGCCAATGAGACTACTGCAATCATCGACTTCAACATTTTAGTGCTTTTGTGAATCAGCAGAAAATATAAAATAAACCATACAATCAGTTAAAACTAGTTAATGATAAATTATAATCATATACCCATTGGCATATGGTGAAGCTCTATGATCACGAGGAGGTGAAGATGATTGCAGACGAGGCGAGCGACTTCTATAAGAACCTCTGCCAACAGGACTTCTGCAATCATCAACTAAAGAGTTAGTGTTTATTACAAGTAGATATAAATAAAATAGCATAAGTAAAAACAATATGTAAGGTCATAAACTACACACCCACGGCCATAAGGAGATGCTCGACGATCTCGGCGAGGTGGGGATGATTGCACACGAGGTGAACCACTTCTACGAGGACTCCTGCAAAATAACATCTTCATAGATTCAGACAGAAAGGGAAGTTGAAAAGAATTCACTGAGTACAACCAGCTGAAAGTCATAAAAAACCACACACCCTTTGGCATAAGGAGACACCCGATGACTACGACGAGGTGGTGGTGACCTACTGTAACTTCGTGCTGGTCGAGGTGAGTAGCCTCGACGCCGTGGAGAGCGGCTTCTACGTGGACTGCGGCTACTGTAAACAAAAGGGAGATAAAAATGTAGTGATGTACTGCAAAATAATCAAATGGCTGCAGTTCCTTCTACCTGATAATAACCTTACCTGCCATTCCGATCCCCATAAGCTCCACGATAGGGACTGTAAGATGGGCTCTGAACTCTTCTTCCATGGCTTCTACTACCATAGCTTGGGCTACGCCTATGTCGGGGACTGGGACTTCGACGTCGACCACTGCCCAAACCTCCAGAACCTATCCGCAAACGGCATTCCCGAGCAAAATGGCCAGACTCGCCACATTCATAGCACTTAAGATCACTTCCACCACCACGTCCCCGACCACCGCCACCGCCGCCGCCGCCGCCACCCCCGCCACCACCCCCACCTCTTGAACTTCGGGACATCTCAACTCGCCAGCCATGTTTACCTATAGAAATAAACAAACAATATCTAAGAGCCTTACAATATGTATTGATTGTAGCATCAGGTTTCAATTTCTGAAATCTCTATAATGCTCATTTTTATGTAATTCAACAATCCAATGATAATAGGCTCTCGAGGAGTACTCATACCATCCAAGGCACGAATTGCATCCTCGGCATCATGGCGGTCATCAAACTCTATAAATGCATAACCTGGAGGCCTTTGAGCGACCCAGATACTGTGTAAAATTCACGAAAATTACAAGATATTGAACGTAATCTTCCTTCATAACAATGCAAGTTACAGAAAACACAACATTTTATTTGGAAAACTGAACAATCTATGCGCTTACCATGAGTCGCTGTACAGTAAAATCGAATTAATAACAATCAAGACAAGGAAAACTAAAAACTAAAAACATGCCAAGTATATCAGAAGATGCTGAAAACAAGAAAGTCATTAGGTCAACAAAAAGCTTGACCACCGCAACTAACCCCACCCCAGACAATAACCACCAAAACGATCCTATTTCCATATATGATGTCAGCCATGCATAGCATTTGACTTTCATCACATGAGAAGGGAGAAGATCCTATTATGTTACTGTTATCATACCTGCGGAGAACCCCAAACGCCCGAAATTCATCTTCCAGCTCTTGCTTGGTGGCCCGAGGATCCAAATTACCAACATATACACGAGACATTTCTACAAAAGAAACAGCACAAATTCAAAGATTAGAATAAAAATAAACAGTTTCAACTTTACTCAAACAGAAAATTGCCTTGAAATACAATAGAAGAATGATTGTTAATTTGAGCCTCTATATAAAGAATTCGTAAATTATGGAAGTCCTATAAAATTGATTGTTAATGAGAACCTCTATATAAAAAAACTTATGAAGGTCCTATAAAATTTGGTAAGAATTAATGTAGAGTGATGCAGCTTATTTTGGAGTTGACTCTGGCATTTTTTTGTAAAAATACTTTCAATCACACTCTACAATTCATCGTCAGATAAGAAGAACTTTAAGGAAACAAAAATGAATTGTTGCAAATAGAACTAAAATTGTATAAGGAAGATAAATTTAACAAACCTAAGAACAAAAACCACAATAATAACAACAATAACGATAATAATAATAAATAATAACAACAACAAACAACAGGCAAGAGCCTACAATGGTAACTCATGAGCCTCTTATCTGGGAGATCTTGGGTTCAAGTCTACTCGAGTTTAATAACATAATAATTAATCTTTAATTCGGCCTCTTATTGATCAATGATAATAAAATTGAGATGAAAATAAAAATGATAAGAATAAAAATAGTATAAATAACTGAATGAAATCTAAAGCAAGACAACTATTTAAATACGCAAAAATAATACAAAAGAACAAAGTAAACAACAAGACTAAATGAACGAAAAGACAAACCACACAAAACTAAAACTAAATAATCATACAAAAAGCTACACCCCTATAGGCACAGAAAAAATCAAAACACTAGTAATTAAACAAATAGACACAAAAACTTTGAACAAAAATAGAAAAACACATATACAAAATAAACCACAGACATACATACTACAATAAAAAGATATGACTAATTATAATAATTATAAGAATAAAAGCAAAACTCAAGAGGAAGAACCCAAAAAGATAGAACAAAAACAAATATAAAATAAATACAAATAAAAATTAAAAATTAAAAAATACAATTATAAAACACCACCCATATCTATACATATGAAATGCAAAAATATCAAAGAGAGATGCATATATAGTATATACAAATGCATGCATACACTCACTAACTTACAACCTCAATAAGCACCAAAATAACACCCAACCAAAAACTAAAGGATACACTGGAGCACCTGAGTGGAATGAAGGACAAGTAGGGCACTAGACAACATCAGAACCATGCGCAATGAGAAAGGGAGGGGGACACAAGCATAAGAACAGGAGGAGAGACAAGAAGGGTCAGGAGAGAAGGATACACTAGAGCACCTGAGTGGAATGAAGGACAAGAAGGACACCAGATAACAACAGAACCATGGCGGGAACCACAAGAGCAATGAGAAAGGGAGGGGGACACGAGCATGAGAACAGGAGGAGCAACAAGAAGGGCCAGGAGAGAAAAGATGCTAGGAAAGGAAAGGGAAGACTAAGGGAGCCACAAGAGCAATGAGAAAGGGAGGGGGACACAAGCATGAGAACAGGAGGAGAGACAAGAAGAGCCAGGAGAGAAAAGATGCAAGTAAAGGAAGGGCAAGACTAAGAGAGACTATCTGGGTTTGGTTAACAGAGGATGTCAAGAAGCATTGATGCTCCAACTGTCACCACAATGAGGTTGGTTGGGTAGTGGTGAATTTCAATTGCTTCTCTAAACTTCCTTTCAAAGAAACTTGGGTGCTCTCAAGACAAATATGATGCTTAATAGAAAAGGAGTGCTCTGCAAATGCTGATTTGAGAGTCTGCTTATGGTTAATGTCAGCACTATATTATAGAATATCACTGCAAAACAAACCATGAAATCTACAATTCCTCATCACAAAACTAGTTGCCAAAGTCCATTACACACACCCCTATACATTATTCAGGAGAGCAATGATATTTTGCATCTTTTTGAGTTCCAAGTGTTGCGGCATATATATAAATTTATAATGTTAGCTTATTAACATATTCAAGTACCTAGTCCGCAAGAAGGCATGTATAGATTAATTTTATTCCAGAAATTAGATTAAGAGTAAGTTTGGGCTTTGACTTGGGTTCACAGATCTCAAAAATAAGGTCCAAATTCACCCAGTTGCATCAAAGATAACCCATTTATTCATGTAAAATTAACTTAGAAATGTCTTCTGTGATATGATCCATATCAGTGTTCCGCATACCCACATCCCCAGAGTTCGGGTGAAATGCACAGTACTCAAACAGCTTTGAGGAAAAATACACTTATCTCAAGACAGGACCATCACTGTATTTGGAATTCTGTTCATAATTAAAGAGCTCAGTTTTTAGGAGAATTAAAGAGCCTGAAAAGGTAAAGGGGAGAGTTCTCATTGCAAATTCAACACACGTGGATTTATTTTTTAATAGTTCAATTGCTTAAATTTCAATGGCTCTACCCTGACATACCCAAAATTTGGAAATATTTGTCCATCCCCAAAACCATGTTCCCACAACCTCCTATCCAGGAAACTCAGAAACACGGATTTTTTGAAAACTATAAAACGGTCAACCACAATGTTAGCCAAACACCATATAAGGATTACCGAGCAATAAAACTCCTCCTTTTAATGTACAATTTGCATAAGATGGAAAATTAATTTTTCCATTACAATATCCAGTACCATAAAATTGACAAATAAAAAACCCTTCTGCAAGACACATTTTTAATCCTTAAAAACCCAACAGATTAACAACATCTTCAACATAACATTATACAAGATTCTTCAAGCAATTTAAAAAATACGCAAAATACAACTTGAATAAACAAAATCAAATAAGGCCGAGACAACTTCTATCAAAATTTCAAAATAAGAGTTCGCAAGAAAAGAAAACCTATAAAAATTTACAAAACCCACCAATTAAGGCAAACTTCGGATGAATAACTTCTGAATTCCTTCAACGAAGATAAAAGTAATACAACGGTTAACGCAAAAATGAAAATTTGACTTGCAGAACACATGAAACCTCAATCCCCAAACCCATTTTGAATCCAAAGCAAACCCTAAATGCATCTTCATTTTAAAAACCTAACTATAGAATCCCTGGCCAGCATCGTTGTAAAGAAATGCGTAGAACCTATGTTAAAAACTCTCTAATTCAGATATGGCACAAAACTTTTACAAAGGCTAGCACTAATAAAAGATTAAAAATCAAGTGACAAAAGATTAAAGAATATATAAACCTGAAGATATTTACAGAATAAGTATTTAAACGTAACAAGGAACAAGTCCAAAAATGCATTTCTTACTTGATCCGTCAAAATATATATCCTGGTTTTGTAGTATTGAAAAACCTTCGAATAGGAAAGTTCACTGATCGCGCTCCAGAAATGGCGAAAAAAATACCGAAATGCACCGGTAAGCAGATCAGACTCTATAAATTTGCTGAGAAAACAAGGACCCGGTTCTGCACTAGGATGTGCAAATTTTCAAGCCTAAAACCCTAGACTTCGGATAGAGATTCACTATGTGTTAAATAAAATCCTCCATTGTCTATTCGCGACATGATCCGGTGAAAGAAACACGGTCATATGGCAGCGTCGAGTCTTAGGGAGGGATTTTGACTTCTATTTTGAAACGTTAGATAATATTGTTAATAGTTTAGTATCAGTTATCATAATAATAATTACTTTTAACCTCTTTAAAAATACATAGGTGAAACTATCTATAAATTTAACATATTTTCTAACTTGAATTATTGTATATTTTATTACTGGCAACTATATAATCTATATATAGATCTATTGAGTTGTTGGATTTTTTCAACTTTATTTTTGGCAAATATATAATCTATATATACAGATGTATTGAGGCATTGAATTTTTTCATCATTCAAAGTTGAAAAAATTCAACGCCTCAATAAATCTCAACGTATTGTATAGATAGGTTATATATTTGCTAGTAGTAATCACAATGCGCATAACAAATTGAATAAATTAATATGACTGGGGCTATGATTAGGGTTAGCATTTAGAGTTATGGTTAAGATTAAGGTTCGTGTTCGGGGTTATAATTATTTGATTAGGGTTTAGCATTATGGTTATAATTATGTTTAGGCTTGGTGTTTTCATCATGATTTTCACGTTAAGGCTAGGGTGAGGATTTAGTATTAAGGTTGAGAGTAGAGTTAAGATTTAATATTATGGTTTAGACTTTTGTTAGGGTTAGGGTCCATAACATGGTTAGGGTTAGGGTTCAAATTATACAAAGGGTCCAAGTCAGAATCGTAGTTATGGTTAGGGTTGGGTTTGGGGTTATAGTTAGAATTAGGGTTAGGTTTAGGGTTTTCGTCAATCTCATAGGTTTAGAGTTAGGATTATGGTTAGGATTAGGACTTTGACTAATATTAGGGTTTATGTTTATGGTTTAGGTTACAATTAGGTTACGTTATGGTTAGTGTTAGCATTTCATTTATGGTTATCATTAGTTTTGGGATTAAGGATGGTGTTTAGGTTTAGGGTTAGATTTAGAATTAAGATCAGGGTTAATATCATGTTTAGGGTTACTTTTAGGGTTTCATAGTAGTTAGAATTAGGTTTCTGGCTAGGGTTTAGGGTAAGGATTGGAGTTATGATTGTAGTTAGGATCTACATTATGGTTGGGTCTGTGGCTTGGCATATGATATAGATAATGTTAGGATTAGAGTTAGGTTTAAGATTGTGATTAGGATTATCATATAAAATTATAATTAGGGTTAGGGTTTAGATTTGAGTTAGAATTACAATATTTTTTAGGATCACAATTAGTACTAGGGTTGGGAATATGGTTAGGGTTAGGATTAGAATGTATCATTATGGTTAAAATTATGTTAAGATTTAGGGATTTCATCATGGTTCTTTAGTTAAGGGTAGGATTAGGGTTAGGGCAAGGATTTAAGGTTAGAGAAGAAATTACAATTAGGATCAAGAATTATGGTTTAGTATTTGGTTAGGGTTTGGCTTCATACCATGGTTAGGATTAGAAATAAAGGCTTTCTTTTATACTTAGTCTCAAGGTTAGGATTAGAAATAGAGGGTTTGGTTTATACTTAGGCTCAAGATTAGGATCATGGTTACAATTAGAGTTGGGGTTTAAGGTTTTCATTATTGTTCTATGTGTAGTGCCTGCCCCTAGTTCACATTCTATTATCATTGTCAAATTCTTTTAAGCTAATTTTATGCATTGATTAGTTTTAGAGATACTAGATTTACATTATTATGATATTATTTCATGACTTTGATTACAAATGCATCGGTTATTATTGCTTAGTTGATTTCATTCATGTGTTGTTAATGGTATTTTGATGATCCTAGTTAGTAAATGTGGTTTCTTTCATAAAAATGTTAACATGATGTCTTTAATGATGATTATGTTGTATTGATAGAGATGCATTATTATATGTACGCATTTGATCTTAGATTTGTGATTATTATACTTACCCCATACTTGCATGTGTATGGTGTGTGTGTTTATTTTATCTTTCTGTCTTACGTGTTTGATGTGGTTAAGGGAGGGAGTCGTAGTCACCTGCTAGTCGAGATCTACACGATGAACCACTCCTCGCCATTGTCTGTTTAGTTTAGATATATTATATACATGTACATGCTCGTGTTTTATGCAGGATGTAGGTACCGGGCATCGACTTCCCTGAATTGCCAGGATGAGCGTGCCCTATTACAAATACTCAAATGGTGAGAATAGGAAGATAATGATCAGGTCCAATCCTAGCCATAAGCCTATAATACTTGTCCTGCAAGGAGGACTCGTAACAGACTGTAAACCCTTTTTAAAACCCGTGAGCATTTTTATGCGTATGTTGTTTTGTGAGTCTTTGACGTATTTTCTATTAATTAAGTCTAATTAATAGATTAAATTAATAATTTAATTTAATGGAGAATTATTATGATATTATGAATATTTAATTATATTTAATTAATTAAGAAATTAATTAAATATAAAGAATTGAATTGGAGGATAAAAGTTTTAAGATTAAATTTAGAACATGATAATATTTATTTAATTTAATAATAATATATTTAGAGTTCATTTTAAAATAAATGCTAAATATTATTGTTATTTAAGTTAATAAATATTTATCAAATTAAACGTTCAAAATATATTAAAAAGGAAAAGATATTAATTTATGGAAAAGATTTAAGTTCGCATGAATGAGTTTTAAATATAAGAGATTAATTTAAAAGATAAAAAAAACATGTGAACTTAATAAAGATATTCTAAGAAAGTGTGCATGAGATTTTAAAAAGGTTATTAAATTTATTAAAGTAAAGTAAAGTGGAAAGTTAAATAAAGTAATTTAACAATTCACTTAAAGTGCATGAAGGAATAATAAAAGAATATTTTAATTTAAAAAGAAAATTAATTGTGCATGAATTAATTAATTAAATAAGAGAGAATTAAATATTGGAGATAAAAGTTAAAGTTTAAATTTAGAACGTGATTGATTATATTTATTTAATTTAATAATAATATATTTAGAGTGCATTTTTAAATAAATGCTAAATATTATTGTTATTTAAGTTAATAAATATTTTATCAATTAAGTTTCTAAAAATGAAATCAAAAGTGAAAAGATATTTAATTATCATAAAGATTATAGTTCGCATGATTTATGCATGAGATGAAAATAAAAGAAATTAATTGAAAAGATTAAACAAGTGAAAATAATAAAGATATTTAATCGCATTAAGTACGCATGAGATTTATAAGTTATAAATTGATTAAAATAGAAGTCAAGTGGCTAGTTAAATAAAGTAATTTAACAGTTCACTTAAAGTGCATGAAGGAAAAATAAAATAATATTTTAATTAAAAGCGAATTAATTGTGCATGAAGAATTAATTAAATAAAATAATTATTATTTTAGAGTTGTGGAGACAGAAACCCTAAAGGTAATTAAATTCTATATTAGAGGGTTTTGGGGTCATTATTAGGGGGACAGGTTTTCAGGGAACACACTTTTGGAAAGGGGAGCAAAGAAATCTTTGGAAGCTTGGAAGGGTTCGGATTAGCAAGGGTTTCACCAGATTATTAGCATCAGATCAAGGTAGGGTTTGTGAACCATTCTAGAAACACTTTCGGATCTTTGTCTTCTTCGTGCTTGTTGGAAATTGCTTTCTCAAATTTTATTGAATGAATCTTGCTACCTTTCTTCTGAATCTTTTACGATTTGATTTCTTCTAGGAATCGGGATTGAAAAACTATTTAGAAAACCTTGTTTTACTTCTGAAAGAAATTTAGTATTAAATTGAAATTTGGGTTTTGAATTAAAATGGAATTAAGAAATTTAAATTTGGAAGGGGTTTGTTTTTGGAAATGAAAATCTTAGGATTGAAAATTCGAAGGGTTCAATTTATTTTTCCTATCAGATTAATATCGTAAATGTTATTAAAATATGTATATATTAAAATAATATTGTTATGAAGTTCGTTGAGAAAAATATTATAAAATAAAGAATATAGAATTATAATACAATTCTTAAAATTTTCATATATAATAATTTATCTAAATTTATTAGAAGGGTTGTTCTTCTAATAAACAAAATTATTGAAATTTGACTTAGTTAAAAAAAAAAAATAAATAAATAAAAATAAAAATAATAATAATAATAATAATAATAATAATAATAAAATAAATAAATTAAAAAAAAATTAATTAAAAAAAAAAAAACGAAATTATAAAAAAAGAAATAAAAAAAAAAATTTTTTATAACCCCTGTCGGCGTCGTACGCTGCTGACGCAGGCTGCGGCAGCCCCTTTAAGGGGAGGCCGGCGGCCCTTTATAAAGCCGGCGGGCTTTTAAAAAAATACGCTATGTTTATTAATTTATTTTTTATTAATTTTAAAATGTAATAATGTTTATTAATTTTATTAATGCAATTAATATGGTTAATAATATTTACTATTTAACCATTTGAATTATTAATGGAATTGGGAAATATTTCTATTTAGTAATCGAATAATTTAATAAATGATTAATATTACTTCTAAGTCTTGATATGTTATTATATGAACAAGAATGAGTTTATTTGCAAGGGTTAATTATGAAGGTTAACTGAAAAACTTACTTACTTGAAAACATGTATTAAACTGGAAATTTAAAACCTTAATTCAAACAAATACACGGGTGTATTGTATGAGTAATACTGAGAATCGTATACACTTGAACATAGATTGAAACGCAAATTGAAACTTATATTGAAAACGAAAAATTGAAACCTTACATTAATTCAACAATATATTATCAATCAAATCCAATTGTGAGACTATGATGTTTTCTATGTACTGTCTATATTTCTTTTTGGATTTTGGTGTTGTTTAGATGTCGACCAGTCTAGGATGTACACCAGAGGTTTTGTGAGATTTCTTGGATACTATTATGTGGCTAGATGTTATGATGATTCTTGTGATTCAAATTGGAGTTTATACTTATGAGATTTGTTTTGTGAGCATTTATGTATATTTGGATTTAGTTTGATCCATCTTGTTATCAGGTTGTCTGTTAAGGAACCAAGTTTGATCTTTATGGGTGTTGTGGTATGGGACACAACTATGTTTTTATGTGCTTAGGAGAGGTTGTCTAGGTATGTGACTTGGGAGTGGCTTGCATAGGGGTCCGGGACCCAAAGTGGTCAGTACCAGGGTAACCTAATGCAAGTTATGTAATAAGTGATAACCTAGTAATTAAAATTTATGGGGGGGAAAACACACTAAAAAGATAAGTTAGAGATTTTTTATTTACCCATGCCTTGAGTGCTTGTATAGACTAAGGATGGGAATGAGATGAGTACCTCGTCTTCTTGAGAGGGCTTTCTAGTTTCCATATGTGTGATGTTGAGGGTCCGGAGTTCATAGTAACCAGTCCAGGGTAACTCGACGCTTGAGGGTCCAGGGTCTCTTAAGAGATCAGTCCAGGGTAACTCAAGCAGCCATGTGATGACACTCCCTAGTATGTAGCCTAAGTCTCCTCTGTAGTTTTTGTGTATCTCTGGTGGTGTACTTATTGTTGGATGTGGTGTACTTATTGTTGGTGGTGTATCTATTGTTGGATGTGTTTATTGTGGTTACTTACTTTCATTGATGATGATTGGTGTTTCATTATGTTGTACTTTTGACATGTGGTTTTTGACTTGAGGAGGATTATCTTTTGTTGACTTTATCTTGTGATCTTGGTATTTGGTTTATAATTGGTTTGTGTATGATGTTTGGTTATGTGATGTCAGTATTGGATTGAGTGTTCTTTCTTTCTGGTTTATTTTATCTTCTTGAGTAGCATGTGTTACCTTTGAGGTAGTTTTGGCTATTAGGAATTCCATGCCTAGGAATGTTTTATGTTTGATAGCCGTTTGTGGATCCTTCATTATCTTCCCTGCACGGTGGGAGTGGAAGCCTGACTAGGTAACCACGCGGTCGGGAGGTAGAGCCTTCTTACCATTTGGGTCCCCCTTCACATTGCCAGCTGTTGGATGTTCATTGTAGAAGATGTACCTTTATCATTCTTACTTCTTATCTCAGAGACTTCTTTTCAGATGAAGTATATATGTTATCATGTATTCTGTTGTACAGTATCTATTTTCACATACCCTGCGACATGTGCAGTGGATGTTATTGATTGGATGTACTTTCATTGTATTGTTTATACTTATGCATTTGCTTATGCGACTATGTATTTGTTATTCCTTTATGATCTTGAGACATTGTACTTGAAACTTAAACTAATTAATTTAAGATTATTAAATGTGACTCAACGTAAAGGAACCTTTGAGGAATTGAAACTATATTTGTAATTGCAAATGTGTATTTGTTGTGTATGTTCATATTACTTCCGCATTAATGTTATCTTGATGTTGTTTAAACTTTAAAAAAAAAAAATAGTTCAATAAACATTGTAACATGTTAGGTTTATTTCTCTTGGGTTCCCGAGCGGGGCGTTACATCTGGTATCAGAGCCTGAGTTTCAACATTGGGAACTCTGGGCATTATGTGCGCCATCACTTGAGCAATTAGTAAAATTACAACGTATTTAAATGACAAACTTATATTGACATCAAACTTGAAACCAAACTGTTGAACAACAAACTTTGAAATGATATATATTCTAAATATGGAACTAGAAAACTTATAAAACTTTTTGGATTATTGGTTTATGTCGGTAGTTATGACCCTATGGTTATGATGGATTCTTAGATGTCGTTGTTGTGTTTAGGTGTTGTAGGAGAGATGACTTCTAGTTCTAGATCCATTGCTAGGGGATCTATTTCAGTATTTGTTTAAAAGATGAATGTTGGATCAATATGATTTTTGGTTAATTATTAAACTAGAATCATATTGCTCTAAGTGTGTTGTAATGTTATTAGTAGAGTCATATCCTTCTATAGGGGGGAAGGGTTCAATGGGACCCGCACAGTGAGTCCTTTAGTGTTATCATTCTTGTGGGCTTCCAGGAGTAAGCCTAATTCTAGTGGGGGTGGATGTAGTGCCTGCCCCTAGTTCACATTCTATTATCATTGTCAAATTCTTTTAAGCTAATTTTATGCATTGATTAGTTTTAGAGATACTAGATTTACATTATTATGATATTATTTCATGACTTTGATTACAAATGCATCGGTTATTATTGCTTAGTTGATTTCATTCATGTGTTGTTAATGGTATTTTGATGATCCTAGTTAGTAAATGTGGTTTCTTTCATAAAAATGTTAACATGATGTCTTTAATGATGATTATGTTGTATTGATAGAGATGCATTATTATATGTACGCATTTGATCTTAGATTTGTGATTATTATACTTACCCCATACTTGCATGTGTATGGTGTGTGTGTTTATTTTATCTTTCTGTCTTACGTGTTTGATGTGGTTAAGGGAGGGAGTCGTAGTCACCTGCTAGTCGGGATCTACACGATGAACCACTCCCCGCCATTGTCTGTTTAGTTTAGATATATTATATACATGTACATGCTCGTGTTTTATGCAGGATGTAGGTACCGGGCATCGACTTCCCTGAATTGCCAGGATGAGCGTGCCCTATTACAAATACTCAAATGGTGAGAATAGGAAGATAATGATCAGGTCCAATCCTAGCCATAAGCCTATAATACTTGTCCTGCAAGGAGGACTCGTAACAGACTGTAAACCCTTTTTAAAACTCGTGAGCATTTTTATGCGTATGTTGTTTTGTGAGTCTTTGACGTATTTTCTATTAATTAAGTCTAATTAATAGATTAAATTAATAATTTAATTTAATGGAGAATTATTATGATATTATGAATATTTAATTATATTTAATTAATTAAGAAATTAATTAAATATAAAGAATTGAATTGGAGGATAAAAGTTTTAAGATTAAATTTAGAACATGATAATATTTATTTAATTTAATAATAATATATTTAGAGTTCATTTTAAAAT
Source organism: Cupressus sempervirens (assembly GCA_028749045.1). NCBI lineage: Eukaryota > Viridiplantae > Streptophyta > Pinopsida > Cupressales > Cupressaceae > Cupressus > Cupressus sempervirens. Next base: position 968,829,888 of record CM053787.1, read on the forward strand.
AAATGCTAAATATTATTGTTATTTAAGTTAATAAATATTTATCAAATTAAACGTTCAAAATATATTAAAAAGGAAAAGATATTAATTTATGGAAAAGATTTAAGTTCGCATGAATGAGTTTTAAATATAAGAGATTAATTTAAAAGATAAAAAAAACATGTGAACTTAATAAAGATATTCTAAGAAAGTGTGCATGAGATTTTAAAAAGGTTATTAAATTTATTAAAGTAAAGTAAAGTGGAAAGTTAAATAAAGTAATTTAACAATTCACTTAAAGTGCATGAAGGAATAATAAAAGAATATTTTAATTTAAAAAGAAAATTAATTGTGCATGAATTAATTAATTAAATAAGAGAGAATTAAATATTGGAGATAAAAGTTAAAGTTTAAATTTAGAACGTGATTGATTATATTTATTTAATTTAATAATAATATATTTAGAGTGCATTTTTAAATAAATGCTAAATATTATTGTTATTTAAGTTAATAAATATTTTATCAATTAAGTTTCTAAAAATGAAATCAAAAGTGAAAAGATATTTAATTATCATAAAGATTATAGTTCGCATGATTTATGCATGAGATGAAAATAAAAGAAATTAATTGAAAAGATTAAACAAGTGAAAATAATAAAGATATTTAATCGCATTAAGTACGCATGAGATTTATAAGTTATAAATTGATTAAAATAGAAGTCAAGTGGCTAGTTAAATAAAGTAATTTAACAGTTCACTTAAAGTGCATGAAGGAAAAATAAAATAATATTTTAATTAAAAGCGAATTAATTGTGCATGAAGAATTAATTAAATAAAATAATTATTATTTTAGAGTTGTGGAGACAGAAACCCTAAAGGTAATTAAATTCTATATTAGAGGGTTTTGGGGTCATTATTAGGGGGACAGGTTTTCAAGGAACACACTTTTGGAAAGGGGAGCAAAGAAATCTTTGGAAGCTTGGAAGGGTTCGGATTAGCAAGGGTTTCACCAGATTATTAGCATCAGATCAAGGTAGGGTTTGTGAACCATTCTAGAAACACTTTCGGATCTTTGTCTTCTTCGTGCTTGTTGGAAATTGCTTTCTCAAATTTTATTGAATGAATCTTGCTACCTTTCTTCTGAATCTTTTACGATTTGATTTCTTCTAGGAATCGGGATTGAAAAACTATTTAGAAAACCTTGTTTTACTTCTGAAAGAAATTTAGTATTAAATTGAAATTTGGGTTTTGAATTAAAATGGAATTAAGAAATTTAAATTTGGAAGGGGTTTGTTTTTGGAAATGAAAATCTTAGGATTAAAAATTCGAAGGGTTCAATTTATTTTTCCTATCAGATTAATATCGTAAATGTTATTAAAATATGTATATATTAAAATAATATTGTTATGAAGTTCGTTGAGAAAAATATTATAAAATAAAGAATATAGAATTATAATACAATTCTTAAAATTTTCATATATAATAATTTATCTAAATTTATTAGAAGGGTTGTTCTTCTAATAAACAAAATTATTGAAATTTGACTTAGTTAAAAAAAAAAAGAAAAAAAAAAAAATAATAATAATAATAATAATAATAATAAAATAAATAAATAAATAAAAAATTAATTAAAAAAAAAAAAAAACGAAATTATAAAAAAAGAAATAAAAAAAGAAATTTTTTATAACCCCTGTCGGCGCCGTACGCTGCTGACGCAGGCTGCGGCAGCCCCTTTAAGGGGAGGCCGGCGGCCCTTTATAAAGCCGGCGGGCTTTTAAAAAAATACGCTATGTTTATTAATTTATTTTTTATTAATTTTAAAATGTAATAATGTTTATTAATTTTATTAATGCAATTAATATGGTTAATAATATTTACTATTTAACCATTTGAATTATTAATGGAATTGGGAAATATTTCTATTTAGTAATCGAATAATTTAATAAATGATTAATATTACTTCTAAGTCTTGATATGTTATTATATGAACAAGAATGAGTTTATTTGCAAGGGTTAATTATGAAGGTTAACTGAAAAACTTACTTACTTGAAAACATGTATTAAACTGGAAATTTAAAACCTTAATTCAAACAAATACACGGGTGTATTGTATGAGTAATACTGAGAATCGTATACACTTGAACATAGATTGAAATGCAAATTGAAACTTATATTGAAAACGAAAAATTGAAACCTTACATTAATTCAACAATATATTATCAATCAAATCCAATTGTGAGACTATGATGTTTTCTATGTACTGTCTATATTTCTTTTTGGATTTTGGTGTTGTTTAGATGTCGACCAGTCTAGGATGTACACCAGAGGTTTTGTGAGATTTCTTGGATACTATTATGTGGCTAGATGTTATGATGATTCTTGTGATTCAAATTGGAGTTTATACTTATGAGATTTGTTTTGTGAGCATTTATGTGTATTTGGATTTAGTTTGATCCATCTTGTTATCAGGTTGCCTGTTAAGGAACCAAGTTTGATCTTTATGGGTGTTGTGGTATGGGACACAACTGTGTTTTTATGTGCTTAGGAGAGGTTGTCTAGGTATGTGACTTGGGAGTGGCTTGCATAGGGGTCCGGGACCCAAAGTGGTCAGTACCAGGGTAACCTAATGCAAGTTATGTAATAAGTGATAACCTAGTAATTAAAATTTATGGGGGGGAAAACACACTAAAAAGATAAGTTAGAGATTTTTTATTTACCCATGCCTTGAGTGCTTGTATAGACTAAGGATGGGAATGAGATGAGTACCTCGTCTTCTTGAGAGGGCTTTCTAGTTTCCATATGTGTGATGTTGAGGGTCCGGAGTTCATAGTAACCAGTCCAGGGTAACTCAACGCTTGAGGGTCCGGGGTCTCTTAAGAGATCAGTCCAGGGTAACTCAAGCAGCCATGTGATGACACTCCCTAGTATGTAGCCTAAGTCTCCTCTGTAGTTTTTGTGTATCTCTGGTGGTGTACTTATTGTTGGATGTGGTGTACTTATTGTTGGTGGTGTATCTATTGTTGGATGTGTTTATTGTGGTTACTTACTTTCATTGATGATGATTGGTGTTTCATTATGTTGTACTTTTGACATGTGGTTTTTGACTTGAGGAGGATTATCTTTTGTTGACTTTATCTTGTGATCTTGGTATTTGGTTTATAATTGGTTTGTGTATGATGTTTGGTTATGTGATGTCAGTATTGGATTGAGTGTTCTTTCTTTCTGGTTTATTTTATCTTCTTGAGTAGCATGTGTTACCTTTGAGGTAGTTTTGGCTATTAGGAATTCCATGCCTAGGAATGTTTTATGTTTGATAGCCGTTTGTGGATCGTTCATTATCTTCCCTGCACGGTGGGAGTGGAAGCCTGACTAGGTAACCACGCGGTCGGGAGGTAGGGCCTTCTTACCATTTGGGTCCCCCTTCACATTGCCAGCTGTTGGATGTTCGTTGTAGAAGATGTACCTTTATCATTCTTACTTCTTATCTCAGAGACTTCTTTTCAGATGAAGTATATATGTTATCATGTATTCTGTTGTACAGTATCTATTTTCACATACCCTGCGACATGTGCAGTGGATGTTATTGATTGGATGTACTTTCATTGTATTGTTTATACTTATGCATTTGCTTATGCGACTATATATCTGTTATTCCTTTATGATCTTGAGACATTGTACTTGAAACTTAAACTAATTAATTTAAGATTATTAAATGTGACTCAACGTAAAGGAACCTTTGAGGAATTGAAACTATATTTGTAATTGCAAATGTGTATTTGTTGTGTATGTTCATATTGCTTCCACATTAATGTTATCTTGATGTTGTTTAAACTTTTAAAAAAAAAAAGTTCAATAAACATTGTAACATGTTAGGTTTATTTCTCTTGGGTTCCCGAGCGGGGCGTTACATCTGGTATCAGAGCCTGAGTTTCAACATTGGGAACTCTGGGCATTATGTGCGCCATCACTTGAGCAATTAGTAAAATTACAACGTATTTAAATGACAAACTTATATTGACATCAAACTTGAAACCAAACTGTTGAACAACAAACTTTGAAATGATATATATTCTAAACATGGAACTAGAAAACTTATAAAACTTTTTGGATTATTGGTTTATGTCGGTAGTTATGACCCTATGGTTATGATGGATTCTTAGATGTCGTTGTTGTGTTTAGGTGTTGTAGGAGAGATGACTTCTAGTTCTAGATCCATTGCTAGGGGATCTATTTCAGTATTTGTTTAAAAGATGAATGTTGGATCAATATGATTTTTGGTTTATTATTAAACTAGAATCATATTGCTCTAAGTGTGTTGTAATGTTATTAGTAGAGTCATATCCTTCTATAGGGGGGAAGGGTTCAATGGGACCCGCACAGTGAGTCCTTTAGTGTTATCATTCTTGTGGGCTTCCAGGAGTAAGCCTAATTCTAGTGGGGGTGGATGTAGTGCCTGCCCCTAGTTCACATTCTATTATCATTGTCAAATTCTTTTAAGCTAATTTTATGCATTGATTAGTTTTAGAGATACTAGATTTACATTATTATGATATTATTTCATGACTTTGATTACAAATGCATCGGTTATTATTGCTTAGTTGATTTCATTCATGTGTTGTTAATGATATTTTGATGATCCTAGTTAGTAAATGTGGTTTCTTTCATAAAAATGTTAACATGATGTCTTTAATGATGATTATGTTGTATTGATAGAGATGCATTATTATATGTATGCATTTGATCTTAGATTTGTGATTATTATACTTACCCCATACTTGCATGTGTATGGTGTGTGTGTTTATTTTATCTTTCTGTCTTACGTGTTTGATGTGGTTAAGGGAGGGAGTCGTAGTCACCTGCTAGTCGGGATCTACACGATGAACCACTCCCCGCCATTGTCTGTTTAGTTTAGATATATTATATACATGTACATGCTCGTGTTTTATGCAGGATGTAGGTACCGGGCATCGACTTCCCTGAATTGCCAGGATGAGCGTGCCCTATTACAAATACTCAAATGGTGAGAATAGGAAGATAATGATCAGGTCCAATCCTAGCCATAAGCCTATAATACTTGTCCTGCAAGGAGGACTCGTAACAGACTGTAAACCCTTTTTAAAACCCGTGAGCATTTTTATGCGTATGTTGTTTTGTGAGTCTTTGACGTATTTTCTATTAATTAAGTCTAATTAATAGATTAAATTAATAATTTAATTTAATGGAAAATTATTATGATATTATGAATATTTAATTATATTTAATTAATTAAGAAATTAATTAAATATAAAGAATTGAATTGGAGGATAAAAGTTTTAAGATTAAATTTAGAACATGATAATATTTATTTAATTTAATAATAATATATTTAGAGTTCATTTTAAAATAAATGCTAAATATTATTGTTATTTAAGTTAATAAATATTTATCAAATTAAACGTTCAAAATATATTAAAAAGGAAAAGATATTAATTTATGGAAAAGATTTAAGTTCGCATGAATGAGTTTTAAATATAAGAGATTAATTTAAAAGATAAAAAAAACATGTGAACTTAATAAAGATATTCTAAGAAAGTGTGCATGAGATTTTAAAAAGGTTATTAAATTTATTAAAGTAAAGTAAAGTGGAAAGTTAAATAAAGTAATTTAACAATTCACTTAAAGTGCATGAAGGAATAATAAAAGAATATTTTAATTTTAAAAAAAAATTAATTGTGCATGAATTAATTAATTAAATAAGAGAGAATTAAATATTGGAGATAAAAGTTAAAGTTTAAATTTAGAACGTGATTGATTATATTTATTTAATTTAATAATAATATATTTAGAGTGCATTTTTAAATAAATGCTAAATATTATTGTTATTTAAGTTAATAAATATTTTATCAATTAAGTTTCTAAAAATGAAATCAAAAGTGAAAAGATATTTAATTATCATAAAGATTATAGTTCGCATGATTTATGCATGAGATGAAAATAAAAGAAATTAATTGAAAAGATTAAACAAGTGAAAATAATAAAGATATTTAATCGCATTAAGTACGCATGAGATTTATAAGTTATAAATTGATTAAAATAGAAGTCAAGTGGCTAGTTAAATAAAGTAATTTAACAGTTCACTTAAAGTGCATGAAGGAAAAATAAAATAATATTTTAATTAAAAGCGAATTAATTGTGCATGAAGAATTAATTAAATAAAATAATTATTATTTTAGAGTTGTGGAGACAGAAACCCTAAAGGTAATTAAATTCTATATTAGAGGGTTTTGGGGTCATTATTAGGGGGACAGGTTTTCAGGGAACACACTTTTGGAAAGGGGAGCAAAGAAATCTTTGGAAGCTTGGAAGGGTTCGGATTAGCAAGGGTTTCACCAGATTATTAGCATCAGATCAAGGTAGGGTTTGTGAACCATTCTAGAAACACTTTCGGATCTTTGTCTTCTTCGTGCTTGTTGGAAATTGCTTTCTCAAATTTTATTGAATGAATCTTGCTACCTTTCTTCTGAATCTTTTACGATTTGATTTCTTCTAGGAATCGGGATTGAAAAACTATTTAGAAAACCTTGTTTTACTTCTGAAAGAAATTTAGTATTAAATTGAAATTTGGGTTTTGAATTAAAATGGAATTAAGAAATTTAAATTTGGAAGGGGTTTGTTTTTGGAAATGAAAATCTTAGGATTGAAAATTCGAAGGGTTCAATTTATTTTTCCTATCAGATTAATATCGTAAATGTTATTAAAATATGTATATATTAAAATAATATTGTTATGAAGTTCGTTGAGAAAAATATTATAAAATAAAGAATATAGAATTATAATACAATTCTTAAAATTTTCATATATAATAATTTATCTAAATTTATTAGAAGGGTTGTTCTTCTAATAAACAAAATTATTGAAATTTGACTTAGTTAAAAAAAAAAGAAAAAAAGAAAAAAAAAAAAATAATAATAATAATAATAAAATAAAATAAATTAATTTTAAAAAAATTAATTAAAAAAAAAAAAAAACGAAATTATAAAAAAAGAAATAAAAAAAGAAATTTTTTATAACCCCTGTCGGCGCCGTACGCTGCTGATGCAGGCTGCGGCAGCCCCTTTAAGGGGAGGCCGGCGGCCCTTTATAAAGCCAGCGGGCTTTTAAAAAAATACGCTATGTTTATTAATTTATTTTTTATTAATTTTAAAATGTAATAATGTTTATTAATTTTATTAATGCAATTAATATGGTTAATAATATTTACTATTTAACCATTTGAATTATTAATGGAATTGGGAAATATTTCTATTTAGTAATCGAATAATTTAATAAATGATTAATATTACTTCTAAGTCTTGATATGTTATTATATGAACAAGAATGAGTTTATTTGCAAGGGTTAATTATGAAGGTTAACTGAAAAACTTACTTACTTGAAAACATGTATTAAACTGGAAATTTAAAACCTTAATTCAAACAAATACACGGGTGTATTGTATGAGTAATACTGAGAATCGTATACACTTGAACATAGATTGAAACGCAAATTGAAACTTATATTGAAAACGAAAAATTGAAACCTTACATTAATTCAACAATATATTATCAATCAAATCCAATTGTGAGACTATGATGTTTTCTATGTACTGTCTATATTTCTTTTTGGATTTTGGTGTTGTTTAGATGTCGACCAGTCTAGGATGTACACCAGAGGTTTTGTGAGATTTCTTGGATACTATTATGTGGCTAGATGTTATGATGATTCTTGTGATTCAAATTGGAGTTTATACTTATGAGATTTGTTTTGTGAGCATTTATGTGTATTTGGATTTAGTTTGATCCATCTTGTTATCAGGTTGCCTGTTAAGGAACCAAGTTTGATCTTTATGGGTGTTGTGGTATGGGACACAACTGTGTTTTTATGTGCTTAGGAGAGGTTGTCTAGGTATGTGACTTGGGAGTGGCTTGCATAGGGGTCCGGGACCCAAAGTGGTCAGTACCAGGGTAACCTAATGCAAGTTATGTAATAAGTGATAACCTAGTAATTAAAATTTATGGGGGGGAAAACACACTAAAAAGATAAGTTAGAGATTTTTGATTTACCCATGCCTTGAGTGCTTGTATAGACTAAGGATGGGAATGAGATGAGTACCTCGTCTTCTTGAGAGGGCTTTCTAGTTTCCATATGTGTGATGTTGAGGGTCTGGGGTTCATAGTAACCAGTCCAGGGTAACTCAACGCTTGAGGGTCCAAGGTCTCTTAAGAGATCAGTCCAGGGTAACTCAAGAAGCCATGTGATGACACTCCCTAGTATGTAGCCTAAGTCTCCTCTATAGTTTTTGTGTATCTCTGGTGGTGTACTTATTGTTGGATGTGGTGTACTTATTGTTGGTGGTGTATCTAATGTTGGATGTGTTTATTGTGGTTACTTACTTTCATTGATGATGATTGGTGTTTCATTATGTTGTACTTTTGACATGTGGTTTTTGACTTGAGGAGGATTATCTTTTGTTGACTTTATCTTGTGATCTTGGTATTTGGTTTATAATTGGTTTGTGTATGATGTTTGGTTATGTGATGTCAGTATTGGATTGAGTGTTCATTCTTTCTGGTTTATTTTATCTTCTTGAGTAGCATGTGTTACCTTTGAGGTAGTTTTGGCTATTAGGAATTCCATGCCTAGGAATGTTTTATGTTTGATAGCCATTTGTGGATCGTTCATTATCTTCCCTGCACGGTGGGAGTGGAAGCCTGACTAGGTAACCACGCGGTCGGGAGGTAGTGCCTTCTTACCATTTGGGTCCCCCTTCACATTGCCAGCTGTTGGATGTTCGTTGTAGAAGATGTACCTTTATCATTCTTACTTCTTATCTCAGAGACTTCTTTTCAGATGAAGTATATATGTTATCATGTATTCTGTTTTACAGTATCTATTTTCACATACCCTGCGACATGTGCAGTGGATGTTATTGATTGGATGTACTTTCATTGTATTGTTTATACTTATGCATTTGCTTATGCGACTATGTATCTGTTATTCCTTTATGATCTTGAGACATTGTACTTGAAACTTAAACTAATTAATTTAAGATTATTAAATGTGACTCAACGTAAAGGAACCTTTGAGGAATTGAAACTATATTTGTAATTGCAAATGTGTATTTGTTGTGTATGTTCATATTGCTTCCGCATTAATGTTATCTTGATGTTGTTTAAACTTCAAAAAAAAAAAATAGTTCAATAAACATTGTAACATGTTAGGTTTATTTCTCTTGGGTTCCTGAGCGGGGCGTTACACTATGATTAGGGTTAGGGTTAGGGTTAGTGTTAGGGTTAGGGTTAGGGTTATGATTATGGTTAAGATTGTGATTTAGGATTGGGATTATGGTTAATATCAGGGTTTAGTTTTATGCTTTCAATAATAACTAGGTTAGATTATGTTTTAGATTACTATTTGGATTATGGTTATACTTAGAGTTACGATTATAGCTACGATTTAGGTTTGGCCTCATGCTTAGAATTATGTTCAGGGTTAGGTTTATAGTTAGGATTGGGATTATGGTTGCAGTTATGTTTTACATAATGTTTTGGTCTAGTATTTGGTATATAGATAAGAAGAAGGTTAGGATTAGAGTTAAGATTATGATTAGGGTTTTGGTTTAATCTTATAGTTAGGTTTGGGGTTTAGATTTGGTTTATGGTTAAGATCATGAATAGGATTAAGGTCAGGATCAGGGTGTAAGGTTATAGTTAGAATTAAATTTAGGTTTAGGGTTCCCATCATGGTTTTATAGTTAAGGCTACGATTTAGAGTTGGAGATGGATAATAATTAGAGATTAGTATTATGGTTTAGATTTTGATTAAGAATCATATTCTAGTTAGGGTTAGGGTTTAAGTTTATGGTTAGATCTATGGTAAGGCTTAAGGCTTTAATCATTTTTCTAAGGTTATTGTTGAGATCATGGTTAGGGTTCTATGATATGTAAACATTTAGAGTTTAAAGAACTATGACTGTATATAGTTAGCGTTAGTGTTAGGATTTAGGTTTATGGTTTGGATTTTAGTTAGGATTAGGTTATGGTTAAGGTCATAATTAGGGTTAGAGTTACTGTTAGAGTTAGGACAATGGATAAGGCCTACATTTAGGGTTATGAATAGAATTTTGGTTAAGGTTAAGGTTTTCATCATATTAGGTCACTATTACCTAGTAATGGTTAGGTTAAGGGTTAAGATTGTGGTTGGGGTTTAGGATTAGAACTATGGTCAAGGTTTACATAATGGTAAAGGCTAAATATAGGGCTAGGGCTAGGATTAATATTATTCTTGGGATTACCTTTTGGGTTGAAGATATATGTGGGTTTATGATAACTATTAGGTTAAGATTAGGGTTACGATTAAGGATATAGACAAAGATAGTATGAGAGGTAGAATCATAACTATTTTATATTTTAGAAATTATATGTTTAGGGCTTGTTTTAATTATAATGATAATTATATAGTTATACTATGATTAGAGTTGTAGTAATTGCTATCTTTAAAAGTTGTGCCTAGATAGGATTCTAACTCAGTCAACTTTGGGTAACATGGAAACACTCCTAAGTAGTGGGAAGTACCTAAGTTAGGAGTGAATTTGGGTTATAGGTTGGATCCTCATGATGTTCCACTGATTTACTTCAAACAGGAAAATAAACTTTAAGGGAAAGGGAAAGAAGAATTGCTTTAAAGTAGATGTTAAAAGAAAATGAGGTGATACACTACATGGTAGGATGAAGATATTGCTGGCCTAACTTGATGAAACACTTCTAGGTAGCTAACAAGAACTCAATATTGCAAAAAATCATTCACATATAAATATTTCGCAAGAAGGATGTACTTCAGACAAGGATTTGAAGGGAATGATAGCATTTACAATGTCACAACTTGAAAAAAGAGTAGAGTATCTCGACTCGCAACCTACATGAAAAATCAAAACTCCCTTGTAGTTGAAACTGAGACAAAACCCAACGATTCAAAGAGTAAATCTCAAGAAATTCTATCAAATCAAAAGCTTAAGCAACAAGCAGACACAATAAGGGTTATAAGATTGTTCCTTCATTCAGATATCAAAGGTCATTGAACAACATTCATCCAAATTGAATATAAAGATAAAATGATTTGCTAAGAAAAGCATGAAGGACTCCTAAGAGATCTCGATAATGCTATCTTACATAAAACTTAAAAAATGATAGCCCTTTCTCCACATCTTGGGAATCCTTAAATAGACCAGGATTGCAACAAGCATCAGATGGGAGGGGCACATGTCAAAAATTCATTGGAAAAGTACAAATATTTTATAAAATTACATTCACATTTACATTCTATACTCTCCCCGTCATGGGTAAGGCTGGGTGCCCTTATTGTAGGAGGACCTTAACTAATTCTTTGCTTCCTATAGCATCCAAAGATCAAATCCACAACCACCTTGTTGCTATAGCAATCAACAACTATAACTGGCTTCAAGAATGAATCATATCTTCTTGGTGATCATCCCACAAAAATTATCTGATCTGATCTCCACAATACCCATGCTTAACTGCAAATCAGATATTCATTAAAACTAGGTTATTTGAGTCACCAACTCGTCCCTTTGATCAATGCCAACCCACGTCGCTTCATTTTTGTATTGATATTGCACCTCCCTAGGGTCAAAATTTAACTGACTGCCAAGACATATCTACATGTTACAACATGATAGGTCGAGTATGCCACCTTTGGTCAATTTCACAAATGAGTATCCAACAAGGTCATATACATAATAATTGAAAAGTCAACTTTAAACTTTGACTCCCAATCTCTCGATACTATGACCTTATGACATATTGGGGAGAAAAACCCTTCGTAATATCTTACCATGAGGATCCTAGCTTCACAATCCTATGATCATTAGAAATCTTCTTTATATCATAGCATCAGAAGCCCATGAAAATAGCTCTACAACCATACAAAATACTGGGCATTGTAGCATTGGAACATGCTTTTTGGCCCCTTATGACCTTACGATCGCCCTTTCCCTTCACTGGTGTGGAATCTTATCTTTCTTTTGACTGCCCTACGATCTTATGATCGCAACTAGCTAACCATTGGTGTAGCTTTAGCAGTCAACCTTCAGACTTCTACGATGTCACAATATAGGCTTGTGTAATTTGTTACAACTTCACTTTTCATCCCTCACAATCCTACAATCCCATCTTTATTGTGTCATCGAACCCCTTCTGTTCTAGCTTTACGATCCTTTAATCAACTATGTGTCATAACATTAGAACTTGGAAATTTTGTCATGATATCTCAGCTTTACTGCCTTCCCCATTCGATCTTACGACGATATGATGCCATGATGGAGTGTAGCACCTCAAGTCGTTTTCCTTGGATTTACGATCTTATGACTGTCATAAGATCATAACCCATTCCTTCTCGACTAAAAGACATCAAATGAATCGTACTTACCTTTATCAATGACCTTATGAAACTCATTCTAAAGGTGACCCTACCATTTTCCTTTGACCCTTTGCTTCTCTTTTTTTTTTGAAAATGTGCCACATGTTGGCCATTCATTTTCTTACCTCTACTAGATTGTCATCTATTTCCATAAGGACATGCATCACCTCCTCGCTTTGTCATTATGGATAGCAAATGTGCAACTCCACAAAGTGACAAAGTGACATCCATTTGATCAAGTAAAATCTATGGACATCAAAAGTTGAGATGTGCTTGGCAGAGTCAACCCTTTTGACCAATTAGGCATTGCCAAGTCATCAAGTTTTCTTTGATCCTTTTATTATTGTGCAGCCTAAACCTTCAATCTGACCTACTTGGACATGTGTCAATATGTCGCTATGTCGCTATGGATAAAGACCTTGTGGTTTCTATTAGCAACAAAGCAATAGTTGTAGATCTACCAGAGATCTACGATGGAAAATATTGTTGAATCTTCTTTGTGCCCCTCAAAATCTTCAACCAATGGGAATGCATTTGTATGTCAACCTATTCTGACATCACTTTTTTCATATTGTAGTCTGCCAACCAAAATTCATCCCACATATCCATGTGAAAAGTGCTCACTATGTCACATAAATTAAAGTTCTTGCAACCTTTTATAATGACATAGTGAGGGCCATTGATCTTGGGAAGATCTGATGGATGAGAAGATGCATGATGAACTCTATTGGGACCTGAGGAAAAGAGGGTCCACCATGCTACGTATCCACTGATTACTTTGTCGCTATGGATAAAGAACGTGCAACTCCACAAAGCGACAAGATGACAACCCTTGATCTGTTGGAGATCAAGGGCCCTTGTGACTTTTGATTTTGTGACATAAAATGGGACCCACAAAACTTAGAGTGTATTGCCTCTCCCATTTGACTTTTGTAAGTCGTCCTGATGGATGCAACCTTGATGATCTTTTGTTGTGATGGGATCATGATTGTGACCCTAAGTGGTCTACACCGTTGAGGTGTTTGGGTTTATGTTTCTGTATTAGTTGCTTTGATTACTTTTTTGACTGATCTTTGAGATTATGATGTGATTTTTGGTTCACTGAGGTTTGTGCCAGTGGTTACCAGGATCGATATGGTATCATGAGGTTGTTCAGTGATTACCCTGAGATGTGTGCAGAGATTGCACTATGTTCTTTTACCATGCTACACTGGACTGGGTTCCTGTAGTAGTGGTTAGTCATGTTTATGACTGTGTTTGCTTATGTGTTTTAAATGCCTTTTTAATGCAGAGTAATCAATCATTATTAATGTGTAAGTAATTAAATGGATTGTTCATGTGGGATTATTTGGTTATGTGTTGCGGACTTTCACCTTGTTATATTTCTGATCTGAGAGATATCTGTTCTTATGTGATGTTTTACATTTGAGATGACCTAAGGGTCAAATGTTACTCTTTGATTCCAGTATCATAGATATTAGACTACTATGCTGTTTAGTTAATCATATTGCATGATGATGCCATTTTGAGATGACAGTGTGTTTTATGATGATATCTGGTTATCTAGTTATCTGGTATTTGGACATACCTCTGATTTCACTATATGATGGATTTAATGCTATGGTTATTTACTTCATTCCTGCGTTGCTATGCCTTTTGTGAACGTGAGTGATGTAACTAGATTATTTTAATATAATTAAATAAATGGTTAAATTAGGTGATTTAATGCATTTATTGCTTCGGCTATGTTATTATATGCAATTGCACTTGATCGTGTTGTTTAGTGTGCAGGATTTATATCCCTGGCAGTGACACATGGAGTCAGTGATTCAGCCATTCATATTTTACTAATGTCGCCTTTGTATGGTCGACGTATCCTTCATTAAATGTTTAATTTAAACCTTTCGGTGATTATTAAATCCGAACTCATTTGCATTATGTGATTAGACTAGTAAGCATGTCTGTGCATTTAGAGGTTCGCATTGTCGCGAAAGTTGTTAAGGTGATTTATGTGTTTTTGGGTTTTTGGGCTTTTTAATTGATTTATTTATATTTCTGGCAGCTTTGCCATAGATGAATTCCTATTTATAAGAATAGCCTGTTTTCGTTCGGGTGGATTCGGGGTTTAACTAGGTTGGCTGGTTAAATGCCCCAATCGATTATTCACCCGAAAAGTGAATAAGTATCCAAAGAGGAATTTAATTCCTCACTTCTCACTTTCAAATTCGAAAGTTGGAGAGTAAAACCCAAAATCCTCTCATGAGGATTTACTGTTTTGTTCGTTGTGGGAGCTACGAGCGTGGGATCATCGCGAAGTTGGGCTCGTTGGATCCAACTCGGGGAAACCTTGGATTGCCACGATTTTCAGCTACTTCTGCGGGATATTTATTTTATGGTTCAGATTCCCATTTTGCCCTTTTGGCTGTGAGGTAGGGCTTTTCTGTTTTATTGTTTCTGCTCCATTTCTGCTTCTATTTTTGGTAGTCGTTTGTTTGGAGGCTAAGAACTAGTGTTCCCCTCCGTTTTTGTATGCTAGTTCTACCCGGTTGGGCGGGTATGAACATTTCCCTATTTTCTAAGATGAGCGTTTGGAATTTTACGCCGTTATGCTGACCGTTTTTGCATACAATGTCCGATTTAATTTATTTTTGGATTTTTGGGGTTTTTGAACCCAAAGGCCAAATGGGTTTTAATTTTGAAGTTTTTTCAAAATTTGGGATTTTTACCTCATTTTGCGTGCCACCTTGTTTTCTCAGGTTTTCTTGGCACAATGTGGGTTGTGGACTTGGATGATCCGTTTGGATATCAGTCAGACCACATTTGCATTTTTATGTTACATTGGGATGCATGTTACATCCGTACTCTCGACATTGTGTTCGGTTGAGTGATTTTATACTTGTTGTTATGGTTTTTGTTGGACCTTTGTTTTTGTTCATGAACGCTAGGATTCGTGTAGAATCCATACTCTCGGATTGAGGCCGGTTGAGTGAGTTCATGATGTTTGGTCTTGTTGCATCATTGGGATTCGTGTGGAATCCATATTCTCGTATTGAGGCCAATTGAGTGATTTAATGATGTATGGTTTTATCGGCTTTAAGATTCGTATAGAATCCATCCTTCCGTGTTGCTTTCAGTTGGGTGTTTTCTTTGCATTATGTTCTCATTCTTGTCCTTGTGTTATGATCTTCGTGATGGTGGTGCGCCACACACGAGTACGTGCGCGTACATTTGTTGGGTGACTTACGAGGCCCGATCTTCCGTGGATTTGCCGAAAGTTATGATCATTGGGGTTGGGATGGGAGTATGCATGCCCACGGGCACTTGTTGTAGGATGAGCATGGGTAGGGTAGGGTAGCATCTGGAGGGGGGCTTCTATCTCACAGCTCGGCGTTCATGGCGCCGGAGGTTGACGAAGGATAAGAAGTTTTAAGCAAGTGATAACTAAATAAAATGTGTGATTGTTAATAAAACTTAAGATAAGTAAAATGTGTGAGCACCCAATTAAGTTTGAGGACACAATGTGTGAGCACCTATTTAAGTTTGAGGACACATAATCCAAGCTTGGGCTTTTTGATGCCAAGCGACTCTCCAGGATGTCAGCCCCTACATAGTAGCCTATTGAGTGTCTGACCAGGACCTTTACTCCTTGCATTGTCTTAGGTTCTTAGTTCAGCCATCATACTGTCTGGCATGAGTGTTAGCCTTGGATGTTGTGCTTTATGTGTGTTTGTGGTTGGATCATTATCTCCATCAGCACGGCGGGTGTGGACCTATGGGTGCCACGTGCTTGGGAGGCGTAGCTATGTTCACCACTGCTAGGGATCGGTGTCCAAAGACGATCTTTTGTCCTAGTGCGACCGTTGCTAGATGTCTTTGTAGACACCTAAATTTGATTACATTGCTTTGATAATCCTATTTAGTTATCTCTAAAGGCATCATTAATTAAATTTCTATTTAATTAATCCTTTGCCATCCCCTAGCTGATTAATTTAATTAATCATCTATAGTCCTAATTGATAAATCAAATAACCTATTATTTATCAATTAAATCCTATTCTTCTATCTAAATTCAAAATCCCCATTTATTAAATAAACCTATTTGATAAATAAAACTCTCAAATCTAAAAAGCCCCTAACTTATTCCTAAACCCTCTTTTTAGCCTAATCCACCCCATCCACCCATACTAACTAAGCTTAGCCACTAACTCACCCACCCTCATGAATGCCATCCACTTGCAAATCTCTAACAAGCCTAATCTAATCCTAAACCCAAGCCTAATCCACCCCCTAATGTTGTCACATTCCCTAAGCAAGCTTAAGACTTTCTTAAGCCAAGGAAAGTCAATAATCTCAACTCCCTCCAAAATATCCCAACCACCCAACAATGAATGCTCTTACAAAAGCCATAAAGACTCTTACAAGCTCTTACAAGCCATAATGAAGGGTCTTTATGAAGATATTATCTGTTGAGCCTCCTTTGTTGACTCATCCTTCCCCTTTCCTCCATCCACTCACCTTGTGACATGTGTCACTCCCTGATTGGTGCTAAACAAGCACAATCCATGTGCTCCCTTTTGAGTGCATCCTAGCCCTCCTTAAGCTTTCATCTTTCCTTCCATCTTAGCCATCCATCTCTCAAGCCCTTAGCCTATAAATTGAATCCCCTCCCAAGCCATTTCATCACAATCTTGGAGCTAAAGTTAGAATGCCCTTTTGAAAGCCAAAAAGCCATCAACCATACCCTTATGATGCCAAATTGAGAGCTCACAAAGCTACCAATTTGCCATTTTTCATCTCCATTGAAGCTAGTTTTTGGGAACCTTGAGCATACATCCCAATCTTTAGACCCATCTACCAAGCAAGGAGCTAAATCCCATTGGGAGAGTCCATTCATTTGGCTCACATTTCCAATTGGGGTTTCCTCTTTAGTCTCTCATTTATGTTATGCTTTATATGCTAGTTAATGCTTTTGTTTTTGAATAGATTAGTATTACTTGCTAACATATTTCTCATATACATTTTGGCACGCCCAGTGGGACCCCACTATGGGTCATTTAATCCTCTATTTCTATCTATCTATTGTTTTTTGCTAATAATCTAATGTTTCTTGTCATTTGAGTGAGTTGTAGGGTTTAATCTTGTTCTTGCAAGTTAAAGGAAGCATTAGCGAGAAAAAACGAAGCTTCAAAAATCAAATTTCAAAATTTTTCTGAAGAAAATCCGTGTGTTTTAAACCAAATTCTGCGCAGTGTCATCTCTGTAGATTGACGTCTCTAACTGGTCGACTGTCGTCTCCGAATCTGAAACTGTCGTCTCCGAAGTGAATTCTATCATCTGCGCAAATCAGCGTCTCCGCGTTTCAGCGTCTCCGCCTCTAACCATCATTTCCACCTAGCAATTTTCTCATTCAAAATCCACTCTGTCGTCTCCGCTGCTGCCATCAGTCAAACTATCGTCTCCACCGCCGCCAGCAAACAAACTGTCGTCTTTGCAACCTAAACTGTCATCTTCACCGTCGCCAACTTAATCTGTCGTCTCCGCCTCTTCCTCTGCCGTCTCCGTAGGTTAGCGTCTCTGCTGATCAGCGTCTATACCTGATGAACTGTCGTCTTCGCCTGTCACTGTTGTACTTTTGCTTTAAAATCTTTATTTCCGCACTTTTTAGTTTTAAAAAAGAAAAAGAAAAAAATGAGTATAAATCAAAATTTGACTTTTAGTGGTTCCGTAGGTTTTAGACCATTTTAAGCATTTTTACGCATAGGAAAAACAACAAAAAAAGTTTAAAATTTTTTTCCATAGTTAAGCTTTCCTTTTTTTGAAGATTTTGGTGACTAATCAATTTCTTTTTTGTCTTATTGCAGGTTGGAGCAACTTTTTGGGTGACTAATCATGTTTTTTAGGTTTTTCATGAAATGAACTTGAATGGTTAAACACATTTTCTATTGAATGAATGTTGCTAAAAAACACACTCTTGAATGCCATGGGTTAAAATCAAATTTTTCTTGAATGCATGATTAAAACAACAAATCCAATCTTGAATGCCAAGGATCAATTAACCATTGCAATATCAAACACTTCATTTGGAGCTTCTAAAATTGAACAAAACAAATCTCTTTTCCACATGCAATCTAGGTAAAGTTTGATTTTTGGACATTTAAGAAACTTTGTTAAGTTAAAATACAAATTTGCAAAAATCAATTTGAGTAGTTCCTTAGACTCACCTCTTTTCTAATCACCCATCAATTCAACCATTGGTTGCAATCTCAGCGCCATTTATGGGGATGGGTCTACTTGAAAAAGGTGTTAAATGTTCCACAATCTAACTCACTCACTTGGTCTTTGAATGTTTTCTTTAACTTTATCAAAATTCTTAAATGATCAAAACTCTAGATTAAATCGATCACACTTCAAGTTTGGGCACTAAAATTGAACAACTATTGACGTGGAGAGCCTCCGGGCGCACGCTTGACAAATCGAGTCTCACACATCTTTGCTTTGGGCTTTAAAACAAAATCACACCAACTCTTGAATGCTTTAAAAGAAAATTAATCGATACTTGACATGGAGGGCCTCCGGGCGCGCGGGTTTACTTTTTTGTTGACCCTAACTCTTCTTCTTGTATTCATTCTTCGCTCGATTTTGTTTTGTTGGCGCTTCAAGTTGGAATTGAACATTGTCTCTTAAACATGAGTGCTTGCAAAGTCTAGATTAGCACACATAAGAGTCAGTTGGTAAAAGAACAAGCATGTTTTTTAGCCCAAGGTCATCCAAGTCTTCTCTCCCCTTGTCGTCTTTCGAGGCCATCTTGGGTGCATAAGATTAGGATCCAAAACCTTGTTTCTTTTTAGGAGGCCTGCTTGAGGATTTCATCACCCCTTGGGATGACCTCAACTCCAACGTTCTGGCGGAGTATAAGAACCAGGAGGTGAATTGAAAGACACCTCTCTTGGGATCAATATTTTGTCACTCGGGCTAAGCCTCAAAGAACTTTATACCCTTGAGAAGTGAAAGAGGAGAAGTGGGTTACCGTTCCTCTCGGCTGTGTGACATCTTTTTGGTTTCATCTACGGATTTGGGCCTCATGTACCTTGGGTATATCAAGGACTCCCTAGCTAAACCAACTGTCAGCCTTGTAGACAACCATCTAGGATGTTAATGTATTTGAAGTGACTAATCGAAAAATTTGTAGAACACACACACTCCTTGGTGCAAGTATCACATTCTGGGAATCAAAACTGTTATATGGTTGTTTCTATCTATTGTTTGGCCTTTTACTTATTGAATGCATGTTTGCCAAACTTGGTCAATCCTAGCTTGGGGCACACTTAGCGTAGTCACTGCCTGTCCCAGAAGTTGAACAAGTTGAAGCAAAATAACTGAGGTCTCTCAAAGCCAAGCAGATTCAAGAATTCATGTCAGAGCAACCCAAACCCAAACAGAAGTTCCACAAAGTCAAACTCAAGCCATCTCAGGCATACCAAGAACTTTTAGCCAAGAGAAAGGAACTAACACCAAGTCCTCGAATTGCCAAACTTCACAAAGCTGCCAACGAAGCAGTTCAAGAGGCCTGGTTAGAGCGCACCATCAAATTTAGCCAAAATCCAAGAGTTAACAATGCTTATGCCTTACCAACTAGGCATGATTTCTATGATTAGACCCCCTTGTTTATCCACATCTTCTTAGATAAGATTCACTTTAGAGTCATCTTTGTAGAAAATCTAGCCATTTTAGGTTATCCCCTTAAGCATTATTAGCTCATTCATCTCATTTAGGACCAAACCATCTAGCCAGCAATCCAAAATCTTCACATCCAAGCCTTCAAAATTTGTTTTCACCTTGCCAAAAGTTTGCCATTCCTAAAAAATTTCAAATCCACCAACCTCACCAAGGTTATCCCTTTGACAGAGCTTTGTCTAGGGTAATCTAGCTTTGTCACTTGTAATCCCTCACCACCTTGAGCTAAAGGTTGGGATCCACAAGTGGTCAATCTCGTGTTCTTCCTAAAGGATCATCAGTCTATCCTTAAGTTGACACAATCACCACCAAGCTTGCACATAGGAAAGCAGACCTTTTGTGTTTTGGCAACATATCTTTGAAGTTAGAATCCCAAACCCAATCCTCCTTAGGTTTTGTCATATAGCTTTGCCTCAACCTAGAAAATAATTTGTATAGAAAAGCCTTCCCCACTTTTTTGCATCCACCAGCATTTGTTGCATCCCATCCCTAGGAGCATTTTTCATGCCACCCGTCACTGGCTTAGCCAAGAAGAAAGAAACAATGGAGCCCTATCATTTGGATCGAGTAGCCTCACCCCCTTGAGCAATCAGCCATCCTTTAGCCTAGAGAAAGCTATGCCATCACCTACTGACATTGAAGCTTTCATGAACCAACCAGAAAATGCAGTATTGGTAAACACCATTATAGACAAGAACAAAGAGACAATCATGGCTAATTTTCGAAGGGACAATGTAGGAACCTTTGACTTTGGAAGACCCCCTCCATTATCAGATCCATCTCACCCATTGTTTGGGTAGCTGCCACAACCCATAGGCCCTTATGATCCAAATTATCCTCAATATATGCCAAAAGAAGAAACTCCAACCAATCCATATGACCCAACAGACCCAAACATACCATCATCCACCCAAGTTGAAATCTCCATGCCGCAAGCCAACCCAGCCACCACCACTCCATCCTTGGTTCATACCTCTCCGCTCCAAACCCACTTTACCCAAAACACCTCATCATTCACCCCCTTCACTATTGCTGTTGTTGCTTCCCAACCCAGCCTTCCAAATCCACCCATCTCCCAAATAAGTGCTAGCATCTTTGGCCAACCTCAGCAATATACAACAGGGATGCTGCCCATGGGGCCAAGTAATCAACCTTTCATCACCTCCAGCTTGTTCACCACAACCCAAAGCACAATCCCATCATTTCCATTAGGTCTTGGGAGCTCAATACCATTAGCCACAAATCTACAAGCTACTACCCTCACTCCACAAAGCTATCAAATCCCACAAGCTACTACCCATTTTCTACCAAGCTCCCAAGTGACCCCAACCCCTGCCACCACTCTACCAAGCTTCCAAATCCCGCCACAAAGCTATCAAACCCCATCAGTTCCATTCCCAAGCTTTCAATTCCCACCACCTCCACCACCAACTAATCCATTACCTCCAATTACCAACTACTTTTCAATGCCACTTCTAGGAGGTAATCCACCACCCCAGCCAACCACCAATTATTTGCAGATACCATCCCAAATGGGGGCACAACCCACATATATTGGTCAAACCCCACAAGCCCCTCGATCCTTTCCCCAAACCTCACAACCATCTTATACCTTACCCCCACAAAGCAATCCATTTATCCCACCACCAGCTTATGTTCCTTAATCCCAACCTCAAATCCCATATCAACAGCAAGCCTCGCAGCACATGCAGCAATATGCACCACCTCCCCCTCAGCAACCGGTCATCCACCATGCAACTGCCCAAACAATGTACAATCCCTATCAGCAAATCCCTCACAACCATCCATATTCAGTAGCCCCATCTAGTGCATACCTACCTCAAGGCACTCCTACATTGGGGGCACCCCAACCATCACCTATCAATTCAGAATGGGAGCAAATGAAGACAGCTCTGAAAGCCATCCAAGAAGGGAATGATCCAAAGACATTCAAGTTTAAGAATGTGTGTCCTTACCCATTTGACAAAGCCGTTACCATGACACCATTTCCCAAACACTTTGAGGTACCCAAATTTGACAAATTCAGAGGAAAAGGAGACCCTGTCACACATATCAAAGAATTTTACATGCACTGCCAGGACGTGGCATACAATGATGTCTTCCTCTTGCGCCTTTTTCCCAAAAGCTTGGCTGGACCAGCTCTTGAAAGGTTTTATAGAATCCCCTATGGCACAATTAAAAGCTTTGCTGAATTATCTGAGGCATTCGTAGCCCAATATGCCCATCTTGTTGAAACAGAGCTATCAATAGTTGACCTTGTCCACACAAAGCAAAAAGGTGGAGAAAGCCTTATTGAATACCTGCAAAGATGGAAAACTCTTACCACCCGCATATCCTGCACCTTGCCAGAGCGCCATGTGGTGAAAATGTTTATTGATAATGCCCATCCCAGCTTGGCTCACCACATGACCATGAACTGTTTGTAGACCTATAAAGATATCAAAGAGAAAGGAATGATCCTTGAGCAAGGACTCATTAAAGATGGTGTGGTCAAGATTTACAAAGAGGCCAACCAAAATCAAGCACATTCCAATGACAAGTCTAGGTATTGGAACAAAAACAAGCATGTTGCAACAGATGGCGTCACTGACACCAGACATGTGAATATTGTTGGTCCTTCTCACAACTAGTCCAACCCACCATATCAACCACATAATCAACAAGCTATCAATTACCAACAACATAATCACCAAAGCTATCAAAACCACAATCCAAGACCCAACTTTCAAGGGTCTAGCAATCAAGCTAATGCCATCAATGTAGCTGTAGGACAAAAGCCCAGATTCCAACCTGCACCTAGAAATTATACACCCCTTGGTGAGCCATTGGATGTCATTTTTGAGAAATTAGTCAAGGAAAACCTCATCAAATTTCCTCCTACCCAGCAAATTGACCCAAGCCAATCCAAAGCTGCATGGTACAAGGACAATGAGTACTGCAAATTTCATAGGGTAAAAGGTCACACTACGCTTAGATGCATGAAACTGAAAGACTATGTGCAGGACGTCATTGATCGGAAGGAAATCACTGTTGGTGCCCAAACCTCTCCCAATGCAGGCTTACAGATCTATCAAAATGCTTTTCCTCCTCACAACAATCAAAATCCTGGAAAAGCACCTATCCAAACCAACAACAACAACACCAACAACTGTCAGCCAAACCAACAGCATGGGACAAACAATGACCACACTTCATCCTATATAGACTATGGTAGCCTTATAGGTTGTATATCTGAGAAAGAGCCTTCTGCCAATGTTATCAATATCCAAGGACTAAACAATGAGTGTGCAGTCACCACTCGTAGAGCACAATTTAACATCGCAGGCCCACCCATTACACCAACACCATCAGCTCCATCAAAAAGCCAGTACAATATCTTGGAACACCTTGGGAACATGCCAGCCCAAATCTCCATTTTATACCTTCTTCACACTAGTCCTGTGTACAAGAACATCCTTGACAGTGTTCTCATAGAATTCTGTGTCCCTTCTGATATCAATGCTACTAATTTTTGTAATCTTGTTAGACACCTTTCATCCTCATGTGCCCTATCGTTCAAACCCACCGACATACCTGTGGTCGAGCCAGATCACACCCTTCCACTTCGCATAGCCATCATGGTATCCAACTTTGCTGTGAAAAGAGTAATGATAGATAATGGATCAGCCTTGAATATTTGCACCCTAAAATTCATAAAACAAGCTGGATATACTGAGGCAGATATCATCAGTGAGGTTATTACCATCAAAGCTTATGACAACTTGTAAAGAACCACAGAAGGAACTATTTTGCTGTCAATCAAGGTTGGGCCAATCATCCAAGAGACACTCTGCCATGTTATTATTCTAAACCTACCATTTAACATCCTCCTCGGTCACCCATGGATTCATGCCATGAAAGTCATTCCATCCACTTACCATCAGTGCATCAAATTTTCACATCAAGGCACTGAGGTAACCATCCATGCCGATCCAGAACCCTTTGCTTACTGCAATGCGGTTGAAGCTTCATATACAAACCATTACCCTAGAATTGATATCAGCACATCCATCGCCAGGTCATCCCACACTTATAATGACCCAGAAACCATCCTCGCCTCTACCCTGTCTACCGTGAAGATCAATAACAAAGGTTGTGGAGAGTATAGTCTGTTGGATGCATTTGCTATCAGGGCACTCCCACTTGATCCACATGCCCATGGACGACCGACATATCACAAAGCTAAGGAGATTCCACCTCCTCGATACAAATAGTTTGGCCCAACAACCTTTGTATCCTCGAAAATCCCTCTTCAGGAGGAGCTCACTCCAGATATCAACAAATGGTTACATAAGGATGCACCTCAAAGAAATCAAGAACGTCTTGATCACTTCAGCCAAAAGTATCCCCAAGAACATAAGCTCATCACTGACAAATGGAACTATCAAGGTGGTGGTCTAGGACCAGAAGAAAGAGGCATGTAGTGCCCCATCGATGCACACAAGTGGGAATCGAAGTCAGGTCTTGGCTTTGGCATACCCACAACTGGGGGCACCAATGAGAACGGTCATGCTTTTTCGAACATTCACCGTGACCTTGTCAAAATCGAAGACATTCCTGAGGAAGTTGAAAAAAGAGCCTACGATGATATCCTAGACCAAATCTCCCTCGAAGACTCTGTTCTCCAAGAACTATCCATCCACCTCATTGACCTACCACTCGCCCATCCACAACTCATAGATTGGGACCAACCAAGCGTCATACACATCGATGAGTTCACATCAGAGGAGGCACTTCTAAGATTCATGGGAGCTGAAACTCCTCACAAGAAAACAAAGCCAGATTCTGCCTATATCTACAAGCTAGATCCCAAGGGGTATTTTGGAGAAAATCCCCAACCTAGTTCCGATACACCCAAAATTGGAACTAAGGTGAATCTGAGACTAGCTAAGGCAGCGAAGAGAACTCCTCAGCAAGGAAATCCAGAGCCACAAGTAGAACATGAGGATTTAGCATTGCCTCCTCAAGATAATTGACCAGAGATATCTTCTATTCTAATTGAGGATACTAGGGAAGTCAACATCGGTTCTTCAGAGATCCCTAAGCTTGTCCACATTGCTGCATCCCTATCACAGGACCAAGCTGACCTCCTCTTTGAGGTCTTAAGAGAGAACATTGGTCGATTTGCATGGTCATATCAGGACATGCCAGGGCTTGATCCAAAGCTTGTAGTTCATCATCTTGCAGTCGATCCAAAGATCAAGCCCGTTAGACAAAAGCTTAGAAAAATGCACCCCAAGGTGGCATTATTGGTCAAAGCTGAATTAGAAAGAATGTTAGCTGCTAAGGTTATCCGCCCTATCGACTACTCAGAATGGATCTCCAACATGGTCCCTGTCACTAAACCTTCCGGTGACATCAGAATCTGCACTGATTTCAGAGATCTTAACAAAGCTTGTCCAAAAGATGATTTTCCCTTGCCCAACATAGATATGATTGTAGATCTTACAGCTGGACATGAAATTTTGTCCCTCATGGATGGATTTTCTAGGTATAATCAGATCAAGATTGCAGAAGAGGATCAACATAAGACAGCATTCACTACCCCTTGGGGAACCTTTTGCTACAACATGATGCCTTTTGGCCTAAATAATGCTGGGGCTACCTATTAAAGAGCTATGACAGCCATTTTTCATGATCTCATCCATAGCATTTTGGAGGATTATGTGGATGATATCTTGGTCAAGTCTCATACCTTCATGGATCATCTTGCTGACCTAGAGAAAGTCTTTGATAGGTTAGCCAAATATCATCTCATGCTGAATCCCAAGAAATGTGTCTTTGGGGTTACATCTGGCAAGCTTCTAGGCTTTATAGTTTCTAAACGAGGTATAAAGATCGACCCCAAGAAGGTCAAGGCTATCTTAGACATGCCTCCTCCCCAGATACTATGATAGCTTCGCTCTCTTCAAGGAAAGCTCCAATTTGTTCGGTGCTTCATCTCCCAGCTTGCAGATAAGTGTACACCATTTTCACATTTACTGAAGAAGGATGAGAACTTCAAGTGGGATCCTTTATGTCAGTACAGCTTCGACCATCTCAAGCAGTATCTCATCAATCCCCCTATCTTGGTTCCACCAGTTCTTGGTTGTCCCCTGATTTTGTACATATTAGCAACACCTACTGCTCTAGGGGCACTTCTAGCACAGCTCGATGACTATAGCAGAGAAAGAGCCATCTACTACATCAGTAGAACCCTAGTTGGTTATGAACTCAATTACACTCCTATGGAAAAAGCTTGTTTGGCAGTTGTTTTCTCAACTCAAAAGCTTTGCCACTACATGCTAAGTCATACCATCCAACTAGTCTCCAAGATTGACCCTCTCAAGTATATGCTCTCCAGAACAGCACTTACAGGTCATTTGGCCAAATGGGTTATGCTCCTTAGCGAATTTGACATCCAGTATGTGGACAAAAAGGTAATCAAAGGGCAAGCTATAGCAGATCACCTAGCTGATGCACCTCTAATAGATGCTTATCCGTTGATCACAGAATTTCCAAATGAGCATATCTGTCTAATTGAAGAACAACCCCCATGGAAAATTTATTTTGATGGCTCATACACATCTCATGGATCAGGGGCAGGAATATTGTTGGTCACACCTCAAGGAGATTACATTCCAAAAGCCTTCAAGCTACAATTCCCTAGCACCAACAATATAGCTGAATATGAGGCCCTCATAGCAGGATTAAAGATAGCTGCAGAATGGAACATTGCTGAGCTACAAATCTTTGGTGATTCTTAGCTCATCATCAAGCAAGCCCTAAATGAATATCAAACCAAAGATGAAAAGCTATTACCCTACAAAGAGCTAGTTGATAAGCTAACCCAACATTTTACAAGGCTTCAGTTTACACAAGTGCCTCGAATACAGAACAAAGCAGCCGATGCTATGGCTACTATAGGCTCGCTCTTGGAAATTCCCCAAGCAGCTACACAACATGAGTTTTTAGTGGAGTAGCTCCTCACACCTGCCTATGCGAATGAGGATTCAAACCGTGTTTGTATCTTGGTTGGTCCCCAATCCCCTTGGTACCATGAGATTCACACTTACCTTAACGATGGTATCATATCCCCTCACCTCACACGTACCCAACGCCAGAACCTCATTCAAAAATCATCCTGCTATGTTATCATAGCCAATACCCTATATCGTCGGGGTTATCACGACACTCTCTCTTGATGTTTAGATCAAAATGAGGCCGCGATGGTGTTAAAAGAAGTACACTCTAGACTTTGCGGTGCCCACATGAGTGGTATTGTCCTAGCGCGACAAATCCTTAGAGCAGGCTACTATTGGCCTACCATTGAAGAAGACTCTTGTGAATTTGTCAGAAAGTGTCTCCCATGTCAGCAGCATGCAAATCTTGTGCACGCTCCAGCACAGGATCTACAGCCTATTGCACCACCTTGGCCTTTCGCTTATTGGGGCCTTGATCTAGTCGGAACTATCACACCCCTCTCATCTGATGGACATAAATGGATAATAATAGCTACAGACTATTTCACTAAATGGGTGGAACCAGTCCCCCTCGTCTCATCTACAGGAGTTCAGGTCTCCAAGTTCATCTTATACCACATTGTTTGCCGTTTCGGCATCCCATCCACCATCTTCACTGACCACGAAGGTAACTTTGAAAATCTCAACATGGAAGAATTATGCACTTCCCTCCACATCCATCACCACTTTTCTAGCCCATATTTCCCATAAGGTAACGGCCAGGCAGAGGCAACTAACAAAACCCTCCTCAAAATCCTCAAGAAAGTTGTCAATGATTTCGGCCGTGATTGGCACCTACAAATAAATCCAGCCCTATGGGCCTATCGAACTTCCTTTTGTACATCCACAGGCACAACTCCATACTCCCTAGTCTATGGTGCCGAAGCGGTACTACCTATAGAGGTTGAACTTCCCTCCTTGTGCATATCTTTGCAAGGGCAAATATCAGATGAAGAATACAGGGTAGCTCAACTCACCCAGCTAGATCTCTTAGATGAGAAGCAACAACAAGCCTATGATCATCTCACAGTCTATCAGACTCGTCTCAAAAGGAATTTCAACAAGAAGGTGCTTCCACGACACTTTCAGCCAGGTGACATGGTCCTCAAAGAAAACATGAAAGTCCAAGTAGATCGAGAAAAGAAAGGCAAGTTTGAACCTACATGGCTCGGTCCTTATGTTGTCACTGCTTCCTTTGGCTCTGGAGCCTATCAGCTATCTACACCAGAAGGAGAACTCTTGAATGATCCTACTAACATCATTCATCTCAAGAAGTTCTATGCTTGAAGATCCTTGGTATACCTAGCTTTTGAAAAATACAAAAAAAAAAAAATAGTAAAGAGAAATAAGCGTCCAATGGTGAAAACTTGGCAATTCAAGCGCCTTGGATAGGTACCTTGGTGAAAACCTGGTAATTCAGGTGCCTTGTGTACTAAGACTAATCCATTATCTATCACTATCCTATCCCTCATCCATTCACCCACCATCTCATAAAACACCTGCTTGTGCCCTTGGTGTCCCAACCAAATATCCAAAATCTAATGGAGCTTGTAAATACCTCCTGTATAGCTTGTAAAATCTTGTACCAAAGCTTGTATTATACCTTGTAAATCTTGTACCAAAGCTTGTATTATACCTTGTAAATCTTGTACCATACCTTGTATATCTGAATCTTGTCCAAAGTTTGTACCATATTCCAGCTTGTAAATAATCTTGTATCCTAGCTTGTATACTATCACATGCACACACAAAACCCCATTTTCACTTAAACGTTTTGCAAACCATCTACCTATCCACCTATCAACTATTATAGAGATCCCATCCTTCACAAACATTTCCATCTCACAAAAAATCAAAAGATGAAGAAACTTGTACATTTGTAACATATCTTGGTCTGTCAGCTTGTACATCCTCTTTAGCTTAGTACCATTGTATCTATCCAGCGTTCGTGTCAATTTGTCCTTGATCAGCATCTTGCACACATTGCACAACCCTTGGTTAGCTATTCCAATGCATCCTTTAGCTAGATCTCATGTCACCAAAGTGTTATCCTTCTTAGTTCAGCTTGCCAGATGCACCACTCATCCCAATCCACCAGCTTAGGTGCTCTCCGATAGGTCCTTGCAGGATATAGCTTTCCTTATGTCTGATCTTGGTCCGTTAGTACCTCGTGCTACCCATCTCGTTGGCAAATGGCTCTCTTTTGGATTTTCACTTTCTTTTGATTTGGAATCTTCCCTTTTGGGTCTTGAAGTATCTTTTCCAAGCAATCTCCTTGTTCCCTCCTCAAGGTTGCCACGATCTTCCATATCATGGTATGTTGCGAATGGGGCAATTAGAGCATAAGGTCTTGATCAAGTCTTTCATTTGTTTTTCTTTTCTGCTTGTGGGTTACCCAGTGTTGGTTCCGCACTGCTTCCTCTAGGATTCATGTGTGATGCTGGGGCAACCCTTGCGTGTTTGTTTCGCATCAGTTTGTCAGTCCTCTAGACAGTTGGTGAATAGGCCTTGATGTTCTTGATAACCTTGGCAATTAACCAACAATCCTATAGCAAATCTAGTGCTCAACTACATGGTGGTACTTCTTTTTTAAGTATCCCCCCACTCAAAAAGCTTCAATGGTTTTCCTTCATCTCCATTATCCCCCATCCATATCCAGCATCTGTCTCTCCTATCCCAGCTTGTGCATCAGTACCTCTTTGAATCGCTCCTCACGCTTAGCTTTAGGGATCCACAATCCTAGTCTTAGGGATCCACCAATCAAATCAATCCACCAAGCCTCATCTTTCGAGATCCACAATCCTAGTCCTAGGGATCTCTAAAAACCCATCTTCTGCCAATCTGACTCTTTGAAATCCTGTTGCATTAGCTCTTTAATCCCCTCATCCATCTCTCCATCCTGAATTCCTTTTATAGCACTCTGCTCCTTCATCCTCCCCCCAATCCCAAAAGTCTTAAGCTTGTTTCCTCTTGTCCCCCTGATTTCCCTTTATCATCCTCTCGTAGTGAGAGTTTGAGCTAACTTAGCCCCTTCTCTTTGCCAACCTGTGTCTTAGCTCATCTCAATTTCTTGTACTTTTCAAAGAAGTCATCGAGCCTCATTTCTTTCCCCACTGCCTTCTTGAGGGGGCATCATCTAAGTCTAGTCTCTCCTCTTCTTATCCGAGACTAGGGCAACCTCGTTGCTAAAACATCTTCCTCGTGTTGTCTTCATTCGAACTTCTTTGAAATAGTGTTGTCTCAAAACTATGTCAAAGAGGGGCAAAATGTAGACACCTAAATTTGATTACATTGCTTTGGTAATCATATTTAGTTATCTCTAAAGGCATCATTAATTAAATTCCTATTTAATTAATCCTTTACCATCCCCTAGCTGATTAATTTAATTAATCATCTATAGTCCTAATTGATAAATCAAATAACCTATTATTTATCAATTAAATCCTATTCTTCTATCTAAATCCAAAATCCCCATTTATTAAATAAACCTATTTGATAAATAAAACCCTCAAATCTAAAAAGCCCCTAACTTATTCCTAAACCCTCTTTCTAGCCTAATCCACCCCATCCACCCATACTAACCAAGCTTAGCCACTAACTCACCCACCCTCATGAATGCCATCCACTTGCAAATCTCTAAAAAGCCTAATCTAATCCTAAACCCAAGCCTAATCCACCCCCTAATGTTGTCACATTCCCTAAGCAAGCTTAAGACTTTCTTAAGCCAAGGAAAGTCAACAATCTCAACTCCCTCCAAAATATCCCAACCACCCAACAATGAATGCTCTTACAAAAGCCATAAAGACTCTTACAAGCTCTTACAAGCCATAATGAAGGGTCTTTATGAAGATATTATCCTTTGAGCCTCCTTTGTTGACTCATCCTTCCCCTTTCCTCCATCCACTCACCTTGTGACATGTGTCACTCCCTGATTGGTGCTAAATAAGCATAATCCATGTGCTCCCTTTTGAGTGCATCCTAGCCCTCCTTAAGCTTTCATCTTTCCTTCCATCTTAGCCATCCATCTCTCAAGCCCTTAGCCTATAAATTGAATCCCCTCCCAAGCCATTTCATCACAATCTTGGAGCTAAAGTTATAATCTACTAGGTACCTGTTGGGGTTCCTGCTTGGGTTTTTGTGTTTCCTATTGCACTGACCCACCCTTGTGAGGTGTAGTGTGGTTTGTGAGCATTCCTTGTTGTGGATGATGTTGCCTTATCATTTGGGAGTGACTCAGTTCTTTGATGAGTCTACATTCTCCTTTCTAGATGTTGACCTTGGCACATCTCCGTATTCTTTCTCTCTTAAGAGAGTAGGCTAGTGTGGTTATGCCACTAGCTCTGTTAGTGTTTTTAGGTGAGTATGTTGATGGTTGGTGAAATTGTGAGTTCCCTAATGCATCTTGGGCTGATTTTGTGCAGAGGTTGAGAGCGACTCCCTCTCAGTCCTATACTCTGTAGTATCCTTCTCCCTAAGCTTACATCTTAATGTGGATTGTCTCAATCAAGTTTTCTCTTTAACTGTTGACTTGAGGCTAGAGATTGACTTTAGCGGTAGTTTGGGTGTAGTTTTCCTAGCATGGTGCTGGAGGGACATGGTATCGTTGGACACATGTTACCATCTCGTGAGTTGGTATGCAGACATTTGATGATTGTGTCCACTAACGAAAGTATTTGAACCTTGTGGAAAGGTGATATCTTGTCTGGTTGGGTTGTGTTACCCTAGTTTCCAGTGGTAGTTGAGCTTTTGTGCCGTGGTGAGGCGTCGTGCTCCTACGCTTGGTGGTGAGTAGTCTTTTGGAGTGTGTCCTTTTGTTGGTAAACTTTCATCCTCTTTGTTCTAAGGGTGAGTTTACGTGGATTCCAGAATGATCATGTGTGACATGATAGTATTCTTGGGAGTTTGGGATGGTTATTCCCCATGATTCCAACTTTTGTTGGAAGTGCTTAGTGTTTTGACCTGGTTTTGCAGTCTCTTGGTAGGTGCATGTTTTGTTGGGCACCTGTTGACAAGGTAGAGTGGTTTGTTCCTTACCTTGTATTGTTGATTTTATGGCTAGATGGTTTTTCCTAGCACGTAGAAGGTTCCTTGTTGGAGGACCTTGTGTCTGTGTGACACCCATTCTCTTGTGGTTAACCCATTTGGGGGTTAACATGATGGTTTGAGAATGTTGGAGTGATTTGGGTTTGACTTGTAGAGAGTTGTTGAGTCATTCCTATTGCTCGCTTTTGATTTTGGTTCTTGTGTGTTTTGGTTTCTTTTCTTGGATTGCAGGCTCCTAGGAGTAAGCCTAGTCTTTGGGGGGGATGATGTAGTGCCTCTCCCATTTGACTTTTGTAAGTCGTCCTGATGGCTGCAACCTTGATGATTTTTTGTTGTGATGGGATCATGATTGTGACCCTGAGTGGTCTACACCGTTGAGGTGTTTGGGTTTATGTTTCTGTATCAGTTGCTTTGATTATGCTTTTGACTGATCTTTGAGATTATGATGTGATTTTTGGTTCATTGAGGTTTGTGCCAGTGGTTACAAGGATCGATGTGGTATCATGAGGTTGTTCCGTGATTACCCTGAGATGTGTGCAGAGATTGCACTATGTTCTTTTACCATGCTACATTGGACTGGGTTCCTGTAGCAGTGGTTAGTCATGTTTATGACTGTGTTTGCTTATGTGTTTTAAATGCCTTTTTAATGCAGAGTAATCAATCATTATTAATGTGTAAGTAATTAAATGGATTTTTCATGAGGGATTATTTGGTTATGTGTTGCGGACTTTCACCTTGTTATATTTCTGATCTGAGAGATATCTGTTCTTATGTAATGTTTTACATTTGAGATGACCTGAGGGTCAAATGTTACTCTTTGATTCCAGTATCATAGATATTAGACTACTATGCTATTCAGTTAATCATATTGCATGATGATGCCATTTTGAGATGACAGTGTGTTTTATGATGATATCTGGTTATCTAGTTATCTGGTATTTGGACATACCTCTGATTTCGCTATATGATGGATTTAATGCTATGGTTATTTACTTCATTCCTGTGTTGCTATGCCTTTTGTGAACGTGAGTGATGTAAATAGATTATTTTAATATAATTAAATAAATGGTTAAATTAGGTGATTTAATGCATTTATTGCTTCGGCTATGTTATTATACGCAATTGCACTTGATCGTGTTGTTTAGTGTGCAGGATTTATATCCCTGGCAGTGGCACATGGAGTCAGTGATTCAGCCATTCATATTTTACTAATGTCACCTTTGTATGGTCAACGTATCCTTAATTAAATGTTTAATTTAAACCTTTCGGTGATTATTAAATCCGAACTCATTTGCATTATGTGATTAGACCAGTAAGCGTGTCTGTGCATTTAGAGGTTCGCATTGTCGCGAAAGTTGTTAAGGTGATTTATGTGTTTTTGGGTTTTTGGGCTTTTTAATTGATTTATTTATATTTCTGGCAGCTTTTCAATAGATGAATTCCTATTTATAGGAATAGCCTATTTTTGTTTGGGTGGATTCGAGGTTTAACTAGGTTGGCTGGTTAAATGCCCCAATCGATTATTCACCCGAAAAGTGAATAGGCATCCAAAGAGGAATTTAATTCCTCACTTCTCACTTTCAAATTCGAAAGTTGGAGAGTAAAACCCAAAATCCTCTTCATGAGGATTTACTATTTTGTTCGTTGTGGGAGCTACGGGCGTGGGATCATCGCGAGGTTGGGCTCGTTGGATCCAGCTCAGGGAAACCTTGGATTGCCGCAATTTTTAGCTACTTCTGCGAGATATTTATTTTATGGTTTAGATTCCCGTTTTGCCCTTTTGGCTGTGAGGTAGGGCTTTCCTGTTTTATTGTTTCTGCTTCTGTTTTTGGTAGCCGTTTGTTTGGAGGCTGAGAACTAGTGTTCCCTTCCATTTTTGTATGCTAGTTCTACCCGGTTGGGCAGGTATGAACATTTCCCTATTTTCTGGGATGAGGGTTGGAATTTTACGCTGTTATGTTGGCCGTTTTTGCATACGATGTTTGATTTAATTTATTTTTGGATTTTTGGGGTTTTTGAACCCAAAGGCCAAATAGGTTTTAATTTTGAAGATTTTTCAAAATTTGGGATTTTTACCTCGTTTTGTGTGCCGCCCTATTTTCTCAAGTTTTCTTGGCACAATGTGGGTCGTGGACTTGGATGATCCATTTGGATATCAGTCAGACCACTTTTGCACTTTTATGTTACATTGGGATGCGTGTTGCATCTGTACTCTCGACATTGTGTTCGGTTGAGTGATTTTATACTTGTTGTTATGGTTTTTGTTGGACCTTTGCTTTTGTTCGTCAACGCTAGGATTCGTGTAGAATCCATACTCTTGGATTGAGGCCGGTTGAGTGAGTTCACGATGTTTGGTCTTGTTGCATCATTGGGATTCATGTGGAATCCATACTCTCGGATTGAGGCTGATTGAGTGATTTAATGATGTATGGTTTTATCGGCTTTGGGATTCATGTAGAATCCGTCCTTCCCGTGTTGCTTTTAGTTGGGCGTTTTCTTTGCATTATGTTCTCATTCCTGTCCTTGTGTTATGATCTTCGTGATGGTGGTGCACCACACACGAGTACGTGCACGTACATTTGTTGGGTGACTTGCAAGGCTCGATCTTCCGTGGATTTGCTAGAAGTTATGATCATTGGGGTTGGGATGAGAGTATGCATGCCCACGAGCACTTGTTGTAGGATGAGCATGGGTAGGGTAGGGTAGCATCTGGAGGGGGCTTCTAGCTCGTAGCTCGACGTTCATGGTGCCGAAGGTTGACGGAGGATAAGAAGTTTTAAGCAAGTGATAACTAAATAAAATGTGTGATTGTTAATAAAACTTAAGATAAGTAAAATGTGTGAGCACCCGATTAAGTTTGAGGACACAATGTGTGAGCACCCTGTTTAAGTTTGAGGACACACGATCCAAGCTTGGGCTTTTTGATGCCAAGCGACTCTCCAGGATGTCAGCCCCTACATAGTAGCCTATTGAGTGTCTGACCAGGACCTTTACTCCTTTCATTGTCTTAGGTTCTTAGTTCAGCCATCAT